>JAUIMM010000990.1:0-718663 GCA_031769625.1 Taudactylus pleione
GTACATAGTATAGAATATGGTGTATAGTGGTACACAGTATAGAATATGGTGTATCGAGGTACATAGTATAGAACATGGTGTATAGTGGTACATAGTATAGAATTTGGTGTATAGTGGTACATAGTATAAATTATGGTGTATTGAGGTATATAGTATAGAATATGGTGTATAGTGGTACATAGTCTAAAATGTGGTGTATAGTGGTACATAGAATATGGTGTATAGTGGTACAAAGTATAGAATGTGGTGTAGAGCTGTATAGTGGTACATAGTATAGAATATGGTGTATAGTGGTATGTAGTCTAGAATGTGGTGTATAGAGGTACATAGTATAGAATATGGTGTGCAGTGGTACATAGTATAGAATGTGGTGTAGAGCTGTATAGTGGTACATAGTATAGAATGTGGTGTATAGTGTTACATTTTATAGAATATGGTGTATAGTGGTACATAGTATAGAATGTGGTGTATAGTAGTATATAGTATAGAATATGGTGTTGAGCTGTATAGTGGTACATAGTATAGAATGTGGTACACAGCTGTATAGTGGTACATAGTATAGAATATGGTGTAGAGGTGAATAGTGGTACATAGTTTAGAATAAGGTGTATAGTGGTATATAGTATAGAATATGGTGTAGAACTGTATAATGGTTCATAGTATAGAAAATTGTGTATAGTAGTAGATAGTATAGAATATGGGGTGAACTATATAGTTGTTTATAGTATAGAATGTGGTGTATAGTGGTACATAGTATAGAATATGGTGTATAGTGGTACATAGTATAGAATATGGTGTAGTGCTGTATAGTGGTACATAGTATAGAATATGGTGTAGAGCTGTATTGTGCTACACAGCATAGAATATGTTGTATAGTGGTTCATAGTATAGAAAATGGTGTATAGAGGTACATAGTATAGAATATGGTGTGTATAGTGGTACATAGTATAGAATACGGTGTATAGTGGTACATAATATAGAATATGGTGTATTGTGTTACATAGTATAGAATATGGTGTACAGTGGTACATAGTATAGAATATGGTGTATAGAGGTACAAAGTATAGAATATGGTGTATAGTGGAACATAGTATAGAATGTGGTGTATAGTGGTACATAGTATAGAATTTGGTGTAGAGCTATATATTGATACATAGTATAGAATATGGTGTATAGAGGAACATAGTATAGAATGTGGTGTATTGTGGTACATTGTATAGAATATGGTGTATAGTGGTACATAGTATAGAATATGGTGTATAGAGGTACATAGTATAGAATATGGTGTATAGAGCTACATAGTATAGAATGTGTTGTATAGTGGTACATAGAATAAAATATGGTGTATAGCGGTATATAGTATAGAATATGGTATATAGTGGTAAATAGTATAGAATATGGTGTATTGTGGTACATAGTATAGAATATGGTGTATAGTGGTACACAGTATAGAATATGGTGTATCGAGGTACATAGTATAGAACATGGTGTATAGTGGTACATAGTATAGAATTTGGTGTATAGTGGTACATAGTATAAATTATGGTGTATTGAGGTATATAGTATAGAATATGGTGTATAGTGGTACATAGTCTAAAATGTGGTGTATAGTGGTACATAGAATATGGTGTATAGTGGTACAAAGTATAGAATGTGGTGTAGAGCTGTATAGTGGTACATAGTATAGAATATGGTGTATAGTGGTATGTAGTCTAGAATGTGGTGTATAGAGGTACATAGTATAGAATATGGTGTGCAGTGGTACATAGTATAGAATGTGGTGTAGAGCTGTATAGTGGTACATAGTATAGAATGTGGTGTATAGTGTTACATTTTATAGAATATGGTGTATAGTGGTACATAGTATAGAATGTGGTGTATAGTAGTATATAGTATAGAATATGGTGTTGAGCTGTATAGTGGTACATAGTATAGAATGTGGTACACAGCTGTATAGTGGTACATAGTATAGAATATGGTGTAGAGGTGAATAGTGGTACATAGTTTAGAATAAGGTGTATAGTGGTATATAGTATAGAATATGGTGTAGAACTGTATAATGGTTCATAGTATAGAAAATTGTGTATAGTAGTAGATAGTATAGAATATGGGGTGAACTATATAGTTGTTTATAGTATAGAATATGGTTTATAGTGGTACATAGTATAGAATATGGTGTATAGTGGTATAAAGTATAGAATATGGTGTATAGAGGTACGTAGTATAGAATATGGTGTATAGTGGTACATAGTATAGAATGTGGTGTAAAGTTGTACATAGTATAGAATATGGTGTATAGTGGTATATAATATAGAATATGATGTAGAGCTGTATAGTGGTACATAGTATACAATAGTGTGTATAGTGGTATATAGTATAGAATATAGTGTATAGCTGTACAGTGGTGCATAGTATAGAGTATTGTACCACCATACACTATATTCTATACTATGTACCACTATACAGCTCTACAAAACATTCTATACTATGTACCACTATACTCCATATTCTATACTATGTACCACTATACAGCTCTACACCACATTCTATACTATGTACCACTCTGTAGCTCTACACCAAATTCTATACTATGTACCACTATACACCATATTCTATACAATGTACCACAATACACCATATCCTATACTATGTACCACTATACACTGTATTCCATACTATGTACCACTATACACCATATTCTATACTATGTACCTCTATACACCATATTCTATACTATGTACCACTGTACACCATATTCTATACTTTGTACCACTATACACTGTATTCCATACTATGTACCACTATACACCATATTTTATACTATGTAACACTATAGACCATATTCTATTCTATGTACCACTATACACCACATTCTATACTATGTACCATTATACAGCTTTACACCACAATCTATACTATGTACCACTATACAACATATTCTATACTATTTAGCACTATACAGCTCTACACCACATTCTATACTATGTACCTCTATACACCATATTCTATACTATGTACCACTATACACCATATTCTATACTTTGTACCTCTATACACCATATTCTATACAATGTTCCACAATGCACCGTATTCCATATTATGTACCACTATACACCATATTCTATACTATGTACATCTATACACCATATTCTATACTATGTACCACAATACAGCTCTACAACGTATTCTGTACTATGTAATACTGTACACCACATTCTATGCTATCTACCACTATACAGCTCTACACCATTAACCACTATACACCACATTCTATACTATGTACCACTACACCACGTTCTATACTATGTACCACTATGTACCACTATACACCACATTCTATATTATGTACCACTGTACACCATTTCTATACTATGTACCTCTATACACAATATTCTATACTATATACCACTATACACCATATTCTATACTATGTAGCACTATACACCATATTCTATACTCAGCACAACTATACAGCTCTACACCATATTCTATGCTATGTATCACTATACACAATACTCTATACTATGCACCACTATACAGCTCTACACCAAATTCTATACTATGTACCTCTATATACCATATTCTATACTAAGTACCACTATACACCATATTCTATACTATATACCACAATACAGCTCTACACCATATTCTCTACTATGTACCACTATACAACACTACACCCTATTCTATACTATGTACCTCTATACAGCTCTACACCATATTCTATACTATGTACCACTATACACCATATTCTATACTATGTTCCACCATACACTATATTCTATACTATGTACCACTATACAGCTCTACAACACATTCTATACTATGTACCACTATACTCCATATTCTATACTATGTACCACTATACAGCTCTACACCACATTCTATACTATGTACCACTTTGTAGCTCTACACCAAATTCTATGCTATGTACCACTATACACCATATTCTATACAATGTACCACAATACACCATTTTCTATACTATGTACCACTATACACTGTATTCCATACTATGTGCTACTATACACCATATTCTATACTATGTACCTCTATACACCATATTCTATACTATGTACCACTATACACCATATTCTATACTATGTACCACTATTCAGCTCTACACCACATGCTATACTATGTACCGCTATACATCATATTCTATGTACCACTATACACAATATTCTAGACTATGTAACACTATACACCATATTCTAGATGATGTACCTCTATACACCAAATTCTATACTATGTACATCTATACACCATATTCTATACAATGTACCACTATACACCAAATTCTATACTATGTACCACTACACACCATATTCTATACTATGTGCCTCTATACACTATATTCTATACTATGTACCACTATACACCACATTCTATACTATGTACCACTATACACCATTTTCTATACTATGTACCTCTATACACCATTTTCAATACTGTGTACCACTATACAGCTCTTCACCACATTCTATACTATGTACCACTATACCCTATATTTTATACACTGTAACACTATACACCATATTCTATTCTATGTACCACTATACACCACATTCTATACTATGTACCATTATACAGCTTTACACCACAATCTATACTATGTACCACTATACAACATATTCTATACTATTTAGCACTATACAGCTCTACACCACATTCTATACTATGTACCTCTATACACCATATTCTATACTATGTACCACTATACACCATATTCTATACTTTGTACCTCTATACACCATATTCTATCCAATGTACCACAATACACCGTATTCCATACTATGTACCACTATACACCATATTCTATACTATGCACATCTATACACAATATTCTATACTATGTACTACAATACAGCTCTACACCATATTCTATACTATGTACCACTATACAACACTACACCATATTCTATACTATGTACCACTATACAGCTCTACATCATATTCTATACTATGTACTACTATAAACATATTCTATACTATGTACCAGTATACACCATATTCTATACTATGTACCACTTTACAGCTCTACACCACATTCTATACTATGTACCACTATACAGCTCTACACCATATTCTGTACTATGTAATACTGTACACCACATTCTATGCTATGTACCACTATACTGCTCTACACCATTAACCACTATACACCACATTCTATTCTATGTACCACTACACCACGTTCTATACTGTGTACCACTATGTACCAATATACACCATATTCTATACTATGCACATCTATACACAATATTCTATACTATGTACCACAATACAGCTCTACACCATATTCTATACTATGTACCACTATACAACACTACACCATATTCTATACTATGTACCACTATACAGCTCTACATCATATTCTATACTATGTACTACTATAAACATATTCTATACTATGTACCACTATACACCATATTCTGTACTATGTACCACTTTACAGCTCTACACCACATTCTATACTATGTACCACTATACAGCACTACACCGTATTCTGTACTATGTAATACTGTACACCACATTCTATGCTATGTACCACTATACTGCTCTACACCATTAACCACTATACACCACATTCTATTCTATGTACCACTACACCACGTTCTATACTGTGTACCACTATGTACCACTATACACCACATTCTATATTATGTACCACTGTACGCCATATTCTATACTATGTACCTCTATACACAATAATCTACACTATATACCACTATACACCATATTCAATACTCCGCACAACTATACAGCCCTACACCATATTCTATGCTATGTATCACTATACACAATACTCTATACTATGCACCACTATACAGCTCTACAACAAATTCTATACTATGTACCTCTATATACCATATTCTATACTATGTACCACTATACACCATATTCTATACTATGTACCACAATACAGATCTACACCATATTCTATACTATGTACCACTATACAACACTACACCCTATTCTATACTATGTACCACTATACAGCTCTACACCATATTCTATACTATGTACCACTATAAACCATATTCTATACTATGTACCACCATACACTATATTCTATACTATGTACCACTATACAGCTCTACAACACTTTCTATACTATGTACCACTGTACTCCATATTCTATACTATGTACCAGTATACAGCTCTACACCACATTCTTTACTATGTACCACTTTGTAGCACTACACCAAATTCTATACTATGTACCACTATACACCATATTCTATACAATGTACCACAATACACCATATTCTATACTATGTACCACTTAACACCGTATTCCATACCATGTACCACTATACACCATATTCTATATTATGTACCTCTGTACACCATATTATATACTATGTACCACTATACACCATATTCAATACTATGTACCACAATACAGATCTACACCATATTCTATACTATGTACCACTATACACAATATTCTGTACTGTGTACCATTATACACCATATTCTATACTATATACCACTATACAGCTCTACAACACATTCTATACTATGTACCTCTATACACCATATTCAATATTATGTACCACTTTACAGCTCTAGACCACATTCTATACTATGTACCACTATACAGCTCTACAACATTCACCACTATACACCACATTCTATACTATGTACCACAACACCACATTCTATACTATGTACCACTATACACCACATTCTATACTATGTACCACTATACCCCATATTCTATACTATGTACCTCTATACACCATATTCTATACTATATAGCACTATACACCATATTCTATACAATGTACCACTATACACCATAATCTATACTATTTACCTCTATACACCATATTCTATATGATATACAACTATACAGCTCTACCCCATATTCTGTACTATGTATATACCACTATACACCATATTCTGTGCTATGAACCACTATACAGCTCTTCACCATATTCTATACTATTTACCACTATACACCATATTCTATACTATGTACCATTATACACTATATTCAATACTATGTACCACTATACACCATATTCTATTCTATATACCACAATACACCATATTCTATACTATGTACCATTATACACCATATTCTATACTATGTATCACTATACACCATATTCAATACTATCTACCACTATACAGCTCTACACCATATTCTGTACTGTGTACCACTATACAGATCTACACCACATTCTATACTATGTACCACAATATTCCACATTCTATACTATGTACCACTATACAGCTCTACACCATAATCTATACTATGTACCACTATACACCACATTCTAGACTATGTACTACTATACACCATATTCAATATTATGTTCCTCTATACACCATATTCTATACTATATACCACTATACACCACATCCTATACTATGTACCATTATACAGCTCTTCACCAGATTCTATACTATGTACCACTATACACCATATTCTATACTATTTACCTCTATACACCATATTCTATACTATATACCACTATTAACCATATTCTAAACAATGTACCACTATACACCATATTCTATACGATATACAACTATACAGCTCTGCCCCATATTTTATACTTTGTATATACCACAATACACCATATTCTATACTATGAACCACTATAAACCTCTATTCTATATTCTATGCTATGTACCACTATACAGCTCTATACCACATTCTATACTATGTACAACTGTACAGCTCCACACCATATTCTATACTATTTACCACTATACACCATATTCTATACTATGTACCACTATAAACCTCAATTCTATATTCTATGCTATGTACCACTATACAGCTCTATACCACATTCTATACTATGTACAACTGTACAGCTCCACACCATATTCTATACTATGTAGCACTATACACCACATTCTATACTATGTACCACTATACAGCTCTACACCACATTCTCTACTTTGTACCACTATACAACATATTCTATACTATGTACCACTATTCAGCTCTACACCACATTCTATACTATGTACCGCTATACATCATATTCTATGTACCAATATACACCATATTCTAGACTATGTAACACTATACACCATATTCTAGATGATGTACCTCTATACACCATATTCTATACTATGTACATCTATGCACCATATAATATATTATGTACCACTATACACCACATTCTATACTATGTACCACTATACACCATATTCTATATTATGTGCCTCTATACACTATATTCTATACTATGTACCTCTATACACCACATTCTATGCTATGTACCACTATACACCATATTCTATACTATGTACCTCTATACACCATTTTCTATACTATGTACCACTATACAGCTCTACACCACAATCGATACTATGTACCACTATACAGCTCTACACCACATTCTATACTATGTACCACTATACACCATATTCTATTCTATGTACCACTATACACCACATTCTATACGATGAACCATTATACAGCTTTACACCACAATCTATACTATGTATCTCTATACACCATATTCTATACTATATAGCACTATACAGCTCTACACCACATTCTATACTATGTACCTCTATACACCATATTCTATACTATGCACCACTATACACCATATTCTATACTTTGTACCTCTATATACCATATTCTATACAATGTACCACAATACACCATATTCTATACTATGTACGACTATACACAGTATTCCATACTATGTACCACTATACATCATATTAAATACTATGTACATCTATACACCATATTCTATACTATGTACCACAATACAGCTCTACACCATATTCTATACTATGTACCACTATACAACACTACACCATATTCTATACTATGTACCACTATACAGCTCTACATCATATTCTATACTATGTACTACTATAAACCATATTCTATACTATGTACCACTATACACCATATTCTATACTATGTACCACTATACAGCTCTACACCACATTCTATACTATGTACCACTATACAGCTCTACACCGTATTCTGTATTATGTAATACTGTACACCACATTCTATGCTATGTACCACTATACAGCTCTACACCATTAACCACTTTACACCACATTCTATACTATGTACCACTACACCACATTCTATACTATGTACCTCTATGTACCACTATACACCACATTCTATATTATGTACCACTGTACACCATATTCTATACTATGTACCTCTATACACAATATTCTATACTATATACCACTATACACCATATTCTATACTATGTACCACTATACAGCTCTACACCACATTCTATACTATATACCACTATACACCATATTCTATACTATGTAGCACTATACACCATATTCTATACTCCGCACAACTATAAAGCTCTACACCATATTCTATGCTATGTATCACTATACACAATTCTCTATAATAAGCACCACTATACAGCTCTACACCAAATTCTATACTATGTACCTCTATATACCATATTCTATACTATGTACCACTATACACCATATTCTATACTATGTACCACAATACAGCTCTACACCATATTCTATACTATGTACCACTATACAGCTCTACATCATATTCTATACTATGTACTACTATAAACCATATTCTATACTATGTACCACTATACACCATATTCTATACTATGTACCACTATACAGCTCTACACCACATTCTATACTATGTACCAGTATACAGCTCTACACCGTATTCTGTACTATGTAATACTGTACACCACATTCTATGCTATGTACCACTATACAGCTCGACACCATTAACCACTATACACCACATTCTATACTATGTACCACTACACCACATTCTATACTATGTACCACTATGTACCACTATACACCACATTCTATATTATGTACCACTGTACACCATATTCTATACTATGTACCTCTATACACAATATTTTATACTATATACCACTATACACCATATTCTATACTATGTACCACTATACAGCTCTACACCACATTCTATACTATATACCACTATACACCATATCATATACTATGTAGCACTATACAGCTCTACAACACATTCTATACTATGTACCACTATACAGCTCTACACCATTCACCACTATACACCACATTCTATACTATGTACCACTACACCAAATTCAATACTATGTTCCACTTTGTACCACTATACACCACATTCTATAATATGTACCACTATACACCACATTCTATACTATGTACCACTATACACCATATTCTATACTTTGTACCTCTATATACCATATTCTATACAATGTACCACAATACACCTTATTCTATACTATGTACCACTATACACAACATTCTATACTATGTACCACTCTACCATATATTCTATACTATGTACCTCTATACAACATATTCTATACTATGTACCACTTTACACCATATTCTATACTATGTACCACTATACAGCTCTACACCACATTCTATACTATGTTCCACTAAACAGCTCTACACCTTTTTCTATACTATGTACTACTATACACCATATTCTATGCTATGTACCACTATACACCATATTTTATACTATGTACCACTATACAGCTCTACACCACATTCTATACTATGTACCACTAAACAGCTCTACACCTTATTCTATACTATGTACTACTATACACCACATTCTATTCTATGTACCACTACACCACGTTCTATACTGTGTACCACTATGTACCACTATACACCACATTCTATATTATGTACCACTGTACGCCATATTCTATACTATGTACCTCTATACACAATAATCTATACTATATACCACTATACACCATATTCAATACTCCGCACAACTATACAGCCCTACACCATATTCTATGCTATGTATCACTATACACAATACTCTATACTATGCACCACTATACAGCTCTACAACAAATTCTATACTATGTACCTCTATATACCATATTCTATACTATGTACCACTATACACCATATTCTATACTATGTACCACAATACAGATCTACACCATATTCTATACTATGTACCACTAAACAACACTACACCCTATTCTATACTATGTACCACTATACAGCTCTACACCATATTCTATACTATGTACCACTATAAACCATATTCTATACTATGTACCACCATACACTATATTCTATACTATGTACCACTATACAGCTCTACAACACATTCTATACTATGTACCACTGTACTCCATATTCTATACTATGTACCAGTATACAGCTCTACACCACATTCTTTACTATGTACCACTTTGTAGCACTACACCAAATTCTATACTATGTACCACTATACACCATATTCTATACAATGTACCACAATACACCATATTCTATACTATGTACCACTTAACACCGTATTCCATACCATGTACCACTATACACCATATTCTATATTATGTACCTCTATACACCATATTATATACTATGTACCACTATACACCATATTCAATACTATGTACCACAATACAGATCTACACCATATTCTATACTATGTACCACTATACACAATATTCTGTACTGTGTACCATTATACACCATATTCTATACTATATACCACTATACAGCTCTACAACACATTCTATACTATGTACCTCTATACACCATATTCAATATTATGTACCACTTTACAGCTCTAGACCACATTCTATACTATGTACCACTATACAGCTCTACAACATTCACCACTATACACCACATTCTATACTATGTACCACAACACCACATTCTATACTATGTACCACTATACACCACATTCTATACTATGTACCACTATACCCCATATTCTATACTATGTACCTCTATACACCATATTCTATACTATATAGCACTATACACCATATTCTATACAATGTACCACTATACAACTCTACATCACATTCTATACTATATACCACTATACACCATATTCTATACTATGTACCACTATACACCATAATCTATACTATTTACCTCTATACACCATATTCTATACGATATACAACTATACAGCTCTACCCCATATTCTGTACTATGTATATACCACTATACACCATATTCTGTGCTATGAACCACTATACAGCTCTTCACCATATTCTATACTATTTACCACTATACACCATATTCTATACTATGTACCATTATACACTATATTCAATACTATGTACCACTATACACCATATTCTATTCTATATACCACAATACACCATATTCTATACTATGTACCATTATACACCATATTCTATACTATGTATCACTATACACCATATTCAATACTATCTACCACTATACAGCTCTACACCATATTCTATACTGTGTACCACTATACAGATCTACACCACATTCTATACTATGTACCACAATATTCCACATTCTATACTATGTACCACTATACAGCTCTACACCATAATCTATACTATGTACCACTATACACCACATTCTAGACTATGTACTACTATACACCATATTCAATATTATGTTCCTCTATACACCATATTCTATACTATATACCACTATACACCACATCCTATACTATGTACCATTATACAGCTCTTCACCAGATTCTATACTATGTACCACTATACACCATATTCTATACTATTTACCTCTATACACCATATTCTATACTATATACCACTATTAACCATATTCTAAACTATGTACCACTATACACCATATTCTATACGATAAACAACTATACAGCTCTACCCCATATTTTATACTTTGTATATACCACTATACACCATATTCTATACTATGAACCACTATAAACCTCTATTCTATATTCTATGCTATGTACCACTATACAGCTCTATACCACATTCTATACTATGTACAACTGTACAGCTCCACACCATATTCTATACTATTTACCACTATACACCATATTCTATACTATGTACCACTATAAACCTCTATTCTATATTCTATGCTATGTACCACTATACAGCTCTATACCACATTCTATACTATGTACAACTGTACAGCTCCACACCATATTCTATACTATGTAGCACTATACACCACATTCTATACTATGTACCACTATACAGCTCTACACCACATTCTCTACTTTGTACCACTATACAACATATTCTATACTATGTACCACTATTCAGCTCTACACCACATTCTATACTATGTACCGCTATACATCATATTCTATGTACCAATATACACCATATTCTAGACTATGTAACACTATACACCATATTCTAGATGATGTACCTCTATACACCATATTCTATACTATGTACATCTATGCACCATATAATATATTATGTACCACTATACACCACATTCTATACTATGTACCACTATACACCATATTCTATATTATGTGCCTCTATACACTATATTCTATACTATGTACCTCTATACACCACATTCTATGCTATGTACCACTATACACCATATTCTATACTATGTACCTCTATACACCATTTTCTATACTATGTACCACTATACAGCTCTACACCACAATCGATACTATGTACCACTATACAGCTCTACACCACATTCTATACTATGTACCACTATACACCATATTCTATTCTATGTACCACTATACACCACATTCTATACTATGAACCATTATACAGCTTTACACCACAATCAATACTATGTATCTCTATACACCATATTCTATACTATTTAGCACTATACAGCTCTACACCACATTCTATACTATGTACCTCTATACACCATATTCTATACTATGCACCACTATACACCATATTCTATACTTTGTACCTCTATATACCATATTCTATACAATGTACCACAATACACCATATTCTATACTATGTACGACTATACACAGTATTCCATACTATGTACCACTATACATCATATTAAATACTATGTACATCTATACACCATATTCTATACTATGTACCACAATACAGCTCTACACCATATTCTATACTATGTACCACTATACAACACTACACCATATTCTATACTATGTACCACTATACAGCTCTACATCATATTCTATACTATGTACTACTATAAACCATATTCTATACTATGTACCACTATACACCATATTCTATACTATGTACCACTATACAGCTCTACACCACATTCTATACTATGTACCACTATACAGCTCTACACCGTATTCTGTATTATGTAATACTGTACACCACATTCTATGCTATGTACCACTATACAGCTCTACACCATTAACCACTTTACACCACATTCTATACTATGTACCACTACACCACATTCTATACTATGTACCTCTATGTACCACTATACACCACATTCTATATTATGTACCACTGTACACCATATTCTATACTATGTACCTCTATACACAATATTCTATACTATATACCACTATACACCATATTCTATACTATGTACCACTATACAGCTCTACACCACATTCTATACTATATACCACTATACACCATATTCTATACTATGTAGCACTATACACCATATTCTATACTCCGCACAACTATACAGCTCTACACCATATTCTATGCTATGTATCACTATACACAATTCTCTATAATAAGCACCACTATACAGCTCTACACCAAATTCTATACTATGTACCTCTATATACCATATTCTATACTATGTACCACTATACACCATATTCTATACTATGTACCACAATACAGCTCTACACCATATTCTATACTATGTACCACTATACAGCTCTACATCATATTCTATACTATGTACTACTATAAACCATATTCTATACTATGTACCACTATACACCATATTCTATACTATGTACCACTATACAGCTCTACACCACATTCTATACTATGTACCAGTATACAGCTCTACACCGTATTCTGTACTATGTAATACTGTACACCACATTCTATGCTATGTACCACTATACAGCTCGACACCATTAACCACTATACACGACATTCTATACTATGTACCACTACACCACATTCTATACTATGTACCACTATGTACCACTATACACCACATTCTATATTATGTACCACTGTACACCATATTCTATACTATGTACCTCTATACACAATATTTTATACTATATACCACTATACACCATATTCTATACTATGTACCACTATACAGCTCTACACCACATTCTATACTATATACCACTATACACCATATCATATACTATGTAGCACTATACAGCTCTACAACACATTCTATACTATGTACCACTATACAGCTCTACACCATTCACCACTATACACCACATTCTATACTATGTACCACTACACCAAATTCAATACTATGTTCCACTTTGTACCACTATACACCACATTCTATAATATGTACCACTATACACCACATTCTATACTATGTACCACTATACACCATATTCTATACTTTGTACCTCTATATACCATATTCTATACAATGTACCACAATACACCTTATTCTATACTATGTACCACTATACACAACATTCTATACTATGTACCACTCTACCATATATTCTATACTATGTACCTCTATACAACATATTCTATACTATGTACCACTTTACACCATATTCTATACTATGTACCACTATACAGCTCTACACCACATTCTATACTATGTTCCACTAAACAGCTCTACACCTTATTCTATACTATGTACTACTATACACCATATTCTATGCTATGTACCACTATACACCATATTTTATACTATGTACCACTATACAGCTCTACACCACATTCTATACTATGTACCACTAAACAGCTCTACACCTTATTCTATACTATGTACTACTATACACCACATTCTATACTATGTAGCACTATACACCATATTCTACACTCCGCACCACTATACGGCTCTACACCAAATTCTATACTATGTACCTCTATATACCATATTCTATACTATGTACCACTATACACCATATTCTATAATATGTACCACAATACAGCTCTACACCATATTCTAGACTATGTACCACTTTACAACATTACACCATATTCTATACTATGTACCACTATACAGCTCTACACCATATTCTATACTATGTACCACTATAAACAACATTCTATACTATGTACCACTATACACCACATTCTATACTATGTACCACTATACAGCTCTACACCATATTTTATACTATGTACCAATATTCAGCTCTACTCCATGTCCTATACTATATACCACTATACACCATATTCTATACTATGTACCACTATATACAACATTCTATACTATGTACCACTATACACCATATTCTATACTATGTACCACTACACACCATATTCTATACTATATACCACTATACAACATATTCTATACTATGTACCACTTTACACCATATTCTATTCTATATACCACTTAACAGCTCTACCCCATATTCTATGCCATGTACCACTATACAGCTCTGTACCACATTCTATACTATGTACCACTATACAGCTCTACACCAAATTCTATACTATATACCACTATACACCATATTCTGTACTATGTAGCACTATACACCATATTCTATACTCTGCACCACTATACAGCTCTACACCATATTCTATGCTATGTATCACTCTACACAAAACTCTATACTATGCACCACTATACAGCTCTACACCAAATTCTATACTCTGTACCTCTATATACCATATTCTAGACTATGTACCACTATACAGCACTATACCAAATTCTACACTATGTACCATTATACAGCTCTACACCACATTCTATACTATGTACCACTATACATCATATTCTATACTATGTACCACTATACAGCTCTACATCACATTCTATACTATGTACCTCTATACACCATATTCTATACTCTGAACCTCTATACAACATACTCTAGACTATGTACCACTTTACACCATATGCTATACTATTTACCACTATACAGCTCTACACCATGTTCTATACTATGTACCACTATACACCACATTCTATGCTATGTACCACTATACACCATATTCTAAACTATGTACCACTATACACCATATTCTATACTATGTACCACTATACACCACATTCTATGCTATGTACCACTATACACCATATTCTATACTATGTACCACTATACACCATATTCTATACTGTGTACCACTATACACCATATTCTATACTATATACCACTATACACCATATTCTATACTATGTACCACTATACACCATATTCTATACTATGTACCACTATACAGTTCTATACCAAATTCAATAATATGTACCATTAGACAGCTCTACACCACATTCTATACTATGTACCACTATACATCATATTCTATACTATGTACCACTATACAGCTCTACATCACATTCTATACTATGAACCACTATACACCATATTCTATACTATGTACCTCTATACACCATATTCTATACTATGTACCTCTATACAACATATTCTAGACTATGTACCAATTTACACCATATTCTATACTATATACCACTAAACAGCTCTACCCCATATTCTATGCCATGTACCACTATACAGCTCTGTACCACATTCTATACTATGTACCACTATACAGCTCTACACCATATTCTATACTATATACTACTATACACCACATTCTACACTATGTACCACTATACACCATATTCTATACTATGTACCACCATACACTATATTCTATACTATGTACCACTATACAGCTCTACAACACATTCTATACTATGTACCACTATACTCCATATTCTATACTATGTACCACTATACAGCTCTACACCACATTCTATACTATGTACCACTTTGTAGCTCTACACCAAATTCTATACTATGTACCACTATACAACATATTCTATACAATGTTCCACAATACACCATATTCTATACTATGTACCACTATACACTGTATTCCATACTATGTACCACTATACACCATATTGTATACTATGTACCTCTATACACCATATTCTATACTATGTACCACTATACACCATATTCTATACTATGTACCACTATACACTGTATTCCATACTATGTACCACTATACACCATATTTTATACTATGTAACACTATACACCATATTCTATTCTATGTACCACTATACACCACATTATATACTATGTACCATTATACAGCTTTACACCACAATCTATACTATGTACCACTATACAACATATTCCATACTATTTAGCACTATACAGCTCTACACCACATTCTATACTATGTACCTCTATACACCATATTCTATACTATGTACCACTATACACCATATTCTATACTTTGTACCTCTATACACCATATTGTATACAATGTACCACAATACACCGTATTCCATACTATGTACCACTTTACACCATATTCTATGCTATGTACATCTATACACCATATTCTATACTATGTACCACAATACAGCTCTACACCATATTCTATACTATGTACCACTATACAACACTACAACATATTCTATACTATGTACCACTATACAGCTCTACATCATATTCTATACTATGTATTACTATAAACCATATTCTATACTATGTACCACTATACACCATATTCTATACTATGTACCACTATACAGCTCTACACCACATTCTATACTAATACCACTATACAGCTCTACACCGTATTCTGTACTATGTACCACTATACACCATATTCTATACTATGTACCACTATACAGCTCTACCCCATATTCTATGCCATGTACCACTATACAGCTCTGTACCACATTCTATACTATGTACCACTATACAGCTCTACACCATATTCTATACTATATACTACTATACACCACATTCTATACTATGTACCACTATACACCATATTCTATACTATGTGACACTATAAACCACATACTATTCTATGTACCACTGTACACCACTACACCATATTTTATACTATACACCAATATTCTGCTCTACACCATGTTCTATACTATATACCACTATACACCATATTCTATACTATGTACCACTATAAATGACATTCTATACTATATACCACTATACACCTTATTCTATACTATGTATCACTATACACCACAATCTATACTATATACCACTATACAGCTCTATACCACATTTTATACTATGTACCATTATACAGCTCTTCACCACATTCTATACTATGTACCACTATACAACATATTCTATACTATGTACCACTATACAGCTCTTCATCACATTCTATACTATGTAACACTATACACCATATTCTATACTATGAACAACTATACAGCTCTACACCACATTCTATACAATGTACCACAATACACAATATACTATGTACCACTATACACCATATTCTATACTATGTACCACTATACACCATATTCTATACTATGTACCACTATACACCATATTCTATACTATGTACCTCTATACACCATATTCTATACTATGTACCACTATACACCATATTCTATACTATATAACACTATACAGCTCTAACCCATATTCTATACCATGTACCATTACACCTTATTCTATACTATGTGCTATACACCATATTCTATACTATGTACCACTATACACCATATTCTATACTATGTACCACAATACAGCTCTACATCATATTCTATATTATATACCACTATACACCATATTCTATACTATGTACCACTTTACACCACATTCTATACTATGTACCACTATACACCATATTCTATACTATGTACCACTATACACCATATTCTATACTATGTACCACAATACAACTCTACACCACATTCTGTACTATATGCCACTATATACCATATTCTATACAATGTAGCACTATACACCATATTCTATACTACATACCACTATACATCTCTTCACCATATTCTATGCTATGTATCACTATACATAATACTCTATACTATGCACCACTGTACAGCTATACACCATATTCTATACTATATACCACTATACACCATATTGTTTACTATGTACCACTATACAGCTCTACACCATATTCTATTCTATGTTTCACTATACAGCTCTACACAATATTCTATACTATGTAGATCTATACACCATATTCTATACTATGTACCTCTATACACCATATTCTATACTATATACCACTATACACCATATTCTATACTATGTACCACTATAAACCATATACAATACTATAAACAACTATATAGCTCACCCCATATTCTATACTATGTACTACTATACACCATTTTCTATACTATGAACCACTATATAGCTCTACACCATATTCTATACTATATACCACTATACACAACATTCTATACTATGTACCACTATACACCATATTCTATACTATGTACTATTATACAGCTCTAAATCACATTCTATACTATCTACCACTATACACCACATTCTATACTATGTACCATTATACAGCTCAACACCACATTCTATACTATGTAATACTTTACACCATATTCTATACTATGTACCACTATACACCATATTTTATACTATGTACCACTATACAGCTCTACACCACATTCTATACTATGTACCACTATACACCATATTCTCTATACCACTATACACCACATTCTAGACTAATTACCACTATATACCATATTCTATACTATGTACCTCAATACACAATAATTTATACTATGTACCACTATACACCACATTCTATACTATGTAGCACTATACACCATATTCTATACTATGTACCACTATACACCATATTCTATACTATGTACCTCTTTACACCATATTCTATACTGTGTACCACTATTCAGCATATTCTATACTATGTACCACAATACACCATATTCTATAGTATTTACCACTATATACCATATTCTATACTATATACCACTATACACCATATTTTATACTATGTACCACTATACAACACATTCTATACTATGTAGCACTATACGCCATATTCTATAATATGTACCTCTATACACCATATTCTATACTATGTACCTCTATACACCATATTCTATACTATATACCACTATACACCATATTCTGTACAATGTACCACAATACACCATATTCTATACTATGTACCACTATACACAATATTCTGTACAATGTACCACAATACACCATATTCTATACTATGTACCACTATACATCTCTACACCACATTCTATACTATGTTCCTCTATACACCATATTCTATACTATGTACCACTATACAGCTCTACACCACATTCTATACTATGTACCACTACACAGCTCTACACCGTATTCTATGCGATGTACTGCTATACACCACATTCTATACTATGTACCACTATACAGCTCTACACCATTCACCACTATACACCACATTCTATACTATGTACCACTACACCACATTCTATACTATGTACCACTATGTACCACTATACACCACATTCTATACTATGTACCACTATACACCATATTCTATACTATGTACCTCTATACACCATATTCTATACTATGTACCACTATACACCATATTCTATACGATGTACCACTATTCAGCTCTACACCACATTCTATACTATATACCACTATACACCACATTCTAGACTATGTACTACTATACACCACATCCTATACTATGTACCATTATACAGCTCTTCACCACATTCTATACTATGTACCACTATACACCATAATCTATACTATATACCTCTAATCACCATATTCTATACTATATATCACTATTAACCATATTATATACAATGTACCACTAAACACCATATTCTATACGATATACAACTATACAGCTCTACCCATATTCTGTACTATGTATATACCACTATACAGCATATTCTATACTATGAAGCACTATACAGCTCTACACCATATTCTATACTATTTACCACTAAACACCATATTCTACGCTATGTACCACTATAAACCTCTACACTATATTCTATGCTATGTACCACTATACAGCTCTATACCACTTTCTATACTATGTACAACTGTACAGCTCTATACCATATTCTATACTATATACTACTCTAGACCACATTCTATACTAAGTACCTCTATACACCATATTCTATAGTATGTAGCACTATACACCACATTCTTTACTATGTACCACTATACAGCTCTACACCACATTCTATACTATGTACCACTATACACCATATTCTATACTATCTACCACTATTCAGCTCTACAGCACATTATATACTTTGTACCGCTATACATCATATTCTATGTACCACTATACACCATATTCTAGACTATGTAATACTATACACCATATTCTAGATGATGTACCTCTACACACCATATTCTATACTATGTACCTCTATACACCATATTATATACTATGTACCACTATACACCACATTCTATACTATGTACCACTATACACCATATTCTATACTATGTGCCTCTATACACTATATTCTATACTATGTACCACTATTCAACACATTCTGTACTATGTACCACTATACACCATATTCTATACTATGTACCTCTATACACCATTTTCTATACTATGTACCACTATACAGTTCTATACCAAATTCAATACTATGTACCATTAGACAGCTCTACACCACAATCGATACTATGTATCACTATACAGCTCTACACCTCATTCTATACTATTTACCACTAGACACCATATTCTATACTATGTACCACTATACACCATATTCTATACTATGTACCACTGTACACCACATTCTATACTATGTACCACTATACAGGTCTACACCATATTCTATACTATGTAACACTATACACCATATTCTATTCTATGTACCTCTATACACCATATTCTATACTGTGTACCACTATACACCATATTCTATACTATGTACCACAATACACCATATTCAATACTATTTACCACTATATACCATATTCTATGCTATATGCCGCTATACAAAAAATTTTTTACTATGTACCACTATACAACACATTCTATACTATGTACCACTATACACCATATTCTATACTATGTACCTCTACACACCATATTCTATACTATGTACCACTGTACACCACATTCTATACTATGTACCACTTTACACCATATTCTATACTTTGTACCTCTATACACTATATTCTATACAATGTACATAGTATAGAATATGGTGTATAGTGGTACATAGTATAGAATATGGTGTACTGTGATACATAGTATAGAATATGGTGTATAGTGGTACATAGTATAGAATATGGTGTATAGAGGTACATAGTATAGAATATGGTGTATAGAGGTACATAGTATAGAATATGGTGTATAGAGGAACATAGTATAGAATGTGGTGTAGAGATGTATAGTGGTACATAGTATAGAATATGGTGTATTGTGGTACATTGTATAGAATGTGGTGTAGAGCTGTATAGTGGTACATAGTATAGAATGTGGTGTATAAAGGAACATAGTATAGAATGTGGTGTAGAGCTGTATAGTGGTACATAGTGTAGAATGTGGTGTATAGTAGTATATAGTATAGAATGTGTTATAAAGCTGTACAATGGTACATAGTATAGAATGTGGTGTATAGTGGTACATAGTTTAGAATATGGTGTATAGTGGTACATAGTATAGAATATGGTGTATAGTGGTACATAGTATAGAATATGGTGTAGAGCTGTATTGTGCTACACAGCATAGAATATGGTGTATAGTGGTACATAGTATAGAAAATGGTGTATAGAGGTACATAGTATAGAATATGGTGTGTTTAGTGGTACATAGTATAGAATATGGTGTATAGTGGTACATAGTATAGAATATGGTGTATAGAGGTACATAGTATAGAATTTGGTGTATAGAGAAACATAGTATAGAATGTGGTGTAGAGATGTATAGTGGTACATAGTATAGAATATGGTGTATTGTGGTACATTGTATAGAATGTGGTGTAGAGCTGTATAGTGGTACATAGTATAGAATGTGGTGTATAGAGGAACATAGTATAGAATGTGGTGTAGAGCTGTATAGTGGTACATAGTATAGAATGTGGTGTATAGTGGTATATAGTATAGAATGTGGTATAAAGCTGTACAATGGTACATAGTATAGAATGTGGTGTATAGTGGTACATAGTATAGAATATGGTGTATAGTGGTACATAGTATAGAATATGGTGTATAGTGGTACATAGTATAGAATATGGTGTAGTGCTGTATAGTGGTACATAGTATAGAATATGGTGTAGAGATGTATTGTGCTACACAGCATAGAATATGTTGTATATTGGTTCATAGTATAGAAAATGGTGTATAGAGATACATAGTATAGAATATGGTGTGTATAGTGGTACATAGTATAGAGTACGGTGTATAGTGGTACATAATATAGAATATGGTGTATTGTGTTACATAGTATAGAATATGGTGTACAGTGGTACATAGTATAGAATATGGTGTATAGAGGTACAAAGTATAGAATATGGTGTATAGTGGAACATAGTATAGAATGTGGTGTATAGTGGTACATAGTATAGAATTTGGTGTATAGCTATATATTGATACATAGTATAGAATATGGTGTATAGAGGAACATAGTATAGAATGTGGTGTATTGTGGTACATTGTATAGAATATGGTGTATAGTGGTACATAGTATAGAATATGGTGTATAGAGGTACATAGTATAGAATATGGTGTATAGAGCTACATTGTATAGAATGTGTTGTATAGTGGTACATAGAATAAAATATGGTGTATAGCGGTATATAGTATAGAATATGGTATATAGTGGTAAATAGTATAGAATATGGTGTATTGTGGTACATAGTATAGAATATGGTGTATAGTGGTACACAGTATAGAATATGGTGTATCGAGGTACATAGTATAGAACATGGTGTATAGTGGTACATAGTATAGAATTTGGTGTATAGTGGTACATAGTATAAATTATGGTGTATTGAGGTATATAGTATAGAATATGGTGTATAGTGGTACATAGTCTAAAATGTGGTGTATAGTGGTACATAGAATCTGGTGTATAGTGGTACAAAGTATAGAATGTGGTGTAGAGCTGTATAGTGGTACATAGTATAGAATATGGTGTATAGTGGTATGTAGTCTAGAATGTGGTGTATAGAGGTACATAGTATAGAATATGGTGTGTAGTGGTACATAGTATAGAATGTGGTGTAGAGCTGTATAGTGGTACATAGTATAGAATGTGGTGTATAGTGTTACATTTTATAGAATATGGTGTATAGTGGTACATAGTATAGAATGTGGTGTATAGTAGTATATAGTATAGAATATGGTGTTGAGCTGTATAGTGGTACATAGTATAGAATGTGGTACACAGCTGTACAGTGGTACATAGTATAGAATATGGTGTAGAGGTGAATAGTGGTACATAGTTTAGAATAAGGTGTATAGTGGTATATAGTATAGAATATGGTGTAGAACTGTATAATGGTTTATAGTATAGAAAATTGTGTATAGTAGTAGATAGTATAGAATATGGGGTGAACTATATAGTTGTTTATAGTATAGAATATGGTTTATAGTGGTACATAGTATAGAATATGGTGTATAGTGGTATAAAGTATAGAATATGGTGTATAGAGGTACGTAGTATAGAATATGGTGTATAGTGGTACATAGTATAGAATGTGGTGTAAAGTTGTACATAGTATAGAATATGGTGTATAGTGGTATATAATATAGAATATGATGTAGAGCTGTATAGTGGTACATAGTATACAATAGTGTGTATAGTGGTATATAGTATAGAATATAGTGTATAGCTGTACAGTGGTGCATAGTATAGAGTATTGTGTATAGTGATACATAGCATATAGTATGGTGTAGAGATGTATAGTGGTACATATTATAGAATATGGTGTAAAGTGCTACATAGTATAGAATATGGTGTATAGTGGTATATAGTATATAATGTGGTACAGAGCTGTATAGTGGTAGATGGCATAGAATATGGGGTAGAGCTGTTAAGTGGTATATAGTATAGAATATGTTGTATAGTGGTATATAGTATAGAATATGGTGTATAGTGCTACATAGTACAGAATTTGGTGTATTTTGGCATATAGTATAGAATTTGGGGTAGAGCTGTTTAGTGGTACATAGTATAGAATATGGTGTATAGTGGTACATAGTATAGAATATGGTGTATAGAGGTACATAGTATAGAATATGGTGTATAGTGGTACATAGTATAGAATGTGGTGTATAGTGGTATATAATGGTACATAGTATAGAATGTGGTGTAGTGGTACATACTATAGAATGTGGTGTATAGTAGTACATAATATAGAATACGGTGTAGAGCTGTATATTAGTACATAGTATAGAAAATGGTGTAGTGTTGTATAGTGGTACATAGTATAGAATATGGTGTAGAGCTGTATAGTGGTACATAGTATAGAAAATGGTGTATAGTGGTACACAGTATAGAATGTGGTGTATAGTGGTACATAGTATAGAATATAGTGTATAGAGGCACATAGTATATAATATGGTGTATAGTGGTACATAGTATAGAATGTGGTGTATAGTGGTACATAGTATATAATATGGTTTATAGAGGTACATAGTATAGAATATGGTGTATAGAGGTACATTGTCTAGAATATGGTGTATAGTGGTACACATAATATGATGTATAGCGGTACATGGTATAGAATGTGGTGTAGAGCTTAATAGTGGTACATAGTATAGAATATGGTGTGTAGTGGTACATAGTATAGAATATGGTGGAGAGCTGTATAGTGGTACATAGTATAGAATGTTGTGTATATTGCTACATACTATAGAATATGATGTATAGAGGCACTTAGTATAGAATGTGGTCTATAGTAGTATATAGTATAGAATATAGTGTAGACCTGTACAGTTGTACATAGTATAGAATGTGGTATAGAGCTGTATAGTGGTACATAGCATAGAATATAGTGTAGAGGTTTATAGTGTTACATAGTATAGAATATGGTATATAGTGGTAAATAGTATAGAATATGGTGTAGAGCTGTATAGTGGTTCATAATATAGAATATGGTGTATAGTGGTACATACATAGTACAGAAGATGGGGTAGTGCTGTATAGTTGTATATCATATAGAATATGGTGTATAGTGGTACATTGTATAGAATATGGTTAATAGTGGTATATAGTATAGAATATGGTGTACAGAGGTAAATAGTATAGAATATGGTGTATAGTGGTACATAGTATAGAATGTGGTGAAGAGCTGTATATAGTATAGGATGTGGAGTTTCGTGGTATATAGTATAGAATATGGAGTATAGAGGTACATAGTATAGAATATGGTGTATAGTTGTACATAGTCTAGAATGTGGAGTATAGTGGTATATAGTATAGAATGTGGTGTAGAGCTGTATAGTGGTACATCGCATAGAATATAGTGTATAGTGGTTCATAGTATAGAATATGTTGTATAGAGGTACATAGTATAGAACATGGGGTATAGTGGTACATAGTATAGAATGTGGTGTATAGTGGTACATAGTGGTACATAGTATAGAATGTGGTGTAGTGGTACATATGTAGAATGGGGTGTATAGTGGTGTATGGTGTAGAGCTGTATAGTGGTACATAGTTAAGAATGTGGTGTATAGTAGTACATAGTATTGAATATGGTGTAGAGTTGTATAGTGGTACATAGTATAGAATGTGATGTAGAGCTGTATAGTGGTACATAGTATAGAATATGGTGTATAGTGGTACATAGTATAGAATATGGTGTAGAGCTGTATAATGGTACATAGTATAGAATAAGGTGTAGTGTTGTATAGTGGTACATAGTATAGAATATGGTGTGTAGAGGTACATAGTATAGAATGTGTTGTAGAGCTGTATAGTGGTACATAGTATAGAATATGGTGTATAGTGGTACATAGTTTAGAATATGGTGTAGAGCTGTATAGTGGTACATAGTATAGAATAAGGTGTAGTGTTGTATAGTGGTACATAGTATAGAATATGGTGTATAGTGGTACATAGTATAGAATATGGTGTAGAGCTGTATAGTGGTACATAGTATAGAATATGGTGTATAGTGGTACATAGTATAGAATATGGTGTAGAGCTGTATAATGGTACATAGTATAGAATAAGGTGTAGTGTTGTATAGTGGTACATAGTATAGAATATGGTGTGTAGAGGTACATAGTATAGAATGTGTTGTAGAGCTGTATAGTGGTACATAGTATAGAATATGGTGTATAGTGGTACATAGTATAGAATATGGTGTAGAGCTGTATAGTGGTACATAGTATAGAATAAGGTGTAGTGTTGTATAGTGGTACATAGTATAGAATATGGTGTATAGTGGTACATAGTATAGAATATGGTGTAGAGCTGTATAGTGGTGCGGAGTATAGAATATGGTGTATAGTGCTACATAGTACAGAATATGGTGTATAGTCGTATATAGTATAGAATTTGGTGTAGAGCTGTATAGTGGTACATAGTATAGAATATGGTGTATCGAGGTACATAGTATAGAATATGGTGTATAGTGGTACATAGTATAGAATGTGGTGTATAGTGGTATATAGTAGTACATAGTATAGAATGTGGTGTAGTGGTACATAGTATAGAATGTGGTGTATAGTAGTACATAGTATAGAATACGGTGTAGAGCTGTATATTAGTACATAGTATAGAATATGGTGTAGTGTTGTATAGTGCTACATAGTAAAGAATATGGTGTAGAGCTGTATAGTGGTACATAGTATTGAAAATGGTGTATAGTGGTACATAGTATAGAATGAGGTGTATAGTGGTACATAGTAGAGAATATAGTGTATAGAGAAACATAGTATAGAATATGGTGTATAGTGGAACATAGTATAGAATGTGGTGTATAGTGGTACATAGTATATAATATGGTGTATAGAGGTACATATTATAGAATATGGTGTATAGAGGTACATCGTCTAGAATATGGTGTATAGTGGTACACAGAATATGATGTATAGCAGTACATAGTATAGAATGTGGTGTAGAGCTGAATAGTGGTACATAGTATAGAATATGGTGTATAGTGGTACATAGTATAGAATATGGTGTAGAGCTGTATAGTGGTACATAGTATAGAATGTGGTGTATAGTGCTACATACTATAGAATATGATGTATAGAGGTACTTAGTATAGAATGTGGTCTATAGTAGTATATAGTATAGAATATAGTGTAGACCTGTACAGTTGTACATAGTATAGAATGCGGTATAGAAATGTATAGTGGTAAATAGCATAGAATATAGTGTAGAGGTTTATAGTGTTACATAGTATAGAATATGGTGTATAGTGGTAAATAGTATAGAATATGGTGTAGAGCTGTATAGTGGTTCATAGTATAGAATATGGTGTGTAGTGGTATATACATAGTACAGAATATGGGGTAGAGCTGTATAGTGGTATATCGTATAGAATATGGTGTATAGTGGTACATTGTATAGAATATGGTTAATAGTGGTATATAGTATAGAATATGGTGTATAGAGGTAAATAGTATAGAATATGGTGTATAGTGGTACATAGTATAGAATGTGTTGAAGAGCTGTATAATGCTACATAGTATAGGATGTGTTGTATAGTGGTATATAGTATAGAATATGGTGTATAGAGGTACATAGTATAGAATATGGTGTATAGTAGAACATAGTCTAGAATGTGGTGTATAGTGGTACATAGTGGTACATAGTATAGAATGTGGTGTAGTGGTACATATGTAGAATGTGGTGTAGAGCTGTATTGTGGTACATAGTATAGAATGTGGTGTAGAGCTGTATAGTGGTACATAATATAGAATATTGTGTGTAGAGGTACATAGTATAGAATGTGTTGTAGAGCTGTATAGTGGTACATAGTATAGAATATGGTGTATAGTGGTACATAGTAAAGAATATGTTGTAGAGCTGTGTAGTGGTACTTAGTATAGAATATGGTGTAGTGTTGTACAGTGGAACAAAGTATAGAATATGGTGTAGAGCTGTATAGTGGTACATGGCATAGAATATGGGGTAGAGCTGTATAGTGGTACATAGTATAGAATATGATGTATAAGTGGTAAATAGTATAGAATGTGGTGTATAGTGGTACATAGTATAGAATGTGGTGAAGAGCTGTATAATGGTACATAGTACAGGATGTGGTGTATAGTGGTATATAGTATAGAATATGGTGTATAGAGGTACATAGTATAGAATATGGTGTATAGTAGTACATAGTCTAGAATGTGGAGTATAGTGGTATATAGTATATAATGTGGTGTATAGTGGTACATAGTATAGAAAATGGTGTATAGAGGTACATAGTATAGAATATGGGGTATAGTGGTACATAGTATAGAATGTGGTGTATAGTGGTACATAGTGGTACATAGTATAGAATGTGGTGTAGTGGTACATATGTAGAATGTGGTGTAGAGCTGTATAGTGGTACATAGTATAGAATGTGTTGTAGAGCTGTATAGTGGTACATAGTATAGAATATGGTGTATAGTGGTACATAGTAAAGAATATGTTGTAGAGCTATATAGTGGTACTTAGTATAGAATATGGTGTAGTGTGGTATAGTGGGACATAGTATAGAATATGGTGTAGAGCTGTATTGTGGTACATAGTATAGAATATGGTGTATAGTGGAACAAAGTATAGAATATGGTGTATAGAGGTACATAGTATAAAATTTGGTGTATAGTGGTACATAGTATAGAATATGGTGTATTGTGGTATATTGTATAGAATATGGTGTATAGAGGTACATAGTATAGAATATGGTGTATTGTGGTACATAGTATAGAATGTGGTGTAGTGGTACATAGTATAGAATGTGGTGTATATTTGTAAATGGTTTAGAGCTGTATAGTGGTACATAGTATAGAATGTGGTGTAGAGCTGTATAGTGGTACATAGTATAGAATGTGCTGTAGAGCTGTATAGTGGTACACAGTATAGAATATGGTGTATAGTGTTACATAATATAGAATGTGTTGTAGAGCTGTATAGTGGTACATAGTATAGAATATGGTGTATAGTGGTACATAGTATAGAATATGGTGTATAGTGGTACATAGTATAGAATATGGGGCAGAGCTGTACACTGATATATAGTACAGAATATTGGGTAGAGCTGTATAGTTGCATATCGTATAGAATATGGTGTATAGTGGTAAATAGTATAGATTATGGTGTATAGTGGTACATAGTATAGAATGTGGTGAAGAGCTGTATAATGGTACATAGTATATGATGTGGTGTATAGTAGTACATAGTCTAGAATGTGGTGTGTAGTGGTATATAGTATAGAATGTGGTGTAGAGCTGTATAGTGGTACATCGTATAGCATATGGTGTGTAGTGGTATATAGTATAGAATATGGTGTATAGAGGTACATAGTATAGAATATGGGGTATAGTGGTACATAGAATAGTATGTGGTGTATAGTGAGTGGTACAAAGTGGTACATAGTATAGAATATGGTGTAGTGGTACATAGTATAGAATGTGGTGTATAGTGGTGAATGGTATAGAGCTGTATAGTGGTACATAGTATAGAAAGTGGTCTAGAGCTGTATAGTGGTACATAGTCTTGAATATGGTGTTTAGAGGTACATAGTATAGAATGTGTTGTAGATCTGTATTGTAGTACATAGTATAGCATATGGTGTATAATGGTACATAGTATAGAATATGGTGTATAGTGGTACATAGTATAGAATAAGGTGTAGATCTGTATTGTAGTACATAGTATAGAATATGGTGTATAGTGGTACATAGTATAGAATATAGTGTATAGAGGTACATAGTATAGAATATGGTGTATAGTGGTACATCATATGAATTCGGTGTATAGTGGTACATAGTATAGAATATGGTGTATTGTGGTACATTGTATAGAATATGGTGTATAGAGGTATATAGTATAGAATGTGGTGTATTGTTGTACAAAGTGGTACATAGTATAGAATGTGGTGTAGTGGTACATAGTATAGAATGTGATGTATAGTGGTACAAAGTATAGAATTTGGTGTAGAGCTACATAGTGGTACATAGTACAGAATGTGGTGTAGAGCTGTATAGTGGTACAAAGTATAGAATATGGTGTATACTGGTACATAGTATAGAATGTTTTGTAGAGCTGAATAGTGGTACATAGTATAGAATATAATGTATAGATGTACATAGTATAGAATATGGTGTATAGTGGAACATAGTATAGAATATGGTGTAGAGCTGTATAGTGGTATATAGTATAGAATAGGGTGTAGTGTTGTATAGTGGTACATAGTATAGAATAGGGTGTAGAGCTGTATAGTGGTACATAGTATAGAATATGGTGTATAGTGGTACATAGTATAGAATTTGGTGTAGAGCTGTATAGTGGTGCATAGTATAGAGTTTTGTGTATAGTGATACATAGCATCGAATATGGTGTAGAGCTGTATAGTTGTGCTGAGTATATAATATGGTGTATAGTGCTACATAGTATAGAATATGGTGTATAGTGGTATATAGTATAGAATGTGGTGTAGAGCTGTATAGTGGTACATAGTATAGAATTTGGTGTATAGTGGTATATAGTATAGAATATTGTGTATAGAGGTACATAGTATAGAATATGGTGTACAGTGGTACATAGTATAGAATGTGGTGTATAGTGGTACATAGTGGTACATAGTATAGAATGTGGTGTAGTGGTACATAGTATAGAATGTTGTGTATAGTGGTATATGGTGTAGAGCTGTATAGTGGTACATAGCATAGAATGTGGTGTACAGTATTACATAGTACAGAATACTGTGTAGAGCTGTATAGTGGTACATAGTATAGAATGTGGTGTAGAGCTGTATAGTGGTACATAGTATAGAATATGGTGTATAGTGGTACATAGTATAGAATATGGTTTATAGTAGTACATAGTATAGAATATGATGTAGAGCTGTATAGTAGTACATAGTATAGAATATGGTGTCGTGTTGTATAGTGGTACATAGTATAGAATATGGTGTAGAGCTGTACTGCGGTACATAGTATAGAATATGGTGTATAGTGTTACATAGTATAGAATATGGTGTATAGAGGTACATAGTATAGAATATGGTGTATTGTGGTACATAGTATGGAATAAGGTGTATAGTGGTACATAGTATAGAATATGGTGTATTGCGGTACATTGTATAGAATATGGTGTATAGAGGTACAAAGTATAGAATATGGTGTATAGTGGTACATAGTATAGAATATGTTGTATAGTGGTACATAGTATAGATTGTGGTGTAAAGCTGTATAATGGTACATAGTATAGAATGTGGTGTATAGTGGTACATAGAATAGAATATGGTGTATAGTGTTACATAGTATAAAATATGGTGTATAGTGGTACATAGTATAGAATGTGGTGTAGAGCTGTATAGTGGTACATAGTATCGATTGTGGTGTAGAGCTGTATAGTGGTACATAGTGAAGAACATGGTGTATAGAGGTACATAGTATAGAATATGGTGTATAGTGGTTCATAGTATAGAATGTGGTGTATACTGGTACATAGTATAGAAGATAGTGTATAGAGGCACATAGTATAGAATATGGTGTATAGTGGTACATAGTATAGAATGTGGTGTATTGTGGTACATAGTATATAATATGGTGTATAGATGTACATAGTATAGAATATGGTGTATAGAGGTACATCGTCTAGAATATGGTCTATAGTGGTACGTAGAATATGATGTATAGCGGTATAGAATGTGGTGTAGATCTGTATAGTGCTAAATAGTATAGAATATGTTGTATAGTGGTACATAGTATAGATTGTGGTGTAAAGCTGTATAATGGTACATAGTATAGAATGTGGTGTATAGTGGTACATAGAACAGAATATGGTGTATAGTGTTACATAGTATAAAATATGGTGTATAGTGGTACATAGTATAGAATGTGGTGTAGAGCTGTAAAGTGGTACATAGTATCGATTGTGGTGTAGAGCTGTATAGTGGTACATAGTATAGAATATGGTGTATAGTGGTACATAGTATAGAATATGTTGTAGAGCAGTATAGTGGTACATAGTATAGAATGTAGTGTATAGTGGTACATAGTATAGAATATGGTGTATAGTGGTACATAGTATAGAATATGGTGTAGAGCTGTATAGTGGTACATAGTATAGAATGTGGTACAGAGCTGTATAGTGGTACATGGCATATAATATGGGGTAGAGCTGTTAAGTGGTATATAGTGTAGAATATGGTGTAAAGTGGTACATAGTCTAGAATATGTTGTATAGTTGCATATAGTATAGAATATGGTGTATAGTGGTACATAGTATAGAATATGGTGTATAGTGGTACATAGTATTCTAGACTATGTACCACTATACACCATATTTTATACTATGTACATCTATACACCATATTTTATACTACGTACCTCTATACACCATATTCTATACTTTATACCACTATACACCATATTCTATACTATGTACCACTATAAACCATATTCTATACTATAAACAACTATATATCTCACCCAATATTCTATACTATGTACTACTATACACCATTTTCTATACTATGAACCACTATACAGCTCTGCACCATATTCTATACTATATACCACTATTCACCACATTCTATACTATGTACCACTATACACCATATTCTATAAAATGTAACACTATACACCTCATTCTATATTATATACCACTATTCAGCTCTACACCACATTCTATACTATGTACCACTGCACACCATATTATATACTATGTACCTCTATACACCACATTCTAGACTACGTACCACTATACACCATATTCTATACTATGTACCACTATACAGCTCTACACCACATTCTATACTTTGTACCACTATACACCATATTCTATGTACCACTATACACCACATTCTAGACTATATACCACTATACACCATATTCTATACTATGTACCTCAATACACCATAATTTATACTATGTACCACTATACACCACATTCTATACTATGTACCACTATACACCATATTCTATACTATGTACCTCTATACACCATATTCTATACTGTGTACCACTATACACCATATTCTATACTATGTACCACAATACACCATATTCTATACTATTTACCACTATATACCATATTCTATACTATATACCGCTATACAACATATTTTATTCTATGTACAACTATACACCATATTCTATACTATGTACCTCTATACACCATATTCTATACTATGTACCACTATACACCATATTCTATACAATGTACCACAATACACCATATTCTATACTATGTACCACTATACATCTCTACACCACATTCTATACTATGTTCCTCTATACACCATATTCTATACTATGTACCAATATATAGCTCTACACCAAATTCTATACTATGTACCACTATACACCACATTCTATACTATGTTCCACTATTCACCATATTCTATACTTTGTATCTCTATACACCATATTCTATACTATGTACCACTGTACACCATATTCTATACTATGTATCACAATACACCATATTCTATACTATGTACCACTATACACCGTATTATATAATATGAACCACTATACACACCATATTCTATACTATGTACCTCTATACACCATTTTCTATACTATGTACCACTATACACCATATTCTATGCTGTGTAGCACAATACAGCTCTACACCATATTCTATACTATGTACCACTATACAGCACTACACCATATTCTATACTATGTACTACTATACACCATATTCTATACTATGTACCACTATACACTATATTCTATACTCTGTACCACTATACACCACATTCTATACTATGTACCATTGTACAGCTTTATACGACATTCTATACTATATACCACTATACACCACACTCTATACTATGTTCCACTATACAGCTCTACACCACATTCTATACTATGTTCCTCTATACACCACATTCTATACTATGTACCACTATACAGCTCTACACCACATTCTATACAATGTACCACAATACACCAAATTCTATACTATGTACCACTATGCATCTCTACACCACATTCTATACTATGTTTCTCTATACACCAAATGCTATACTATGTACCTCTATACACCATATTCTATACTATGTACCACTATACACCATATTCTATACTATGTATCACAATACACCATATTCTATACTATGTACCACTATACACCATATTCTATACTATGTACGACTAAACACACCATATTCTATACTATGTACCTCTATACACCATATTCTATACTATGTACCACTATACACCACATTCTATGCTATGTACCACTATACAACATATTCTAAACTATGTACCACAATACACCATATTCTATAATATGTACCACTATACACAACATTCTATGCTATGTACCACTATACACCATATTCTATACTGTTTCCACTGTACACCATATTCTATACTATGTACGACTATACAGTTCTATACCAAATTCAATACTATGTACCATTATACAGCTCTACACCACATTCTATACTATGTTCCAGTATACATCATATTCTATTCTATGTACCACTATACAGCTCTACATCACATTCTATACTATGTACCACTATCCACTATACACCATATTCTAGACTATGTAATACTATACACCATATTCTAGACTATGTACCTCTATACACCATATTCTATACTATGTACCTCTATACACCATATTATATACTATGTACCACTATACACCACATTCTATACTATGTACCACTATACACCATATTCTATACTATGTACCACTATACACCACATTCTATACTATGTACCATTATTACGCTTTACACCACAATATATACTATGTACCACTATACAACATATTCTATACTATTTACCACTATAAAGCTCTACACCACATTCTATACTATGTACCACTATACACCATATTCTATACTATGTACAACTATACACCACATTCTATACTATGTACCATTATACAGCTTTACACCACAATCTATACTATGTACCACTATAAAACATATTCTATACTATTTACCACTATACAGCTCTACACCACATTCTATAATATGTACCTCTGTACACTATATTCTATACTATATACCACTATACACCACATTCTATACTATGTACCACTATACAGCTTTACACCACAATCTATACTATGTACCACTATACAACATATTCTATACTATGTACCACTATACAGCTCTACACCAAATTCTATACTATGTACCACTATACACCACATTCTATACTATGTACCACTATACACCATAATCTATACTTTGTACCTCTATATACCATATTCTATACAATGTACCACAATACACCATATTCTATACTATGTACAACTATACACCGTATTCCATACTATGTACCTCTATACACCATTTTCTTTACTATGTACCGCTATACACCATATTCTATACTATGTACCACAATACAGCTCTACACTATTTTCTATACTATGTATCACTATACAACACTACACCGTATTCTATACTATGTACCACTATACAGCTCTACACCATATTCTATACTATGTACTACTATACACCATATTCAATACTATGTACCACTATACACCATATTTCATACTATGTACCACTATACAGCTCTACACCACATTCTATACTATGTACCACTATACAGCTCTACACCGTATTCAATACTATGTACTGCTATACACCACATTCTATACTATGTACCACTATACAGCTCTACACCATATACCTCTATACACCACATTCTATACTATGTACCACTACACCACATTCTAGACTATGTACCACTATGTACCACTATACACCACATTCTATACTATGTACCATTGTACACCATAATCTGGACTATGTACCTCTATACACCATATTCTATACTATGTACCACTATACACCATATTCTATACTATGTACCACTATACAGCTCTACACCACATTCTATACTATATGACACTATATATCATATTCTATACTATGTAGCACTATACACCATATTCTACACTCTGCTCCACTATACAGGTCTACACCATATTCTATGCTATGTATCTCTATACACAATACTCTATACTATGCACCACTATACATCTCTACACCAAATTCTATACTATGTACCTCTATATACCATATTCTTTACTATGTACCACTATACACCATATTCTATAATATGTACCACAATACAGCTCTACACCATATTGTATACTTTGTACCACTATACAACACTACACCATATTCTATACTATGTACCACTATACAGCTCAACACCATATTCTATACTATGTACCACTATACACCATATTCTACACTATTTACCACTATACACCATATTCTATACTATGTACCAATATACAGCTCTACAACACATTCTATACTATGTACTACTATACACCATATTCTATACTATGTACCACTATACAGCTCTACACCACATTCTATACTATGTACCACTATACAGCTCTACACCGTATTCTATACTATGTACTACTATACACCACATTCTATACTATGTACCGCTATACCACATTCTATACTATGTACCACTATACACCATATTCTATACTACGTACCTCTATACACCATATTCTACACAATGTACCACAGTACACCATATTCTATACTATGTACCACTATACACCATATTCTATACTATGTACCACTATACACCATATTCTATACTATGTACCACTATACACCATATTCTATACTATGTACCACTGCACACCATATTATATACTATGTACCTCTATACATGACATTCTAGACTACGTACCACTATACACCATATTCTATACTATGTACCACTATACAGCTCTACACCACATTCTATACTTTGTACAACTATACACCATATTCTATGTACCACTATACACCACATTCTAGACTATGTACCACTATACACCATATTCTATACTATGTACCTCAATACACCATAATTTATACTATGTACCACTATACACCACATTCTATACTATGTACCACTATACACCATATTCTATACTATGTACCTCTATACACCATATTCTATACTGTGTACCACTATACACCATATTCTATACTATGTACCACAATACACCATATTCTATACTATTTACCACTATATACCATATTCTATACTATATACCGCTATACACCATATTTTATTCTATGTACAACTATACAATACATTCTATACTATGTACCACTATACACCATATTCTATACTATGTACCTCTATACACCATATTCTATACTATGTACCACTATACACCATATTCTATACAATGTACCACAATACACCATATTCTATACTATGTACCACTATACATCTCTACACCACATTCTATACTATGTTCCTCTATACACCATATTCTATACTATGTACCAATATATAGCTCTACACCAAATTCTATACTATGTACCACTATACACCACATTCTATACTATGTTCCACTATTCACCATATTCTATACTTTGTATCTCTATACACCATATTCTATACTATGTACCACTGTACACCATATTCTATACTATGTATCACAATACACCATATTCTATACTATGTACCACTATACACCGTATTATATAATATGAACCACTATACACACCATATTCTATACTATGTACCTCTATACACCATTTTCTATACTATGTACCACTATACACCATATTCTATGCTGTGTAGCACAATACAGCTCTACACCATATTCTATACTATGTACCACTATACAGCACTACACCATATTCTATACTATGTACTACTATACACCATATTCTATACTATGTACCACTATACACTATATTCTATACTATGTACCACTATACACCACATTCTATACTATGTACCATTGTACAGCTTTATACCACATTCTATACTATATACCACTATACACCACACTCTATACTATGTTCCACTATACAGCTCTACACCACATTCTATACTATGTTCCTCTATACACCACATTCTATACTATGTACCACTTTACAGCTCTACACCACATTCTATACAATGTACCACAATACACCAAATTCTATACTATGTACCACTATGCATCTCTACACCACATTCTATACTATGTTTCTCTCTACACCAAATTCTATACTATGTACCTCTATACACCATATTCTATACTATGTACCACTATACACCATATTCTATACTATGTATCACAATACACCATATTCTATACTATGTACCACTATACACCATATTCTATACTATGTATGACTAAACACACCATATTCTATACTATGTACCTCTATACACCATATTCTATACTATATACCACTATACACCACATTCTATGCTATGTACCACTATACACCATATTCTAAACTATGTACCACAATACACCATATTCTATAATATGTACCACTATACACAACATTCTATGCTATGTACCACTATACACCATATTCTATACTGTTTCCACTATACACCATATTCTATACTATGTACCACTATACAGTTCTATACCAAATTCAATACTATGTACCATTATACAGCTCTACACCACATTCTATACTATGTACCACTATACATCATATTCTATTCTATGTACCACTATACAGCTCTACATCACATTCTATACTATGTACCACTATCCACTATACACCATATTCTAGACTTTGTAATACTATACACCATATTCTAGACTATGTACCTCTATACACCATATTCTATACTATGTACCTCTATACACCATATTATATACTATGTACCACTATACACCACATTCTATACTATGTACCACTATACACCATATTCTATACTATGTACCACTATACACCACATTCTATACTATGTACCATTATTACGCTTTACACCACAATATATACTATGTACCACTATACAACATATTCTATACTATTTACCACTATAAAGCTCTACACCACATTCTATACTATGTACCACTATACACCATATTCTATACTATGTACAACTATACACCACATTCTATACTATGTACCATTATACAGCTTTACACCACAATCTATACTATGTACCACTATAAAACATATTCTATACTATTTACCACTATACAGCTCTACACCACATTCTATAATATGTACCTCTGTACACTATATTCTATACTATATACCACTATACACCACATTCTATACTATGTACCACTATACAGCTTTACACCACAATCTATACTATGTACCACTATACAACATATTCTATACTATGTACCACTATACAGCTCTACACCAAATTCTATACTATGTACCACTATACACCACATTCTATACTATGTACCACTATACACCATAATCTATACTTTGTACCTCTATATACCATATTCTATACAATGTACCACAATACACCATATTCTATACTATGTACAACTATACACCGTATCCATACTATGTACCTCTATACACCATTTTCTTTACTATGTACCGCTATACACCATATTCTATACTATGTACCACAATACAGCTCTACACTATTTTCTATACTATGTATCACTATACAACACTACACCATATTCTATACTATGTATAACTATACAGCTCTACACCATATTCTATACTATGTACTACTATACACCATATTCTATACTATGTACCACTATACACCATATTTCATACTATGTACCACTATACAGCTCTACACCACATTCTATACTATGTACCACTATACAGCTCTACACCGTATTCAATACTATGTACTGCTATACACCACATTCTATACTATGTACCACTATACAGCTCTACAACATATACCTCTATACACCACATTCTATACTATGTACCACTACACCACATTCTATACTATGTACCACTATGTACCACTATACACCACATTCTATACTATGTACCATTGTACACCATATTCTATACTATGTACAACTATACACCACATTCTATACTATGTACCATTATACAGCTTTACACCACAATCTATACTATGTACCACTATAAAACATATTCTATACTATTTACCACTATACAGCTCTACACCACATTCTATAATATGTACCTCTGTACACTATATTCTATACTATATACCACTATACACCACATTCTATACTATGTACCACTATACAGCTTTACACCACAATCTATACTATGTACCACTATACAACATATTCTATACTATGTACCACTATACAGCTCTACACCAAATTCTATACTATGTACCACTATACACCACATTCTATACTATGTACCACTATACACCATAATCTATACTTTGTACCTCTATATACCATATTCTATACAATGTACCACAATACACCATATTCTATACTATGTACAACTATACACCGTATTCCATACTATGTACCTCTATACACCATTTTCTTTACTATGTACCGCTATACACCATATTCTATACTATGTACCACAATACAGCTCTACACTATTTTCTATACTATGTATCACTATACAACACTACACCATATTCTATACTATGTATAACTATACAGCTCTACACAATATTCTATACTATGTACTACTATACACCATATTCTATACTATGTACCACTATACACCATATTTCATACTATGTACCACTATACAGCTCTACACCACATTCTATACTATGTACCACTATACAGCTCTACACCGTATTCAATACTATGTACTGCTATACACCACATTCTATACTATGTACCACTATACAGCTCTACAACATATACCTCTATACACCACATTCTATACTATGTACCACTACACCACATTCTATACTATGTACCACTATGTACCACTATACACCACATTCTATACTATGTACCATTGTACACCATAATCTGGACTATGTACCTCTATACACCATATTCTATACTATGTACCACTATACACCATATTCTATACTATGTACCACTATACAGCTCTACACCACATTCTATACTATATGACACTATATATCATATTCTATACTATGTAGCACTATACACCATATTCTATACTATGTACCACTATACACCATATTCTATACTATGTACCACTATACACCATATTCTATACTATGTACCACTGCACACCATATTATATACTATGTACCTCTATACACGACATTCTAGACTACGTACCACTATACACCATATTCTATACTATGTACCACTATACAGCTCTACACCACATTCTATACTTTGTACCACTATACACCATATTCTATGTACCACTATACACCACATTCTAGACTATGTACCACTATACACCATATTCTATACTATGTACCTCAATACACCATAATTTATACTATATACCACTATACACCACATTCTATACTATGTACCACTATACACCATATTCTATACTATGTACCTCTATACACCATATTTTATACTGTGTACCACTATACACCATATTCTATACTATGTACCACAATACACCATATTCTATACTATTTACCACTATATACCATATTCTATACTATATACCGCTATACACCATATTTTATTCTATGTACAACTATACAATACATTCTATACTATGTACCACTATACACCATATTCTATACTATGTACCTCTATACACCATATTCTATACTATGTACCACTATACACCATATTCTATACAATGTACCACAATACACCATATTCTATACTATGTACCACTATACATCTCTACACCACATTCTATACTATGTTCCTCTATACACCATATTCTATACTATGTACCAATATATAGCTCTACACCAAATTCTATACTATGTACCACTATACACCACATTCTATACTATGTTCCACTATTCACCATATTCTATACTTTGTATCTCTATACACCATATTCTATACTATGTACCACTGTACACCATATTCTATACTATGTATCACAATACACCATATTCTATACTATGTACCACTATACACCGTATTATATAATATGAACCACTATACACACCATATTCTATACTATGTACCTCTATACACCATTTTCTATACTATGTACCACTATACACCATATTCTATGCTGTGTAGCACAATACAGCTCTACACCATATTCTATACTATGTACCACTATACAGCACTACACCATATTCTATACTATGTACTACTATACACCATATTCTATACTATGTACCACTATACACTATATTCTATACTATGTACCACTATACACCACATTCTATACTATGTACCATTGTACAGCTTTATACCACATTCTATACTATATACCACTATACACCACACTCTATACTATGTTCCACTATACAGCTCTACACCACATTCTATACTATGTTCCTCTATACACCACATTCTATACTATGTACCACTTTACAGCTCTACACCACATTCTATACAATGTACCACAATACACCAAATTCTATACTATGTACCACTATGCATCTCTACACCACATTCTATACTATGTTTCTCTCTACACCAAATTCTATACTATGTACCTCTATACACCATATTCTATACTATGTACCACTATACACCATATTCTATACTATGTATCACAATACACCATATTCTATACTATGTACCACTATACACCATATTCTATACTATGTATGACTAAACACACCATATTCTATACTATGTACCTCTATACACCATATTCTATACTATATACCACTATACACCACATTCTATGCTATGTACCACTATACACCATATTCTAAACTATGTACCACAATACACCATATTCTATAATATGTACCACTATACACAACATTCTATGCTATGTACCACTATACACCATATTCTATACTGTTTCCACTATACACCATATTCTATACTATGTACCACTATACAGTTCTATACCAAATTCAATACTATGTACCATTATACAGCTCTACACCACATTCTATACTATGTACCACTATACATCATATTCTATTCTATGTACCACTATACAGCTCTACATCACATTCTATACTATGTACCACTATCCACTATACACCATATTCTAGACTTTGTAATACTATACACCATATTCTAGACTATGTACCTCTATACACCATATTCTATACTATGTACCTCTATACACCATATTATATACTATGTACCACTATACACCACATTCTATACTATGTACCACTATACACCATATTCTATACTATGTACCACTATACACCACATTCTATACTATGTACCATTATTACGCTTTACACCACAATATATACTATGTACCACTATACAACATATTCTATACTATTTACCACTATAAAGCTCTACACCACATTCTATACTATGTACCACTATACACCATATTCTATACTATGTACAACTATACACCACATTCTATACTATGTACCATTATACAGCTTTACACCACAATCTATACTATGTACCACTATAAAACATATTCTATACTATTTACCACTATACAGCTCTACACCACATTCTATAATATGTACCTCTGTACACTATATTCTATACTATATACCACTATACACCACATTCTATACTATGTACCACTATACAGCTTTACACCACAATCTATACTATGTACCACTATACAACATATTCTATACTATGTACCACTATACAGCTCTACACCAAATTCTATACTATGTACCACTATACACCACATTCTATACTATGTACCACTATACACCATAATCTATACTTTGTACCTCTATATACCATATTCTATACAATGTACCACAATACACCATATTCTATACTATGTACAACTATACACCGTATCCATACTATGTACCTCTATACACCATTTTCTTTACTATGTACCGCTATACACCATATTCTATACTATGTACCACAATACAGCTCTACACTATTTTCTATACTATGTATCACTATACAACACTACACCATATTCTATACTATGTATAACTATACAGCTCTACACCATATTCTATACTATGTACTACTATACACCATATTCTATACTATGTACCACTATACACCATATTTCATACTATGTACCACTATACAGCTCTACACCACATTCTATACTATGTACCACTATACAGCTCTACACCGTATTCAATACTATGTACTGCTATACACCACATTCTATACTATGTACCACTATACAGCTCTACAACATATACCTCTATACACCACATTCTATACTATGTACCACTACACCACATTCTATACTATGTACCACTATGTACCACTATACACCACATTCTATACTATGTACCATTGTACACCATATTCTATACTATGTACAACTATACACCACATTCTATACTATGTACCATTATACAGCTTTACACCACAATCTATACTATGTACCACTATAAAACATATTCTATACTATTTACCACTATACAGCTCTACACCACATTCTATAATATGTACCTCTGTACACTATATTCTATACTATATACCACTATACACCACATTCTATACTATGTACCACTATACAGCTTTACACCACAATCTATACTATGTACCACTATACAACATATTCTATACTATGTACCACTATACAGCTCTACACCAAATTCTATACTATGTACCACTATACACCACATTCTATACTATGTACCACTATACACCATAATCTATACTTTGTACCTCTATATACCATATTCTATACAATGTACCACAATACACCATATTCTATACTATGTACAACTATACACCGTATTCCATACTATGTACCTCTATACACCATTTTCTTTACTATGTACCGCTATACACCATATTCTATACTATGTACCACAATACAGCTCTACACTATTTTCTATACTATGTATCACTATACAACACTACACCATATTCTATACTATGTATAACTATACAGCTCTACACAATATTCTATACTATGTACTACTATACACCATATTCTATACTATGTACCACTATACACCATATTTCATACTATGTACCACTATACAGCTCTACACCACATTCTATACTATGTACCACTATACAGCTCTACACCGTATTCAATACTATGTACTGCTATACACCACATTCTATACTATGTACCACTATACAGCTCTACAACATATACCTCTATACACCACATTCTATACTATGTACCACTACACCACATTCTATACTATGTACCACTATGTACCACTATACACCACATTCTATACTATGTACCATTGTACACCATAATCTGGACTATGTACCTCTATACACCATATTCTATACTATGTACCACTATACACCATATTCTATACTATGTACCACTATACAGCTCTACACCACATTCTATACTATATGACACTATATATCATATTCTATACTATGTAGCACTATACACCATATTCTATACTATGTACCACTATACACCATATTCTATACTATGTACCACTATACACCATATTCTATACTATGTACCACTGCACACCATATTATATACTATGTACCTCTATACACGACATTCTAGACTACGTACCACTATACACCATATTCTATACTATGTACCACTATACAGCTCTACACCACATTCTATACTTTGTACCACTATACACCATATTCTATGTACCACTATACACCACATTCTAGACTATGTACCACTATACACCATATTCTATACTATGTACCTCAATACACCATAATTTATACTATATACCACTATACACCACATTCTATACTATGTACCACTATACACCATATTCTATACTATGTACCTCTATACACCATATTTTATACTGTGTACCACTATACACCATATTCTATACTATGTACCACAATACACCATATTCTATACTATTTACCACTATATACCATATTCTATACTATATACCGCTATACACCATATTTTATTCTATGTACAACTATACAATACATTCTATACTATGTACCACTATACACCATATTCTATACTATGTACCTCTATACACCATATTCTATACTATGTACCACTATACACCATATTCTATACAATGTACCACAATACACCATATTCTATACTATGTACCACTATACATCTCTACACCACATTCTATACTATGTTCCTCTATACACCATATTCTATACTATGTACCAATATATAGCTCTACACCAAATTCTATACTATGTACCACTATACACCACATTCTATACTATGTTCCACTATTCACCATATTCTATACTTTGTATCTCTATACACCATATTCTATACTATGTACCACTGTACACCATATTCTATACTATGTATCACAATACACCATATTCTATACTATGTACCACTATACACCGTATTATATAATAAGAACCACTATACACACCATATTCTATACTATGTACCTCTATACACCATTTTCTATACTATGTACCACTATACACCATATTCTATGCTGTGTAGCACAATACAGCTCTACACCATATTCTATACTATGTACCACTATACAGCACTACACCATATTCTATACTATGTACTACTATACACCATATTCTATACTATGTACCACTATACACTATATTCTATACTATGTACCACTATACACCACATTCTATACTATGTACCATTGTACAGCTTTATACCACATTCTATACTATATACCACTATACACCACACTCTATACTATGTTCCACTATACAGCTCTACACCACATTCTATACTATGTTCCTCTATACACCACATTCTATACTATGTACCACTATACAGCTCTACACCACATTCTATACAATGTACCACAATACACCAAATTCTATACTATGTACCACTATGCATCTCTACACCACATTCTATACTATGTTTCTCTCTACACCAAATTCTATACTATGTACCTCTATACACCATATTCTATACTATGTACCACTATACACCATATTCTATACTATGTATCACAATACACCATATTCTATACTATGTACCACTATACACCATATTCTATACTATGTACGACTAATCACACCATATTCTATACTATGTACCTCTATACACCATATTCTATACTATATACCACTATACACCACATTCTATGCTATGTACCACTATACACCATATTCTAAACTATGTACCACAATACACCATATTCTATAATATGTACCACTATACACAACATTCTATGCTATGTACCACTATACACCATATTCTATACTGTTTCCACTATACAGTTCTATACCAAATTCAATACTATGTACCATTATACAGCTCTACACCACATTCTATACTATGTACCACTATACATCATATTCTATTCTATGTACCACTATACAGCTCTACATCACATTCTATACTATGTACCACTATCCACTATACACCATATTCTAGACTTTGTAATACTATACACCATATTCTAGACTATGTACCTCTATACACCATATTCTATACTATGTACCTCTATACACCATATTATATACTATGTACCACTATACACCACATTCTATACTATGTACCACTATACACCATATTCTATACTATGTACCACTATACACCACATTCTATACTATGTACCATTATTACGCTTTACACCACAATATATACTATGTACCACTATACAACATATTCTATACTATTTACCACTATAAAGCTCTACACCACATTCTATACTATGTACCACTATACACCATATTCTATACTATGTACAACTATACACCACATTCTATACTATGTACCATTATACAGCTTTACACCACAATCTATACTATGTACCACTATAAAACATATTCTATACTAGTTACCACTATACAGCTCTACACCACATTCTATAATATGTACCTCTGTACACTATATTCTATACTATATACCACTATACACCACATTCTATACTATGTACCACTATACAGCTTTACACCACAATCTATACTATGTACCACTATACAACATATTCTATACTATGTACCACTATACAGCTCTACACCAAATTCTAAACTATGTACCACTATACACCACATTCTATACTATGTACCACTATACACCATAATCTATACTTTGTACCTCTATATACCATATTCTATACAATGTATCACAATACACCATATTCTATACTATGTACAACTATACACCGTATTCCATACTATGTACTTCTATACACCATTTTCTTTACTATGTACCGCTATACACCATATTCTATACTATGTACCACAATACAGCTCTACACTATTTTCTATACTATGTATCACTATACAACACTACACCATATTCTATACTATGTATAACTATACAGCTCTACACCATATTCTATACTATGTACTACTATACACCATATTCTATACTATGTACCACTATACACCATATTTCATACTATGTACCACTATACAGCTCTACACCACATTCTATACTATGTACCACTATACAGCTCTACACCGTATTCAATACTATGTACTGCTATACACCACATTCTATACTATGTACCACTATACAGCTCTACAACATATACCTCTATACACCACATTCTATACTATGTACCACTACACCACATTCTATACTATGTACCACTATGTACCACTATACACCACATTCTATACTATGTACCATTGTACACCATAATCTGGACTATGTACCTCTATACACCATATTCTATACTATGTACCACTATACACCATATTCTATACTATGTACCACTATACAGCTCTACACCACATTCTATACTATATGACACTATATATCATATTCTATACTATGTAGCACTATACACCATATTCTACACTCTGCACCACTATACAGGTCTACACCATATTCTATGCTATGTATCACTATACACAATACTCTATACTATGCACCACTATACATCTCTACACCAAATTCTATACTATGTACCTCTATATACCATATTCTATACTATGTACCACTATACACCATATTCTATAATATGTACCACAATACAGCTCTACACCATATTGTATACTTTGTACCACTATACAACACTACACCATATCCTATACTATGTACCACTATACAGCTCAACACCATATTCTATACTATGTACCACTATACACCATATTCTATACTATTTACCACTATACACCACATTCTATACTATGTACCAATATACAGCTCTACAACACATTCTATACTATGTACCACTATACACTATATTCTATACTATGTACCACTATACACCACATTCTATACTATGTACCACTATACACCATATTCTATACTATGTACCACTATACACTATATTCTATACTATGTACCACTATACACCACATTCTATACTATGTACCATTGTACAGCTTTATACCACATTCTATACTATATACCACTATACACCACACTCTATACTATGTTCCACTATACAGCTCTACACCACATTCTATACTATGTTCCTCTATACACCACATTCTATACTATGTACCACTATACAGCTCTACACCACATTCTATACAATGTACCACAATACACCAAATTCTATACTATGTACCACTATACATCTCTACACCACATTCTATACTATGTTTCTCTATACACCAAATTCTATACTATGTACCTCTATACACCATATTCTATACTATGTACCACTATACACCATATTCTATACTATGTACCACTATACAACTCTACACCACATTCTGTACTATATGCCACTATATACCAGAATATGGTATATAGTGGCATATAGTACAGAATGTGGTGTAGAGTTGTATAGTGGTACATAGTATAGAATATGGTGTATAGTGGTACATAGTATAGAATATGGTGTATAGTGGTACATAGTATAGAATGTGGTGTAAAGTGGTACATAGTATAGAATATGGTGTATAGTGGTATATAATATAGAATATGATGTAGAGCTGTATTGTGGTACATAGTATAGAATATGGTGTATAGTGGTACATAGTATAGAATATGGTGTATAGCACATAGTATAGAATAAGGTGTAATGGTACATGGTATAGAATATGGGTTAGAGCTGTATAGTGGTATATAGTATAGAATATGGTGTATAGTGGTACATAGTATAGAATATGGTGTATAGAGGTACATAGTATAGAATATGGTGTATAGTTGTACATAGTATAGAATATGGTGTATAGTGGTACATAGTATAGAATATGGTGTATAGTGGTACATAGTATATTGTGTATTGTGGTACATTGTATAGAATGTGGTGTAGAGCTGTATAGTTGTTCATAGTATAGAATATGGTGTATAGTGTTACATAGTATAGAATGTGATGAAGAGCTGTATAGTGGTACATAGTATAGAATATGTTGTATAGTGGTACATAGTATAGAATGTGGTGAAGAGCTGTATAATGGTACATAGTATAAAATGTGGTATAGAGCTGTATAGTGGTATATAGTATAGATTGTGGTGTATAGTGATACATAGTATAGAATAAGGTGTATAGTGGTATATAATATAGAATGTCGTTTATAGTGCTACATAGTATAGAATATGGTGTATAGTGGTATATAGTATAGAACATGGTGTAGAGCAGAATATTGGTGTATAGTATAAAATATGGTGTAGTGGTGTACAGTGGTACATAGAATAGTATGTGGTTTATAGTGTCACATAGTATAGAATATGGTGTATAGTGGTACATAGTATAGAATGTGGTGTATAGTAGTATATAGTATAGAATATGGTGTAGAGCTGTATAGTGGTACATAGTATAGAATGTGGTACAGAGCTGTATAGTGGTACATGGCATAGAATATGGGGTAGAGCTGTATAGTGGTACATAGTATAGAATATGGTGTATAGTGGTACATAGTACAGAATACGGTGTAGAGCTGTATAGTGGTACTTAGTATAGAATGTGGTGTAGAGCTGTATAGTGGTACATAGTATAGAATATGGTGTATAGTGGTACATAGTATAGAATATGGTTTATAGTAGTACATAGTATAGAATATGATGTAGAGCTGTATAGTGGTACATAGTATAGAATATGTTGTAGTGTTGTATAGTGGTACATAGTATAGAATATGGTGTAGAGCTGTATTGTGGTACATAGTATAGAATATGGTGTATAGATGTACATAGTATAGAATATGGTGTAAAGTGGTACATAGTATGGAATACGGTGTATTGTGGTACATTGTATAGAATATGGTGTATAGAGGTACAAAGTATAGAATATGGTGTATACTATATACCACTATACACCAATACTCTATACTATGCAACACCATACAGCTCTACACCAAATTCTATACTATGTACCTCTATATACCATATTCTATACTATGTACCACTATACAGCTCTACACCACATTCTATACTATGTACCACTATACATCATATTCTATAGTATGTACCACTATACAGCTCTACATCACATTCTATAATATGTACCACTATACACCATATTCTATACTTTGTACCTCTATACACCATATTCTATACTATGTACCACTATACACCATATTCTATACTATGTACCACTATATACAGTTCTACAACACATTCTATACTATGTACCTCTACACACCATATTCTACATTATGTACCACTCTACAGCTCTACACCACATTCTATACTATCTACCACTATACAGCTCTACACCATATTCTATACAATGTACTACTATACACGACATTCTATACTATGTACCACTATACAGCTCTACACCATACACCACTATACACCACATTCTACATATGTACCACTACACCACATTCTATACTATGTACCACTATGTACCACTATACACCACATTCTATACTATGTACCACTATACCCCATATTCTATACTATGTACCTCTATACACCATATTCTATACGATGTACCACTATACAGCTCTATACCACATTCTATACTATATACCACTATACTCCACATTCTAGACTATGTACTACTATACACCATATTCTATACTATGTACCTCTATACACCATATTCTATACTATATACCACTATACACCACATCCTATACTTTGTACCATTATACAGCTCTTCACCACATTCTATACTTTGTACCACTATGCACCATATTCTATACTATTTACCTCTATACACCATATTGTATACTATATACCATTATTAACCATATTCTATACAATGTACCACTATACACCATATTCTATATGATATACAACTATACAGCTCTACCCCATATTCTGTACTATGTATATACCACTATACACCATATTCTATATTATATACCACTATACACCACATCCTATACTATGTACCATTATACAGCTCTTCACCACAATCTATACTATGTACCACTGTACAACATATTCTATACTATTTACCACTATACAGCTCTACACCACATTCTATAATATGTACCTCTATACACCATATTCTATACTATGTACCACTATACACCATATTCTATATGATATACAACTATACAGCTCTACCCCATATTCTGTACTATGTATATACCACTATACACCATATTCTATACTATGAACCACTATACAGCTCTACACCATATTCTATACTATTTACCACTATACGCCATATTCTATACTATGTACCACAATAAACCTCTACACTATTTTCTATGCTATGTACCACTATACAGCTCTATACCACATTCTATACTATGTACAACTGTACAGGTCTACACTATATTCTATACTTAATACTACTATAGACCACATTCTATACTAAGTACCTCTATACACCATATTCTATAGTATGTAGCACTATACACCACATTCTATACTATGTACCACTATACAGCTCTACACCATATTCTATACTATGTACCACTATACACCATATTCTATACTATGTACCACTATACACCACATCCTATACTATGTACCATTATACCGCTCTTCACCACATTCTATACTATGTACCACTATACACCATATTCAATACTAATTACCTCTATACACCATATTCTATACTATATACCACTATTAACAATATTCTATACAATGTACCACTGTACACCATATTCGATACGATATACAACTATACAGTTCTACCCCATATTCTGTACTATGTATATACCACTATACACAATATTCTATACTATGAACCACTATACAGCTCTACACCATATTCTATACTATTTACCACTATACACCATATTCTGTACTATGTACCACTATAAACCTCTACACTATATTCTATGCTATGTACCACTATACAGCATATTCTATACTAAGTACCTCTATACACCATATTCTATAGTATGTAGCACTATACACCACATTCTATACTATTTACCACTATACAGCTCTAAACCATATTCTATACTATGTACCACTATACACCATATTCTTAACTATGTACCACTATTCAGCTCTACACCACATTCTATACTATGTACCGCTATACATCATATTCTGTGTACCACTATACACCATATTATATACTATGTACCACTATACAACTCATTCTATACTATGTACCACTATACACCATATTCTATACTATGTGTCTTTATACACTATATTCTATACTATGTACCACTATACACCACATTCTATACTTTTTCCCTCTATACACCATTTTCTATACTATGTACCACTATACAACTCTACACCATATTCTATACTATGTACCACTATACAATACTACACCATATTCTATACTATGTACTAATATACATCTCTACACCGTATTCTATACTATGTACTACTATACACCACATTCTATACTATGTACCACTACACCACATTCTATACTATGTACCACTATATACCACTATACACCACATTCTATACTATGTACCACTATACACCATATTCTATACTATGTACCTCTATACACCATATTCTATACTATGTACCTCTATACATCATATTCTATACTATGTACCACTATTGTTATTTCCATTGCTTTCAATGTATTTTGGCCTAAAACTTGCATTTGCTGTTTTCTCTTAAACGCAACATGGGAGAAAAACCATTTCCCATCACATTTGTGGGTTTTGGTCTTCAACACATCCAGTGAAATTTTGAGCTGTCTGTGTTTGCTACAAGAGGAGATAACACAAAGTATGCGCTTTTGTGTTTCCATTGCTTTCAATGCATTTTGGCCTCAAACATGCATTTGCTGTTTTCTCTTAAACGCAACATGGGAGAAAAACCATTTCACATCACATTTGTGGGTCTTGGTCTTCAACACATCCAGTGAAATTTTGAGCTGTCTGTGTTTGCTACAAGAGGAGATATCACAAAGTATGCGCTTTTGTTATTTCCATTGCTTTCAATGCATTTTGGCCTAAAACTTGCATTTGCTGTTTTCTCTTAAACGCAACATGGGAGAAAAACCATTTCACATCACATTTGTGGGTCTTGGTCTTCAACACATCCAGTGAAATTTTGAGCTGTCTGTGTTTGCTACAAGAGGAGATATCACAAAGTATGCGCTTTTGTGTTTCCATTGCTTTCAATGCATTTTGGCCTCAAACGTGCATTTGCTGTTTTCTCTTAAACGCAACATGGGAGAAAAACCATTTCACATCACATTTGTGGGTCTTGGTCTTCAACACATCCAGTGAAATTTTGAGCTGTCTGTGTTTGCTACAAGAGGAGATATCACAAAGTATGCGCTTTTGTTGTTTTCATTGCTTTCAATGCATTTTGGCCTAAAACGTGCATTTGCTGTTTTCTCTTAAACACAACATTGGAGAAAAACCATTTCACATCACATTTGTGGGTCTTGGTCTTCAACACATCCAGTGAAATTTTGAGCTGTCTGTGTTTGCTACAAGAGGAGATATCACAAAGTATGCGCTTTTGTTATTTCCATTGCTTTCAATGCATTTTGGCCTAAAACTTGCATTTGCTGTTTTCTCTTAAATGCAACATGGGAGAAAAAACATTTCACATCAGATTTGTGGGTTTTGGTCTTCAACACATCCAGTGAAATATTGAGCTGTCTGTGTTTGCTACAAGAGGAGATAACACAAAGTATGTGCTTTTGTTGTTTCCATTGCTTTCAATGCATTTTGGCCTAAAACGTGCATTTGCTGTTTTCTCTTAAACGCAACATGGGAGAAAAACCATTTCACATCACATTTGTGGGTCTTGGTCTTCAACACATCCAGTGAAATTTTGAGCTGTCTGTGTTTGCTACAAGAGGAGATATCACAAAGTATGCACTTTTGTTGTTTTCATTGCTTTCAATGCATTTTGGCCTAAAACGTGCATTTGCTGTTTTCTCTTAAATGCAACATGGGAGAAAAACCATTTCACATCACATTTGTGGGTCTTGGTCTTCAACACATCCAGTGAAATTTTGAGCTGTCTGTGTTTGCTACAAGAGGAGATATCACAAAGTATGCGCTTTTGTTATTTCCATTGCTTTCAATGTATTTTGGCCTAAAACTTGCATTTGCTGTTTTCTCTTAAACGCAACATGGGAGAAAAACCATTTCACATCACATTTGTGGGTTTTGGTCTTCAACACATCCAGTGAAATTTTGAGCTGCTGTCTGTGTTTGCTACAAGAGGAGATAACACAAAGTATGCGCTTTTGTGTTTCCATTGCTTTCAATGCATTTTGGCCTCAAACGTGCATTTGCTGTTTTCTCTTAAACGCAACATGGGAGAAAAACCATTTCACATCAGATTTGTAGGTCTTGGTCTTCAATACATCCAGTGAAATTTTGAGCTGTCCGTGTTTGCTACAAGAGGAGATATCACAAAGTATGCGCTTTTGTTGTTTCCATTGCTTTCAATGCATTTTGGCCTAAAACGTGCATTTGCTGTTTTCTCTTAAACGCAACATGGGAGAAAAACCATTTCACATCACATTTGTGGGTCTTGGTCTTCAACACATCCAGTGAAATTTTGAGCTGTCTGTGTTTGCTACAAGAGGAGATAACACAAAGTATGCGCTTTTGTGTTTCCATTGCTTTCAATGCATTTTGGCCTCAAACGTGCATTTGCTGTTTTCTCTTAAACGCAACATGGGAGAAAAACCATTTCACATCACATTTGTGGGTCTTGGTCTTCAACACATCCAGTGAAATTTTGAGCTGTCTGTGTTTGCTACAAGAGGAGATATCACAAAGTATGCGCTTTTGTTATTTCCATTGCTTTCAATGCATTTTGGCCTAAAACGTGCATTTGCTGTTTTCTCTTAAACGCAACATGGGAGAAAAACCATTTCACATCACATTTGTGGGTAATCCTTTTTTTATTGAAAAACTTGCAGCATATAAATAAATACATAGAAAAAATACTGCACTTCAACATATCTTTTGCCATATATACAAAAATCAACCAGGTTATTGTAATCAAAATATATGACTCTATCAAATTCTGCAAAGAGCCACAAAACAGATAAACCTCCTGAACATAACACATCACACACTCCACCCAGACAAGACAGTGTACAAACCATCACCTGAAACAACAAAATATCTTTAAAACAATAAACTTTAACACAATAAGCTTTTAGCTATACCCTTTTTCAAAAAAGACTTTAAAACTATCACCAACACTAACTCCAACACATAGAGAAAATGAAGGAGCTGTTTAGGCGCATGAAAATCATTCCATAAAAAACCAGAAAAATCCAAAAATCTACTGCGGAAGTGGAAAGAAGAGCTTCAAGCCCATAGGATAAACAGGAAAAAGACTGGTACTTTTTGTCACCCACTAAGGGGGCTTCAGGTGCCTCCATCTCCTCGACCACCCAACAGCATCCAGTCTCCTCCTGTCCATCTCCATCAGAGAGCTAACCTCGTGAAGAATGTTACACGCCACCACCTCACAGGGAAGGATTTTACTTCTAGTTGTTACTAAGCACCGTGCGCTCCACGTGTGATATCTAACCACTAAACTAACTACAAAAATGGTGACCAAATCATAACGCCCATACCCTTTGAATGCTCCGTAAACCCACTCAGGGTAACTGAGCCCCGAAAGGCACGGAATGCGTAAGGCGCTCGAAACTTTCTTATAAATCTCAATGTTAAAGGGACATTCAAGCAAGAAGTGGTCCATAGTCTCCTCCTCCCCTGGACATTCCTCCCGTGGGCAACCACGATCATCGGCGCTTCTCCACCTGATGTGCCCCCTAACATAGAGCCTTCCTTGAAAAGAGAGCCAGGCCAGGTCCCTATACTTCAGTGGAATCCTCTCTGAACAGATCAAAGAGATCCCATCTGAGCAAACCTTGCCCAGGCAGTCCCTCAGTGATAGCGGGGCATAGAAGCGAGCCCGCAAAATGCCTCTCTCCAACTCCTTCCTAGAAAGGGTCTTGACATCACTCGCCACTACTCCCCATAGCCTTGTCACTCTCAAGCACAGGATGACATAGATCGGAAGAGCACCAGACCTACCTCTGAAGGCTTTAACACGGCCGCCATCATACCAGAGTTCAAGGAAAGGAGACACCCAAGCCCTAAAACTCTCTACCCACCAAGGAGAAGTCTCCAGAAACAGACTTCCAAGATTCAATTTAATAAAAGTTGTGGCAAAAAACACCACCGGATTGACCATACCCAATCCACCTTCATTCCTTGGTCTGTAGGTTATACCCCTCTTGACAATGTTCATCCCGTTCCCCCAAAATAAAAGGAAGAACAAGGATAACACTTTGGACCACAAAGATTGTGGCAAGAAACACACGTAGCTGACATACAGAAAAATAGGAACCAGGAAAGTTTTGCACAAGTGAACCCTTTCCCTGTAGGAGAACTGCCAAGTTCTCCAGGACTGTACTTTCCTGCTGGCTTCCTCTATCCTCTTTTCCCAATTTCGAGTGGCATAATCACCACGGTCAAAAATGATGCCTAAGATTTTGATCTGCGAACTGGCCCGGGGGAGACTGTCCGGAAGTCGAAATTCATCACCTTCCTCCCCCATCCAGAAAGCTTCACATTTGTCCTGATTTACTCTGGAGCACGAGGCTTCAGAGTAGTCGGAGACTAGGTGTTCTATACACTGAGCCTCTGCCACAGAGGACAGGACCACAGTGACATCATCCGCGTAGGCCACCACCCTCAATGGAGCCTCTGGGCCCAGCTGCACCCCCCTCAATGCACTGCAACCAATCCTCCTTACGAAGGGATCGATCGCGAAAACATATGAGCGGGCTCAGGGGGCATCCCTGACAGACACCAGAGTCAACCTTGAAAGCAGGGCCCACCCAACCATTAACAAGCGGGAAGCTTTCGGCCTTATTGTATAAAACACGAAGCCAATCCACCACCCTCACTGGAAGACCATACCACTCCAGAACAGCCCACAGGTACTTGTGGTTCACCCGGTCAAAAGCCTTCGACTGGTCCAATGCCAGTAAGTACTTGCCCCACTTTTCAGCACGACAGCGTTCCACGGCCTCCCGGACACCAAGGACAGCACTAAACGTGCTACGACCCTTCACAGTGCAATGCTGAGATGGAGACAGTACCAGGCCGGAAATTTCCATCAGCCGATTAAACAGTATTTTTGCCAGGATCTTTCTGTCCGTATTGAGAAGAGCGATGGGGCGCCAATTCTCAATACGGGACGGGTCCTTACCTTTTGATAACAATATGAGAGCGGAAGACCTCATGGAAGGAGGGAGCGACCCCTCACCCAGGCATTCATTATAGACCTCCATAAGGCGCGGAGCCAAGATGTCCCTGAAAGCTTTAAAGAACTCGGACGTTAAACCATCCGGACCTGGAGATTTTTTGATAGACAAACTGTCTATCGCCCTCTTGACTTCCTCCACCGTCACATCATCACCCAAAGAGTCAAAGGAGGCATCAAGTTTCTGTAACCCTGGTGTCTCCCTCAGAAAGGACTCCATCCTCTCCCTAATAAGTGGCTGCTCAGACAGAAGGTCCGTATAATAGGACCTGATGACCCCCAGGATACCATCCCTGTCTTCACAGAGAGTACCCTGCCCGTCATACAGGCCCCTCACCTCCCTTAGATCAACCGCCTTCCTGCAACTCTGGTAGGGATCAGGCGAGTGGTATTTACCATAATCCCTCTCCAAAATCAAGGAAGCCAGCCGATCATATTGGAGCTCCCTCAACTGAGCTTTCACCCGGAAGATATCCCCACTATCTCCACACTCAGAGATCAGGAAATCAAGTTTCTTCCTCAAACTCTGGTAGACACATCTTTTTCTCAAGTTCTTTTGTGCTACCAGCCTCTGAAAAAGCCTTCGAGTCCTTTTTTTGCACTCTTCCCACCACTCAGACCTAGACCAACCAGCCTCCAGAAGTGTCTCCTGTAGTTGGAAGAAATCCCTAAAGGACTGGCTAATACTCTCTTCTTTCAGAAGGTCAGAGCTCAAACGCCAAAGGCCCCGGCCTCTCTGAGGAGTTTCCGAAGCATTCAACGCGACACTCAGACAAACGTGGTCGGAGAATTCTACAGCCCTTACCTCAGGAGGCAGAGTTTTCGAACTCTCCTTAACAAAAAACCTATCTATCCTAGACCTACGATTGCTACAATGATACGTGTAACCCGTGAGGTCTGGACAATGGCGAATGTGCACATCGACCAGACCTGCCTCTCTAACCATACTAACTAAAAATCTTGCATCATAGCCCAGGGTTGACTTTGCACCCCCCCTGTCTTTGGGCCTTACAATGGTGTTAAAATCACCACCAAAGACAACCTGCCGGGCCGTAAAAAGGAATGGTTTTATCAGCCCAAAAAGGCACTTCCTATCCCAGGCCGACTGCGGTCCGTAGACGTTAATCAGCCTGAGATCATGCCCCCTTAGGCTAACATCCAAAACCATACACCTACCTATCTGTAATTCTATAATCTTGTGTACAGTTACCATATCAGTAAAAAGCACTGCCACCCCACCGTACGGCTCGGCCGCAAGAGACCAATAGGATGGGCCCCTCCTCCACTGGCTTTTGACCCTGCGAAGTGTGGACAAGTCCCCTATTCTGGTCTCCTGCAAAAACAAAATATCAACCTCAATCGTGTTGAAAAAAGAAAAGGCCATATAACGAGCACGTTCAGAATAAACGGAAGCCACATTAATGGTGGCACATCGTATAGGGTGTGTAGCCATAGTTCTAGATTATAGAGATAGGGCTCCATTTCACTTTCACTTTGTTACACAGGAAGACCCCTCCCCCGAGGAACCTTCCTGCTTACAAGGCACCCCAGAAGTGATACCTTCACCAGACGATGACACAACCATACACTCACCCTCCACCACATCCACACCATCCCCAAGAGGCACAGCACCCGCAGTTGGTTCACCCGGCCCATCGGCCCCAACCGCAGACACCAACCCCACCTCAACAATACCCTGCCTGTCCCCACCAGTCAGGGAAACAAAAGCAGGATCAGGGTCAGGATCTGGCGGTTTTGGATCCACCAAGATGACTGGAGCTTCCTGACTTGGAGGTATCATCTCCCAAGAATCTCCCAAAATAACAGACTCAGGGGTTTCCTCCACTATGTCTGCTCCGGCAGAAAACACTCCAACCTCCTCCATCTTCCCTAAACCCTTTCCTTCACCACTTGACCCTGTCAATCCCAGATTCGACAGGTCCCACTCCAGCTTACCACCCTGTTCCACATTCTTTGATTTTACCGTAACCTTACCCCCTCTTCTCCTGTTTTTCGCTTTGGCACCTTCCGCAGCTTCCCCAAAGGTACTTTTCCTACTGACCTTCTTTCTCACCTCAGAAGGCCGAGCAACCTGAACCAAATCACCACTTTCCTGCCTTACTATCTCCCCCCCCTTCTCCGCTACCTCCTCCTCCTCGTCATCTGCCACAGAGAATGTAAAGCGATTTGAAAGCTGGACAACATCCTCCCTTTGCCCTACCCTCCTCTTCCTATTTGACTTCACAACTGTAAAGGAAGATTCTCCCCTCTCTACCGGCACCTCCTTCTGGATTTTGGCAGCTTCCAGCACCTCTTTTCCACTACCTACTTCCTCACCCTCCTCAATGTCACTCAGACTGGCCCCTCTCGTTGGAGGTTCTATGACCACCGGCAAACTCCCAATAGCACTTTCCTCATTGTGCGATGCCGAGGGGCAACGGCTATAAGGATGACCGATACACCCACAGAGATTACACTTCACCACATCACAATCTCTAGAGAGGTGACCCAACTCGCCACACATGGCACACTTGACCTCAGGGCAATTGTTAGAAAAATGCCTAAAGCTGCCACAACGATGACAGACTCTTGGCTGACCGGGGTAGAAAGCCTGGATCTTATCTCGGCCAATAAAAGCTGCTGCCGGAATATGCTTTGTCTCTATACCTACCCTGTTTAGCCTGACAAAGACAGAATAAGCTCCACCCCACACCCCCTTTGTGTAGTCAATTTTCTCCAGGCACGTGGACAATACTGTACAAAAGCGGGATAACCAGAACAGGATGTCCTGCACTGGGAGGCTCTCATTTCTCACCAGGATAGTGACTTTAACCCTATCCTGGCGAGAGACCATTTGAGACCTGTAATTACTAAAGGGTGTCGCACCCTTCTTCTCCTCCCACCTGGATGCAAATGCCTGTAACCCCCGCAGAGTCTGAAAACTCAGATCATACTCCGGGGTTCTGATGGGGTGAATGCAGGCAAAGAGGTCTATGGGTGAGAATCCCAAGGAGAAAACCATCTCTAGAAAAACACCCTTACTTGGCGGGTCCCCTTCAGCTACCCACTTTAGCTGCACCACATTCCGCCTTCTTATCGGGGTACCACCACCAATACCACTCCCCCCACCATCACCACTGGTAGCGGCATTAGGAATCCTTGGTGCCCCTCCACCAGACACTATTGTCGCATAAGACTTGGGCATAGGCTGGCCCATACTTTCCAGTCTGGAATTATTTTCAGCAATCAATTCAATTGCCGCACGGATCCTCTCAGGCCCCCCTATTCCCCCATACAGTGAGTCTGCAACTTTTAATTGTTCCTCCGACAAAGTGGACCTGTCCAGAGGGGGCAGACCCTGTACCAGGCTAGCACCTGCCCTCAGTACCGGAGCCCCTGGGACAACAGCTGTGGCCTTGTTAACATCTTCCTCCACCCTGTCAGCAATCAGCAACATTTCCGCATCAAGGGAGTCATTCCCACAGTCAGCCGCTACCACCCTCCTCCCAACAGCTGGCAAATCAGTACCGGGCGCCAGCATAATACCGGCAGGCATGACACACTCACCGGATCCAACTGCAGTGTTCCCGATCACCGTGGGAACCACGGCCATGTCCCCATCCACCAGCCGGCGGGGAGCTTCCTCCAACTCCATGGCTCCGTCAGCAACAATCTCCAAAGGCACTTCCGCCCTGCCACCGTGAAGCGCATCGTGAGCCGCATCGTGACCCGCAGAGAGCCGGGTCCCCGCAGCCATCTTCCGGACTCTGTGGATTAACTCCTTCGGGCCCGCAACAGCCACTGAGACACCCACCATGTCTTCCGACTTGATCTCCGCGCCGCCTCCTTCCCCGATCTCGTCGTCTCCGACCTCCATCGGCGCCATCTTGGGACCCGAAATAGCCTGTTTCTGCAGACTCGATTCCCAAAACGCCTCTGAAGACTCCTCCATCCTCGCTGGGGCTGCCACCGGGCCCGCCAGGCTCAGCAGATAGAGTACTCTGCCCTTGTACTTGGCCCGCTTCTCCGCCAGCATCAGGAGCTCATCTTTGATGATCAGCCTCCCCTCGTTCGTGGATGTCAAGAACTTCTTCTTCTTGGAGGCAATCCGAGCAGACACCCGACCAGCCTCCTTTCTCAAAGCCGCAACATCCATAGCCAGGAACGTCTCCTGTTCAGCGGCAGCGGCAGCAGCGGCGGCGGCAGCAGCAGCGGCCCCGTCTCCCTCGGAATCAGACTCCAGGAAATCTTCCTCCAAGAGACGCTGAGCATCGGGACAGATCTCCTCCTCCATCTCCGTCTCCGTCTCCGCACAAAAGGTAAGCAGACCCGGGGGAACTGGCTCTACTCCTGGGGTTGCTTCACTCCCAGGGGAGCTTACCACCATCTCACACCCTAGAGTTAAGTCCTCACTCATAGGGGAGCACTGCGTTAGCCCGCACCCTGAAGTTAAATTGCCACTCACAGGGGGGCCATGCAGCATGGGGTCCAAAGTCCGGCTCTCACCATCTTCCACGGCCACATCCAGCAGGGAGAGCACCACCACCGGTCGGCCAGTACTTCCAGCAGGCCCTCCACCACCTCCAGGATCCGGGCCCTCAGAGACTTCCAGGACCCCGGGATCTCCTCCACCATCTCCCGGCAGGCCCTCCATCCTCCCTGGGGAGGGACACTCCAGACAGTCCCTGGCTGCAAATCACTTCCAGAGGCCTAAGAGCTGAATCACAGGCGACCTCTAGGGGTGAGGTCTTCAACACATCCAGTGAAATTTTGAGCTGTCTGTGTTTGCTACAAGAGGAGATATCACAAAGTATGCGCTTTTGTTGTTTTCATTGCTTTCAATGCATTTTGGCATAAAACGAGCATTTGCTGTTTTCTCTTAAACGCAACATGGGAGAAAAACCATTTCACATCACATTTGTGGGTCTTGGTCTTCAACACATCCAGTGAAATTTTGAGCTGTCTGTGTTTGCTACAAGAGGAGATATCACAAAGTATGCGCTTTTGTTATTTCCATTGCTTTCAATGTATTTTGGCCTAAAACTTGCATTTGCTGTTTTCTCTTAAACGCAACATGGGAGAAAAACCATTTCACATCACATTTGTGGGTTTTGGTCTTCAACACATCCAGTGAAATTTTGAGCTGTCTGTGTTTGCTACAAGAGGAGATAACACAAAGTATGCGCTTATGTGTTTCCATTGCTTTCAATGCATTTTGGCCTCAAATGTGCATTTGCTGTTTTCTCTTAAACGCAACATGGGAGAAAAACCATTTCACATCACATTTGTGGGTCTTGGTCTTCAACACATCCAGTGAAATTTTGAGCTGTCTGTGTTTGCTACAAGAGGAGATATCACAAAGTATGCGCTTTTGTTGTTTCCATTGCTTTCAAAGCATTTTGGCCTAAAACGTGCATTTGCTGTTTTCTCTTAAACGCAACATGGGAGAAAAACCATTTCACATCACATTTGTGGGTCTTGGTCTTCAACACATCCAGTGAAATTTTGAGCTGTCTGTGTTTGCTACAAGAGGAGATATCACAAAGTATGCGCTTTTGTTGTTTTCATTGCTTTCAATGCATTTTGGCCTAAAACGTGCATTTGCTGTTTTCTCTTAAACGCAACATGGGAGAAAAACCATTTCACATCACATTTGTGGGTCTTGGTCTTCAACACATCCAGTGAAATTTTGAGCTGTCTGTGTTTGCTACAAGAGGAGATATCACAAAGTATGCGCTTTTCTTGTTTCCATTGCTTTCAAAGCATTTTGGCCTAAAACGTGCATTTGCTGTTTTCTCTTAAACGCAACATGGGAGAAAAACCATTTCACATCACATTTGTGGGTCTTGGTCTTCAACACATCCAGTGAAATTTTGAGCTGTCTGTGTTTGCTACAAGAGGAGATATCACAAAGTATGCGCTTTTGTTGTTTCCATTGCTTTCAAAGCATTTTGGCCTAAAACGTGCATTTGCTGTTTTCTCTTAAACGCAACATGGGAGAAAAACCATTTCACATCACATTTGTGGGTCTTGGTCTTCAACACATCCAGTGAAATTTTGAGCTGTCTGTGTTTGCTACAAGAGGAGATATCACAAAGTATGCGCTTTTCTTGTTTCCATTGCTTTCAAAGCATTTTGGCCTAAAACGTGCATTTGCTGTTTTCTCTTAAACGCAACATGGGAGAAAAACCATTTCACATCACATTTGTGGGTCTTGGTCTTCAACACATCCAGTGAAATTTTGAGCTGTCTGTGTTTGCTACAAGAGGAGATATCACAAAGTATGCGCTTTTCTTGTTTCCATTGCTTTCAAAGCATTTTGGCCTAAAACGTGCATTTGCTGTTTTCTCTTAAACGCAACATGGGAGAAAAACCATTTCACATCACATTTGTGGGTCTTGGTCTTCAACACATCCAGTGAAATTTTGAGCTGTCTGTGTTTGCTACAAGAGGAGATATCACAAAGTATGCGCTTTTGTTGTTTTCATTGCTTTCAATGCATTTTGGCCTAAAACGTGCATTTGCTGTTTTCTCTTAAACGCAACATGGGAGAAAAACCATTTCTCATCACATTTGTGGGTCTTGGTCTTCAACACATCCAGTGAAATTTTGAGCTGTCTGTGTTTGCTACAAGAGGAGATATCACAAAGTATGCGCTTTTGTTATTTCCATTGCTTTCAATGCATTTTGGCCTAAAACGTGCATTTGCTGTTTTCCCTTAAACTCAACATGGGAGAAAAACCATTTCACATCACATTTGTGGGTCTTGGTCTTCAACACATCCAGTGAAATTTTGAGCTGTCTGTGTTTGCTACAAGAGGAGATATCACAAAGTATGCACTTTTGTTGTTTTCATTGCTTTCAATGCATTTTGGCCTAAAACGTGCATTTGCTGTTTTCTCTTAAACGCAACATGGGAGAAAAACCATTTCACATCACATTTGTGGGTCTTGGTCTTCAACACATCCAGTGAAATTTTGAGCTGTCTGTGTTTGCTACAAGAGGAGATATCACAAAGTATGCACTTTTGTTATTTCCATTGCTTTCAATGTATTTTGGCCTAAAACTTGCATTTGCTGTTTTCTCTTAAACGCAACATGGGAGAAAAACCATTTCACATCACATTTGTGGGTTTTGGTCTTCAACACATCCAGTGAAATTTTGAGCTGCTGTCTGTGTTTGCTACAAGAGGAGATAACACAAAGTATGCGCTTTTGTGTTTCCATTGCTTTCAATGCATTTTGGCCTCAAACGTGCATTTGCTGTTTTCTCTTAAACGCAACATGGGAGAAAAACCATTTCACATCACATTTGTGGGTCTTGGTCTTCAACACATCCAGTGAAATTTTGAGCTGTCTGTGTTTGCTACAAGAGGAGATATCACAAAGTATGCGCTTTTGTTGTTTCCATTGCTTTCAAAGCATTTTGGCCTAAAACGTGCATTTGCTGTTTTCTCTTAAACTCAACATGGGAGAAAAACCATTTCACATCACATTTGTGGGTCTTGGTCTTCAACACATCCAGTGAAATTTTGAGCTGTCTGTGTTTGCTACAAGAGGAGATATCACAAAGTATGCACTTTTGTTGTTTTCATTGCTTTCAATGCATTTTGGCCTAAAACGTGCATTTGCTGTTTTCTCTTAAACGCAACATGGGAGAAAAACCATTTCACATCACATTTGTGGGTCTTGGTCTTCAACACATCCAGTGAAATTTTGAGCTGTCTGTGTTTGCTACAAGAGGAGATATCACAAAGTATGCACTTTTGTTATTTCCATTGCTTTCAATGTATTTTGGCCTAAAACTTGCATTTGCTGTTTTCTCTTAAACGCAACATGGGAGAAAAACCATTTCACATCACATTTGTGGGTTTTGGTCTTCAACACATCCAGTGAAATTTTGAGCTGCTGTCTGTGTTTGCTACAAGAGGAGATAACACAAAGTATGCGCTTTTGTGTTTCCATTGCTTTCAATGCATTTTGGCCTCAAACGTGCATTTGCTGTTTTCTCTTAAACGCAACATGGGAGAAAAACCATTTCACATCACATTTGTGGGTCTTGGACTTCAACACATCCAGTGAAATTTTGAGCTGTCTGTGTTTGCTACAAGAGGAGATATCACAAAGTATGCGCTTTTGTTGTTTTCATTGCTTTCAATGCATTTTGGCCTAAAACGTGCATTTGCTGTTTTCTCTTAAACGCAACATGGGAGAAAAACCATTTCACATCACATTTGTGGGTCTTGGTCTTCAACACATCCAGTGAAATTTTGAGCTGTCTGTGTTTGCTACAAGAGGAGATATCACAAAGTATGCGCTTTTCTTGTTTCCATTGCTTTCAAAGCATTTTGGCCTAAAACGTGCATTTGCTGTTTTCTCTTAAACGCAACATGGGAGAAAAACCATTTCACATCACATTTGTGGGTCTTGGTCTTCAACACATCCAGTGAAATTTTGAGCTGTCTGTGTTTGCTACAAGAGGAGATATCACAAAGTATGCGCTTTTCTTGTTTCCATTGCTTTCAAAGCATTTTGGCCTAAAACGTGCATTTGCTGTTTTCTCTTAAACGCAACATGGGAGAAAAACCATTTCACATCACATTTGTGGGTCTTGGTCTTCAACACATCCAGTGAAATTTTGAGCTGTCTGTGTTTGCTACAAGAGGAGATATCACAAAGTATGCGCTTTTGTTGTTTTCATTGCTTTCAATGCATTTTGGCCTAAAACGTGCATTTGCTGTTTTCTCTTAAACGCAACATGGGAGAAAAACCATTTCTCATCACATTTGTGGGTCTTGGTCTTCAACACATCCAGTGAAATTTTGAGCTGTCTGTGTTTGCTACAAGAGGAGATATCACAAAGTATGCGCTTTTGTTATTTCCATTGCTTTCAATGCATTTTGGCCTAAAACGTGCATTTGCTGTTTTCCCTTAAACTCAACATGGGAGAAAAACCATTTCACATCACATTTGTGGGTCTTGGTCTTCAACACATCCAGTGAAATTTTGAGCTGTCTGTGTTTGCTACAAGAGGAGATATCACAAAGTATGCACTTTTGTTGTTTTCATTGCTTTCAATGCATTTTGGCCTAAAACGTGCATTTGCTGTTTTCTCTTAAACGCAACATGGGAGAAAAACCATTTCACATCACATTTGTGGGTCTTGGTCTTCAACACATCCAGTGAAATTTTGAGCTGTCTGTGTTTGCTACAAGAGGAGATATCACAAAGTATGCACTTTTGTTATTTCCATTGCTTTCAATGTATTTTGGCCTAAAACTTGCATTTGCTGTTTTCTCTTAAACGCAACATGGGAGAAAAACCATTTCACATCACATTTGTGGGTTTTGGTCTTCAACACATCCAGTGAAATTTTGAGCTGCTGTCTGTGTTTGCTACAAGAGGAGATAACACAAAGTATGCGCTTTTGTGTTTCCATTGCTTTCAATGCATTTTGGCCTCAAACGTGCATTTGCTGTTTTCTCTTAAACGCAACATGGGAGAAAAACCATTTCACATCACATTTGTGGGTCTTGGTCTTCAACACATCCAGTGAAATTTTGAGCTGTCTGTGTTTGCTACAAGAGGAGATATCACAAAGTATGCGCTTTTGTTGTTTCCATTGCTTTCAAAGCATTTTGGCCTAAAACGTGCATTTGCTGTTTTCTCTTAAACTCAACATGGGAGAAAAACCATTTCACATCACATTTGTGGGTCTTGGTCTTCAACACATCCAGTGAAATTTTGAGCTGTCTGTGTTTGCTACAAGAGGAGATATCACAAAGTATGCACTTTTGTTGTTTTCATTGCTTTCAATGCATTTTGGCCTAAAACGTGCATTTGCTGTTTTCTCTTAAACGCAACATGGGAGAAAAACCATTTCACATCACATTTGTGGGTCTTGGTCTTCAACACATCCAGTGAAATTTTGAGCTGTCTGTGTTTGCTACAAGAGGAGATATCACAAAGTATGCACTTTTGTTATTTCCATTGCTTTCAATGTATTTTGGCCTAAAACTTGCATTTGCTGTTTTCTCTTAAACGCAACATGGGAGAAAAACCATTTCACATCACATTTGTGGGTTTTGGTCTTCAACACATCCAGTGAAATTTTGAGCTGCTGTCTGTGTTTGCTACAAGAGGAGATAACACAAAGTATGCGCTTTTGTGTTTCCATTGCTTTCAATGCATTTTGGCCTCAAACGTGCATTTGCTGTTTTCTCTTAAACGCAACATGGGAGAAAAACCATTTCACATCACATTTGTGGGTCTTGGACTTCAACACATCCAGTGAAATTTTGAGCTGTCTGTGTTTGCTACAAGAGGAGATATCACAAAGTATGCGCTTTTGTTGTTTTCATTGCTTTCAATGCATTTTGGCCTAAAACGTGCATTTGCTGTTTTCTCTTAAACGCAACATGGGAGAAAAACCATTTCACATCACATTTGTGGGTCTTGGTCTTCAACACATCCAGTGAAATTTTGAGCTGTCTGTGTTTGCTACAAGAGGAGATATCACAAAGTATGCGCTTTTCTTGTTTCCATTGCTTTCAAAGCATTTTGGCCTAAAACGTGCATTTGCTGTTTTCTCTTAAACGCAACATGGGAGAAAAACCATTTCACATCACATTTGTGGGTCTTGGTCTTCAACACATCCAGTGAAATTTTGAGCTGTCTGTGTTTGCTACAAGAGGAGATATCACAAAGTATACGCTTTTGTTGTTTCCATTGCTTTCAAAGCATTTTGGCCTAAAACGTGCATTTGCTGTTTTCTCTTAAACGCAACATGGGAGAAAAACCATTTCACATCACATTTGTGGGTCTTGGTCTTCAACACATCCAGTGAAATTTTGAGCTGTCTGTGTTTGCTACAAGAGGAGATATCACAAAGTATGCGCTTTTCTTGTTTCCATTGCTTTCAAAGCATTTTGGCCTAAAACGTGCATTTGCTGTTTTCTCTTAAACGCAACATGGGAGAAAAACCATTTCACATCACATTTGTGGGTCTTGGTCTTCAACACATCCAGTGAAATTTTGAGCTGTCTGTGTTTGCTACAAGAGGAGATATCACAAAGTATGCGCTTTTCTTGTTTCCATTGCTTTCAAAGCATTTTGGCCTAAAACGTGCATTTGCTGTTTTCTCTTAAACGCAACATGGGAGAAAAACCATTTCACATCACATTTGTGGGTCTTGGTCTTCAACACATCCAGTGAAATTTTGAGCTGTCTGTGTTTGCTACAAGAGGAGATATCACAAAGTATGCGCTTTTGTTGTTTTCATTGCTTTCAATGCATTTTGGCCTAAAACGTGCATTTGATGTTTTCTCTTAAACGCAACATGGGAGAAAAACCATTTCTCATCACATTTGTGGGTCTTGGTCTTCAACACATCCAGTGAAATTTTGAGCTGTCTGTGTTTGCTACAAGAGGAGATATCACAAAGTATGCGCTTTTGTTATTTCCATTGCTTTCAATGCATTTTGGCCTAAAACGTGCATTTGCTGTTTTCCCTTAAACTCAACATGGGAGAAAAACCATTTCACATCACATTTGTGGGTCTTGGTCTTCAACACATCCAGTGAAATTTTGAGCTGTCTGTGTTTGCTACAAGAGGAGATATCACAAAGTATGCACTTTTGTTGTTTTCATTGCTTTCAATGCATTTTGGCCTAAAACGTGCATTTGCTGTTTTCTCTTAAACGCAACATGGGAGAAAAACCATTTCACATCACATTTGTGGGTCTTGGTCTTCAACACATCCAGTGAAATTTTGAGCTGTCTGTGTTTGCTACAAGAGGAGATATCACAAAGTATGCACTTTTGTTATTTCCATTGCTTTCAATGTATTTTGGCCTAAAACTTGCATTTGCTGTTTTCTCTTAAACGCAACATGGGAGAAAAACCATTTCACATCACATTTGTGGGTTTTGGTCTTCAACACATCCAGTGAAATTTTGAGCTGCTGTCTGTGTTTGCTACAAGAGGAGATAACACAAAGTATGCGCTTTTGTGTTTCCATTGCTTTCAATGCATTTTGGCCTCAAACGTGCATTTGCTGTTTTCTCTTAAACGCAACATGGGAGAAAAACCATTTCACATCACATTTGTGGGTCTTGGTCTTCAACACATCCAGTGAAATTTTGAGCTGTCTGTGTTTGCTACAAGAGGAGATATCACAAAGTATGCGCTTTTGTTGTTTCCATTGCTTTCAAAGCATTTTGGCCTAAAACGTGCATTTGCTGTTTTCTCTTAAACTCAACATGGGAGAAAAACCATTTCACATCACATTTGTGGGTCTTGGTCTTCAACACATCCAGTGAAATTTTGAGCTGTCTGTGTTTGCTACAAGAGGAGATATCACAAAGTATGCACTTTTGTTGTTTTCATTGCTTTCAATGCATTTTGGCCTAAAACGTGCATTTGCTGTTTTCTCTTAAACGCAACATGGGAGAAAAACCATTTCACATCACATTTGTGGGTCTTGGTCTTCAACACATCCAGTGAAATTTTGAGCTGTCTGTGTTTGCTACAAGAGGAGATATCACAAAGTATGCACTTTTGTTATTTCCATTGCTTTCAATGTATTTTGGCCTAAAACTTGCATTTGCTGTTTTCTCTTAAACGCAACATGGGAGAAAAACCATTTCACATCACATTTGTGGGTTTTGGTCTTCAACACATCCAGTGAAATTTTGAGCTGCTGTCTGTGTTTGCTACAAGAGGAGATAACACAAAGTATGCGCTTTTGTGTTTCCATTGCTTTCAATGCATTTTGGCCTCAAACGTGCATTTGCTGTTTTCTCTTAAACGCAACATGGGAGAAAAACCATTTCACATCACATTTGTGGGTCTTGGTCTTCAACACATCCAGTGAAATTTTGAGCTGTCTGTGTTTGCTACAAGAGGAGATATCACAAAGTATGCGCTTTTGTTGTTTCCATTGCTTTCAAAGCATTTTGGCCTAAAACGTGCATTTGCTGTTTTCTCTTAAACGCAACATGGGAGAAAAACCATTTCACATCACATTTGTGGGTCTTGGTCTTCAACACATCCAGTGAAATTTTGAGCTGTCTGTGTTTGCTACAAGAGGAGATATCACAAAGTATGCGCTTTAGTTGTTTTCATTGCTTTCAATGCATTTTGGCCTAAAACATGCATTTGCTGTTTTCTCTTAAACGCAACATGGGAGAAAAACCATTTCACATCACATTTGTGGGTCTTGGTCTTCAACACATCCAGTGAAATTTTGAGCTGTCTGTGTTTGCTACAAGAGGAGATATCACAAAGTATGCGCTTTTGTTGTTTTCATTGCTTTCAATGCATTTTGGCCTAAAACGTGCATTTGCTGTTTTCTCTTAAACGCAACATGGGAGAAAAACCATTTCACATCACATTTGTGGGTCTTGGTCTTCAACACATCCAGTGAAATTTTTAGCTGTCTGTGTTTGCTACAAGAGGAGATATCACAAAGTATGCGCTTTTGTTATTTCCATTGCTTTCAATGCATTTTGGCCTAAAACTTGCATTTGCTGTTTTCTCTTAAATGCAACATGGATGAAAAACCATTTCACATCAGATTTGTGGGTTTTGGTCTTCAATACATCCAGTGAAATTTTGAGCTGTCTGTGTTTGCTACAAGAGGAGATAACACAAAGTATGCGCTTTTGTTGTTTCCATTGCTTTCAATGCATTTTGGCCTAAAACGTGCATTTGCTGTTTTCTCTTAAACGCAACATGGGAGAAAAACCATTTCACATCACATTTGTGGGTCTTGGTCTTCAACACATCCAGTGAAATTTTGAGCTGTCTGTGTTTGCTACAAGAGGAGATATCACAAAGTATGCGCTTTTGTTGTTTCCATTGCTTTCAAAGCATTTTGGCCTAATACGTGCATTTGCTGTTTTCTCTTAAACGCAACATGGGAGAAAAACCATTTCACATCACATTTGTGGGTTTTGGTCTTCAACACATCCAGTGAAATTTTGAGCTGTCTGTGTTTGCTACAAGAGGAGATATCACAAAGTATGCGCTTTTGTTGTTTCCATTGCTTTCAAAGCATTTTGGCCTAAAACGTGCATTTGCTGTTTTCTCTTAAACGCAACATGGGAGAAAAACCATTTCACATCACATTTGTGGGTCTTGGTCTTCAACACATCCAGTGAAATTTTGAGCTGTCTGTGTTTGCTACAAGAGGAGATATCACAAAGTATGCGCTTTTCTTGTTTCCATTGCTTTCAAAGCATTTTGGCCTAAAACGTGCATTTGCTGTTTTCTCTTAAACGCAACATGGGAGAAAAACCATTCACATCACATTTGTGGGTCTTGGTCTTCAACACATCCAGTGAAATTTTGAGCTGTCTGTGTTTGCTACAAGAGGAGATATCACAAAGTATGCGCTTTTGTTGTTTTCATTGCTTTCAATGCATTTTGGCCTAAAACGTGCATTTGCTGTTTTCTCTTAAATGCAACATGGGAGAAAAACCATTTCACATCACATTTGTGGGTCTTGGTCTTCAACACATCCAGTGAAATTTTGAGCTGTCTGTGTTTGCTACAAGAGGAGATATCACAAAGTATGCGCTTTTGTTATTTCCATTGCTTTCAATGCATTTTGGCCTAAAACGTGCATTTGCTGTTTTCTCTTAAACGCAACATGGGAGAAAAACCATTTCACATCACATTTGTGGGTCTTGGTCTTCAACACATCCAGTGAAATTTTGAGCTGTCTGTGTTTGCTACAAGAGGAGATATCACAAAGTATGCGCTTTTGTTGTTTTCATTGCTTTCAATGCATTTTGGCCTAAAACGTGCATTTGCTGTTTTCTCTTAAACGCAACATGGGAGAAAAACCATTTCACATCACATTTGTGGGTCTTGGTCTTCAACACATCCAGTGAAATTTTGAGCTGTCTGTGTTTGCTACAAGAGGAGATATCACAAAGTATGCGCTTTTGTTGTTTTCATTGCTTTCAATGCATTTTGGCCTAAAACGTGCATTTGCTGTTTTCTCTTAAACGCAACATGGGAGAAAAACCATTTCACATCACATTTGTGGGTCTTGGTCTTCAACACATCCAGTGAAATTTTGAGCTGTCTGTGTTTGCTACAAGAGGAGATATCACAAAGTATGCGCTTTTGTTGTTTTCATTGCTTTCAATGCATTTTGGCCTAAAACGTGCATTTGCTGTTTTCTCTTAAACGCAACATGGGAGAAAAACCATTTCACATCACATTTGTGGGTCTTGGTCTTCAACACATCCAGTGAAATTTTGAGCTGTCTGTGTTTGCTACAAGAGGAGATATCACAAAGTATGCGCTTTTGTTATTTCCATTGCTTTCAATGCATTTTGGCCTAAAACTTGCATTTGCTGTTTTCTCTTAAATGCAACATGGGAGAAAAACCATTTCACATCAGATTTGTGGGTTTTGGTCTTCAACACATCCAGTGAAATTTTGAGCTGTCTGTGTTTGCTACAAGAGGAGATAACACAAAGTATGCGCTTTTGTTGTTTCCATTGCTTTCAATGCATTTTGGCCTAAAACGTGCATTTGCTGTTTTCTCTTAAACGCAACATGGGAGAAAAACCATTTCACATCACATTTGTGGGTCTTGGTCTTCAACACATCCAGTGAAATTTTGAGCTGTCTGTGTTTGCTACAAGAGGAGATATCACAAAGTATGCACTTTTGTTGTTTTCATTGCTTTCAATGCATTTTGGCCTAAAACGTGCATTTGCTGTTTTCTCTTAAACGCAACATGGGAGAAAAACCATTTCACATCACATTTGTGGGTCTTGGTCTTCAACACATCCAGTGAAATTTTGAGCTGTCTGTGTTTGCTACAAGAGGAGATATCACAAAGTATGCGCTTTTGTTATTTCCATTGCTTTCAATGTATTTTGGCCTAAAACTTGCATTTGCTGTTTTCTCTTAAACGCAACATGGGAGAAAAACCATTTCACATCACATTTGTGGGTTTTGGTCTTCAACACATCCAGTGAAATTTTGAGCTGTCTGTGTTTGCTACAAGAGGAGATAACACAAAGTATGCGCTTTTGTGTTTCCATTGCTTTCAATGCATTTTGGCCTCAAACGTGCATTTGCTGTTTTCTCTTAAACGCAACATGGGAGAAAAACCATTTCACATCACATTTGTGGGTCTTGGTCTTCAACACATCCAGTGAAATTTTGAGCTGTCTGTGTTTGCTACAAGAGGAGATATCACAAAGTATGCGCTTTTGTTGTTTCCATTGCTTTCAAAGCATTTTGGCCTAAAACGTGCATTTGCTGTTTTCTCTTAAACGCAACATGGGAGAAAAACCATTTCACATCACATTTGTGGGTCTTGGTCTTCAACACATCCAGTGAAATTTTGAGCTGTCTGTGTTTGCTACAAGAGGAGATATCACAAAGTATGCTCTTTTGTTGTTTTCATTGCTTTCAATGCATTTTGGCCTAAAACGTGCATTTGCTGTTTTCTCTTAAACGCAACATGGGAGAAAAACCATTTCACATCACATTTGTGGGTCTTGGTCTTCAACACATCCAGTGAAATTTTGAGCTGTCTGTGTTTGCTACAAGAGGAGATATCACAAAGTATGCGCTTTTCTTGTTTCCATTGCTTTCAAAGCATTTTGGCCTAAAACGTGCATTTGCTGTTTTCTCTTAAACGCAACATGGGAGAAAAACCATTTCACATCACATTTGTGGGTCTTGGTCTTCAACACATCCAGTGAAATTTTGAGCTGTCTGTGTTTGCTACAAGAGGAGATATCACAAAGTATGCGCTTTTGTTGTTTTCATTGCTTTCAATGCATTTTGGCCTAAAACGTGCATTTGCTGTTTTCTCTTAAACGCAACATGGGAGAAAAACCATTTCACATCACATTTGTGGGTCTTGGTCTTCAACACATCCAGTGAAATTTTGAGCTGTCTGTGTTTGCTACAAGAGGAGATATCACAAAGTATGCGCTTTTGTTGTTTTCATTGCTTTCAATGCATTTTGGCCTAAAACGTGCATTTGCTGTTTTCTCTTAAACGCAACATGGGAGAAAAACCATTTCACATCACATTTGTGGTTCTTGGTCTTCAACACATCCAGTGAAATTTTGAGCTGTCTGTGTTTGCTACAAGAGGAGATATCACAAAGTATGCGCTTTTCTTGTTTCCATTGCTTTCAAAGCATTTTGGCCTAAAACGTGCATTTGCTGTTTTCTCTTAAACGCAACATGGGAGAAAAACCATTTCACATCACATTTGTGGGTCTTGGTCTTCAACACATCCAGTGAAATTTTGAGCTGTCTGTGTTTGCTACAAGAGGAGATATCACAAAGTATGCGCTTTTGTTGTTTTCATTGCTTTCAATGCATTTTGGCCTAAAACGTGCATTTGCTGTTTTCTCTTAAACGCAACATGGGAGAAAAACCATTTCACATCACATTTGTGGGTCTTGGTCTTCAACACATCCAGTGAAATTTTGAGCTGTCTGTGTTTGCTACAAGAGGAGATATCACAAAGTATGCGCTTTTGTTATTTCCATTGCTTTCAATGCATTTTGGCCTAAAACTTGCATTTGCTGTTTTCTCTTAAATGCAACATGGGAGAAAAACCATTTCACATCACATTTGTGGGTCTTGGTCTTCAACACATCCAGTGAAATTTTGAGCTGTCTGTGTTTGCTACAAGAGGAGATATCACAAAGTATGCACTTTTGTTGTTTTCATTGCTTTCAATGCATTTTGGCCTAAAACGTGCATTTGCTGTTTTCTCTTAAACGCAACATGGGAGAAAAACCATTTCACATCACATTTGTGGGTCTTGGTCTTCAACACATCCAGTGAAATTTTGAGCTGTCTGTGTTTGCTACAAGAGGAGATATCACAAAGTATGCGCTTTTGTTATTTCCATTGCTTTCAATGTATTTTGGCCTAAAACTTGCATTTGCTGTTTTCTCTTAAACGCAACATGGGAGAAAAACCATTTCACATCACATTTGTGGGTTTTGGTCTTCAACACATCCAGTGAAATTTTGAGCTGTCTGTGTTTGCTACAAGAGGAGATAACACAAAGTATGCGCTTTTGTGTTTCCATTGCTTTCAATGCATTTTGGCCTCAAACGTGCATTTGCTGTTTTCTCTTAAACGCAACATGGGAGAAAAACCATTTCACATCACATTTGTGGGTCTTGGTCTTCAACACATCCAGTGAAATTTTGAGCTGTCTGTGTTTGCTACAAGAGGAGATAACACAAAGTATGCGCTTTTGTGTTTCCATTGCTTTCAATGCATTTTGGCCTCAAACGTGCATTTGCTGTTTTCTCTTAAACGCAACATGGGAGAAAAACCATTTCACATCACATTTGTGGGTCTTGGTCTTCAACACATCCAGTGAAATTTTGAGCTGTCTGTGTTTGCTACAAGAGGAGATATCACAAAGTATGCGCTTTTGTTATTTCCATTGCTTTCAATGCATTTTGGCCTAAAACTTGCATTTGCTGTTTTCTCTTAAACGCAACATGGGAGAAAAACCATTTCACATCACATTTGTGGGTCTTGGTCTTCAACACATCCAGTGAAATTTTGAGCTGTCTGTGTTTGCTACAAGAGGAGATATCACAAAGTATGCGCTTTTGTTGTTTTCATTGCTTTCAATGCATTTTGGCCTAAAACGTGCATTTGCTGTTTTCTCTTAAACGCAACATGGGAGAAAAACCATTTCACATCACATTTGTGGGTCTTGGTCTTCAACACATCCAGTGAAATTTTGAGCTGTCTGTGTTTGCTACAAGAGGAGATAACACAAAGTATGCACTTTTGTGTTTCCATTGCTTTCAATGCATTTTGGCCTCAAACGTGCATTTGCTGTTTTCTCTTAAACGCAACATGGGAGAAAAACCATTTCACATCACATTTGTGGGTCTTGGTCTTCAACACATCCAGTGAAATTTTGAGCTGTCTGTGTTTGCTACAAGAGGAGATAACACAAAGTATGCGCTTTTGTTGTTTCCATTGCTTTCAATGCATTTTGGCCTAAAACTTGCATTTGCTGTTTTCTCTTAAACGCAACATGGGAGAAAAACCATTTCACATCACATTTGTGGGTCTTGGTCTTCAACACATCCAGTGAAATTTTGAGCTGTCTGTGTTTGCTACAAGAGGAGATATCACAAAGTATGCGCTTTTGTTGTTTTCATTGCTTTCAATGCATTTTGGCATAAAACGAGCATTTGCTGTTTTCTCTTAAACGCAACATGGGAGAAAAACCATTTCACATCACATTTGTGGGTCTTGGTCTTCAATACATCCAGTGAAATTTTGAGCTGTCCGTGTTTGCTACAAGAGGAGATATCACAAAGTATGCGCTTTTGTTGTTTCCATTGCTTTCAATGCATTTTGGCCTAAAATGTGCATTTGCTGTTTTCTCTTAAACGCAACATGGGAGAAAAACCATTTCACATCACATTTGTGGGTCTTGGTCTTCAACACATCCAGTGAAATTTTGAGCTGTCTGTGTTTGCTACAAGAGGAGATATCACAAAGTATGCGCTTTTGTTATTTCCATTGCTTTCAATGCATTTTGGCCTAAAACTTGCATTTGCTGTTTTCTCTTAAACGCAACATGGGAGAAAAACCATTTCACATCACATTTGTGGGTCTTGGTCTTCAACACATCCAGTGAAATTTTGAGCTGTCTGTGTTTGCTACAAGAGGAGATATCACAAAGTATGCGCTTTTGTTGTTTTCATTGCTTTCAATGCATTTTGGCCTAAAACGTGCATTTGCTGTTTTCTCTTAAACGCAACATGGGAGAAAAACCATTTCACATCACATTTGTGGGTCTTGGTCTTCAACACATCCAGTGAAATTTTGAGCTGTCTGTGTTTGCTACAAGAGGAGATAACACAAAGTATGCGCTTTTGTGTTTCCATTGCTTTCAATGCATTTTGGCCTCAAACGTGCATTTGCTGTTTTCTCTTAAACGCAACATGGGAGAAAAACCATTTCACATCACATTTGTGGGTCTTGGTCTTCAACACATCCAGTGAAATTTTGAGCTGTCTGTGTTTGCTACAAGAGGAGATATCACAAAGTATGCGCTTTTGTTGTTTCCATTGCTTTCAAAGCATTTTGGCCTAAAACGTGCATTTGCTGTTTTCTCTTAAACGCAACATGGGAGAAAAACCATTTCACATCACATTTGTGGGTTTTGGTCTTCAACACATCCAGTTAAATTTTGAGCCGTCTGTGTTTGCTACAAGAGGAGATATCACAAAGTATGCGCTTTTGTTATTTCCATTGCTTTCAATGCATTTTGGCCTCAAACGTGCATTTGCTGTTTCCTCTTAAACGCAACATGGGAGAAAAACCATTTCACATCACATTTGTGGGTTTTGGTCTTCAACACATCCAGTGAAATTTTGAGCTGTCTGTGTTTGCTACAAGAGGAGATAACACAAAGTATGCGCTTTTGTGTTTCCATTGCTTTCAATGCATTTTGGCCTCAAACGTGCATTTGCTGTTTTCTCTTAAACGCAACATGGGAGAAAAACCATTTCACATCACATTTGTGGGTCTTGGTCTTCAACACATCCAGTGAAATTTTGAGCTGTCTGTGTTTGCTACAAGAGGAGATATCACAAAGTATGCGCTTTTGTTATTTCCATTGCTTTCAATGTATTTTGCCTAAAACTTGCATTTGCTGTTTTCTCTTAAACGCAACATGGGAGAAAAACCATTTCACATCACATTTGTGGGTTTTGGTCTTCAACACATCCAGTGAAATTTTGAGCTGTCTGTGTTTGCTACAAGAGGAGATAACACAAAGTATGCGCTTTTGTGTTTCCATTGCTTTCAATGCATTTTGGCCTCAAACGTGCATTTGCTGTTTTCTCTTAAACGCAACATGGGAGAAAAACCATTTCACATCACATTTGTGGGTCTTGGTCTTCAACACATCCAGTGAAATTTTGAGCTGTCTGTGTTTGCTACAAGAGGAGATATCACAAAGTATGCGCTTTTGTTATTTCCATTACTTTCAATGCATTTTGGCCTAAAACTTGCATTTGCTGTTTTCTCTTAAACGCAACATGGGAGAAAAACCATTTCACATCACATTTGTGGGTCTTGGTCTTCAACACATCCAGTGAAATTTTGAGCTGTCTGTGTTTGCTACAAGAGGAGATATCACAAAGTATGCGTTTTTGTGTTTCCATTGCTTTCAATGCATTTTGGCCTCAAACGTGCATTTGCTGTTTTCTCTTAAACGCAACATGGGAGAAAAACCATTTCACATCACATTTGTGGGTCTTGGTCTTCAACACATCCAGTGAAATTTTGAGCTGTCTGTGCTTGCTACAAGAGGAGATATCACAAAGTATGCGCTTTTGTTATTTCCATTGCTTTCAATGTATTTTCGCCTAAAACTTGCATTTGCTGTTTTCTCTTAAACGCAACATGGGAGAAATACCATTTCGCATCACATTTGTGGGTTTTGGTCTTCAACACATCCTGTGAAATTTTGAGCTGTCTGTGTTTGCTACAAGAGGAGATAACACAAAGTATGCGCTTTTGTTGTTTCCATTGCTTTCAATGCATTTTGGCCTAAAACGTGCATTTGCTGTTTTCTCTTAAACGCAACATGGGAGAAAAACCATTTCACATCACATTTGTGGGTCTTGGTCTTCAACACATCCAGTGAAATTTTGAGCTGTCTGTGTTTGCTACAAGAGGAGATATCACAAAGTATGCGCTTTTGTTGTTTTCATTGCTTTCAATGCATTTTGGCATAAAACGAGCATTTGCTGTTTTCTCTTAAACGCAACATGGGAGAAAAACCATTTCACATCACATCTGTGGGTCTTGGTCTTCAATACATCCAGTGAAATTTTGAGCTGTCCGTGTTTGCTACAAGAGGAGATATCACAAAGTATGCGCTTTTGTTGTTTCCATTGCTTTCAATGCATTTTGGCCTAAAACGTGCATTTGCTGTTTTCTCTTAAACGCAACATGGGAGAAAAACCATTTCACATCACATTTGTGGGTCTTGGTCTTCAACACATTCAGTGAAATTTTGAGCTGTCTGTGTTTGCTACAAGAGGAGATATCACAAAGTATGCGCTTTTGTTATTTCCATTGCTTTCAATGCATTTTGGCCTAAAACTTGCATTTGCTGTTTTCTCTTAAACGCAACATGGGAGAAAAACCATTTCACATCACATTTGTGGGTCTTGGTCTTCAACACATTCAGTGAAATTTTGAGCTGTCTGTGTTTGCTACAAGAGGAGATATCACAAAGTATGCGCTTTTGTTATTTCCATTGCTTTCAATGCATTTTGGCCTAAAACTTGCATTTGCTGTTTTCTCTTAAACGCAACATGGGAGAAAAACCATTTCACATCACATTTGTGGGTCTTGGTCTTCAACACATCCAGTGAAATTTTGAGCTGTCTGTGTTTGCTACAAGAGGAGATATCACAAAGTATGCGCTTTTGTTATTTCCATTGCTTTCAATGCATTTTGGCCTAAAACTTGCATTTGCTGTTTTCTCTTAAATGCAACATGGGAGAAAAACCATTTCACATCACATTTGTGGGTTTTGGTCTTCAACACATCCAGTGAAATTTTGAGCTGTCTGTGTTTGCTACAAGAGGAGATAACACAAAGTATGCGCTTTTGTTGTTTCCATTGCTTTCAATGCATTTTGGCCTAAAACGTGCATTTGCTGTTTTCTCTTAAACGCAACATGGGAGAAAAACCATTTCACATCACATTTGTGGGTCTTGGTCTTCAACACATCCAGTGAAATTTTGAGCTGTCTGTGTTTGCTACAAGAGGAGATATCACAAAGTATGCGCTTTTGTTGTTTTCATTGCTTTCAATGCATTTTGGCCTAAAACGTGCATTTGCTGTTTTCTCTTATACGCAACATGGGAGAAAAACCATTTCACATCACATTTGTGGGTCTTGGTCTTCAACACATCCAGTGAAATTTTGAGCTGTCTGTGTTTGCTACAAGAGGAGATATCACAAAGTATGCGCTTTTGTTGTTTCCATTGCTTTCAAAGCATTTTGGCCTAAAACGTGCATTTGCTGTTTTCTCTTAAACGCAACATGGGAGAAAAACCATTTCACATCACATTTGTGGGTTTTGGTCTTCAACACATCCAGTGAAATTTTGAGCTGTCTGTGTTTGCTACAAGAGGAGATATCACAAAGTATGCGCTTTTGTTATTTCCATTGCTTTCAATGTATTTTGCCTAAAACTTGCATTTGCTGTTTTCTCTTAAACGCAACATGGGAGAAAAACCATTTCACATCACATTTGTGGGTTTTGGTCTTCAACACATCCAGTGAAATTTTGAGCTGTCTGTGTTTGCTACAAGAGGAGATAACACAAAGTATGCGCTTTTGTGTTTCCATTGCTTTCAATGCATTTTGGCCTCAAACGTGCATTTGCTGTTTTCTCTTAAACGCAACATGGGAGAAAAACCATTTCACATCACATTTGTGGGTCTTGGTCTTCAACACATCCAGTGAAATTTTGAGCTGTCTGTGTTTGCTACAAGAGGAGATATCACAAAGTATGCGCTTTTGTTATTTCCATTACTTTCAATGCATTTTGGCCTAAAACTTGCATTTGCTGTTTTCTCTTAAACGCAACATGGGAGAAAAACCATTTCACATCACATTTGTGGGTCTTGGTCTTCAACACATCCAGTGAAATTTTGAGCTGTCTGTGTTTTGCTACAAGAGGAGATATCACAAAGTATGCGTTTTTGTGTTTCCATTGCTTTCAATGCATTTTGGCCTCAAACGTGCATTTGCTGTTTTCTCTTAAACGCAACATGGGAGAAAAACCATTTCACATCACATTTGTGGGTCTTGGTCTTCAACACATCCAGTGAAATTTTGAGCTGTCTGTGCTTGCTACAAGAGGAGATATCACAAAGTATGCGCTTTTGTTATTTCCATTGCTTTCAATGTATTTTGGCCTAAAACTTGCATTTGCTGTTTTCTCTTAAACGCAACATGGGAGAAATACCATTTCACATCACATTTGTGGGTTTTGGTCTTCAACACATCCAGTGAAATTTTGAGCTGTCTGTGTTTGCTACAAGAGGAGATAACACAAAGTATGCGCTTTTGTTGTTTCCATTGCTTTCAATGCATTTTGGCCTAAAACGTGCATTTGCTGTTTTCTCTTAAACGCAACATGGGAGAAAAACCATTTCACATCACATTTGTGGGTCTTGGTCTTCAACACATCCAGTGAAATTTTGAGCTGTCTGTGTTTGCTACAAGAGGAGATATCACAAAGTATGCGCTTTTGTTGTTTTCATTGCTTTCAATGCATTTTGGCATAAAACGAGCATTTGCTGTTTTCTCTTAAACGCAACATGGGAGAAAAACCATTTCACATCACATTTGTGGGTCTTGGTCTTCAATACATCCAGTGAAATTTTGAGCTGTCCGTGTTTGCTACAAGAGGAGATATCACAAAGTATGCGCTTTTGTTGTTTCCATTGCTTTCAATGCATTTTGGCCTAAAATGTGCATTTGCTGTTTTCTCTTAAACGCAACATGGGAGAAAAACCATTTCACATCACATTTGTGGGTCTTGGTCTTCAACACATCCAGTGAAATTTTGAGCTGTCTGTGTTTGCTACAAGAGGAGATATCACAAAGTATGCGCTTTTGTTATTTCCATTGCTTTCAATGCATTTTGGCCTAAAACTTGCATTTGCTGTTTTCTCTTAAACGCAACATGGGAGAAAAACCATTTCACATCACATTTGTGGGTCTTGGTCTTCAACACATCCAGTGAAATTTTGAGCTGTCTGTGTTTGCTACAAGAGGAGATATCACAAAGTATGCGCTTTTGTTGTTTTCATTGCTTTCAATGCATTTTGGCCTAAAACGTGCATTTGCTGTTTTCTCTTAAACGCAACATGGGAGAAAAACCATTTCACATCACATTTGTGGGTCTTGGTCTTCAACACATCCAGTGAAATTTTGAGCTGTCTGTGTTTGCTACAAGAGGAGATAACACAAAGTATGCGCTTTTGTGTTTCCATTGCTTTCAATGCATTTTGGCCTCAAACGTGCATTTGCTGTTTTCTCTTAAACGCAACATGGGAGAAAAACCATTTCACATCACATTTGTGGGTCTTGGTCTTCAACACATCCAGTGAAATTTTGAGCTGTCTGTGTTTGCTACAAGAGGAGATATCACAAAGTATGCGCTTTTGTTGTTTCCATTGCTTTCAAAGCATTTTGGCCTAAAACGTGCATTTGCTGTTTTCTCTTAAACGCAACATGGGAGAAAAACCATTTCACATCACATTTGTGGGTTTTGGTCTTCAACACATCCAGTGAAATTTTGAGCTGTCTGTGTTTGCTACAAGAGGAGATATCACAAAGTATGCGCTTTTGTTATTTCCATTGCTTTCAATGCATTTTGGCCTCAAACGTGCATTTGCTGTTTCCTCTTAAACGCAACATGGGAGAAAAACCATTTCACATCACATTTGTGGGTTTTGGTCTTCAACACATCCAGTGAAATTTTGAGCTGTCTGTGTTTTCTACAAGAGGAGATAACACAAAGTATGCGCTTTTGTGTTTCCATTGCTTTCAATGCATTTTGGCCTCAAACGTGCATTTGCTGTTTTCTCTTAAACGCAACATGGGAGAAAAACCATTTCACATCACATTTGTGGGTCTTGGTCTTCAACACATCCAGTGAAATTTTGAGCTGTCTGTGTTTGCTACAAGAGGAGATATCACAAAGTATGCGCTTTTGTTATTTCCATTGCTTTCAATGTATTTTGCCTAAAACTTGCATTTGCTGTTTTCTCTTAAACGCAACATGGGAGAAAAACCATTTCACATCACATTTGTGGGTTTTGGTCTTCAACACATCCAGTGAAATTTTGAGCTGTCTGTGTTTGCTACAAGAGGAGATAACACAAAGTATGCGCTTTTGTGTTTCCATTGCTTTCAATGCATTTTGGCCTCAAACGTGCATTTGCTGTTTTCTCTTAAACGCAACATGGGAGAAAAACCATTTCACATCACATTTGTGGGTCTTGGTCTTCAACACATCCAGTGAAATTTTGAGCTGTCTGTGTTTGCTACAAGAGGAGATATCACAAAGTATGCGCTTTTGTTATTTCCATTACTTTCAATGCATTTTGGCCTAAAACTTGCATTTGCTGTTTTCTCTTAAACGCAACATGGGAGAAAAACCATTTCACATCACATTTGTGGGTCTTGGTCTTCAACACATCCAGTGAAATTTTGAGCTGTCTGTGTTTGCTACAAGAGGAGATATCACAAAGTATGCGTTTTTGTGTTTCCATTGCTTTCAATGCATTTTGGCCTCAAACGTGCATTTGCTGTTTTCTCTTAAACGCAACATGGGAGAAAAACCATTTCACATCACATTTGTGGGTCTTGGTCTTCAACACATCCAGTGAAATTTTGAGCTGTCTGTGCTTGCTACAAGAGGAGATATCACAAAGTATACGCTTTTGTTATTTCCATTGCTTTCAATGTATTTTCGCCTAAAACTTGCATTTGCTGTTTTCTCTTAAACGCAACATGGGAGAAATACCATTTCGCATCACATTTGTGGGTTTTGGTCTTCAACACATCCAGTGAAATTTTGAGCTGTCTGTGTTTGCTACAAGAGGAGATAACACAAAGTATGCGCTTTTGTTGTTTCCATTGCTTTCAATGCATTTTGGCCTAAAACGTGCATTTGCTGTTTTCTCTTAAACGCAACATGGGAGAAAAACCATTTCACATCACATTTGTGGGTCTTGGTCTTCAACACATCCAGTGAAATTTTGAGCTGTCTGTGTTTGCTACAAGAGGAGATATCACAAAGTATGCGCTTTTGTTGTTTTCATTGCTTTCAATGCATTTTGGCATAAAACGAGCATTTGCTGTTTTCTCTTAAACGCAACATGGGAGAAAAACCATTTCACATCACATTTGTGGGTCTTGGTCTTCAATACATCCAGTGAAATTTTGAGCTGTCCGTGTTTGCTACAAGAGGAGATATCACAAAGTATGCGCTTTTGTTGTTTCCATTGCTTTCAATGCATTTTGGCCTAAAACGTGCATTTGCTGTTTTCTCTTAAACGCAACATGGGAGAAAAACCATTTCACATCACATTTGTGGGTCTTGGTCTTCAACACATTCAGTGAAATTTTGAGCTGTCTGTGTTTGCTACAAGAGGAGATATCACAAAGTATGCGCTTTTGTTATTTCCATTGCTTTCAATGCATTTTGGCCTAAAACTTGCATTTGCTGTTTTCTCTTAAACGCAACATGGGAGAAAAACCATTTCACATCACATTTGTGGGTCTTGGTCTTCAACACATCCAGTGAAATTTTGAGCTGTCTGTGTTTGCTACAAGAGGAGATATCACAAAGTATGCGCTTTTGTTATTTCCATTGCTTTCAATGTATTTTGGCCTAAAACTTGCATTTGCTGTTTTCTCTTAAACGCAACATGGGAGAAAAACCATTTCACATCACATTTGTGGGTCTTGGTCTTCAACACATCCAGTGAAATTTTGAGCTGTCTGTGTTTGCTACAAGAGGAGATATCACAAAGTATGCGCTTTTGTTATTTCCATTGCTTTCAATGCATTTTGGCCTAAAACTTGCATTTGCTGTTTTCTCTTAAATGCAACATGGGAGAAAAACCATTTCACATCACATTTGTGGGTTTTGGTCTTCAACACATCCAGTGAAATTTTGAGCTGTCTGTGTTTGCTACAAGAGGAGATAACACAAAGTATGCGCTTTTGTTGTTTCCATTGCTTTCAATGCATTTTGGCCTAAAACGTGCATTTGCTGTTTTCTCTTAAACGCAACATGGGAGAAAAACCATTTCACATCACATTTGTGGGTCTTGGTCTTCAACACATCCAGTGAAATTTTGAGCTGTCTGTGTTTGCTACAAGAGGAGATATCACAAAGTATGCGCTTTTGTTGTTTTCATTGCTTTCAATGCATTTTGGCCTAAAACGTGCATTTGCTGTTTTCTCTTATACGCAACATGGGAGAAAAACCATTTCACATCACATTTGTGGGTCTTGGTCTTCAACACATCCAGTGAAATTTTGAGCTGTCTGTGTTTGCTACAAGAGGAGATATCACAAAGTATGCGCTTTTGTTGTTTTCATTGCTTTCAATGCATTTTGCCATAAAACGAGCATTTGCTGTTTTCTCTTAAACGCAACATGGGAGAAAAACCATTTCACATCACATTTGTGGGTCTTGGTCTTCAACACATCCAGTGAAATTTTGAGCTGTCTGTGTTTGCTACAAGAGGAGATATCACAAAGTATGCGCTTTTGTTATTTCCATTGCTTTCAATGTATTTTGGCCTAAAACTTGCATTTGCTGTTTTCTCTTAAACGCAACATGGGAGAAAAACCATTTCACATCACATTTGTGGGTTTTGGTCTTCAACACATCCAGTGAAATTTTGAGCTGTCTGTGTTTGCTACAAGAGGAGATAACACAAAGTATGCGCTTTTGTGTTTCCATTGCTTTCAATGCATTTTGACCTCAAACGTGCATTTGCTGTTTTCTCTTAAACGCAACATGGGAGAAAAACCATTTCACATCACATTTGTGGGTCTTGGTCTTCAACACATCCAGTGAAATTTTGAGCTGTCTGTGTTTGCTACAAGAGGAGATATCACAAAGTATGCGCTTTTGTTGTTTTCATTGCTTTCAATGCATTTTGGCCTAAAACGTGCATTTGCTGTTTTCTCTTAAACGCAACATGGGAGAAAAACCATTTCACATCACATTTGTGGGTCTTGGTCTTCAACACATCCAGTGAAATTTTGAGCTGTCTGTGTTTGCTACAAGAGGAGATATCACAAAGTATGCACTTTTGTTATTTCCATTGCTTTCAATGCATTTTGGCCTAAAACTTGCATTTGCTGTTTTCTCTTAAACGCAACATGGGAGAAAAACAATTTCGCATCACATTTGTGGGTTTTGGTCTTCAACACATCCAGTGAAATTTTGAGCTGTCTGTGTTTGCTACAAGAGGAGATAACACAAAGTATGCGCTTTTGTTGTTTCCATTGCTTTCAATGCATTTTGGCCTAAAACGTGCATTTGCTGTTTTCTCTTAAATGCAACATGGGAGAAAAACCATTTCACATCACATTTGTGGGTCTTGGTCTTCAACACATCCAGTGAAATTTTGAGCTGTCTGTGTTTGCTACAAGAGGAGATATCACAAAGTATGCGCTTTTGTTGTTTTCATTGCTTTCAATGCATTTTGGCATAAAACGAGCATTTGCTGTTTTCTCTTAAACGCAACATGGGAGAAAAACCATTTCACATCACATTTGTGGGTCTTGGTCTTCAACACATCCAGTGAAATTTTGAGCTGTCTGTGTTTGCTACAAGAGGAGATATCACAAAGTATGCGCTTTTGTTATTTCCATTGCTTTCAATGCATTTTGGCCTAAAACTTGCATTTGCTGTTTTCTCTTAAATGCAACATGGGAGAAAAACCATTTCACATCACATTTGTGGGTTTTGGTCTTCAACACATCCAGTGAAATTTTGAGCTGTCTGTGTTTGCTACAAGAGGAGATATCACAAAGTATGCACTTTTGTTATTTCCATTGCTTTCAATGCATTTTGGCCTAAAACTTGCATTTGCTGTTTTCTCTTAAACGCAACATGGGAGAAAAACCATTTCACATCACATTTGTGGGTTTTGGTCTTCAACACATCCAGTGAAATTTTGAGCTGTCTGTGTTTGCTACAAGAGGAGATAACACAAAGTATGCGCTTTTGTTGTTTCCATTGCTTTCAATGCATTTTGGCCTAAAACGTGCATTTGCTGTTTTCTCTTAAACGCAACATGGGAGAAAAACCATTTCACATCACATTTGTGGGTCTTGGTCTTCAACACATCCAGTGAAATTTTGAGCTGTCTGTGTTTGCTACAAGAGGAGATATCACAAAGTATGCGCTTTTGTTGTTTTCATTGCTTTCAATGCATTTTGGCCTAAAACGTGCATTTGCTGTTTTCTCTTATACGCAACATGGGAGAAAAACCATTTCACATCACATTTGTGGGTCTTGGTCTTCAACACATCCAGTGAAATTTTGAGCTGTCTGTGTTTGCTACAAGAGGAGATATCACAAAGTATGCGCATTTGTTGTTTTCATTGCTTTCAATGCATTTTGGCATAAAACGAGCATTTGCTGTTTTCTCTTAAACGCAACATGGGAGAAAAACCATTTCACATCACATTTGTGGGTCTTGGTCTTCAACACATCCAGTGAAATTTTGAGCTGTCTGTGTTTGCTACAAGAGGAGATATCACAAAGTATGCGCTTTTGTTATTTCCATTGCTTTCAATGTATTTTGGCCTAAAACTTGCATTTGCTGTTTTCTCTTAAACGCAACATGGGAGAAAAACCATTTCACATCACATTTGTGGGTTTTGGTCTTCAACACATCCAGTGAAATTTTGAGCTGTCTGTGTTTGCTACAAGAGGAGATAACACAAAGTATGCGCTTTTGTGTTTCCATTGCTTTCAATGCATTTTGGCCTCAAACGTGCATTTGCTGTTTTCTCTTAAACGCAACATGGGAGAAAAACCATTTCACATCACATTTGTGGGTCTTGGTCTTCAACACATCCAGTGAAATTTTGAGCTGTCTGTGTTTGCTACAAGAGGAGATATCACAAAGTATGCACTTTTGTTGTTTTCATTGCTTTCAATGCATTTTGGCCTAAAACGTGCATTTGCTGTTTTCTCTTAAACGCAACATGGGAGAAAAACCATTTCACATCACATTTGTGGGTCTTGGTCTTCAACACATCCAGTGAAATTTTGAGCTGTCTGTGTTTGCTACAAGAGGAGATATCACAAAGTATGCACTTTTGTTATTTCCATTGCTTTCAATGCATTTTGGCCTAAAACTTGCATTTGCTGTTTTCTCTTAAACGCAACATGGGAGAAAAACAATTTCGCATCACATTTGTGGGTTTTGGTCTTCAACACATCCAGTGAAATTTTGAGCTGTCTGTGTTTGCTACAAGAGGAGATAACACAAAGTATGCGCTTTTGTTGTTTCCATTGCTTTCAATGCATTTTGGCCTAAAACGTGCATTTGCTGTTTTCTCTTAAATGCAACATGGGAGAAAAACCATTTCACATCACATTTGTGGGTCTTGGTCTTCAACACATCCAGTGAAAGTTTGAGCTGTCTGTGTTTGCTATAAGAGGAGATATCACAAAGTATGCGCTTTTGTTGTTTTCATTGCTTTCAATGCATTTTGGCATAAAACGAGCATTTGCTGTTTTCTCTTAAACGCAACATGGGAGAAAAACCATTTCACATCACATTTGTGGGTCTTGGTCTTCAACACATCCAGTGAAATTTTGAGCTGTCTGTGTTTGCTACAAGAGGAGATATCACAAAGTATGCGCTTTTGTTATTTCCATTGCTTTCAATGTATTTTGGCCTAAAACTTGCATTTGCTGTTTTCTCTTAAACGCAACATGGGAGAAAAACCATTTCACATCACATTTGTGGGTTTTGGTCTTCAACACATCCAGTGAAATTTTGAGCTGTCTGTGTTTGCTACAAGAGGAGATAACACAAAGTATGCGCTTTTGTTGTTTCCATTGCTTTCAATGCATTTTGGCCTAAAACGTGCATTTGCTGTTTTCTCTTAAACACAACATGGTAGAAAAACCATTTCACATCCCATTTGTGGGTCTTGGTCTTCAACACATCCAGTGAAATTTTGAGCTGTCTGTGTTTGCTACAAGAGGAGATATCACAAAGTATGCGCTTTTGTTATTTCCATTGCTTTCAATGTATTTTGGCCTAAAACATGCATTTGCTGTTTTCTCTTAAACGCAACATGGGAGAAAAACCATTTCACATCACATTTGTGGGTCTTGGTCTTCAACACATCCAGTGAAATTTTGAGCTGTCTGTGTTTGCTACAAGAGGAGATATCACAAAGTATGCGCTTTTGTTGTTTTCATTGCTTTCAATGCATTTTGGCCTAAAACGTGCATTTGCTGTTTTCTCTTAAACGCAACATGGGAGAAAAACCATTTCACATCACATTTGTGGGTCTTGGTCTTCAACACATCCAGTGAAATTTTGAGCTGTCTGTGTTTGCTACAAGAGGAGATATCACAAAGTATGCGCTTTTGTTGTTTTCATTGCTTTCAATGCATTTTGGCATAAAACGAGCATTTGCTGTTTTCTCTTAAACGCAACATGGGAGAAAAACCATTTCACATCACATTTGTGGGTCTTGGTCTTCAACACATCCAGTGAAATTTTGAGCTGTCTGTGTTTGCTACAAGAGGAGATATCACAAAGTATGCGCTTTTGTTAATTCCATTGCTTTCAATGTATTTTGGCCTAAAACTTGCATTTGCTGTTTTCTCTTAAACGCAACATGGGAGAAAAACCATTTCACATCACATTTGTGGGTTTTGGTCTTCAACACATCCAGTGAAATTTTGAGCTGTCTGTGTTTGCTACAAGAGGAGATAACACAAAGTATGCGCTTTTGTTGTTTCCATTGCTTTCAATGCATTTTGGCCTAAAACGTGCATTTGCTGTTTTCTCTTAAACACAACATGGTAGAAAAACCATTTCACATCCCATTTGTGGGTCTTGGTCTTCAACACATCCAGTGAAATTTTGAGCTGTCTGTGTTTGCTACAAGAGGAGATATCACAAAGTATGCGCTTTTGTTATTTCCATTGCTTTCAATGTATTTTGGCCTAAAACATGCATTTGCTGTTTTCTCTTAAACGCAACATGGGAGAAAAACCATTTCACATCACATTTGTGGGTCTTGGTCTTCAACACATCCAGTGAAATTTTGAGCTGTCTGTGTTTGCTACAAGAGGAGATATCACAAAGTATGCGCTTTTGTTGTTTTCATTGCTTTCAATGCATTTTGGCCTAAAACGTGCATTTGCTGTTTTCTCTTAAATGCAACATGGGAGAAAAACCATTTCACATCACATTTGTGGGTCTTGGTCTTCAACACATCCAGTGAAATTTTGAGCTGTCTGTGTTTGCTACAAGAGGAGATATCACAAAGTATGCGCTTTTGTTATTTCCATTGCTTTCAATGCATTTTGGCCTAAAACGTGCATTTGCTGTTTTCTCTTAAACGCAACATGGGAGAAAAACCATTTCACATCACATTTGTGGGTCTTGGTCTTCAACACATCCAGTGAAATTTTGAGCTGTCTGTGTTTGCTACAAGAGGAGATATCACAAAGTATGCGCTTTTGTTATTTCCATTGCTTTCAATGTATTTTGGCCTAAAACTTGCATTTGCTGTTTTCTCTTAAACGCAACATGGGAGAAAAACCATTTCACATCACATTTGTGGGTCTTGGTCTTCAACACATCCAGTGAAATTTTGAGCTGTCTGTGTTTGCTACAAGAGGAGATATCACAAAGTATGCGCTTTTGTTGTTTTCATTGCTTTCAATGCATTTTGGCATAAAACGAGCATTTGCTGTTTTCTCTTAAACGCAACATGGGAGAAAAACCATTTCACATCACATTTGTGGGTCTTGGTCTTCAACACATCCAGTGAAATTTTGAGCTGTCTGTGTTTGCTACAAGAGGAGATATCACAAAGTATGCGCTTTTGTTATTTCCATTGCTTTCAATGTATTTTGGCCTAAAACTTGCATTTGCTGTTTTCTCTTAAACGCAACATGGGAAAAAAACCATTTCACATCACATTTGTGGGTTTTGGTCTTCAACACATCCAGTGAAATTTTGAGCTGTCTGTGTTTGCTACAAGAGGAGATAACACAAAGTATGCTCTTTTGTTGTTTCCATTGCTTTCAATGCATTTTGGCCTAAAACGTGCATTTGCTGTTTTCTCTTAAACACAACATGGGAGAAAAACCATTTCACATCCCATTTGTGGGTCTTGGTCTTCAACACATCCAGTGAAATTTTGAGCTGTCTGTGTTTGCTACAAGAGGAGATATCACAAAGTATGCGCTTTTGTTATTTCCATTGCTTTCAATGTATTTTGGCCTAAAACTTGCATTTGCTGTTTTCTCTTAAACGCAACATGGGAGAAAACCATTTCACATCACATTTGTGGGTCTTGGTCTTCAACACATCCAGTGAAATTTTGAGCTGTCTGTGTTTGCTACAAGAGGAGATATCACAAAGTATGCGCTTTTGTTATTTCCATTGCTTTCAATGCATTTTGGCCTAAAACTTGCATTTGCTGTTTTCTCTTAAACGCAACATGGGAGAAAAACCATTTCGCATCACATTTGTGGGTTTTGGTCTTCAACACATCCAGTGAAATTTTGAGCTGTCTGTGTTTGCTACAAGAGGAGATAACACAAAGTATGCGCTTTTGTTGTTTCCATTGCTTTCAATGCATTTTGGCCTAAAACGTGCATTTGCTGTTTTCTCTTAAACGCAACATGGGAGAAAAACCATTTCACATCACATTTGTGGGTCTTGGTCTTCAACACATCCAGTGAAATTTTGAGCTGTCTGTGTTTGCTACAAGAGGAGATATCACAAAGTATGCGCTTTTGTTGTTTCCATTGCTTTCAAAGCATTTTGGCCTAAAACGTGCATTTGCTGTTTTCTCTTAAACGCAACATGGGAGAAAAACCATTTCACATCACATTTGTGGGTTTTGGTCTTCAACACATCCAGTGAAATTTTGAGCTGTCTGTGTTTGCTACAAGAGGAGATATCACAAAGTATGCGCTTTTGTTGTTTCCATTGCTTTCAAAGCATTTTGGCCTAAAACGTGCATTTGCTGTTTTCTCTTAAACGCAACATGGGAGAAAAACCATTTCACATCACATTTGTGGGTCTTGGTCTTCAACACATCCAGTGAAATTTTGAGCTGTCTGTGTTTGCTACAAGAGGAGATATCACAAAGTATGCACTTTTGTTGTTTTCATTGCTTTCAATGCATTTTGGCATAAAACGAGCATTTGCTGTTTTCTCTTAAACGCAACATGGGAGAAAAACCATTTCACATCACATTTGTGGGTCTTGGTCTTCAACACATCCAGTGAAATTTTGAGCTGTCTGTGTTTGCTACAAGAGGAGATATCACAAAGTATGCGCTTTTGTTATTTCCATTGCTTTCAATGTATTTTGGCCTAAAACTTGCATTTGCTGTTTTCTCTTAAACGCAACATGGGAGAAAAACCATTTCACATCACATTTGTGGGTTTTGGTCTTCAACACATCCAGTGAAATTTTGAGCTGTCTGTGTTTGCTACAAGAGGAGATAACACAAAGTATGCGCTTTTGTGTTTCCATTGCTTTCAATGCATTTTGGCCTCAAACATGCATTTGCTGTTTTCTCTTAAACACAACATGGGAGAAAAACCATTTCACATCACATTTGTGGGTTTTGGTCTTCAACACATCCAGTGAAATTTTGAGCTGTCTGTGTTTGCTACAAGAGGAGATAACACAAAGTATGCGCTTTTGTTGTTTCCATTGCTTTCAATGCATTTTGGCCTAAAACGTGCATTTGCTGTTTTCTCTTAAATGCAACATGGGAGAAAAACCATTTCACATCACATTTGTGGGTTTTGGTCTTCAACACATCCAGTGAAATTTTGAGCTGTCTGTGTTTGCTACAAGAGGAGATAACACAAAGTATGCGCTTTTGTTGTTTCCATTGCTTTCAATGCATTTTGGCCTAAAACGTGCATTTGCTGTTTTCTCTTAAACACAACATGGGAGAAAAACCATTTCACATCCCATTTGTGGGTCTTGGTCTTCAACACATCCAGTGAAATTTTGAGCTGTCTGTGTTTGCTACAAGAGGAGATATCACAAAGTATGCGCTTTTGTTATTTCCATTGCTTTCAATGTATTTTGGCCTAAAACTTGCATTTGCTGTTTTCTCTTAAACGCAACATGGGAGAAAAACCATTTCACATCACATTTGTGGGTCTTGGTCTTCAACACATCCAGTGAAATTTTGAGCTGTCTGTGTTTGCTACAAGAGGAGATATCACAAAGTATGCGCTTTTGTTATTTCCATTGCTTTCAATGCATTTTGGCCTAAAACTTGCATTTGCTGTTTTCTCTTAAATGCAACATGGGAGAAAAACCATTTCACATCACATTTGTGGGTTTTGGTCTTCAACACATCCAGTGAAATTTTGAGCTGTCTGTGTTTGCTACAAGAGGAGATATCACAAAGTATGAACTTTTGTTATTTCCATTGCTTTCAATGCATTTTGGCCTAAAACTTGCATTTGCTGTTTTCTCTTAAACGCAACATGGGAGAAAAACCATTTCGCATCACATTTGTGGGTTTTGGTCTTCAACACATCCAGTGAAATTTTGAGCTGTCTGTGTTTGCTACAAGAGGAGATAACACAAAGTATGCGCTTTTGTTGTTTCCATTGCTTTCAATGCATTTTGGCCTAAAACGTGCATTTGCTGTTTTCTCTTAAACGCAACATGGGAGAAAAACCATTTCACATCACATTTGTGGGTCTTGGTCTTCAACACATCCAGTGAAATTTTGAGCTGTCTGTGTTTGCTACAAGAGGAGATATCACAAAGTATGCGCTTTTGTTGTTTTCATTGCTTTCAATGCATTTTGGCATAAAACGAGCATTTGCTGTTTTCTCTTAAACGCAACATGGGAGAAAAACCATTTCACATCACATTTGTGGGTCTTGGTCTTCAACACATCCAGTGAAATTTTGAGCTGTCTGTGTTTGCTACAAGAGGAGATATCACAAAGTATGCGCTTTTGTTATTTCCATTGCTTTCAATGTATTTTGGCCTAAAACTTGCATTTGCTGTTTTCTCTTAAACGCAACATGGGAGAAAAACCATTTCACATCACATTTGTGGGTTTTGGTCTTCAACACATCCAGTGAAATTTTGAGCTGTCTGTGTTTGCTACAAGAGGAGATATCACAAAGTATGCGCTTTTGTTGTTTTCATTGCTTTCAATGCATTTTGGCCTAAAACGTGCATTTGCTGTTTTCTCTTAAACGCAACATGGGAGAAAAACCATTTCACATCACATTTGTGGGTCTTGGTCTTCAACACATCCAGTGAAATTTTGAGCTGTCTGTGTTTGCTACAAGAGGAGATATCACAAAGTATGCGCTTTTGTTATTTCCATTGCTTTCAATGCATTTTGGCCTAAAACTTGCATTTGCTGTTTTCTCTTAAATGCAACATGGGAGAAAAACCATTTCACATCAGATTTGTGGGTTTTGGTCTTCAACACATCCAGTGAAATTTTGAGCTGTCTATGTTTGCTACAAGAGGAGATAACACAAAGTATGCGCTTTTGTTATTTCCATTGCTTTCAATGTATTTTGGCCTAAAACTTGCATTTGCTGTTTTCTCTTAAACGCAACATGGGAGAAAAACCATTTCACATCACATTTGTGAGTTTTGGTCTTCAACACATCCAGTGAAATTTTGAGCTGTCTGTGTTTGCTACAAGAGGAGATATCACAAAGTATGCGCTTTTGTTGTTTTCATTGCTTTCAATGCATTTTGGCCTAAAACGTGCATTTGCTGTTTTCTCTTAAACGCAACATGGGAGAAAAACCATTTCACATCACATTTGTGGGTCTTGGTCTTCAACACATCCAGTGAAATTTTGAGCTGTCTGTGTTTGCTACAAGAGGAGATATCACAAAGTATGCGCTTTTGTTATTTCCATTGCTTTCAATGCATTTTGGCCTAAAACTTGCATTTGCTGTTTTCTCTTAAATGCAACATGGGAGAAAAACCATTTCACATCAGATTTGTGGGTTTTGGTCTTCAACACATCCAGTGAAATTTTGAGCTGTCTATGTTTGCTACAAGAGGAGATAACACAAAGTATGCGCTTTTGTTGTTTCCATTGCTTTCAATGCATTTTGGCCTAAAACGTGCATTTGCTGTTTTCTCTTAAACGCAACATGGGAGAAAAACCATTTCACATCACATTTGTGGGTCTTGGTCTTCAACACATCCAGTGAAATTTTGAGCTGTCTGTGTTTGCTACAAGAGGAGATATCACAAAGTATGCACTTTTATTGTTTTCATTGCTTTCAATGCATTTTGGCCTAAAACGTGCATTTGCTGTTTTCTCTTAAACGCAACATGGGAGAAAAACCATTTCACATCACATTTGTGGGTCTTGGTCTTCAACACATCCAGTGAAATTTTGAGCTGTCTGTGTTTGCTACAAGAGGAGATATCACAAAGTATGCGCTTTTGTTATTTCCATTGCTTTCAATGCATTTTGGACTAAAACTTGCATTTGCTGTTTTCTCTTAAACGCAACATGGGAGAAAAACCATTTCACATCACATTTGTGGGTTTTGGTCTTCAACACATCCAGTGAAATTTTGAGCTGTCTGTGATTGCTACAAGAGGAGATAACACAAAGTATGCGCTTTTGTGTTTCCATTGCTTTCAATGCATTTTGGCCTCAAACGTGCATTTGCTGTTTTCTCTTAAACGCAACATGGGAGAAAAACTATTTCACATCACATTTGTGGGTTTTGGTCTTCAACACATCCAGTGAAATTTTGAGCTGTCTGTGTTTGCTACAAGAGGAGATATCACAAAGTATGCGCTTTTTTTATTTCCATTGCTTTCAATGTATTTTGGCCTAAAACTTGCATTTGCTGTTTTCTCTTAAACGCAACATGGGAGAAAAACCATTTCACATCACATTTGTGGGTCTTGGTCTTCAACACATCCAGTGAAATTTTGAGCTAGATTATGGTGTATAGTGGTACATAGTATAGAATGTGGTGTATAGTGGTACATAGTATAGAATTTGGTGTAGAGCTGTATAGTGGTACATAGTATAGAATATGTTGTATAGTGGTACATAGTATAGATTGTGGTGTAAAGCTGTATAGTGGTACATAGTATAGAATGCGGTGTATAGTGGTATATAGTATAGAATATAGTGTACAGAGGTACATATTATAGAATGTGGTGTAGAGCTGTATAGTTGTAAATAGTATAGAATATGTTTTATAGTGGTACATAGTATAGATTGTGGTGTAAAGCTGTATAATGGTACATAGTATAGAATGTGGTGTATAGTTGTACATAGTATAGAATATGGTGTATAGTGGTACATAGTATAGAATGTGGTGTAGAGCTTTATAGTGGTAAATAGTATAGAATATGTTGTATAGTGGTACATAGTATATATTGTGGTGTAAAGCGTAATAATGGTACATAGTATAGAATGTGGTGTATAGTGGTAAATAGTATAGAATATGGTGTATAGTGGTACATAGTATAGAATGTGGTGTATAGTGGTACATAGTATATAATATGGTGTATAGAGGTACAAAGTATAGAATATGGTGTATAGAGGTACATAGTCTAGAATATGGTGTATAGTATTACATAGTCTAGAATATGGTGTATAGTGGATAGTGGTACATAGTATAGAATGTGATGTAGAGCTGTATAGTGGTACATAGAATAGAATATGATGTATAGTGGTACATAGTATAGAATGTGGTGTAGAGCTGTATAATGGTACATAGTATTGAATTTGGTATAGAACTGTATAGTAGTACATAGTATAGAATATGGTGTATAGTGGAAACAGTATAGAATATGGTGTATAGTGGTACATAGCATAGAATGTTGTGTATAGTGGTACATATTATAGAATATGGTGTATTGTGGTACATAGTTTAGAATATGGTGTATAGTGGTACATAGCATAGAATGTGGTGTATAGTGGTATATAGTATAGAATATGGTGTATAGAGGTACATAGTATAGAATATGGTGTGTTTAGTCATACATAGTATAGAATATGGTGTATAGTGGTACATAGTATAGAATATGGTGTATTGTGATACATAGTATAGAATATGGTGTATAGTGGTACATAGTATAGAATATGGTGTATAGAGGTACATAGTATAGAATTTGGTGTATAGAGAAACATAGTATAGAATGTGGTGTAGAGATGCATAGTGGTACATAGTATAGAATTTGGTGTATTGTGGTACATTGTATAGAATGTGGTGTAGAGCTGTATAGTGGTACATAGTATAGAATGTGGTGTATAGAGGAACATAGTATAGAATGTGGTGTAGAGCTGTATAGTGGAACATAGTATAGAGTGTGGTGTATAGTGGTATATAGTATAGAATGTGGTATAAAGCTGTACAATGGTACATAGTATAGAATGTGGTGTATAGTGGTACATAGTATAGAATATAGTGTATAGTGGTACATAGTATAGAATATGGTGTATAGTAGTACATAGTATAGAATATGGTGTAGTGCTGTATAGTGGTACATAGTATAGAATATGGTGTAGAGCTGTATTGTGCTACACAGCATAGAATATGGTGTATAGTGGTACATAGTATAGAAAATGGTGTATAGAGGTACATAGTATAGAATATGGTGTGTATAGTGGTTCATATTATATAATACGGTGTATAGTGGTACATAGTATAGAATATGGTGTATTGTGATACATAGTATAGAATATGGTGTACAGTGGTACATAGAATAGAATATGGTGTATAGAGATACAAAGTATAGAATATGGTGAATAGTGGAACATAGTATAGAATGTGGTGTATAGTGGTACATAGTATAGAATTTGGTGTAGAGCTATATATTGGTACATAGTATAGAATATGGTGTATAGAGGAACATAGTATAGAATGTGGTGTAGAGATGTATAGTGGTACATAGTATAGAATATGGTGTATTGTGGTACATTGTATAGAATATGGTGTATAGTGGTACATAGTATAGAATATGGTGTATAGAGGTACATAGTATAGAATATGGTGTATAGTGGTACATAGTATAGAATGTATTGTATAGTTGTACATAGAATAAAATATGGTGTATAGTGGTATATAGTATAGAATATGGTATATAGTGGTAAATAGTATAGAATATGGTGTATTGTGGTACATAGTATAGAATATGGTGTATAGTGGTACACAGTATAGAATATGGTGTATAGAGGTACATAGTATAGAATATGGTGTATAGTGGTACATAGTATAGAATGTGGTGTATAGTGGTACATAGTATAAATTATGGTGTATTGAGGTACATAGTATAGAATATGGTGTATAGTGGTACATAGTCTAGAATGTGGTGTATAGTGGTACATAGAATATGGTGTATAGTGGTACAAAGTATAGAATGTGGTGTAGAGCTGTATAGTGGTACATAGTATAGAATATGGTGTATAGTGGTACATAGTCTAGAATGTGGTGTATAGAGGTACATAGTATATAATATGGTGTGCAGTGGTACATAGTATAGAATATGGTGTGTAGTGGTACATAGTATAGAATATGGTGTATAGTGGTACATAGTCTAGAATATGGTGTATAGTGGTACATAGTATAGAATATGGTGTACTGTGATACATTGTGTAGAATATGGTGTATAGAGGTACGTAGTATAGAATATGGTGTATAGTGGTACATAGTATAGAATGTGGTATAGCGGTACATAGTATAGAATGTGGTGTATAGTAGTACATAGTATAGAATACGGTGTAGAGCTGTATAGTGGTACATAGTATAGAATATGGTGTATAGTAGTACATAGTATAGAATGTGTTGTAGAGCTGTATATTGGTACATAGTATAGAATATGGTGTATAGTGGTAAATAGTATAGAATATGGTGTATAGTGGTACATAGTATAGAATATGGTGTTGAGCTGTATAGTGGTACATAGTATAGAATATGGTGTAGTGTTGTATAGTGGTACAAAGTATACAATATGGTGTAGAGCTGTATTGTGGTACATATTATAGAATATGGTGTATAGTGGTACATAGTATAGAATATGGTATATAGAGGTACATAGTATAGAATTTGGTGTAGAGATGTATAGTGGTGCATAGTATAGAGTATTGTGTATAGTGATACATAGCATAGAATATGGTGTAGACCTGTATAGTGGTGCAGAGTGTAGAATATGGTGTATAGTGCTACATAGTATAGAATATGATATATATTGTCATATAGTATAGAATGTGGTGTAGAGCTGTATAGTGGTACATAGTATAGAATATGGTGTATAGTGGTACATAGTATAGAATATGGTGTATAGAGGTACATAGTCCAGATTATGGTGTACAATGGTACATAGTATAGAATGTGGTGTATAGTGGTACATAGTGGTACATAGTATAGAATGTGGTGTAGTGGTACATAGTATAGAATGTGGTGAATAGAGGTATATGGTGTAGAGCTGTATAGTGGTACATAGTATAGAATGTGGTGTATAGCAGTACATAGTATTGAATACGGTGTAGAGCTGTATAGTGGTACATAGTATAGAATGTGGTGTAGAGCTGTATAGTGGAACATAGTATGAAATATGGTGTATAGTGGTACATAGTATTGAATATGGTGTATAGTAGTACATAGTATAGAATATGGTGTAGAGCTGTATAGTGGTACATAGTATAGAATATGGTGTAGTGTTGTATAGTGATACATAGTATAGAAAATAGTGTAGAGCTGTATTGTGGTACATAGTATAGAATATGGTGTATAGCGGTACATAGTAAAGAAAATGGTGTATAGAGGTACATAGTATGCAATATGGTGTATAGTTGTACATAGTATAGAATATGGTGTATTGTGGTACATTGTATAGAATATGGTATATAGAGGTACAAAGTATAGATTATGGTGTATAGTGGTACATAGTATAGAATGTGGTGTATAGTGGTACATAGTATAGAATTTGGTGTAGAGCTGTATAGTGGTACATAGTATAGAATATGTTGTATAGTGGTACATAGTATAGAATGTGATGTAGAGCTGTATAGTGGTACATAGAATAGAATATGATGTATAGTGGTATATAGTATAGAATGTGGTGTAGAGTTGTATAATGGGACATAGTATTGAATTTGGTATAGAACTGTATAGTGGTACATAGTATAGAATATGGTGTATAGTGGAAACAGTATAGAATATGGTGTATAGTGGAACATAGCATAGAATGTTGTGTATAGTGGTACATATTATAGAATATGGTGTATTGTGGTACATAGTTTAGAATATGGTGTATAGTGGTACATAGCATAGAATGTGGTGTATAGTGGTATATAGTATAGAATATGGTGTATAGAGGTACATAGTATAGAATATGGTGTGTTTAGTCGTACATAGTATAGAATATGGTGTATAGTGGTACATAGTATAGAATATGGTGTATTGTGATACATAGTATAGAATATGGTGTATAGTGGTACATAGTATAGAATATGGTGTATAGAGGTACATAGTATAGAATTTGGTGTATAGAGAAACATAGTATAGAATGTGGTGTAGAGATGCATAGTGGTACATAGTATAGAATTTGGTGTATTGTGGTACATTGTATAGAATGTGGTGTAGAGCTGTATAGTGGTACATAGTATAGAATGTGGTGTATAGAGGAACATAGTATAGAATGTGGTGTAGAGCTGTATAGTGGAACATAGTATAGAGTGTGGTGTATAGTGGTATATAGTATAGAATGTGGAATAAAGCTGTACAATGGTACATAGTATAGAATGTGGTGTATAGTGGTACATAGTATAGAATATAGTGTATAGTGGTACATAGTATAGAATATGGTGTATAGTAGTACATAGTATAGAATATGGTGTAGTGCTGTATAGTGGTACATAGTATAGAATATGGTGTAGAGCTGTATTGTGCTACACAGCATAGAATATGGTGTATAGTGGTACATAGTATAGAAAATGGTGTATAGAGGTACATAGTATAGAATATGGTGTGTATAGTGGTTCATATTATATAATACGGTGTATAGTGGTACATAGTATAGAATATGGTGTATTGTGATACATAGTATAGAATATGGTGTACAGTGGTACATAGTATAGAATATGGTGTATAGAGATACAAAGTATAGAATATGGTGAATAGTGGAACATAGTATAGAATGTGGTGTATAGTGGTACATAGTATAGAATTTGGTGTAGAGCTATATATTGGTACATAGTATAGAATATGGTGTATAGAGGAACATAGTATAGAATGTGGTGTAGAGATGTATAGTGGTACATAGTATAGAATATGGTGTATTGTGGTACATTGTATAGAATATGGTGTATAGTGGTACATAGTATAGAATATGGTGTATAGAGGTACATAGTATAGAATATGGTGTATAGTGGTACATAGTATAGAATGTATTGTATAGTTGTACATAGAATAAAATATGGTGTATAGCGGTATATAGTATAGAATATGGTATATAGTGGTAAATAGTATAGAATATGGTGTATTGTGGTACATAGTATAGAATATGGTGTATAGTGGTACACAGTATAGAATATGGTGTATAGAGGTACATAGTATAGAATATGGTGTATAGTGGTACATAGTATAGAATGTGGTGTATAGTGGTACATAGTATAAATTATGGTGTATTGAGGTACATAGTATAGAATATGGTGTATAGTGGTACATAGTCTAGAATGTGGTGTATAGTGGTACATAGAATATGGTGTATAGTGGTACAAAGTATAGAATGTGGTGTAGAGCTGTATAGTGGTACATAGTATAGAATATGGTGTATAGTGGTACATAGTCTAGAATGTGGTGTATAGAGGTACATAGTATATAATATGGTGTGCAGTGGTACATAGTATAGAATATGGTGTATAGTGGTACATAGTATAGAATATGGTGTATAGTGGTACATAGTCTAGAATATGGTGTATAGTGGTACATAGTATAGAATATGGTGTACTGTGATACATTGTGTAGAATATGGTGTATAGAGGTACGTAGTATAGAATATGGTGTATAGTGGTACATAGTATAGAATGTGGTATAGCGGTACATAGTATAGAATGTGGTGTATAGTAGTACATAGTATAGAATACGGTGTAGAGCTGTATAGTGGTACATAGTATAGAATATGGTGTATAGTAGTACATAGTATAGAATGTGTTGTAGAGCTGTATATTGGTACATAGTATAGAATATGGTGTATAGTGGTAAATAGTATAGAATATGGTGTATAGTGGTACATAGTATAGAATATGGTGTTGAGCTGTATAGTGGTACATAGTATAGAATATGGTGTAGTGTTGTATAGTGGTACAAAGTATACAATATGGTGTAGAGCTGTATTGTGGTACATATTATAGAATATGGTGTATAGTGGTACATAGTATAGAATATGGTATATAGAGGTACATAGTATAGAATTTGGTGTAGAGATGTATAGTGGTGCATAGTATAGAGTATTGTGTATAGTGATACATAGCATAGAATATGGTGTAGACCTGTATAGTGGTGCAGAGTGTAGAATATGGTGTATAGTGCTACATAGTATAGAATATGATATATATTGTCATATAGTATAGAATGTGGTGTAGAGCTGTATAGTGGTACATAGTATAGAATATGGTGTATAGTGGTACATAGTATAGAATATGGTGTATAGAGGTACATAGTCCAGATTATGGTGTACAATGGTACATAGTATAGAATGTGGTGTATAGTGGTACATAGTGGTACATAGTATAGAATGTGGTGTAGTGGTACATAGTATAGAATGTGGTGAATAGAGGTATATGGTGTAGAGCTGTATAGTGGTACATAGTATAGAATGTGGTGTATAGCAGTACATAGTATTGAATACGGTGTAGAGCTTTATAGTGGTACATAGTATAGAATGTGGTGTAGAGCTGTATAGTGGAACATAGTATGAAATATGGTGTATAGTGGTACATAGTATTGAATATGGTGTATAGTAGTACATAGTATAGAATATGGTGTAGAGCTGTATAGTGGTACATAGTATAGAATATGGTGTAGTGTTGTATAGTGATACATAGTATAGAAAATAGTGTAGAGCTGTATTGTGGTACATAGTATAGAATATGGTGTATAGCGGTACATAGTAAAGAAAATGGTGTATAGAGGTACATAGTATGCAATATGGTGTATAGTTGTACATAGTATAGAATATGGTGTATTGTGGTACATTGTATAGAATATGGTATATAGAGGTACAAAGTATAGATTATGGTGTATAGTGGTACATAGTATAGAATGTGGTGTATAGTGGTACATAGTATAGAATTTGGTGTAGAGCTGTATAGTGGTACATAGTATAGAATATGTTGTATAGTGGTACATAGTATAGAATGTGATGTAGAGCTGTATAGTGGTACATAGAATAGAATATGATGTATAGTGGTACATAGTATAGAATGTGGTGTAGAGCTGTATAATGGGACATAGTATTGAATTTGGTATAGAACTGTATAGTGGTACATAGTATAGAATATGGTGTATAGTGGAAACAGTATAGAATATGGTGTATAGTGGTACATAGCATAGAATGTTGTGTATAGTGGTACATATTATAGAATATGGTGTATTGTGGTACATAGTTTAGAATATGGTGTATAGTGGTACATAGCATAGAATGTGGTGTATAGTGGTACATAGTATAAAATACGGTGTATAGAGGTACATAGTATAGAATATGGTGTGTTTAGTCGTACATAGTATAGAATATGGTGTATAGTGGAACATAGTATAGAATATGGTGTATTGTGATACATAGTATAGAATATGGTGTATAGTGGTACATAGTATAGAATATGGTGTATAGAGGTACATAGTATAGAATTTGGTGTATAGAGAAACATAGTATAGAATGTGGTGTAGAGATGCATAGTGGTACATAGTATAGAATTTGGTGTATTGTGGTACATTGTATAGAATGTGGTGTAGAGCTGTATAGTGGTACATAGTATAGAATGTGGTGTATAGAGGAACATAGTATAGAATGTGGTGTAGAGCTGTATAGTGGAACATAGTATAGAGTGTGGTGTATAGTGGTATATAGTATAGAATGTGGTATAAAGCTGTACAATGGTACATAGTATAGAATGTGGTGTATAGTGGTACATAGTATAGAATATAGTGTATAGTGGTACATAGTATAGAATATGGTGTATAGTAGTACATAGTATAGAATATGGTGTAGTGCTGTATAGTGGTACATAGTATAGAATATGGTGTAGAGCTGTATTGTGCTACACAGCATAGAATATGGTGTATAGTGGTACATAGTATAGAAAATGGTATATAGAGGTACATAGTATAGAATATGGTGTGTATAGTGGTTCATATTATATAATACGGTGTATAGTGGTACATAGTATAGAATATGGTGTATTGTGATACATAGTATAGAATATGGTGTACAGTGGTACATAGTATAGAATATGGTGTATAGAGATACAAAGTATAGAATATGGTGAATAGTGGAACATAGTATAGAATGTGGTGTATAGTGGTACATAGTATAGAATTTGGTGTAGAGCTATATATTGGTACATAGTATAGAATATGGTGTATAGAGGAACATAGTATAGAATGTGGTGTAGAGATGTATAGTGGTACATAGTATAGAATATGGTGTATTGTGGTACATTGTATAGAATATGGTGTATAGAGGTACATAGTATAGAATTTGGTGTATAGAGAAACATAGTATAGAATGTGGTGTAGAGATGCATAGTGGTACATAGTATAGAATTTGGTGTATTGTGGTACATTGTATAGAATGTGGTGTAGAGCTGTATAGTGGTACATAGTATAGAATGTGGTGTATAGAGGAACATAGTATAGAATGTGGTGTAGAGCTGTATAGTGGAACATAGTATAGAGTGTGGTGTATAGTGGTATATAGTATAGAATGTGGAATAAAGCTGTACAATGGTACATAGTATAGAATGTGGTGTATAGTGGTACATAGTATAGAATATAGTGTATAGTGGTACATAGTATAGAATATGGTGTATAGTAGTACATAGTATAGAATATGGTGTAGTGCTGTATAGTGGTACATAGTATAGAATATGGTGTAGAGCTGTATTGTGCTACACAGCATAGAATATGGTGTATAGTGGTACATAGTATAGAAAATGGTGTATAGAGGTACATAGTATAGAATATGGTGTGTATAGTGGTTCATATTATATAATACGGTGTATAGTGGTACATAGTATAGAATATGGTGTATTGTGATACATAGTATAGAATATGGTGTACAGTGGTACATAGTATAGAATATGGTGTATAGAGATACAAAGTATAGAATATGGTGAATAGTGGAACATAGTATAGAATGTGGTGTATAGTGGTACATAGTATAGAATTTGGTGTAGAGCTATATATTGGTACATAGTATAGAATATGGTGTATAGAGGAACATAGTATAGAATGTGGTGTAGAGATGTATAGTGGTACATAGTATAGAATATGGTGTATTGTGGTACATTGTATAGAATATGGTGTATAGTGGTACATAGTATAGAATATGGTGTATAGAGGTACATAGTATAGAATATGGTGTATAGTGGTACATAGTATAGAATGTATTGTATAGTTGTACATAGAATAAAATATGGTGTATAGCGGTATATAGTATAGAATATGGTATATAGTGGTAAATAGTATAGAATATGGTGTATTGTGGTACATAGTATAGAATATGGTGTATAGTGGTACACAGTATAGAATATGGTGTATAGAGGTACATAGTATAGAATATGGTGTATAGTGGTACATAGTATAGAATGTGGTGTATAGTGGTACATAGTATAAATTATGGTGTATTGAGGTACATAGTATAGAATATGGTGTATAGTGGTACATAGTCTAGAATGTGGTGTATAGTGGTACATAGAATATGGTGTATAGTGGTACAAAGTATAGAATGTGGTGTAGAGCTGTATAGTGGTACATAGTATAGAATATGGTGTATAGTGGTACATAGTCTAGAATGTGGTGTATAGAGGTACATAGTATATAATATGGTGTGCAGTGGTACATAGTATAGAATATGGTGTATAGTGGTACATAGTATAGAATATGGTGTATAGTGGTACATAGTCTAGAATATGGTGTATAGTGGTACATAGTATAGAATATGGTGTACTGTGATACATTGTGTAGAATATGGTGTATAGAGGTACGTAGTATAGAATATGGTGTATAGTGGTACATAGTATAGAATGTGGTATAGCGGTACATAGTATAGAATGTGGTGTATAGTAGTACATAGTATAGAATACGGTGTAGAGCTGTATAGTGGTACATAGTATAGAATATGGTGTATAGTAGTACATAGTATAGAATGTGTTGTAGAGCTGTATATTGGTACATAGTATAGAATATGGTGTATAGTGGTAAATAGTATAGAATATGGTGTATAGTGGTACATAGTATAGAATATGGTGTTGAGCTGTATAGTGGTACATAGTATAGAATATGGTGTAGTGTTGTATAGTGGTACAAAGTATACAATATGGTGTAGAGCTGTATTGTGGTACATATTATAGAATATGGTGTATAGTGGTACATAGTATAGAATATGGTATATAGAGGTACATAGTATAGAATTTGGTGTAGAGATGTATAGTGGTGCATAGTATAGAGTATTGTGTATAGTGATACATAGCATAGAATATGGTGTAGACCTGTATAGTGGTGCAGAGTGTAGAATATGGTGTATAGTGCTACATAGTATAGAATATGATATATATTGTCATATAGTATAGAATGTGGTGTAGAGCTGTATAGTGGTACATAGTATAGAATATGGTGTATAGTGGTACATAGTATAGAATATGGTGTATAGAGGTACATAGTCCAGATTATGGTGTACAATGGTACATAGTATAGAATGTGGTGTATAGTGGTACATAGTGGTACATAGTATAGAATGTGGTGTAGTGGTACATAGTATAGAATGTGGTGAATAGAGGTATATGGTGTAGAGCTGTATAGTGGTACATAGTATAGAATGTGGTGTATAGCAGTACATAGTATTGAATACGGTGTAGAGCTTTATAGTGGTACATAGTATAGAATGTGGTGTAGAGCTGTATAGTGGAACATAGTATGAAATATGGTGTATAGTGGTACATAGTATTGAATATGGTGTATAGTAGTACATAGTATAGAATATGGTGTAGAGCTGTATAGTGGTACATAGTATAGAATATGGTGTAGTGTTGTATAGTGATACATAGTATAGAAAATAGTGTAGAGCTGTATTGTGGTACATAGTATAGAATATGGTGTATAGCGGTACATAGTAAAGAAAATGGTGTATAGAGGTACATAGTATGCAATATGGTGTATAGTTGTACATAGTATAGAATATGGTGTATTGTGGTACATTGTATAGAATATGGTATATAGAGGTACAAAGTATAGATTATGGTGTATAGTGGTACATAGTATAGAATGTGGTGTATAGTGGTACATAGTATAGAATTTGGTGTAGAGCTGTATAGTGGTACATAGTATAGAATATGTTGTATAGTGGTACATAGTATAGAATGTGATGTAGAGCTGTATAGTGGTACATAGAATAGAATATGATGTATAGTGGTACATAGTATAGAATGTGGTGTAGAGCTGTATAATGGGACATAGTATTGAATTTGGTATAGAACTGTATAGTGGTACATAGTATAGAATATGGTGTATAGTGGAAACAGTATAGAATATGGTGTATAGTGGTACATAGCATAGAATGTTGTGTATAGTGGTACATATTATAGAATATGGTGTATTGTGGTACATAGTTTAGAATATGGTGTATAGTGGTACATAGCATAGAATGTGGTGTATAGTGGTACATAGTATAAAATACGGTGTATAGAGGTACATAGTATAGAATATGGTGTGTTTAGTCGTACATAGTATAGAATATGGTGTATAGTGGAACATAGTATAGAATATGGTGTATTGTGATACATAGTATAGAATATGGTGTATAGTGGTACATAGTATAGAATATGGTGTATAGAGGTACATAGTATAGAATTTGGTGTATAGAGAAACATAGTATAGAATGTGGTGTAGAGATGCATAGTGGTACATAGTATAGAATTTGGTGTATTGTGGTACATTGTATAGAATGTGGTGTAGAGCTGTATAGTGGTACATAGTATAGAATGTGGTGTATAGAGGAACATAGTATAGAATGTGGTGTAGAGCTGTATAGTGGAACATAGTATAGAGTGTGGTGTATAGTGGTATATAGTATAGAATGTGGTATAAAGCTGTACAATGGTACATAGTATAGAATGTGGTGTATAGTGGTACATAGTATAGAATATAGTGTATAGTGGTACATAGTATAGAATATGGTGTATAGTAGTACATAGTATAGAATATGGTGTAGTGCTGTATAGTGGTACATAGTATAGAATATGGTGTAGAGCTGTATTGTGCTACACAGCATAGAATATGGTGTATAGTGGTACATAGTATAGAAAATGGTATATAGAGGTACATAGTATAGAATATGGTGTGTATAGTGGTTCATATTATATAATACGGTGTATAGTGGTACATAGTATAGAATATGGTGTATTGTGATACATAGTATAGAATATGGTGTACAGTGGTACATAGTATAGAATATGGTGTATAGAGATACAAAGTATAGAATATGGTGAATAGTGGAACATAGTATAGAATGTGGTGTATAGTGGTACATAGTATAGAATTTGGTGTAGAGCTATATATTGGTACATAGTATAGAATATGGTGTATAGAGGAACATAGTATAGAATGTGGTGTAGAGATGTATAGTGGTACATAGTATAGAATATGGTGTATTGTGGTACATTGTATAGAATATGGTGTATAGTGGTACATAGTATAGAATATGGTGTATAGAGGTACATAGTATAGAATATGGTGTATAGTGGTACATAGTATAGAATGTATTGTATAGTTGTACATAGAATAAAATATGGTGTATAGCGGTATATAGTATAGAATATGGTATATAGTGGTAAATAGTATAGAATATGGTGTATTGTGGTACATAGTATAGAATATGGTGTATAGTGGTACACAGTATAGAATATGGTGTATAGAGGTACATAGTATAGAATATGGTGTATAGTGGTACATAGTATAGAATGTGGTGTATAGTGGTACATAGTATAAATTATGGTGTATTGAGGTACATAGTATAGAATATGGTGTATAGTGGTACATAGTCTAGAATGTGGTGTATAGTGGTACATAGAATATGGTGTATAGTGGTACAAAGTATAGAATGTGGTGTAGAGCTGTATAGTGGTACATAGTATAGAATATGGTGTATAGTGGTACGTAGTCTAGAATGTGGTGTATAGAGGTACATAGTATATAATATGGTGTGCAGTGGTACATAGTATAGAATATGGTGTATAGTGGTACATAGTATAGAATATGGTGTATAGTGGTACATAGTATAGAATATGGTGTATAGTGGTACATAGTATAGAATATGGTGTACTGTGGTACATTGTGTAGAATATGGTGTATAGAGGTACGTAGTATAGAATATGGTGTATAGTGGTACATAGTATAGAATGTGGTATAGCGGTACATAGTATAGAATGTGGTGTATAGTAGTACATAGTATAGAATACGGTGTAGAGCTGTATAGTGGTACATAGTATAGAATATGGTGTATAGTAGTACATAGTATAGAATGTGTTGTAGAGCTGTATATTGGTACATAGTATTGAATATGGTGTATAGTGGTAAACAGTATAGAATATGGTGTATAGTGGTACATAGTATAGAATATGGTGTTGAGCTGTATAGTGGTACATAGCATAGAATATGGTGTAGTGTTGTATAGTGGTACAAAGTATACAATATGGTGTAGAGCTGTATTGTGGTACATATTATAGAATATGGTGTATAGTGGTACATAGTATAGAATATGGTATATAGAGGTACATAGTATAGAATTTGGTGTAGAGATGTATAGTGGTGCATAGTATAGAGTATTGTGTATAGTGATACATAGCATAGAATATGGTGTAGACCTGTATAGTGGTGCAGAGTGTAGAATATGGTGTATAGTGCTACATAGTATAGAATATGATATATAGTGTCATATAGTATAGAATGTGGTGTAGAGCTGTATAGTGGTACATAGTATAGAATATGGTGTATAGTGGTACATAGTATAGAATATGGTGTATAGAGGTACATAGTCCAGATTATGGTGTACAATGGTACATAGTATAGAATGTGGTGTATAGTGGTACATAGTGGTACATAGTATAGAATGTGGTGTAGTGGTACATAGTATAGAATGTGGTGTATAGAGGTATATGGTGTAGAGCTGTATAGTGGTACATAGTATAGAATGTGGTGTATAGCAGTACATAGTATTGAATACGGTGTAGAGCTGTATAGTGGTACATAGTATAGAATGTGGTGTAGAGCTGTATAGTGGAAAATAGTATGAAATATGGTGTATAGTGGTACATAGTATTGAATATGGTGTATAGTAGTACATAGTATAGAATATGGTGTAGAGCTGTATAGTGGTACATAGTATAGAATATGGTGTAGTGTTGTATAGTGATACATAGTATAGAAAATAGTGTAGAGCTGTATTGTGGTACATAGTATAGAATATGGTGTATAGCGGTACATAGTAAAGAAAATGGTGTATAGAGGTACATAGTATGGAATACGGTGTATAGTTGTACATAGTATAGAATATGGTGTATTGTGGTACATTGTATAGAATATGGTATATAGAGGTACAAAGTATAGATTATGGTGTATAGTGGTACATAGTATAGAATGTGGTGTATAGTGGTACATAGTATAGAATTTGGTGTAGAGCTGTATAGTGGTACATAGTATAGAATATGTTGTATAGTGGTACATAGTATAGATTGTGGTGTAAAGCTGTATAGTTGTACATAGTATAGAATGTGGTGTATAGTGGTATATAGTATAGAATATAGTGTACAGAGGTACATATTATAGAATGTGGTGTAGAGCTGTATAGTGGTAAATAGTATAGAATATGTTTTATAGTGGTACATAGTATAGATTGTGGTGTAAAGCTGTATAATGGTACATAGTATAGAATCTGGTGTATAGTTGTACATAGTATAGAATATGGTGTATAGTGGTACATAGTATAGAATGTGGTGTAGAGCTTTATAGTGGTAAATAGTATAGAATTTGTTGTATAGTGGTACATAGTATATATTGTGGTGTAAAGCGTAATAATGGTACATAGTATAGAATGTGGTGTATAGTGGTACATAGTATAGAATATGGTGTATAGTGGTACATAGTATAGAATGTGGTGTATAGTGGTACATAGTATATAATCTGGTGTATAGAGGTACATAGTCTAGAATATGGTGTATAGTATTACATAGTCTAGAATATGGTGTATAGTGGATAGTGGTACATAGTATAGAATGTGATGTAGCGCTGTATAGTGGTACATAGAATAGAATATGATGTACAGTGGTACATAGTATAGAATGTGGTGTAGAGCTGTATAATGGTACATAGTATTGAATTTGGTATAGAACTGTATAGTGGTACATAGTATAGAATATGGTGTATAGTGGAAACAGTATAGAATATGGTGTATAGTGGTACATAGCATAGAATGTTGTGTATAGTGGTACATAGCATAGAATGTGGTGTATAGTGGTACATAGTATAGAATATGGTGTATAGAGGTACATAGTTTAGAATATGGTGTGTTTAGTCGTACATAGTATAGAATATGGTGTATAGTGGTACATAGTATAGAATATGGTGTATTGTGATACATAGTATAGAATATGGTGTATAGTGGTACATAGTATAGAATATGGTGTATAGAGGTACATAGTATAGAATTTGGTGTATAGAGAAACATAGTATAGAATGTGGTGTAGAGATGCATAGTGGTACATAGTATAGAATTTGGTGTATTGTGGTACATTGTATAGAATGTGGTGTAGAGCTGTATAGTGGTACATAGTATAGAATGTGGTGTATAGAGGAACATAGTATAGAATGTGATGTAGAGCTGTATAGTGGAACATAGTATAGAGTGTAGTGTATAGTGGTATATAGTATAGAATGTGGTATAAAGCTGTACAATGGTACATAGTATAGAATGTGGTGTATAGTGGTACATAGTATAGAATATAGTGTATAGTGGTACATAGTATAGAATATGGTGTATAGTAGTACATAGTATAGAATATGGTGTAGTGCTGTATAGTGGTACATAGTATAGAATATGGTGTAGAGCTGTATTGTGCTACACAGCATAGAATATGGTGTATAGTGGTACATAGTATAGAAAATGGTGTATAGAGGTACATAGTTTAGAAAATGGTGTGTATAGTGGTTCATATTATATAATACGGTGTATAGTGGTACATAGTATAGAATATGGTGTATTGTGATACATAGTATAGAATATGGTGTACAGTGGTACATAGTATAGAATATGGTGTATAGAGATACAAAGTATAGAATATGGTGAATAGTGGAACATAGTATAGAATGTGGTGTATAGTGGTACATAGTATAGAATTTGGTGTAGAGCTATATATTGGTACATAGTATAGAATATGGTGTATAGAGGAACATAGTATAGAATGTGGTGTAGAGATGTATAGTGGTACATAGTATAGAATATGGTGTATTGTGGTACATAGTATAGAATATGGTGTATAGTGGTACACAGTATAGAATATGGTGTATAGAGGTACATAGTATAGAATATGGTGTATAGTGGTACATAGTATAGAATGTGGTGTATAGTGGTACATAGTATAAATTATGGTGTATTGAGGTACATAGTATAGAATATGGTGTATAGTGGTACATAGTCTAGAATGTGGTGTATAGTGGTACATAGAATATGGTGTATAGTGGTACAAAGTATAGAATGTGGTGTAGAGCTGTATAGTGGTACATAGTATAGAATATGGTGTATAGTGGTACGTAGTCTAGAATGTGGTGTATAGAGGTACATAGTATATAATATGGTGTGCAGTGGTACATAGTATAGAATGTGGTGTAGAGCTGAATAGTGGTATATAATATAGAATGAGGTGTATAGTGTTACATTTTATAGAATATGGTGTTTAGTGGTACATAGTATAGAATGTGGTGAATAGTGGTATATAGTATAGAATATGGTGCAGAGCTGTATAGTGGTTCATAGTATAGAAAATGGTGTATAGTAGTAAATAGTATAGAATATTGGGTGAGATATATAGTTGTTTATAGTATAGAATATGGTTTATAGTGGTACATAGTATAGAATATGGTGTATAGTGGTATAAAGTATAGAATATGGTGTATAGAGGTACGTAGTATAAAATATGGTGTATAGATGTACATAGTATAAAATATGGTGTATAGTGGTACATAGTCTAGAATACTATGTACCACTATACACCATATTCTATACTATGTACCACTATACACCATATTCTATAATATATACCACTATACAACATATTCTAGACTATGTACCACTTTACACCATATTCTACACTATATACCACTTAACAGCTCTACCCCATATTATATGCCATGTACCACTATACAGCTCTGTACCACATTCTATACTATGTACCACTATACAGCTCTACACCATATTCTATACTATGTACCACTATACACCATATTCTATACTATGTACCACTATACACTACATTCTATACTATGTACCACTATACTGCTCTACAACATATTCTATACTATGTACCACTATACACCATATTCTATACTATGTACCACTATACAGCTCTACACCACAATCGATACTATGTACCACTTTACAGCTCTACACCACATTCTATACTATGTACCACTATACACCATATTTTATACTATGTAACACTATACACCATATTCTGTTCTATGTAACACTATACACCACATTCTATACTATGTACCATTATACAGCTTTACACCACAATCTATACTATGTACCACTATACAACATATTCTATACTATTTAGCACTATACAGCTCTACACCACATTCTATACCGCTATACATCATATTCTACGTACCACTATAGACCATATTCTAGACGATGTACCTCTATACACCATATTCTATACTATGTACATCTAAACACCATATTATATACTATGTACCACAATACACCACATTCTATACTATGTACCACTATACACCATATTCTATACTATGTGCCTCTATACACTATCTTCTATACTATGTACCAGTATACACCACATTCTATACTATGAACCACTATACACCATATTCTATACTATGTACCTCTATACACCATGTTCTTCACTATGTACCACTATACAGCTCTACACCACAATCTATACTATGTACCACTATACAACATATTCTATACTATGTACCACTATACACCATATTCTAAACTATGTACCTCTATACACCATATTCTATACTATGTACCACTATACACCATATTCTATACTATATACCACTATACAGCTCTAACCCATATTCTATACCATGTACCATTACACCTTATTCTATACTATGTGCTATACACCATATTCTATACTATGTACCACTATACACCATATTCTATACTATGTACCACAATACAGCTCTACATCATATTCTATATTATATACCACTATACACCATATTCTATACTATGTACCACTTTACACCACATTCTATACTATGTACCACTATACACCATATTCTATACTATGTACCACTATACACCATATTCTATACTATGTACCACTATACAACTCTACACCACATTCTGTACTATATGCCACTATATACCATATTCTATACAATGTAGCACTATACACCATATTCTATACTACGTACCACTATACATCTCTTCACCATATTCTATGCTATGTATCACTATACATAATACTCTATACTATGCACCACTGTACAGCTATACACCATATTCTATACTATATACCACTATACACCATATTGTTTACTATGTACCACTATACAGCTCTACACCATATTCTATTCTATGTTTCACTATACAGCTCTACACAATATTCTATACTATGTAGATCTATACACCATTTTCTATTCTATGTAACTCTATACACCATATTCTATACTATATACCACTATACACCATATTCTATACTATGTACCACTATAAACCATATACAATACTATAAACAACTATATAGCTCACCCCATATTCTATACTATGTACTACTATACACCATTTTCTATACTATGAACCACTATATAGCTCTACACCATATTCTATACTATATACCACTATACACAACATTCTATACTATGTACCACTATAAACCATATTCTATACTATGTACTATTATACAGCTCTAAATCACATTCTATACTATCTACCACTATACACCACATTCTATACTATGTACCATTATACAGCTCAACACCACATTCTATACTATGTAATACTTTACACCATATTCTATACTATGTACCACTATACACCATATTCTATACTATGTACCACTATACAGCTCTACACCACATTCTATACTATGTACCACTATACACCATATTCTATATACCACTATACACCACATTCTAGACTAATTACCACTATATACCATATTCTATACTATGTACCTCAATACACCATAATTTATACTATGTACCACTATACACCACATTCTATACTATGTAGCACTATACACCATATTCTATACTATGTACCACTATACACCATATTCTATACTATGTACCTCTTTACACCATATTCTATGCTGTGTACCACTATTCAGCATATTCTATACTATGTACCACAATACACCATATTCTATAGTATTTACCACTATATACCATATTCTATACTATATACCACTATACACCATATTTTATACTATGTACCACTATACAACACATTCTATACTATGTAGCACTATACGCCATATTCTATAATATGAACCTCTATACACCATATTCTATACTATGTACCTCTATACACCATATTCTATACTATATACCACTATACACCATATTCTGTACAATGTACCACAATACACCATATTCTATACTATGTACCATTATACAGCTCAACACCACATTCTATACTATGTAATACTTTACACCATATTCTATACTATGTACCACTATACACCATATTCTATACTATGTACCTCTATACAGCTCTACACCACATTCTATACTATGTACCGCTATACACCATATTCTATATACCACTATACACCACATTCTAGACTAATTACCACTATATACCATATTCTATACTATGTACCTCAATACACCATAATTTATACTATGTACCACTATACACCACATTCTATACTATGTACCATTATACAGCTCAACACCACATTCTATACTATGTAATACTTTACACCATATTCTATACTATGTACCACTATACACCATATTCTATACTATGTACCACTATACAGCTCTACACCACATTCTATACTATGTACCACTATACACCATATTCTATATACCACTATACACCACATTCTAGACTAATTACCACTATATACCATATTCTATACTATGTACCTCAATACACCATAATTTATACTATGTACCACTATACACCACATTCTATACTATGTAGCACTATACACCATAATCTATACTATGTACCACTATACACCATATTCTATACAATGTACCTCTTTACACCATATTCTATACTGTGTACCACTATTCAGCATATTCTATACTATGTACCACAATACACCATATTCTATAGTATTTACCACTATATACCATATTCTATACTATATACCACTATACACCATATTTTATACTATGTACCACTATACAACACATTCTATACTATGTAGCACTATACGCCATATTCTATAATATGTACCTCTATACACCATATTCTATACTATGTACCTCTATACACCATATTCTATACTATATACCACTATACACCATATTCTGTACAATGTACCACAATACACCATATTCTATACTATGTACCATTATACAGCTCAACACCACATTCTATACTATGTAATACTTTACACCATATTCTATACTATGTACCACTATACACCATATTCTATACTATGTACCACTATACAGCTCTACACCACATTCTATACTATGTACCACTATACACCATATTCTATATACCACTATACACCACATTCTAGACAAATTACCACTATATACCATATTCTATACTATGTACCTCAATACACCATAATTTATACTATGTACCACTATACACCACATTCTATACTATGTAGCACTATACACCATATTCTATACTATGTACCACTATACACCATATTCTATACTATGTACCTCTTTACACCATATTCTATACTGTGTACCACTATTCAGCATATTCTATACTATGTACCACAATACACCATATTCTATAGTATTTACCACTATATACCATATTCTATACTATATACCACTATACACCATATTTTATACTATGTACCACTATACAACACATTCTATACTATGTAGCACTATACGCCATATTCTATAATATGTACCTCTATACACCATATTCTATACTATGTACCTCTATACACCATATTCTATACTATATACCACTATACACCATATTCTGTACAATGTACCACAATACACCATATTCTATACTATGTACCACTATACACAATATTCTGTACAATGTACCACAATACACCATATTCTATACTATGTACCACTATACATCTCTACACCACATTCTATACTATGTTCCTCTATACACCATATTCTATACTATGTACCACTATACAGCTCTACACCACATTCTATACTATGTACCACTACACAGCTCTACACCGTATTCTATGCGATGTACTGCTATACACCACATTCTATACTATGTACCACTACACCACATTCTATACTATGTACCACTATGTACCACTATACACCACATTCTATACTATGTACCACTATACACCATATTCTATACTATGTACCTCTATACACCATATTCTATACTATGTACCACTATACACCATATTCTATACGATGTACCACTATTCAGCTCTACACCACATTCTATACTATATACCACTATACACCACATTCTAGACTATGTACTACTATACACCACATCCTATACTATGTACCATTATACAGCTCTTCACCACATTCTATACTATGTACCACTATACACCATAATCTATACTATATACCTCTAATCACCATATTCTATACTATATATCACTATTAACCATATTATATACAATGTACCACTAAACACCATATTCTATACGATATACAACTATACAGCTCTACCCATATTCTGTACTATGTATATACCACTATACAGCATATTCTATACTATGAAGCACTATACAGCTCTACACCATATTCTATACTATTTACCACTATACACCATATTCTACGCTATGTACCACTATAAACCTCTACACTATATTCTATGCTATGTACCACTATACAGCTCTATACCACATTCTATACTATGTACAACTGTACAGCACTATACCATATTCTATACTATATACTACTGTAGACCACATTCTATACTAAGTACCTCTATACACCATATTCTATAGTATGTAGCACTATACACCACATTCTTTACTATGTACCACTATACAGCTCTACACCACATTCTATACTATGTACCACTATACACCATATTCTATACTATCTACCACTATTCAGCTCTACAGCACATTCTATACTTTGTACCGCTATACATCATATTCTATGTACCACTATACACCATATTCTAGACTATGTAATACTATACACCATATTCTAGATGATATACCTCTACACACCATATTCTATACTATGTACCTCTATACACCATATTATATACTATGTACCACTATACACCACATTCTATACTATGTACCACTATACACCATATTCTATACTATGTGCCTCTATACACTATATTCTATACTATGTACCACTATTCAACACATTCTGTACTATGTACCACTATACACCATATTCTATACTATGTACCTCTATACACCATTTTCTATACTATGTACCACTATACAGTTCTATACCAAATTCAATACTATGTACCATTAGACAGCTCTACACCACAATCGATACTATGTACCACTATACAGCTCTACACCTCATTCTATACTATTTACCACTATACACCATATTCTATACTATGTACCACTATACACCATATTCTATACTATGTACCACTATACACCACATTCTATACTATGTACCACTATACAGGTCTACACCATATTCTATACTATGTAACACTATACACCATATTCTATACTATGTACCTCTATACACCATATTCTATACTGTGTACCACTATACACCATATTCTATACTATGTACCACAATACACCATATTCAATACTATTTACCACTATATACCATATTCTATGCTATATGCCGCTATACAAAATATTTTTTACTATGTACCACTATACAACACATTCTATACTATGTACCACTATACACCATATTCTATACTATGTACCTCTACACACCATATTCTATACTATGTACCACTGTACACCACATTCTATACTATGTACCACTTTACACCATATTCTATACTTTGTACCTCTATACACTATATTCTATACAATGTACATAGTATAGAATATGGTGTATAGTGGTACATAGTATAGAATATGGTGTACTGTGATACATAGTATAGAATATGGTGTATAGTGGTACATAGTATAGAATATGGTGTATAGAGGTACATAGTATAGAATATGGTGTATAGAGGTACATAGTATAGAATATGGTGTATAGAGGATCATAGTATAGAATGTGGTGTAGAGATGTATAGTGGTACATAGTATAGAATATGGTGTATTGTGGTACATTGTATAGAATGTGGTGTAGAGCTGTATAGTGGTACATAGTATAGAATGTGGTGTATAAAGGAACATAGTATAGATTGTGCTGTAGAGCTGTATAGTGGTACATAGTATAGAATGTGGTGTATAGTGGTATATAGTATAGAATGTGTTATAAAGCTGTACAATGGTACATAGTATAGAATGTGGTGTATAGTGGTACATAGTATAGAATATGGTGTATAGTGGTACATAGTATAGAATATGGTGTATAGTGGTACATAGTATAGAATATGGTGTAGAGCTGTATTGTGCTACACAGCATAGAATATGGTGTATAGTGGTACATAGTATAGAAAATGGTGTATAGAGGTACATAGTATAGAAAATGGTGTGTTTAGTGGTACATAGTATAGAATACGGTGTATAGTGGTACAAAGTATAGAATATGGTGAATTGTGATACATAGTATAGAATATGGTGTATAGTGGTACATAGTATAGAATATGGTGTATAGAGGTACATAGTATAGAATTTGGTGTATAGAGAAACATAGTATAGAATGTGGTGTAGAGATGTATAGTGGTACATAGTATAGAATATGGTGTATTGTGGTACATTGTATAGAATGTGGTGTAGAGCTGTATAGTGGTACATAGTATAGAATGTGGTGTATAGAGGAACATAGTATAGAATGTGGTGTAGAGCTGTATAGTGGTACATAGTATAGAATGTGGTGTATAGTGGTATATAGTATAGAATGTGGTATAAAGCTGTACAATGGTACATAGTATAGAATGTGGTGTATAGTGGTACATAGTATAGAATATGGTGTATAGTGGTACATAGTATAGAATATGGTGTATAGTGGTACATAGTATAGAATATGGTGTAGTGCTGTATAGTGGTACATAGTATAGAATATGGTGTAGAGCTGTATTGTGCTACACAGCATAGAATATGTTGTATAGTGGTTCATAGTATAGAAAATGGTGTATAGAGGTACATAGTATAGAATATGGTGTGTATAGTGGTACATAGTATAGAATACGGTGTATAGTGGTACATAATATAGAATATGGTGTATTGTGTTACATAGTATAGAATATGGTGTACAGTGGTACATAGTATAGAATATGGTGTATAGAGGTACAAAGTATAGAATATGGTGTATAGTGGAACATAGTATAGAATGTGGTGTATAGTGGTACATAGTATAGAATTTGGTGTAGAGCTATATATTGATACATAGTATAGAATATGGTGTATAGAGGAACATAGTATAGAATGTGGTGTATTGTGGTGCATTGTATAGAATATGGTGTATAGTGGTACATAGTATAGAATATGGTGTAGAGCTGTATAGTGGTACATAGTATAGAAAATGGTGTATAGTGGTACATAGTATAGAATGTGGTGTATAGTGGTACATAGTATAGAATATAGTGTATAGAGGCACATAGTATATAATATGGTGTATAGTGGTACATAGTATAGAATGTGGTGTATAGTGGTACATAGTATATAATATGGTGTATAGAGGTACATAGTATAGAATATGGTGTATAGAGGTACATTGTCTAGAATATGGTGTATAGTGTTACATAGTCTAGAATATGGTGTATAGTGGTACACATAATATGATGTATAGCGGTACATGGTATAGAATGTGGTGTAGAGCTTAATAGTGGTACATAGTATAGAATATGGTGTGTAGTGGTACATAGTATAGAATATGGTGGAGAGCTGTATAGTGGTACATAGTATAGAATGTTGTGTATATTGCTACATACTATAGAATATGATGTATAGAGGCACTTAGTATAGAATGTGGTCTATAGTAGTATATAGTATAGAATATAGTGTAGACCTGTACAGTTGTACATAGTATAGAATGTGGTATAGAGCTGTATAGTGGTACATAGCATAGAATATAGTGTAGAGGTTTATAGTGTTACATAGTATAGAATATGGTATATAGTGGTAAATAGTATAGAATATGGTGTAGAGCTGTATAGTGGTTCATAATATAGAATATGGTGTATAGTGGTACATACATAGTACAGAAGATGGGGTAGTGCTGTATAGTTGTATATCATATAGAATATGGTGTATAGTGGTACATTGTATAGAATATGGTTAATAGTGGTATATAGTATAGAATATGGTGTATAGAGGTAAATAGTATAGAATATGGTGTATAGTGGTACATAGTATAGAATGTGGTGAAGAGCTGTATAATGGTACATAGTATAGGATGTGGAGTTTCGTGGTATATAGTATAGAATATGGAGTATAGAGGTACATAGTATAGAATATGGTGTATAGTTGTACATAGTCTAGAATGTGGAGTATAGTGGTATATAGTATAGAATGTGGTGTAGAGCTGTATAGTGGTACATCGCATAGAATATGGTGTATAGTGGTTCATAGTATAGAATATGTTGTATAGAGGTACATAGTATAGAACATGGGGTACAGTGGTACATAGTATAGAATGTGGTGTATAGTGGTACATAGTGGTACATAGTATAGAATGTGGTGTAGTGGTACATATGTAGAATGGGGTGTATAGTGGTGTATGGTGTAGAGCTGTATAGTGGTACATAGTTAAGAATGTGGTGTATAGTAGTACATAGTATAGAATATGGTGTAGAGCTGTATAGTGGTACATATTATAGAATGTGGTGTAGAGCTGTATAGTGGTACATAGTATAGAATATGTTGTATAGTGGTACACAGTATAGAATATGGTGTAGAGCTGTATAATGGTACATAGTATAGAATAAGGTGTAGTGTTGTATAGTGGTACATAGTATAGAATATGGTGTGTAGAGGTACATAGTATAGAATGTGTTGTAGAGCTGTATAGTGGTACATAGTATAGAATATGGTGTATAGTGGTACATAGTATAGAATATGGTGTAGAGCTGTATAGTGGTACATAGTATAGAATAAGGTGTAGTGTTGTATAGTGGTACATAGTATAGAATATGGTGTATAGTGGTACATAGTATAGAATATGGTGTATAGTGGTACATAGTATAGAATATGGTGTATAGTGGTACATAGTAGAGAATGTTGTTTATAGTGGTACATAGTATAGAATATGGTGTATAGTGGTATATAGTATAGAACATGGTGTAGAGCTGAATATTGGTACATAGTATAAAATATGGTGTAGAGCTGTATAGTGGTACATAGTATAGAGTGTGGTGTATAGTGTTACATAGTATAGAATATGGTTTATAGTGGTACATAGTATAGAATGTGGTGTATAGTAGTATATAGTATAGAATATGGGGTAGAGCTGTATAGTGGTATATAGTATAGAATATGGTGTAAAGTGGTACATTGTATAGAATATGGTTAATAGTGGTATATAGTATACAATATGGTGTATAGAGGTAAATAGTATAGAATATGGTGCATAGTGGTACAAAGTATAGAATGAGGTGAAGAGCTGTATAATGGTACATAGTATAGGATGTGGTGTATAGTGGTATATAGTATAGAATATGGTGTATAGTGGTATATACATAGTACAGAATATGGGGTAGAGCTGTATAGTTGTATATCATATAGAATATGGTGTATAGTGGTACATTGTATAGAATATGGTTAATAGTGGTATATAGTATACAATATGGTGTATAGAGGTAAATAGTATAGAATATGGTGCATAGTGGTACAAAGTATAGAATGTGGTGAAGAGCTGTATAATGGTACATAGTATAGGATGTGGTGTATAGTGGTATATAGTATAGAATATGGTGTATAGAGGTACATAGTATAGAATATGGTGTATAGTAGTACATAGCCTAGAATATGGAGTATAGTGGTATATAGTATAGAATGTGGTATAGAGCTGTATAGTGGTACATCGTATAGAATATGGTGTATAGAGGTACATAGTATAGAATATGGGGTATAGTGGTACATAGTATAGAATGTGGTGTATAGTGGTACATAGTGGTACATAGTATAGAATGTGGTGTAGTGGTACATATGTAGAATGTGGTGTATAGTGGTGTATGGTGTAGAGCTGTATAGTGGTACATAGTATAGAATGTGGTGTATAGTAGTACATTGTATAGAATATGGTGTAGAGCTGTATAGTGGTACATAGTATAGAATGTGGTGTAGAGCTGTAGAGTGGTACATAATGTAGAATATGGTGTGTAGAGGTACATAGTATAGAATGTGTTGTAGAACTGTATAGTGGTACATAGTATAGAATATGGTGTATAGTGGTACATAGTATAGAATATGTTGTAGAGCTGTATAGTGGTACTTAGTATAGAATATGGTGTAGAGCTGTATTGTGGTACATAGTATAGAATATGGTGTATAGTGGTACATAATATAGAATATGGTGTATAGAGGTACATAGTATAAAATATGGTGTATAGTGGTACATAGTATGGAAAACGGTGTATAGTGGTACATAGTATAGAATATGGTGTATTGTGGTACATTGTATAGAATATGGTGTAAAGAGGTACATAGTATAGAATATGGTGTATAGTGGTACATAGTATAGAATGTGGTATAGTGGTACATAGTATAGAATGTGGTGTAGAGCTGTATAGTGGTACATAGTATAGAATGTGGTGTAGAGCTGTATAGTGGTACATAGTATTGAATATGGTGTATAGTGTTACATAGTATAGAATGTTTTGTAGAGCTGTATAGTGGTACATAGTATAGAATATGGTCTATAGTGGTACATAGTATAGAATATGGTGTATAGTGGAACATATTATAGAATATGGTGTAGAGCTGTATAGTGATACATAGTACAGAATATGGGGTAGAGCTGTATAGTTGTATATCGTATAGAATATGGTGTATAGTGGTAAATAGTATAGATTATGGTGTATAGAGGTACAAAGTATAGAATGTGGTGAAGAGCTGTATAATGGTACATAGTCTAGAATGTGGTGTGTAGTGGTATATAGTATAGAATGTGGTGTAGAGCTGTATAGTGGTACATCGTATAGAATATGGTGTATAGTGGTATATAGTATAGAATATGGTGTATAGAGGTACATAGAATAGAATATTGGGTATAAGGGTACATAGTATAGAATGTGGTGTATAGTGGTACATAGTATAGAATGTGGTCTAGAGCTGTATAGTAGTACATAGTGGTAGTGGTACATATTCTATACACCGTATAGAATATGGTGTATAGAGGTAAATAGTATAGAAAACGGGGTATAGTGGTACATAGTATAGAATAGGGTGTAGTGTTGTATAGTGGTACATAGTATAGAATAGGGTGTAGAGCTGTATTGTGGTACATAGTATAGAATATGGTGTATAGTGGTACATAGTAAAGAATATGGTATATAGAGGTACATAGTATAGAATTTGGTGCAGAGCTGTATAGTGGTGCATAGTATAGAGTATTGTGTATAGTTATACATAGCATAGAATATGGTGTAGAGCTGTATAGTTGTGCGTAGTATAGAATATGGTGTATAGTGCTACATAGTATAGAATATGGTGTATAGTGGTATATAGTATAGAATGTGGTGTAGAGCTGTATAGTGGTAAATAGTATAGAATATGGTGTATAGTGGTATATAGTATAGAATATTGTGTATAGAGGTACATAGTATAGAATATGGTGTACAGTGGTACATAGTATAGAATGTGGTGTATAATGGTACATAGTGGTACATAGTATAGAATGTGGTGTAGTGGTACATATGTACAATGTGGTGTATAGTGGTGTATGGTGTAGAGCTGTATAGTGGTACATAGTATAGAATGTGGTGTATAGTAGTACATAGTATAGAATATGATGTAGAGCTGTATAGTGGTACATAGTATAGAATGTGGTGTAGAGCTGTATAGTGGTACATAGTATAGAATATGGTGTGTAGAGGTACATAGTACAGAATGTGTTGTAGAGCTGTATAGTGGTACATAGTATAGAATATGGTGTATAGTGGTACATAGTATAGAATATGGTGTAGAGCTGTATAGTGGTACATAGTATAGAATAAGGTGTAGTGTTGTATAGTGGGACATAGTATAGAATGTGGTGTATAGTGTTACATAGTATAGAATATGGTTTATAGTGGTACATAGTATAGAATGTGGTGTATAGTAGTATATAGTATGGAATATGGTGTATAGTGGTACATAGTATAGAATGATGTTTATAGTGGTACATAGTATAGAATATGGTGTATAGTGGTATATAGTATAGAACATGGTGTAGAGCTGAATATTGGTACATAGTATAAAATATGGTGTAGTGCTGTATAGTGGTACATAGTATAGAATGTGGTGTATAGTGTTACATAGTATAGAATATGGTTTATAGTGGTACATAGTATAGAATGTGGTGTATAGTAGTATATAGTATAGAATATGGTGTAGAGCTGTACAGTGGTACATAGTATAGAATGTGGTGCAGAGCTGTATAGTGGTACATGGCATAGAATATGGGGTAGAGTTGTATAGTGGTATATAGTATAGAATATGGTGTAAAGTGGTACAAAGTCTAGAATATGTTGTATAGAGGTACATAGTATAGAATATGGTGTAAAGAGGTACATAGTATAGAATATGGTGTATAGTGGTACATAGTATAGAATGTGATGTAGAGCTGTATAGTGGTACATAGTATAGAATATGATGTATAAGTGGTAAATAGTATAGAATGTGGTGTAGAGCTGTATAATGGTACATAGTGTAGAATTTTGTATAGAGCTGTATAGTGGTACATAGTATAGAATATGGTATATAGAGGTACAAAGTATAGAATTTGGTATAGAGCTGTATAGTGGTGCATAGTATAGAGTATTAAGTAGAGTGATACATAGCATAGAATATGGTGTAGAGCTGTATAGTGGTGCGGAGTATAGAATATGGTGTATAGTGCTACATAGTACAGAATATGGTGTATAGTCGTATATAGTATAGAATTTGGTGTAGAGCTGTATAGTGGTACATAGTATAGAAAATGGTGTATAGTGGTACATAGTATAGAATATGGTGTATCGAGGTACATAGTATAGAATATGGTGTATAGTGGTACATAGTATAGAATGTGGTGTATAGTGGTATATAGTAGTACATAGTATAGAATGTGGTGTAGTGGTACATAGTATAGAATGTGGTGTATAGTAGTACATAGTATAGAATACGGTGTAGAGCTGTATATTAGTACATAGTATAGAATATGGTGTAGTGTTGTATAGTGTTACATAGTAAAGAATATGGTGTAGAGCTGTATAGTGGTACATAGTATAGAAAATGGTGTATAGTGGTACATAGTATAGAATGAGGTGTATAGTGGTACATAGTAGAGAATATAGTGTATAGAGAAACATAGTATAGAATATGGTGTATAGTGGAACATAGTATAGAATTTGGTGTATAGTGGTACATAGTATATAATATGGTGTATAGAGGTACATATTATAGAATATGGTGTATAGAGGTACATCATCTAGAATATGGTGTATAGTGGTACACAGAATATGATGTATAGCAGTACATAGTATAGAATGTGGTGTAGAGCTGAATAGTGGTACATAGTATAGAATATGGTGTATAGTGGTACATAGTATAGAATATGGTGTAGAGCTGTATAGTGGTACATAGTATAGAATGTGGTGTATAGTGCTACATACTATAGAATATGATGTATAGAGGTACTTAGTATAGAATGTGGTCTATAGTAGTATATAGTATAGAATATAGTGTAGACCTGTACAGTTGTACATAGTATAGAATGCGGTATAGAAATGTATAGTGGTACATAGCATAGAATATAGTGTAGAGGTTTATAGTGTTACATAGTATAGAATATGGTGTATAGTGGTAAATAGTATAGAATATGGTGTAGAGCTGTATAGTGGTTCATAGTATAGAATATGGTGTGTAGTGGTATATACATAGTACAGAATATGGGGTAGAGCTGTATAGTGGTATATCGTATAGAATATGGTGTATAGTGGTACATTGTATAGAATATGGTTAATAGTGGTATATAGTATAGAATATGGTGTACAGAGGTAAATAGTATAGAATATGGTGTATAGTGGTACATAGTATAGAATGTGTTGAAGAGCTGTATAATGCTACATAGTATAGGATGTGTTGTATACTGGTATATAGTATAGAATATGGTGTATAGAGGTACATAGTATAGAATATGGTGTATAGTAGAACATAGTCTAGAATGTGGTGTATAGTGGTACATGGTGGTACATAGTATAGAATGTGGTGTAGTGGTACATATGTAGAATGTGGTGTAGAGCTGTATAGTGGTACATAGTATAGAATGTGGTGTAGAGCTGTATAGTGGTACATAATATAGAATATTGTGTGTAGAGGTACATAGTATAGAATGTGTTGTAGAGCTGTATAGTGGTACTTAGTATAGAATATGGTGTAGTGTTGTACAGTGGAACAAAGTATAGAATATGGTGTAGAGCTGTATAGTGGTACATGGCATAGAATATGGGGTAGAGCTGTATAGTGGTACATAGTATAGAATATGATGTTTAAGTGGTAAATAGTATAGAATGTGGTGTATAGTGGTACATAGTATAGAATGTGGTGAAGAGCTGTATAATGGTACATAGTACAGGATAGTATAGAATATGGTGTATAGAGGTACATAGTATAGAATATGGTGTATAGTAGTACATAGTCTAGAATGTGGAGTATAGTGGTATATAGTATAGAATGTGGTGTATAGTGGTACATAGTATAGAAAATGGTGTATAGAGGTACATAGTATAGAATATGGGGTATAGTGGTACATAGTATAGAATGTGGTGTATAGTGGTACATAGTGGTACATAGTATAGAATGTGGTGTAGTGGTACATATGTAGAATGTGGTGTAGAGCTGTATAGTGGTACATAGTATAGAATGTGTTGTAGAGCTGTATAGTGGTACATAGTATAGAATATGGTGTATAGTGGTACATAGTAAAGAATATGTTGTAGAGCTATATAGTGGTACTTAGTATAGAATATGGTGTAGTGTGGTATAGTGGGACATAGTATAGAATATGGTGTAGAGCTGTATTGTGGTACATAGAATAGAATATGGTGTATAGTGGTACAAAGTATAGAATATGGTGTATAGAGGTACATAGTATAAAATTTGGTGTATAGTGGTATATAGTATAGAATATGGTGTATTGTGGTACATTGTATAGAATATGGTGTATAGAGGTACATAGTATAGAATATGGTGTATAGTGGTACATAGTATAGAATGTGGTGTAGTGGTACATAGTATAGAATGTGGTGTATATTTGTAAATGGTTTAGAGCTGTATAGTGGTACATAGTATAGAATGTGGTGTAGAGCTGTATAGTGGTACATAGTATAGAATGTGCTGTAGAGCTGTATAGTGGTACACAGTATAGAATATGGTGTATAGTGTTACATAATATAGAATGTGTTGTAGAGCTGTATAGTGGTACATAGTATAGAATATGGTGTATAGTGGTACATAGTATAGAATATGGTGTATAGTGGTACATAGTATAGAATATGGGGCAGAGCTGTACACTGATATATAGTACAGAATATTGGGTAGAGCTGTATAGTTGCATATCGTATAGAATATGGTGTATAGTGGTAAATAGTATAGATTATGGTGTATAGTGGTACATAGTATAGAATGTGGTGAAGAGCTGTATAATGGTACATAGTATACGATGTGGTGTATAGTAGTACATAGTCTAGAATGTGGTGTGTAGTGGTATATAGTATAGAATGTGGTGTAGAGCTGTATAGTGGTACATCGTATAGCATATGGTGTGTAGTGGTATATAGTATAGAATATGGTGTATAGAGGTACATAGTATAGAATATGGGGTATAGTGGTACATAGAATAGTATGTGGTGTATAGTGAGTGGTACAAAGTGGTACATAGTATAGAATGTGGTGTAGTGGTACATAGTATAGAATGTGGTGTATAGTGGTGAATGGTATAGAGCTGTATAGTGGTACATAGTATAGAAAGTGGTCTAGAGCTGTATAGTGGTACATAGTCTTGAATATGGTGTTTAGAGGTACATAGTATAGAATGTGTTGTAGATCTGTATTGTAGTACATAGTATAGAATATGGTGTATAATGGTACATAGTATAGAATATGGTGTATAGTGGTACATAGTATAGAATAAGGTGTAGATCTGTATTGTAGTACATAGTATAGAATATGGTGTATAGTGGTACATAGTATAGAATATGGTGTATAGAGGTACATAGTATAGAATATGGTGTATAGTGGTACATAGTATGAATTCGGTGTATAGTGGTACATAGTATAGAATATGGTGTATTGTGGTACATTGTATAGAATATGGTGTATAGAGGTACATAGTATAGAATATGGGGTATAGTTGTATATAGTATAGAATGTGGTGTATTGTTGTACAAAGTGGTACATAGTATAGAATGTGGTGTAGTGGTACATAGTATAGAATGTGATGTATAGTGGTACAAAGTATAGAATTTGGTGTAGAGCTACATAGTGGTACATAGTACAGAATGTGGTGTAGAGCTGTATAGTGGTACAAAGTATAGAATATGGTGTATACTGGTACATAGTATAGAATGTTTTGTAGAGCTGAATAGTGGTACATAGTATAGAATATAATGTATAGTTGTACATAGTATAGAATATGGTGTATAGTGGAACATAGTATAGAATATGGTGTAGAGCTGTATAGTGGTACATAGTATAGAATAGGGTGTAGTGTTGTATAGTGGTACATAGTATAGAATAGGGTGTAGAGCTGTATAGTGGTACATAGTATAGAATATGGTGTATAGTGGTACATAGTATAGAATTTGGTGTAGAGCTGTATAGTGGTGCATAGTATAGAGTTTTCTGTATAGTGATACATAGCATCGAATATGGTGTAGAGCTGTATAGTTGTGCTGAGTATATAATATGGTGTATAGTGCTACATAGTATAGAATATGGTGTATAGTGGTATATAGTATAGAATGTGGTGTAGAGCTGTATAGTGGTACATAATATAGAATATGGTGTATAGTGGTATATAGTATAGAATATTGTGTATAGAGGTACATAGTATAGAATATGGTGTACAGTGGTACATAGTATAGAATGTGGTGTATAGTGGTACATAGTGGTACATAGTATAGAATGTGGTGTAGTGGTACATAGTATAGAATGTTGTGCATAGTGGTATATGGTGTAGAGCTGTATAGTGGTACATAGCATAGAATGTGGTGTACAGTATTACATAGTACAGAATACTGTGTAGAGCTGTATAGTGGTACATAGTATAGAATGTGGTGTAGAGCTGTATAGTGGTACATAGTATAGAATATGGTGTAAAGTGGTACATAGTATAGAATATGGTTTATAGTAGTACATAGTATAGAATATGATGTAGAGCTGTATAGTAGTACATAGTATAGAATATGGTGTCGTGTTGTATAGTGTTACATAGTATAGAATATGGTGTAGAGCTGTACTGTGGTACATAGTATAGAATATGGTGTATAGTGTTACATAGTATAGAATATGGTGTATAGTTGTACATAGTATAGAATATGGTGTATTGTGGTACATAGTATGGAATAAGGTGTATAGTGGTACATAGTATAGAATATGGTGTATTGCGGTACATTGTATAGAATATGGTGTATAGAGGTACAAAGTATAGAATATGGTGTATAGTGGTACATAGTATAGAATATGTTGTATAGTGGTACATAGTATAGATTGTGGTGTAAAGCTGTATAATGGTACATAGTATAGAATGTGGTGTATAGTGGTACATAGAATAGAATATGGTGTATAGTGTTACATAGTATAAAATATGGTGTATAGTGGTACATAGTATAGAATGTGGTGTAGAGCTGTATAGTGGTACATAGTATCGATTGTGGTGTAGAGCTGTATAGTGGTACATAGTGAAGAACATGGTGTATAGAGGTACATAGTATAGAATATGGTGTATAGTGGTTCATAGTATAGAATGTGGTGTATACTGGTACATAGTATAGAAGATAGTGTACAGAGGCACATAGTATAGAATATGGTGTATAGTGGTTCATAGTATAGAATGTGGTGTATTGTGGTACATAGTATATAATATGGTGTATAGATGTACATAGTATAGAATATGGTGTATAGAGGTACATCGTCTAGAATATGGTCTATAGTGGTACGTAGAATATGATGTATAGCGGTATAGAATGTGGTGTAGAGCTGTATAGTGCTAAATAGTATAGAATATGTTGTATAGTGGTACATAGTATAGATTGTGGTGTAAAGCTGTATAATGGTACATAGTATAGAATGTGGTGTATAGTGGTACATAGAACAGAATATGGTGTATAGTGTTACATAGTATAAAATATGGTGTATAGTGGTACATAGTATAGAATGTGGTGTAGAGCTGTAAAGTGGTACATAGTATCGATTGTGGTGTAGAGCTGTATAGTGGTACATAGTATAGAATATGGTGTATAGTGGTACATAGTATAGAATATGTTGTAGAGCAGTATAGTGGTACATAGAATAGAATGTAGTGTATAGTGGTACATAGTATAGAATATGGTGTATAGTGGTACATAGTATAGAATATGGTGTAGAGCTGTATAGTGGTACATAGTATAGAATGTGGTACAGAGCTGTATAGTGGTACATGGCATATAATATGGGGTAGAGCTGTTAAGTGGTATATAGTGTAGAATATGGTGTAAAGTGGTACATAGTCTAGAATATGTTGTATAGTGGTATATAGTATAGAATATGGTGTATAGTGGTACATAGTATAGAATATGGTGTATAGTGGTACATAGTATTCTAGACTATGTACACTATACACCATATTTTATACTATGTACATCTATACACCATATTTTATACTACGTACCTCTATACACCATATTCTATACTTTATACCACTATACACCATATTCTATACTATGTACCACTATAAACCATATTCTATACTATAAACAACTATATATCTCACCCAATATTCTATACTATGTACTACTATACACCATTTTCTATACTATGAACCACTATACAGCTCTGCACCATATTCTATACTATATACCACTATTCACCACATTCTATACTATGTACCACTATACACCATATTCTATAAAATGTAACACTATACACCTCATTCTATATTATATACCACTATTCAGCTCTACACCACATTCTATACTATGTACCACTGCACACCATATTATATACTATGTACCTCTATACACCACATTCTAGACTACGTACCACTATACACCATATTCTATACTATGTACCACTATACAGCTCTACACCACATTCTATACATTGTACCACTATACACCATATTCTATGTACCACTATACACCACATTCTAGACTATGTACCACTATACACCATATTCTATACTATGTACCTCAATACACCATAATTTATACTATGTACCACTATACACCACATTCTATACTATGTACCACTATACACCATATTCTATACTATGTACCTCTATACACCATATTCTATACTGTGTACCACTATACACCATATTCTATACTATGTACCACAATACACCATATTCTATACTATTTACCACTATATACCATATTCTATACTATATACTGCTATACACCATATTTTATTCTATGTACAACTATACAATACATTCTATACTATGTACCACTATACACCATATTCTATACTATGTACCTCTATACACCATATTCTATACTATGTACCACTATACACCATATTCTATACAATGTACCACAATACACCATATTCTATACTATGTACCACTATACATCTCTACACCACATTCTATACTATGTTCCTCTATACACCATATTCTATACTATGTACCAATATATAGCTCTACACCAAATTCTATACTATGTACCACTATACACCACATTCTATACTATGTTCCACTATTCACCATATTCTATACTTTGTATCTCTATACACCATATTCTATACTATGTACCACTGTACACCATATTCTATACTATGTATCACAATACACCATATTCTATACTATGTACCACTATACACCGTATTATATAATATGAACCACTATACACACCATATTCTATACTATGTACCTCTATACACCATTTTCTATACTATGTACCACTATACACCATATTCTATGCTGTGTAGCACAATACAGCTCTACACCATATTCTATACTATGTACCACTATACAGCACTACACCATATTCTATACTATGTACTACTATACACCATATTCTATACTATGTACCACTATACACTATATTCTATACTATGTACCACTATACACCACATTCTATACTATGTACCATTGTACAGCTTTATACCACATTCTATACTATATACCACTATACACCACACTCTATACTATGTTCCACTATACAGCTCTACACCACATTCTATACTATGTTCCTCTATACACCACATTCTATACTATGTACCACTATACAGCTCTACACCACATTGTATACAATGTACCACAATACACCAAATTCTATACTATGTACCACTATGCATCTCTACACCACATTCTATACTATGTACCACTATACACCATATTCTATACTATGTACCACTATACACCATATTCTATACTATGTACCACTATACAACACTACACCTTATTCTATACTATGTACCACTATACAGCTCTACACCATATTCTATACTATGTACCACTATACACCATATTCTATACTATGTACCACTATACAGCTCTACAACACATTCTATACTATGTACCTCTACACACCATATTCTATACTATGTACCACTATACAACACTACACCTTATTCTATACTATGTACCATTATACAGCTCTACACCATATTCTATACTATGTACCACTATACACCATATTCTATACTATGTACCACTATACAGCTCTACATCACATTCTATACTATGTACCACTATACAGCTCTACACCATATTCTATACTATGTACTACTATACACCACATTCTTAACTATGTACCACTATACAGCTCTACACCATACACCACTATACACCCCATTCTACATATGTACCACTACACCACATTCTATACTATGTACCACTATACACCACATTCTATACTATGTACCACTATACCCCATGTTCTATACTATGTACCTCTATACAACATATTCTATACTATGAACCACTATACACCATATTCTATGCGATGTACCACTATACAGCTCTACACCACATTCTATACTATATACCACTATACTCCATATTCTAGACTATGTACAACTATACACCATATTCTATACTATGTACCTCTATACTCCATATTCTATACTATATACCACGAAACTCCACATCCTATACTATGTACCATTATACAGCTCTTCACCACATTCTATACTATGTACCACTATACACCATATTCTATACTATTTACCTCTATACACCATATTCTATACTATATACCACTATTAACCATATTCTATACAATGTACCACTATACACCATATTCTATATGATATACAACTATACAGCACTACCCCATCTTCTGTACTATGTATGTACCACTATACACCATATTCTATATTATGAACCACTATACAGCTCTACACCATATTCTATACTATTTACCACTATATACCATATTCTATACTATGTAACACTATAAACCTCTACACTATATTCTATGCTATGTACCACTATACAGCTCTATACCACATTCTATACTATGTACAACTGTACAGGTCTACACTATATTCTATACTATATACTACTATAGACCACATTCTATACTAAGTGCCTCTATACATCATATTCTATAGTATGTAGCAATATACACAACATTCTATACTATGTACCACTATACAGCTCTCCACCATATTCTATACTATGTACCACTACACACCATATTCTATACTATGTACCACTATTAAGCTCTACACCACATTCTATACCATGTACCGCTATACATCATATTATGTGTACCACTATACACCATATTCTAGACTATGTAACACTATACACCATATTCTAGACAATGTACCTCTATACACCATATTCTATACTATGTACCTCTATACACCATATTATATACTATGTACCACTATACACCACATTCTATACTATGTACCACTATACACCATATTATATACTATGTGCCTCTATACACTATATTCTATACTATGTACCACTATACACCACATTCTATACTATGTACCACTATACACCATTTTCTATACTATGTACTAATATACAGCTCTACACCATATTCTATATTATGTACTACTATACACCACATTCTATAGTATGTACCACTACACCACATTCTATACTATGTACCATTATATACCACTATACACCACATTCTATACTATGTACCACTATACACCATATTCTATACTATGTACCTCTATACACCATATTCTATACTATGTACCACTATACACCATATTCTATACTATGTACCACTAAACAGCTCTACACCAAATTCTATACTATATGCCAAAATACACCAAATTCTGTACTATGTAGCACTATACACCATATTCTATACTATATACCACTATACAACATATTCTATACTATATACCACTTAACAGCTGTACCCCATATTCTATGCCATGTACCACTATACAGCTCTGTACCACATTATATACTATATACCACTATACACCATATTCTATACTATGTAGCACTTTACACCATATTCTATAATATGTACCACTATACATCTCTACACCATACTATATGCTATGTATCACTATACACAATACTCTATACTATGCACCACTGTACAGCTATACACTATATTCTATACTATATACCACTATACACACTATTGTATACTATGTACCACTATACAGCTCTACATCATATTCTATATTATATACCACTATACACCAAATTCTATACTATGTACAACTTTACACCACATTCTATACTATGTACCACTATACACCATATTCTATACTACGTACCTCTATACACCATATTCTATACTTTATACCACTATACACCATATTCTATACTATGTACCACTATAAACCATATTCTATACTATAAACAACTATATAGTTCACCCCATATTCTATACTATCTACTACTATACACAATTTTCTATACTATGAACCATTATACAGTTCTACACCATATTCTATACTATATACCACTATACACCTTATTCTAAACTATGTACCACTATTCACCTCTACACCATATTCTATACTATGTACCACTATACAGCTGTGTACCACATTCTATACTATGTACCACTATACAGCTCAACACCATATTCTATACTATATACTACTATACACCACATTCTATACTATGTACCACTATACACCATATTCTATAAAATGTAACACTATACACCACATTCTATACTATGTACCACTATACAGCTCTACACCACATTCTATACTATGTACCACTGCACACCATATTCTATACTATGTACCTCTATACACCACATTCTAGACTACATACCACTATATACCATATTCTATACTATGTACCACTATACAGCTCTACACCACATTCTATACTTTGTACCACTAAACACCATATTCTATGTACCACTATACACCACATTTTAGACTATGTACCACTATACACCATATTCTATACTATATACCTCAATACACCATAATTTATACTATGTACCACTATACACCAAATTCTATACTATGTACCACTATACACCATGTTCTATACTATGTACCTCGATACACCATATTCTATACTGTTTACCACTATTCACCATATTCTATACTATGTACCACAATACACTATATTCTATACTATTTACCACTATATACCATATTCTATACTATATACCGCTATACACCATATTTTATTCTATGTACCACTATACAACACATTCTATACTATGTAGCTCTATACACCATATTCTATACTATGTACCTCTATACACCATATTCTATACTATGTACCACTATACACCATATTCTATACAATGTACCACAATACACCACATTCTATACTATGTTCCTCTATACACCATATTCTATACTATGTATCAATATATAGCTCTACACCAAATTCTATACTATGTACCACTATACACCACATTCTATACTATGTTCCACTATACACCATATTCTATACTTTGTACCTCTATACACCATATTCTATACTATGTACCACTGTACACCATATTCTATACTATGTAACACAATACACCATATTCTATATTATGTACCACTATACACCGTATTCTATACTATGTACCACTATACACACCATATTATATACTATGTACCTCTATACACCATTTTCTATACTATGAACCACTATACACCATATTCTATGCTGTGTAGCACAATACAGCTCTACACCATATTCTATACTATGTACCACTATACACCATATTCTATACTATGTACCACTATACACCATATTCTATACTATGTACCACTATACACCACATTCGATACTATGTACCATTGTACAGCTTTATAACACATTCTATACTATATACCACTATACACCACATTCTATACAATGTACCACTATACAGCTCTACACCACATTCTATACTATGTTCCTTTATACACCACATTCTATACTATGTACCACTATACAGCTCTACACCACATTCTATACAATGTACCACAATACACCATATTCTATACTATGTACCACTATACATCTCTACACCACATTCTATACTATGTTCCTCTATACACCATATTCTATACTATGTACCTCTATACACCATATTCTATACTATGTACCTCTATACACCATATTCTATACTATGTACCACTATACACCATATTCTATACTATGTATCACAGTACACCATATTCTATGCTATGTACCACTATACACCATATTCTATACTATGTACATTGTATAGAATATAGTGTATAGAGGTACAAAGTATAGAATATGGTGTAAAGTGGTACATAGTATAGAATGTGTTGTATAGTGGTACATAGTAAAAAATATTTTGTATAGCGGCATATAGCATAGAATATGGTATATAGTGGTAAATAGTATTGAATATGGTGTATTGTGGTACATAGTATAGAATATGGTGTATAGTGGTACACAGTATAGAATATGGTGTATAGAGGTACATAGTATAGAATATGGTGTATAGTGTTACATAGTATAGAATATGGTGTAGACCTGTATAGTGGTACATAGTATAGAATGTGGTGTATAGTGGTACATAGTATAGAATATGGTGTATAGTGGTACATAGTATAGAATATGGTGTATAGTGGTAAATAGTATAGAATGAGGTGTAGAGCTGTATAGTGGTACATAGTATCGATTGTGGTGTAGAGCTGTCTAATGGTACATAGTATTGAATTTGGTATAGAACTGTATAGTGGTACATAGTATAGAAAATGGTGTATAGAGGTACATAGTATAGAATATGGTGTATAGTGGTACATAGTACAGAATGTGTTGAATAGTGGTACATAGTATAGAATATAGTGTATAGAGGCACATAGTATAGAATATGGTGTATAGTGGTACATAGTATAGAATGTGGTGTATAGTGGTACATAGTATATAATATGGTGTATAGAGGTACATAGTATAGAATATTGAGTGTAGAGGTACATCATCTAGAATATGGTGTATAGTATTACATAGTCTAGAATATGGTGTATAGTGGTACATAGAATATGATGTATAGCGGTACAAAGTATAGAATGTGCTGTAGAGCTGAATAGTGGTAGATAGTATAGAATATGGTGTATAGTGGTACATAGTATAGAATGTGGTGTAGAGCTGTATAGTGGTACATAGCAAAGAATGTGGTGTATAGTGCTACATACTATAGAATATGGTGTATAGAGGTACTTAGTATAGAATGTGGTCTACAGTAGTATATAGTATAGAATATGGTATAGAGCTGTACAGTTGTACATAGTATAGAATGTGGTATAGAGCTGTATAGTGGTACATAGCATAGAATATAGTGTAGAGGTTTATAGTGGTACATAGCGTAGAATATGGTGTATAGTGGTAAATAGTATAGAATATGGTGTAGAGCTGTATAGTGCTTCATAGTATAGAATATGCTGTATAGTGGTATATACATAGTACAGAATATGGGTAGAGCTGTATAGTTGTATATCGTATAGAATATGGTGTTTAGTGGTACATTGTATATAATATGGTTAATAGTGATATATAGTATAGAATATGGTGATTAGAGGTATATAGTATAGATTATGGTGTATAGTGGTACATAGTATAGAATGTGGTGAAGAGCTGTATAATGGTACATAGTATAGGATGTGGTGTATAGTAGTACATAGTCTAGAATGTGGTGTATAGTGGTATATAGTATAGAATGTGGTGTAGAGCTGAATAGTGGTACATCGTATAGAATATGGTGTATAGTGGTACATAGTATAGAATATGGTGTATAGAGGTACATAGTATAGAATATGGTGTATAGTGGTACATAGTATAGAATGTGGTGTATAGTGGTACATAGTGGTACATAGTATAGAATGTGGTGTAGTGGTACATAGTATAGAATGTGGTGTATAGTGGTGAATGGTGTAGAGCTGTATAGTGGTACATAGTATAGAATGTGGTGTATAGCAGTACATCGCATAGAATACGGTGTAGAGCTGTGTAGTGGTACATAGTATAGAATGTGGTGTAGAGCTGTATAGTGGTACATAGTATAGAATATGGTGTATAGAGGAACATAGTATAGAATGTGGTGTAGAGATGTATAGTGGTACATAGTATAGAATATGGTGTATTGTGGTACATTGTACAGAATATTGTGTATAGTGGTACATAGTATAGAATATGGTGTATTGTGGTACATTGTACAGAATATGGTGTATAGTGGTATATAGTATAGAATATGGTGTATAGAGGTACATAGTATAGAATATGGTGTATAGAGGTACATATTATAGAATATGGCGTATAGTGCTACATAATATAGAATGTGTTGTATAGTGGTACATAGTATAAAATATGGTGTATAGTGGTATATAGTATAGAATATGGTATATAGTGGTAAATACTATAGAATATGGTGTATTGTGGTACATAGTATAGAATATGCTGAATAGTGGTACACAGTATAGAATATGGTGTAAAGAGGTACATAGTATAGAATATGGTGTATAGTGGTACATAGTATAGAATATGGTGTATAGTGCTACATAGTATAGAATGTGGTGTATAGTGGTACATAGTATAAATTATGGTGTATTGAGGTACATAGTATAGAATATGGTATATAGTGGTAATTAGTCTAGAATGTGGTGTATAGTGGTATATAGAATATGGTGTATAGTGGTACATAGTATAGAATGTGGTGTAGAGCTGTATAGTGGTACATAGTATAGAATATGGTGTATAGTGGTACATAGTATAGAATATGGTGTAAAGTATTACATAGTATAGAATGTGGTGTTGAGCTGTATAATGGTACATAGTATAGAATGTGGTGTATAGTGGTAGATAGTATAGAATGTGATTTAGAGCTGTATAATAGTACATAGTATAGAATATGGTGTATAGTGGTACATAGTATAGAATGTTGTGTATAGTGGTATATAGTATAGAATATGGTGTAGAGCTATATAGTGGTTCATAGTATAGAAAATGGTGTATAGTAGTACATAGTATAGAATATGGGGTGAGCTATATAGCTGTTTATAGTATTGTATATGGTTTATAGTGGTACATAGTATAGAATATGGTGTATAGTGGTATATAGTATAGAATATGGTGTATAGAGTTACATAGTATAGAATATGGTGTATAGATCTACATAGTATAGAATATTGTGTAGAGCTGTATAGTGAAACATAGAATAGAATATGGTGTAGAGCTGTATAGTGGTACATAGTAAACAATATGGTGTATAGTGGTATATAGTATAGAATATGGTGTATAGCTGTACAGTGGTGCATAGTATAGAGTATTATGTATAGTGATACATAGCATAGAATATGGTGAAGAGATGTATAGTGGTACGTAGTATAGAATATGGTGTATAGTGCTACATTGTATAGAATATGGTATATAGTGGCATATAGTACAGAATGTGGTGTAGAGTTGTATAGTGGTACATAGTATAGAATATGGTGTATAGTGGTACATAGTATAGAATATGGTGTATAGTGGTACATAGTATAGAATGTGGTGTAAAGTGGTACATAGTATAGAATATGGTGTATAGTGGTATATAATATAGAATATGATGTAGAGCTGTATTGTGGTACATAGTATAGAATATGGTGTATAGTGGTACATAGTATAGAATATGGTGTATAGCACATAGTATAGAATAAGGTGTAATGGTACATGGTATAGAATATGGGTTAGAGCTGTATAGTGGTATATAGTATAGAATATGGTGTATAGTGGTACATAGTATAGAATATGGTGTATAGAGGTACATAGTATAGAATATGGTGTATAGTGGTACATAGTATAGAATATGGTGTATAGTGGTACATAGTATAGAATATGGTGTATAGTGGTACATAGTATATTGTGTATTGTGGTACATTGTATAGAATGTGGTGTAGAGCTGTATAGTTGTTCATAGTATAGAATATGGTGTATAGTGTTACATAGTATAGAATGTCATGAAGAGCTGTATAGTGGTACATAGTATAGAATATGTTGTATAGTGGTACATAGTATAGAATGTGGTGAAGAGCTGTATAATGGTACATAGTATAAAATGTGGTATAGAGCTGTATAGTGGTATATAGTATAGATTGTGGTGTATAGTGATACATAGTATAGAATAAGGTGTATAGTGGTATATAGTATAGAATGTCGTTTATAGTGGTACATAGTATAGAATATGGTGTATAGTGGTATATAGTATAGAACATGGTGTAGAGCAGAATATTGGTGTATAGTATAAAATATGGTGTAGTGGTGTACAGTGGTACATAGAATAGTATGTGGTTTATAGTGTCACATAGTATAGAATATGGTGTATAGTGGTACATAGTATAGAATGTGGTGTATAGTAGTGTATAGTATAGAATATGGTGTAGAGCTGTATAGTGGTACATAGTATAGAATGTGGTACAGAGCTGTATAGTGGTACATGGCATAGAATATGGGGTAGAGCTGTATAGTGGTACATAGTATAGAATATGGTGTATAGTGGTACATAGTACAGAATACGGTGTAGAGCTGTATAGTGGTACTTAGTATAGAATGTGGTGTAGAGCTGTATAGTGGTACATAGTATAGAATATGGTGTATAGTGGTACATAGTATAGAATATGGTTTATAGTAGTACATAGTATAGAATATGATGTAGAGCTGTATAGTGGTACATAGTATAGAATATGTTGTAGTGTTGTATAGTGGTACATAGTATAGAATATGGTGTAGAGCTGTATTGTGGTACATAGTATAGAATATGGTGTATAGATGTACATAGTATAGAATATGGTGTAAAGTGGTACATAGTATGGAATACGGTGTATTGTGGTACATTGTATAGAATATGGTGTATTGAGGTACAAAGTATAGAATATGGTGTATAGTGGTACATAGTATAGAATATGGTGTATAGAGGTACATAGTACAGAATGTGGTGTAGAGCTGTATAGAGCTAAATAGTATGGAATATGTTGTATAGTGGTACATAGTATAGATTGTGGTGTAAAGCTGTATAATGGTACATAGTATAGAATGTGGTGTATAGTGGTACATAGAATAGAATATGGTGTATAGTGTTACATAGTATAAAATATGGTGTACAGTGGTACATAGTATGGAATACAGTGTATAGTGGTACATAGTATAGAATATGGTGTATAGTGGTACATAGTATAGAATATGGTGTATAGAGGTACATAGTATAGAATATGGTGTATAGTGGTACATAGTATGGAATACAGTGTATAGTGGTACATAGTATAGAATATGGTGTATTCTGGTACATTGTATAGAATATGTTGTATAGTGGTACATAGTATAGAATTTGGTGTAGAGCTACAAAGTGGTACATAGTATAGAATGTGGTGTAGAGCTGTATAGTGGTACATAGTATAGAATATGGAGTATAGTGGTACATAGTATAGAATGTGTTGTAGAGCTGTATAGTGGTACATAGTATAGAATGTGGTACAGAGCTGTATAGTGGTACATGGCATAGAATATGGGGTAGAGCTGTTTAGTGGTATATAGTATAGAATATGGTGTAAATTGGTACATAGTCTAGAATATGTTGTATAGAGGTACATAGTATAGAATATGGTGTATAGAGGTACATAGTATAGAATATGGTGTATAGTGGTTCATAGTATAGAATGTGATGTAGAGCTGTATAGTGGTACATAGTATAGAATATGATGTATAGTGGTACATAGTATAGAATGTGGTGTAGAGCTGTCTAATGGTACATATTATTGAATTTGGTATAGAACTGTATAGTGGTACATAGTATAGAATATGGTGTATAGTGGTACATAGTATAGAATATGGTGTATAGTGGTATATAGTATAGAATATGGTGTATAGTGGTACACAGTATAGAATATGGTGTATAGTGGTACATAGTATAGAATATGGTGTATAGTGGTACATAGCATAGAATGTGGTGTATAGTGGTACATAGTATAGAATATGGTGTATAGTGGTACATAGTTTAGAATATGGTGTATAGTGGTACATAGCATAGAATGTGGTGTATAGTGGTACATAGTATAGAACATGGTGTAGAGCTGTATAGTGGTAAATAGTATAGCATATGGTGTAAAGTGGTACATAGTCTAGAGTATGTTGTATAGAGGTTCAGAGTTTAGAATATGGTGTATAGAGGTACATAGTATAGAATGTGATGTAGAGCTGTATAGTGGTACATAGTATAGAATATGATGTATAGTGGTACATTGTATAGAATGTGGTGTAGAGCTGTATAATGGTACATAGTGTAGAATTTGGTATAGTGCTGTATAGTGGTACATAGTCTAGAATATGGTATATAGAGGTATAGAGTATAGAATTTGGTGTAGAGCTGTATAGTGGTGCATAGTATAGAGTTTTGTGTAGAGTGATACATAGCATAGAATATGGTGTAGAGCTGTATAGTGGTGCAGAGTATAGAATATGGTGTATAGTGCTACATAGTACAGAATATGGTGTATAGTGGTATATAGTATAGAATTTGGTGTAGAGCTGTATAGTGGTACATAGTATAGAATGTGGTACAGAGCTGTATAGTGGTACATGGCATAGAATATGGGGTAGAGCTGTTAAGTGGTAGATAGAATAGAATATGGTGTAAAGTGGTACATAGTCTAGAATATGTTGTATAGTGGTATATAGTATAGAATATGGTGTGTAGTGGTACATAGTATAGAATATGGTGTATAGTGGTACATAGTATAGAATGTTGTATATAGTGGTACATAGTATAGAATATGGTGTATAGTGGTATATAGTATAGGACATGGAGTAGAGCTGAATATTGGTACATAGTATAAAATATGGTGTAGAGCTGTATAGTGGTACATAGTATAGAATGTGGTGTATAGTGGTACATAGTATAGAATGTTGTTTATAGTGGTACATAGTATAGAATATGGTGTAGAGCTGTATAGTGGTACATAGTATAGAATATGGTGTAATGTTGTAAAGTGGTACATAGTCTAGAATATGGTTTAGAGCTGTATTGTGGTACATATTATAGAATATGGTGTATAGTGGTACATAGTATAGAATATGGTATATAGAGGTACATAGTAAAGAATTTGGTGTAGAGCCGTATAGTGGTGCGGAGTGTAGAATATGGTGTATAGTGCCACATAGTATAGAATGTGGTGTATAGTAGTACATAGTATAGAATAAGGTGTAGAGCTGTTTAGTGGTACATAGTATAGAATGTGGTGTAGAGCTGTATAGTGGTACATAGTATAAAATATGGTGTATAGTGGTACATAGCATAGAATATGGTGTATAGTAGTACATAGTATAGAATAAGGTGTAGAGCTGTTTAGTGGAACATAGTATAGAATGTGGTGTAGAGCTGTATAGTGGTACATAGTATAGAATATGGTGTATAGTGGTACATAGTATAGAATATGTTGTATAGAGGTACATAGTATAGAATATATGGTAGAGTGGTACATAGTATAGAATGTTGTGTATAGTGGTACATAGTATAGAATAAGGTGTATTGTGGTACATTGTATAGAATATGGTATATAGAGGTACAAAGTATAGAATATGGTGTATAGTGGTACATAGTATAGAATGTGGTGTATAGTGGTACATAGTATAGAATGTGGTGTATAGTGGTACAAAGTGGAACATAGTATTGAATTTGGTGTAGTGGTACATAGTATAGAATGTGGTGTATAGTGTTGAATGGTGTAGAGCTGTATAGTGGTACATAGTATAGAATGTGTTGTAGAGCTGTATAGTGCTACATAGTATATGATATGGTGTATAGTGGTATATAGTATAGAATGTGGTGTAGAGCTGAATAGTGGTACATAGTATAGAATATGGTGTATAGTGGTATATAGTATAAAATATTGTGTATAGAGGTACATAGTATAGAATATGGTGTACAGTGGTACATAATATAGAATGTGGTGTATAGTGGTACATAGTGGTACATAGTATAGAATGTGGTGTAGTGGTACATAGTATAGAATGTGGTGTATAGTGGTTAATGGTTTCGAGCTGTATAGTGGTACATAGCATAGAATGTGGTGTACAGTATTACATAGTACAGAATACGGTGTAGAGCTGTATACTGGTACATAGTATAGAATGTGGTGTAGAGCTGTATAGTGGTACATAGTATAGAATATGGTGTATAGTGGTACATAGTATAGAATATGGTTTATAGTAGTACATAGTATAGAATATGATGTAGAGCTGTATAGTGGTACATAGTATAGAATATGGTGTAGAGCTGTATTGTGGTACATAGTATAGAATATGGTGTATAGTGGTACATAGTATAGAATATGGTATATAGAGGTACATAGTATAGAATTTGGTGTAGAGCTGTATAGTGGTGCTTATTATAGAGTATTGTGTATAGTGATACATAGCATAGAATATGGTGTAGAGCTGTTTAGTTGTGCGGAGTATAGAATATGGTGTATAGTGCTACATAGTATAGAATATGGTGTATAGTGGTATATAGTATAGAATGTGGTGTAGAGCTGTATAGTGGTATATAGTATAGAATATGGTGTATAGTGGTATATAGTATAGAATATTGTGTATAGAGGTACATAGTATAGAATATGGTGTACAGTGGTACATAATATAGAATGTGGTGTATAGTGGTACATAGTGGTACATAGTATAGAATGTGGTGTAGTGGTACATAGTATAGAATGTGGTGTAAAGTGGTTAATAGTGTAGAGCTGTATAGTGGTACATAGCATAGAATGTGGTGTACAGTATTACATAATACAGAATACGGTGTAGAGCTGTATAGTGGTACATAGTATAGAATATGGTGTATAGTGGTACATAGTATAGAATATGGTTTATAGTAGTACATAGTATAGAATATGATGTAGAGCTGTATAGTGGTACATAGTATAGAATATGGTGTAGTGTTGTATAGTGGTACATAGTATAGAATATGGTGTAGAGCTGTATTGTGGTACATAGTATAGAATATGGTGTATAGATGTACATAGTATTTAATATGATGTATAGTGGTACATAGTATGGAATACTGTGTATAGTCGTACATAGTATAGAATATGGTGTATTGTGGTACATTGTATAGAATATGGTATATAGAGGTACAAAGTATAGAATATGGTGTATAGTGGTGCATAGTATAGAATATGGTGTATAGAGGTTCATAGTATAGAATGTGGTGTAGAGCTGTATAGTGCTAAATAGTATAGAATATGGTGTATAGAGATACATAGTATAGATTGTGGTGTAAAGCTGTATAATTGTTCATAGTATAGAATGTGGTGTATAGTGGTAAATTGAATAGAATATGGTGTATAGTGGTACATAGTATAGAATGTGGTGTAGAGCTGTATAGTGGTACATAGTATCGATTGTGGTGTAGAGCTGTATAGTGGTACATAGTATAGAAAATGGTGTATAGAGGTACATAGTATAGAATATGGTGTATAGTGGTACATAGCATAGAATGTGGTGTATAGAGGTACATAGTATAGAATATAGTGTATAGAGGCAAATAATATAGAATATGGTGTATAGTGGTACATAGTATAGAATGTGGTGTATAGTGGTACATAATATATTATATGGTGCATAGATGTACATAGTATAGAATATGGTGTATAGAGGTACATCGTCTAGAATATGGTGTATAGTGTTACATAGACTAGAATATGGTGTATATTGGTACATAGAATATGATGTATAGCGGTACATAGTATAGAATGTGGTGTAGAGCTGAATAGTGGTACATAGTATAGAATATGTTGTATAGTGGTACAAAGTAGAGAATGTGGTGTAGAGCTGTATAGTGGTACATAGTATAGAATGTGGTGTATAGTGCTACATAGTATAGAATATGGTGTGGAGCTGTACAGTTGTACATAGTATAGAATGTGGTATAGAGCTGTATAGTGGTACATAGCATAGAATATAGAATAGAGGTTTATTGTGGTACATAGTATAGAATATGGTGTATAGTGGTAAATAGTATAGAATATGGTGTGGAGCTGTACAGTTGTACATAGTATAGAATGTGGTATAGAGCTGTATAGTGGTACATAGCATAGACTATAGAATAGAGGTTTATAGTGGTTCATAGTATAGAATATGGTGTATAGTGGTATATACAAAGTATAAAATATGGGGCAGAGCTGTATAGTTGTATATCGTATAGAATATGGTGTATAGTGGTACATTGTTTAGAATATGGTTAATAGTGGTATATAGTATAGAATATGGTGTATAGAGGTAAATAGTATAGAATATGGTGTATAGTGGTACATAGTATAGAATCTGGTGAAGAGCTGTATAATGGTACATAGTATAGGATGTGGTGTATAGTGGTATATAGCATAGAATATGGTGTATAGAGGAACATAATATTGAATATGGTGTATAGTAGTACATAGTCTAGAATGTGGTGTATAGTGGTACATAGTATAGATTATGGTGTAGAGCTGTATAGTGGTACATAGTATAGAATGTGGAATATTGTGGTACATAGTATAGAATATGGTGTAGAGCTGTATAGTGGTAGATAGTATTGAATATGGTGTATAGTGATACATAGTATAGAATATGGTGTATAATGGTACATAGTATTGAATATAGTGTATAATGGTACATAGTATAGAAAATGGTGTATAGTGGTAAATAGTATAGAATATTGTGAAGAGCTGTATAGTGGTTCATAGCACAGAATATGGTGTATAGTGGTATATACATAGTACAGAATATGGGGTAGAGCTGTATAGTTGTATATCGTATAGAATATGGTGTATAGAGGTAAATAGTATAGATTATGGTGTATAGTGGTACATAGTATAGAATATGGTGTATAGTGGTATATAGTATAGAATGTGATGTAGAGTTGTATAGTGGTACATTGTATAGAATATGGTGTATAGTGCTATATAGTATAGAATATGGTGTATAGAGGTACATAGTATAGAATATGGGGTATAGTGGTACATAGTATAGAATGTGGTGTATAGTGGTACATAGTATAGAATGTGGTGTTGTGGTACATAGTATAGAATGTGGTGTATAGTGGTGAATGTTGTAGAGCTTTATAGTGGTACATAGTATAGAATGTGGTCTAGAGCTGTAAAGTGGTACATAATATTGAATATGGTGTATAAAGGTACATAGTATAGAATGTGTTGTAGATCTGTATAGTGGTATATAGTATAGAATATGGTGTATAATGGTACACAGTACAGAATATTGTGTATAGTGGTACATAGTATAGAATATGGTGTAGATCTGTATTGTGGTACATAGTATTGAATATGGTGTATTGTGGTACATTGTATAGAATATGGTGTATAGTGGTACATAGTATAGAATTTGGTGTAGAGCTACAAAGTGGTACATAGTAAAGAATGTGGTGTAGAGCTGTATACTGGTACATAGTATAGAATATGGAGTACAGTGGTACATAGTATAGAATGTGTTGTAGAGCTGTATAGTGGTACATAGTATAGAATATAGTGTATGGTGGTACATAGTATAGAATATGGTTTATAGTGGTACATAGTATAGAATATGGTGTAGAGCTGTATAGTGGTACATAGTATAGAATAGGGTGTAGTGTTGTATAGTGGTACATAGTATAGAATATGGTGTAGATCTGTATTGTGGTACATAGTATAGAATATGGTGTATAGTGGAACATAGTATAGAATATGGTATATAGAGGTACATAGTATAGAATTTGTTGTAGAGCTGTATAGTGGTGCATAGTATAGAGTATTGTGTATAGTGATACATAGCATAGAATATGGTGTAGGGCTGTATAGTTGTGCGGAGTATTGAATATGGTGTATAGTGGTATATAGTATAGATTATTGTGTATAGAGGTACATAGTATAGAATATGGCGTACAGTGGTACATAATATAGAATGTGGTGTATAGTGGTACATAGTGGTACACAGTATAGAACGTGGTGTAGTGGTACATAGAATAGAATGTGGTGTATAGTGGTTAATGGTGTAGAGCAGTATAGTGGTACATAGCATGGAATGTGGTGTACAGTATTACATAGTACAGAATACGGTGTATAGCTGTATAGTGGTACATAGTATAGAATGTGGTGTAGAGCTGTAAAGTGGTACATAGTATAGAATATGGTGTATAGTGGTACATAGTATAGAATATGTTTATAGTAGTACATAGTATAGAATATGATGTAGAGCTGTATAGTGGTACATAGTATAGAATATGGTGTAGTGTTGTATAGTGGTACATAGTATAGAATATGGTGTAGAGCTGTATTGTGGTACATAGTATAGAATATTGTGTATAGATGTGCATAGTATAGAATATGGTGTATATTGGTACATAGTGGTACACAGTATAGAACGTGGTGTAGTGGTACATAGAATAGAATGTGGTGTATAGTGGTTAATGGTGTAGAGCAGTATAGTGGTACATAGCATAGAATGTGGTGTACAGTATTACATAATACAGAATATGGTGTAGAGCTGTATAGTGGTACATAGTATAGAATGTGGTGTAGAGTTGTATAGTGGTACATAGTATAGAATATGGTGTATAGTGGTACATAGTATAGAATGTGGTGTATAGTGGTACATAGTATAGAATGTGGTGTTGTGGTACATAGTATAGAATGTGGTGTATAGTGGTGAATGTTGTAGAGCTTTATAGTGGTACATAGTATAGAATGTGGTCTAGAGCTGTAAAGTGGTACATAATATTGAATATGGTGTATAAAGGTACATAGTATAGAATGTGTTGTAGATCTGTATAGTGGTATATAGTATAGAATATGGTGTATAATGGTACACAGTACAGAATATTGTGTATAGTGGTACATAGTATAGAATATGGTGTAGATCTGTATTGTGGTACATAGTATTGAATATGGTGTATTGTGGTACATTGTATAGAATATGGTGTATAGTGGTACATAGTATAGAATTTGGTGTAGAGCTACAAAGTGGTACATAGTAAAGAATGTGGTGTAGAGCTGTATACTGGTACATAGTATAGAATATGGAGTACAGTGGTACATAGTATAGAATGTGTTGTAGAGCTGTATAGTGGTACATAGTATAGAATATAGTGTATGGTGGTACATAGTATAGAATATGGTTTATAGTGGTACATAGTATAGAATATGGTGTAGAGCTGTATAGTGGTACATAGTATAGAATAGGGTGTAGTGTTGTATAGTGGTACATAGTATAGAATATGGTGTAGATCTGTATTGTGGTACATAGTATAGAATATGGTGTATAGTGGAACATAGTATAGAATATGGTATATAGAGGTACATAGTATAGAATTTGTTGTAGAGCTGTATAGTGGTGCATAGTATAGAGTATTGTGTATAGTGATACATAGCATAGAATATGGTGTAGGGCTGTATAGTTGTGCGGAGTATTGAATATGGTGTATAGTGGTATATAGTATAGATTATTGTGTATAGAGGTACATAGTATAGAATATGGCGTACAGTGGTACATAATATAGAATGTGGTGTATAGTGGTACATAGTGGTACACAGTATAGAACGTGGTGTAGTGGTACATAGAATAGAATGTGGTGTATAGTGGTTAATGGTGTAGAGCAGTATAGTGGTACATAGCATGGAATGTGGTGTACAGTATTACATAGTACAGAATACGGTGTATAGCTGTATAGTGGTACATAGTATAGAATGTGGTGTAGAGCTGTAAAGTGGTACATAGTATAGAATATGGTGTATAGTGGTACATAGTATAGAATATGTTTATAGTAGTACATAGTATAGAATATGATGTAGAGCTGTATAGTGGTACATAGTATAGAATATGGTGTAGTGTTGTATAGTGGTACATAGTATAGAATATGGTGTAGAGCTGTATTGTGGTACATAGTATAGAATATTGTGTATAGATGTGCATAGTATAGAATATGGTGTATATTGGTACATAGTGGTACACAGTATAGAACGTGGTGTAGTGGTACATAGAATAGAATGTGGTGTATAGTGGTTAATGGTGTAGAGCAGTATAGTGGTACATAGCATAGAATGTGGTGTACAGTATTACATAATACAGAATATGGTGTAGAGCTGTATAGTGGTACATAGTATAGAATGTGGTGTAGAGTTGTATAGTGGTACATAGTATAGAATATGGTGTATAGTGGTACATAGTATAGAATATGGTTTATAGTAGTACATAGTATAGAATATGATGTAGAGCTGTATAGTGGTACATAGTATAGAATATGGTGTAGTGTTGTATAGTGGTACATAGTATAGAATATGGTGTAGAGCTGTATTGTGGTACATAGTATAGAATATGGTGTATAGATGTACATAGTATTTAATATGATGTATAGTGCTCTACACCATTAACCACTATACACCACATTCTATTCTATGTACCACTACACCACGTTCTATACTGTGTACCACTATGTACCAATATACACCATATTCTATACTATGCACATCTATACACAATATTCTATATTATGTACCACAATACAGCTCTACACCATATTCTATACTATGTACCACTATACAACACTACACCATATTCTATACTATGTACCACTATACAGCTCTACATCATATTCTATACTATGTACTACTATAAACATATTCTATACTATGTACCACTATACACCATATTCTATACTATGTACCACTTTACAGCTCTACACCACATTCTATACTATGTACCACTATACAGCACTACACCGTATTCTGTACTATGTAATACTGTACACCACATTCTATGCTATGTACCACTATACTGCTCTACACCATTAACCACTATACACCACATTCTATTCTATGTACCACTACACCACGTTCTATACTGTGTACCACTATGTACCACTATACACCACATTCTATATTATGTACCACTGTATGCCATATTCTATACTATGTACCTCTATACACAATAATCTATACTATATACCACTATACACCATATTCAATACTCGGCACAACTAAACAGCACTACACCATATTCTATGCTATGTATCACTATACACAATACTCTATACTATGCACCACTTTACAGCTCTACAACAAATTCTATACTATGTACCTCTATATACCATATTCTATACTATCTACCACTATTCACCATATTCTATACTATGTACCACAATACAGATCTACACCATATTCTATACTATGTACCACTATACAACACTACACCCTATTCTATACTATGTACCACTATACAGCTCTACACCATATTCTATACTATGTACCACTATAAACCATATTCTATACTATGTACCACCATACACTATATTCTATACTATGTACCACTATACAGCTCTACAACACATTCTATACTATGTACCACTGTACTCCATATTCTATACTATGTACCAGTATACAGCTCTACACCACATTCTTTACTATGTACCACTTTGTAGCTCTACACCAAATTCTATACTATGTACCACTATACACCATATTCTATACAATGTACCACAATACACCATATTCTATACTATGTACCACTTAACACCGTATTCCATACCATGTACCACTATACACCATATTCTATATTATGTACCTCTATACACCATATTATATACTATGTACCACTATACACCATATTCAATACTATGTACCACAATACAGATCTACACCATATTCTATACTATGTACCACTATACACAATATTCTGTACTGTGTACCATTATACACCATATTCTATACTATATACCACTATACAGCTCTACAACACATTCTATACTATGTACCTCTATACACCATATTCAATATTATGTACCACTTTACAGCTCTAGACCACATTCTATACTATGTACCACTATACAGCTCTACAACATTCACCACTATACACCACATTCTATACTATGTACCACAACACCACATTCTATACTATGTACCACTATACACCACATTCTATACTATGTACCACTATACCCCATATTCTATACTATGTACCTCTATACACCATATTCTATACTATATAGCACTATACACCATATTCTATACAATGTACCACTATACAACTCTACATCATATTCTATACTATATACCACTATACACCATATTCTATACTATGTACCACTATACACCATAATCTATACTATTTACCTCTATACACCATATTCTATACGATATACAACTATACAGCTCTACCCCATATTCTGTACTATGTATATACCACTATACACCATATTCTGTGCTATGAACCACTATACAGCTCTTCACCATATTCTATACTATTTACCACTATACACCATATTCTATACTATGTACCATTATACACTATATTCAATACTATGTACCACTATACACCATATTCTATTCTATATACCACAATACACCATATTCTATACTATGTACCATTATACACCATATTCTATACTATGTATCACTATACACCATATTCAATACTATCTACCACTATACAGCTCTACACCATATTCTATACTATGTACCACTATACAGATCTACACCACATTCTATACTATGTACCACAATATTCCACATTCTATACTATGTACCACTATACAGCTCTACACCATAATCTATACTATGTACCACTATACACCACATTCTAGACTATGTACTACTATACACCATATTCAATATTATGTTCCTCTATACACCATATTCTATACTATATACCACTATACACCACATCCTATACTATGTACCATTATACAGCTCTTCACCAGATTCTATACTATGTACCACTATACACCATATTCTATACTATTTACCTCTATACACCATATTCTATACTATATACCACTATTAACCATATTCTAAACAATGTACCACTATACACCATATTCTATACGATATACAACTATACAGCTCTGCCCCATATTTTATACTTTGTATATACCACTATACACCATATTCTATACTATGAACCACTATAAACCTCTATTCTATATTCTATGCTATGTACCACTATACAGCTCTATACCACATTCTATACTATGTACAACTGTACAGCTCCACACCATATTCTATACTATTTACCACTATACACCATATTCTATACTATGTACCACTATAAACCTCTATTCTATATTCTATGCTATGTACCACTATACAGCTCTATACCACATTCTATACTATGTACAACTGTACAGCTCCACACCATATTCTATACTATGTAGCACTATACACCACATTCTATACTATGTACCACTATACAGCTCTACACCACATTCTCTACTTTGTACCACTATACAACATATTCTATACTATGTACCACTATTCAGCTCTACACCACATTCTATACTATGTACCGCTATACATCATATTCTATGTACCAATATACACCATATTCTAGACTATGTAACACTATACACCATATTCTAGACGATGTACCTCTATACACCATATTCTATACTATGTACATCTATGCACCATATAATAAATTATGTACCACTATACACCACATTCTATACTATGTACCACTATACACCATATTCTATATTATGTGCCTCTATACACTATATTCTATACTATGTACCTCTATACACCACATTCTATGCTATGTTCCACTATACACCATATTCTATACTATGTACCTCTATACACCATTTTCTATACTATGTACCACTATACAGCTCTACACCACAATCGATACTATGTACCACTATACAGCTCTACACCACATTCTATACTATGTACCACTATACACCATATTCTATTCTATGTACCACTATACACCACATTCTATACTATGAACCATTATACAGCTTTACACCACAATTTATACTATGTATCTCTATACACCATATTCTATACTATTTAGCACTATACAGCTCTACACCACATTCTATACTATGTACCTCTATACACCATATTCTATACTATGCACCACTATACACCATATTCTATACTTTGTACCTCTATATACCATATTCTATACAATGTACCACAATACACCATATTCTATACTATGTACGACTATACACAGTATTCCATACTATGTACCACTATACATCATATTAAATACTATGTACATCTATACACCATATTCTATACTATGTACCACAATACAGCTCTACACCATATTCTATACTATGTACCTCTATACAACACTACACCATATTCTATACTATGTACCACTATACAGCTCTACATCATATTCTATACTATGTACTACTATAAACCATATTCTATACTATGTACCACTATACACCATATTCTATACTATGTACCACTATACAGCTCTACACCACATTCTATACTATGTACCACTATACAGCTCTACACCGTATTCTGTATTATGTAATACTGTACACCACATTCTATGCTATGTACCACTATACAGCTCTACACCATTAACCACTTTACACCACATTCTATACTATGTACCACTACACCACATTCTATACTATGTACCACTATGTACCACTATACACCACATTCTATATTATGTACCACTGTACACCATATTCTATACTATGTACCTCTATACACAATATTCTATACTATATACCACTATACACCATATTCTATACTATGTACCACTATACAGCTCTACACCACATTCTATACTATATACCACTATACACCATATCATATACTATGTAGCACTATACAGCTCTACTACACATTCTATACTATGTACCACTATACAGCTCTACACCATTCACCACTATACACCACATTCTATACTATGTACCACTACACCAAATTCAATACTATGTTCCACTTTGTACCACTATACACCACATTCTATACTATGTACCACTATACACCACATTCTATACTATGTACCACTATACACCATATTCTATACTTTGTACCTCTATATACCATATTCTATACAATGTACCAAAAATACACCTTATTCTATACTATGTACCACTATACACCATATTCTATACTATGTACCACTATACAGCTCTACACCACATTCTATACTATATACCACTATACACCATATTCTATACTATGTAGCACTATACACCATATTCTATACTCCGCACAACTATACAGCTCTACACCATATTCTATGCTATGTATCACTATACACAATACTCTATAATAAGCACCACTATACAGCTCTACACCAAATTCTATACTATGTACCTCTATATACCATATTCTATACTATGTACCACTATACACCATATTCTATACTATGTACCACAATACAGCTCTACACCATATTCTATACTATGTACCACTATACAGCTCTACATCATATTCTATACTATGTACTACTATAAACCATATTCTATACTATGTACCACTATACACCATATTCTATACTATGTACCACTATACAGCTCTACACCACATTCTATACTATGTACCAGTATACAGCTCTACACCGTATTCTGTACTATGTAATACTGTACACCACATTCTATGCTATGTACCACTATACAGCTCGACACCATTAACCACTATACACCACATTCTATACTATGTACCACTACACCACATTCTATACTATGTACCACTATGTACCACTATACACCACATTCTATATTATGTACCACTGTACACCATATTCTATACTATGTACCTCTATACACAATATTTTATACTATATACCACTATACAACATATTCTATACTATGTACCACTATACAGCTCTACACCACATTCTATACTATATACCACTATACACCATATCATATACTATGTAGCACTATACAGCTCTACTACACATTCTATACTATGTACCACTATACAGCTCTACACCATTCACCACTATACACCACATTCTATACTATGTACCACTACACCAAATTCAATACTATGTTCCACTTTGTACCACTATACACCACATTCTATACTATGTACCACTATACACCACATTCTATACTATGTACCACTATACACCATATTCTATACTTTGTACCTCTATATACCATATTCTATACAATGTACCAAAAATACACCTTATTCTATACTATGTACCACTATACACAACATTCTATACTATGTACCACTCTACCATATATTCTATACTATGTACCTCTATACAACATATTCTATACTATGTACCACTATACACCATATTCTATACTATGTATCACTATACAGCTCTACACCACATTCTATACTATGTTCCACTAAACAGCTCTACACCTTATTCTATACTATGTACTACTATACACCATATTCTATGCTATGTACCACTATACACCATATTTTATACTATGTACCACTATACAGCTCTACACCACATTCTATACTATGTACCACTAAACAGCTCTACACCTTATTCTATACTATGTACTACTATACACCACATTCTATACTATGTAGCACTATACACCATATTCTACACTCCGCACCACTATACGGCTCTACACCAAATTCTATACTATGTACCTCTATATACCATATTCTATACTATGTACCACTATACACCATATTCTATAATATGTACCACAATACAGCTCTACACCATATTCTAGACTATGTACCACTTTACAACATTACACCATATTCTATACTATGTACCACTATACAGCTCTACACCATATTCTATACTATGTACCACTATAAACAACATTCTATACTATGTACCACTATACACCACATTCTATACTATGTACCACTATACAGCTCTACACCATATTTTATACTATGTACCAATATTCAGCTCTACTCCATGTCCTATACTATATACCACTATACACCATATTCTATACTATGTACCACTATATACAACATTCTATACTATGTACCACTATACACCATATTCTATACTATGTACCACTACACACCATATTCTTTACTATATACCACTATACAACATATTCTAGACTATGTACCACTTTACACCATATTCTATTCTATATACCACTTAACAGCTCTACCCCATATTCTATGCCATGTACCACTATACTGCTCTGTACCACATTCTATACTATGTACCACTATACAGCTCTACACCAAATTCTATACTATATACCACTATACACCATATTCTGTACTATGTAGCACTATACACCATATTCTATACTCTGCACCACTATACAGCTCTACACCATATTCTATGCTATGTATCACTCTACACAAAACTCTATACTATGCACCACTATACAGCTCTACACCAAATTCTATACTCTGTACCTCTATATACCATATTCTAGACTATGTAGCACTATACAGCACTATACCAAATTCTACACTATGTACCATTATACAGCTCTACACCACATTCTATACTATGTACCACTATACATCATATTCTATACTATGTACCACTATACAGCTCTACATCACATTCTATACTATGTACCTCTATACACCATATTCTATACTCTGAACCTCTATACAACATACTCTAGACTATGTACCACTTTACACCATATGCTATACTATTTACCACTATACAGCTCTACACCATGTTCTATACTATGTACCACTATACACCACATTCTATGCTATGTACCACTATACACCATATTCTAAACTATGTACCACTATACACCATATTCTATACTATGTACCACTATACACCACATTCTATGCTATGTACCACTATACACCATATTCTATACTATGTACCACTATACACCATATTCTATACTGTGTACCACTATACACCATATTCTATACTATATACCACTATACACCATATTCTATACTATGTACCACTATACACCATATTCTATACTATGTACCACTATACAGTTCTATACCAAATTCAATAATATGTACCATTAGACAGCTCTACACCACATTCTATACTATGTACCACTATACATCATATTCTATACTATGTACCACTATACAGCTCTACATCACATTCTATACTATGAACCACTATACACCATATTCTATACTATGTACCTCTATACACCATATTCTATACTATGTACCTCTATACAACATATTCTAGACTATGTACCAATTTACACCATATTCTATACTATATACCACTAAACAGCTCTAACCCATATTCTATGCCATGTACCAATATACAGCTCTGTACCACATTCTATACTATGTACCACTATACAGCTCTACACCATATTCTATACTATATACTACTATACACCACATACTACACTATGTACCACTATACACCATATTCTATACTATGTACCACCATATACTATATTCTATACTATGTACCACTATACAGCTCTACAACACATTCTATACTATGTACCACTATACTCCATATTCTATACTATGTACCACTATACAGCTCTACACCACATTCTATACTATGTACCACTTTGTAGCTCTACACCAAATTCTATACTATGTACCACTATACAACATATTCTATACAATGTACCACAATACACCATATTCTATACTATGTACCACTATACACTGTATTCCATACTATGTACCACTATACACCATATTCTATACTATGTACCTCTATACACCATATTCTATACTATGTACCACTATACACCATATTCTATACTATGTACCACTATACACTGTATTCCATACTATGTACCACTATACACCATATTTTATACTATGTAATACTATACACCATATTCTATTCTATGTACCACTATACACCACATTCTATACTATGTACCATTATACAGCTTTACACCACAATCTATACTATGTACCACTATACAACATATTCCATACTATTTAGCACTATACAGCTCTACACCACATTCTATACTATGTACCTCTATACACCATATTCTATACTATGTACCACTATACACCATATTCTATACTTTGTACCTCTATACACCATATTCTATACAATGTACCACAATACACCGTATTCCATACTATGTACCACTTTACACCATATTCTATACTATGTACATCTATACACCATATTCTATACTATGTACCACAATACAGCTCTACACCATATTCTATTCTATGTACCACTATACAACACTACAACATGTTCTATACTATGTACCACTATACAGCTCTACATCATATTCTATACTATGTACTACTATAAACCATATTCTATACTATGTACCACTATACACCATATTCTATACTATGTACCACTATACAGCTCTACACCACATTCTATACTAAGTACCACTATAAAGCTCTACACCATATTCTGTACTATGTACCACTATACACCATATTCTATACTATGTACCACTATACAGCTCTACCCCATATTCTATGCTATGTACCACTATACAGCTCTGTACCACATTCTATACTATGTACCACTATACAGCTCTACACCATATTCTATACTATATACTACTATACACCACATTCTATACTATGTACCACTATACACCATATTCTATACTATGTGACACTATAAACCACATACTATTCTATGTACCACTGTACACCACTACACCATATTTTATACTATACACCAATATTCTGCTCTACACCATGTTCTATACTATATACCACTATACACCATATTCTATACTATGTACCTATATACACCACAATCTATACTATATACCACTATACAGCTCTATACCACATTTTATACTATGTACCATTATACAGCTCTTCACCACATTCTATACTATGTACCACTATACAACATATTGTACATAGTATAGAATATGGTGTAGAGCTGTATAGTGGTACATAGTATAGAATGTGGTGTATAGTGCTACATACTATAGAATATGGTGTATAGAGGTACTTAGTATAGAATGTGGTCTATAGTAGTATTAAGTATAGAATATAGTGTAGACCTGTACAGTTGTACATATTATAGAATGTGGTATAGAGCTGTATAGTGGTACATAGCATAGAATATGGTGTAGAGCTGTATAGTGGTTCATACAATAGGATATGGTGTATAGTGGTATATACATAGTACAGAATATGGGGTAGAGCTGTACAGTTGTATATCGTATAGAATATGGTGTATAGTGGTACATTGTATAGAATATGGTTAATAGTGGTATATAGTATAGAATATGGTGTATAGAGGTAAATAGTATAGAATATGGTGTATAGTTGTACATAGTATAGAATGTGGTGAAGAGCTGTATAATGGTACATAGTATAGGATGTGGTGTATAGTGGTATATAGTATAGATTATGGTGTATAGAGGTACATAGTATAGAATATGGTGTATAGTAGTACATAGTCTAGAATGTGGAGTATAGTGGTATATAGTATAGAATGTGGTGTAGAGCTATATAGTGGTACATCATATAGAATATGGTGTATAGTGGTACATAGTATAGAATATGGTGTATAGAGGTACATAGTATAGAATATGGGGTATAGTGGTACATAGTATAGAATGTGGTGTATAGTGGTACATAGTGGTACATAGTATAGAATGTGGTGTGGTGGTACATATGTAGAAAGTGGTGTATAGTGGTGTATGGTGTAGAGCTGTATTGTGGTACATTGTATAGAATGTGGTGTATAGTAGTACATAATATAGAATACGGTGTAGAGCTGTATAGTGGTACATAGTATAGAATGTGGTGTAGAGCTGTATAGTGGTACATAGTATAGAATATGGTGTGTAGAGGTACATAGTATAGAATGTGTTGTAGAGCTGTATAGTGGTACATAGTATAGAATATGGTGTAGTGGTACATAGTATAGAATATGGTGTAGTGTTGTATAGTGGGACATAGTATAGAATATGGTGTAGAGCTGTATATAGTATAGAATATGGTCTATAGAGGTACATAGTATAAAATATGGTGTATAGTGGTACATAGTATGGAATACTGTGTATAGTGGTACATAGTATAGAATATGGTGTATTGTGCTACATAGTATAGAATATGGTGTATAGAGGTACAAAGTATAGAATATGGTGTATAGTAGTACATAGTATAGCATGTGGTATAGTGGTACATAGTATAGAATGTGGTGTATAGTTGTATATGGTTTAGAGCTGTATAGTGGTACATAGTAAGATATGTGGTGTATAGTAGTACATAGTATAGAATACGGTGTAGAGCTGTATAGTGGTACATAGTATAGAATGTGGTGTAGAGCAGTATAGTGGTTCATAGTATAGAATATGGTGTATAGTAGTACATAGTATAGAATGTGTTGTAGAGCTGTTTAGTGGTACATAGTATAGAATATGTTGTATAGTGTTAAATAGTATAGAATATGGTGTATAGTGGTACATAGTATAGAATATGGTGTTGAGCTGTATAGTGGTACATAGTATAGAATATGGTGTAGTTTTGTATAGTGGCACAAAGTATAGAATATAGTGTAGAGCTGTATTGTGGTACATATTATAGAATATGGTGTATAGTGGTACATAGTATAGTATATGGTATATAGAGGTACATAGTATAGAATTTGGTGTAGAGCTGTATAGTGGTGCATAGTATAGAGTATTGTGTATAGTGATACATAGCATAGAATATGGTGTAGAGCTGTATAGTGGTGCAGAGTGTAGAATATGCTGTATAGTGCTACATAGTATAGAATATGTTGTATAGTGTTAAATAGTATAGAATATGGTGTATAGTGGTACATAGTATAGAATATGGTGTTGAGCTGTATAGTGGTACATAGTATAGAATATGGTGTAGTTTTGTATAGTGGCACAAAGTATAGAATATAGTGTAGAGCTGTATTGTGGTACATATTATAGAATATGGTGTATAGTGGTACATAGTATAGAATATGGTGTATAGTGGTGCATAGTATAGAATATGGTGTATAGAGGTACATAGTCCAGATTATGGTGTACAGTGGTACATAGTATAGAATGTGGTGTATAGTGGTACATAGTGGTACATAGTATAGAATGTGGTGTAGTGGTACATAGAATAGAATGTGGTGTATAGTGGTATATGGTGTAGAGCTGTATAGTGGTACATAGTATAGAATGTGGTGTATAGTAGTACATAGTATAGAATACGGTGTAGAGCTGTATAGTGGTACATAGTATAGAATGTGGTGTAGAGCTGTATAGTGGTACATAGTATAAAATATGGTGTATAGTGGTACATAGTATAGAATATGGTGTATAGTAGTACATAGTATAGAATATGGTGTAGAGCTGTATAGTGGTACATAGTATAGAATATGGTGTAGTGTTGTATAGCGGTACATAGTATAGAAAATAGTGTAGAGCTGTATTGTGGTACATAGTATAGAATATGGTGTATAGAGGTACATAGTATAGAAAATGGTGTATAGAGGTACATAGTATGGAATACGGTGTATCGTTGTACATAGTATAGAATATGGTGTATAGTGGTACATAGTATAGAATGTGGTGTATAGTGGTACATAGTATAGAATTTGGTGTAGAGCTGTATAGTGGTACATAGTATAGAATATGGTGTATAGAGGTACATATTATAGAATGTGGTGTAGAGCTGTATAGTGGTAAATAGTATAGAATATGTTGTACAGTGGTACATAGTATAGATTGTGGTGAAGAGCTGTATAATGGTACATAGTATAGGATGTGGTGTATAGTGGTATATAGTATAGAATATGGTGTATAGTGGTATATACATAGTACAGAATATGGGGTAGAGCTGTATAGTTGTATATCATATAGAATATGGTGTATAGTGGTACATAGTATAGGATGTGGTGTATAGTGGTATATAGTATAGCATATAGTGTATAGAGGTACATAGTATAGAATATGGTGTATAGTAGTACATAGTCTAGAATGTGGAGTATAGTGGTATATAGTATAGAATGTGGTATAGAGCTGTATAGTGGTACATCGTATAGAATATGGTGTATAGAGTTACATAGTATAGAATATGGGGTATAGTGGTACATAGTATAGAATGTGGTGTATAGTGGTACATAGTGGTACATAGTATAGAATGTGGTGTAGTGGTACATATGTAGAATGTGGTGTATAGTGGTGTATGGTGTAGAGCTGTATAGTGGTACATAGTATAGAATGTGGTGTATAGTAGTACATTGTATATAATATGGTGTAGAGCTGTATAGTGGTACATAGTATAGAATGTGGTGTAGAGCTGTAGAGTGGTACATAATGTAGAATATGGTGTGTAGAGGTACATAGTATAGAATGTGTTGTAGAACTGTATAGTGGTACATAGTATAGAATATGGTGTATAGTGGTACATAGTATAGAATATGTTGTAGAGCTGTATAGTGGTACTTAGTATAGAATATGGTGTAGAGCTGTATTGTGGTACATAGTATAGAATATGGTGTATAGTGGTACATAGTATAGAATATGGTGTATAGAGGTACATAGTATAAAATATGGTGTATAGTGGTACATAGTATGGAAAACGGTGTATAGTGGTACATAGTATAGAATATGGTGTATTGTGGTACATTGTATAGAATATGGTGTAAAGAGGTACATAGTATAGAATATGGTGTATAGTGGTACATAGTATAGAATGTGGTATAGTGGTACATAGTATAGAATGTGGTGTAGAGCTGTATAGTGGTACATAGTATAGAATGTGGTGTTGAGCTGTATAGTGGTACATAGTATTGAATATGGTGTATAGTGTTACATAGTATAGAATGTTTTGTAGAGCTGTATAGTGGTACATAGTATAGAATATGGTGTATAGTGGTACATAGTATAGAATATGGTGTATAGTGGAACATATTATAGAATATGGTGTAGAGCTGTATAGTGATACATAGTACAGAATATGGGGTAGAGCTGTATAGTTGTATATCGTATAGAATATGGTGTATAGTGGTAAATAGTATAGATTATGGTGTATAGAGGTACATAGTATAGAATGTGGTGAAGAGCTGTATAATGGTACATAGTCTAGAATGTGGTGTGTAGTGGTATATAGTATAGAATGTGGTGTAGAGCTGTATAGTGGTACATCGTATAGAATATGGTGTATAGTGGTATATAGTATAGAATATGGTGTATAGAGGTACATAGAATAGAATATTGGGTATAAGGTTACATAGTATAGAATGTGGTGTATAGTGGTACAAAGTGGTACATAGTATAGAATGTGGTGTAGTGGTACATAGTATAGAATGTGGTCTAGAGCTGTATAGTGGTACATAGTCTTGAATATGGTGTATAGAGGTACATAGTATAGAATGTGTTGTAGAGCTGTATAGTGGTACATAGTATAGAATATGGTGTATAATGGTACATAGTATAGAATATGGTGTATAGTGGTACATAGTATAGAATATGATGTAGATCTGTAATGTAGTACATAGTATAGAATATGGTGTATAGTGGTACATAGTATAGAATATGGTGTATAGTGGTACATAGTATGGAATATGGTGTATAGTGGTACATAGTATAGAATACGGTGTATTGTGGTACATTGTATAGAATATGGTGTATAGAGGTACATTGTATAGAATATGGTGTAAAGAGGTACATAGTATAGAATATGGTGTATAGTGGTACATAGTATAGAATGTGGTATAGTGGTACATAGTATAGAATGTGGTGTAGAGCTGTATAGTGGTACATAGTATAGAATGTGGTGTAGAGCTGTATAGTGGTACATAGTATAGGATATGGTGTATAGTGTTACATAGTATAGAATGTTTTGTAGAGCTGTATAGTGGTACATAGTATAGGATATGGTGTATAGTGGTACATAGTATAGAATATGGTGTATAGTGGAACATACTATAGAATATGGTGTAGAGCTGTATAGTGATACATAGTACAGAATATGGGGTAGAGCTGTATAGTTGTATATCGTATAGAATATGGTGTATAGTGGTAAATAGTATAGATTATGGTGTATAGTGGTACATAGTATAGAATGTGGTGAAGAGCTTTATAATGGTACATAGTCTAGAATGTGGTGTGTAGTGGTATATAGTATAGAATGTGGTGTAGAGCTGTATAGTGGTACATCGTATAGAATATGGTGTATAGTGGTATATAGTATAGAATATGGTGTATAGAGGTACATAGAATATAATATTGGGTATAAGGGTACATAGGATAGAATGTGGTGTATAGTGGTACAAAGTGGTACATAGTATAGAATGTGGTGTAGTGGTACATAGTATAGAATGTGGTCTAGAGCTGTATAGTGGTACATAGTCTTGAATATGGTGTATAGAGGTACATAGTATAGAAAGTGTTGTAGAGCTGTATAGTGGTACATAGTATAGAATATGGTGTATAATGGTACATAGTATAGAATATGGTGTATAGTGGTACATAGTATAGAATATGGTGTAGATCTGTAATGTAGTACATAGTATAGAATATGGTGTATAGTGGTACATAGTATAGAATATGGTGTATAGTGGTACATAGTATGGAATACGGTGTATAGTGGTACATAGTATAGAATATGGTGTATTGTGGTACATTGTATAGAATATGGTGTATAGAGGTACATAGTATAGAAAACAGGGTATAGTGGTACATAGTATAGAATATGGTGTAGAGCTGTATAGTGATACATAGAATAGAATAGGGTGTAGTGTTGTATAGTGGTACATAGTATAGAATAGGGTGTAGAGCTGTATTGTGGTACATATTATAGAATATGGTGTATAGTGGTACATAGTATAGAATATGGTATATAGAGGTACATAGTATAGAATTTGGTGTAGAGATGTATAGTGGTGCATAGTATAGAGTATTGTGTATAGTGATACATAGCATAGAATATAGTGTAGACCTGTATAGTGGTGCAGAGTGTAGAATATGGTGTATAGTGCTACATAGTATAGAATATGATATATAGTGTCATATAGTATAGAATGTGGTGTAGAGCTGTATAGTGGTACATAGTATAGAATATGGTGTATAGTGGTACATAGTATAGAATATGGTGTATAGAGGTACATAGTCCAGATTATGGTGTACAATGGTACATAGTATAGAATGTGGTGTATAGTGGTACATAGTGGTACATAGTATAGAATGTGGTGTAGTGGTACATAGTATAGAATGTGGTGTATAGAGGTATATGGTGTAGAGCTGTATAGTGGTACATAGTATAGAATGTGGTGTATAGCAGTACATAGTATTGAATACGGTGTAGAGCTGTATAGTGGTACATAGTATAGAATGTGGTGTAGAGCTGTATAGTGGTACATAGTATGAAATATGGTGTATAGTGGTACATAGTATAGAATATGGTGTATAGTAGTACATAGTATAGAATATGGTGTAGAGCTGTATAGTGGTACATAGTATAGAATATGGTGTAGTGTTGTATAGTGATACATAGTATAGAAAATAGTGTAGAGCTGTATTGTGGTACATAGTATAGAATATGGTGTATAGCGGTACATAGTAAAGAAAATGGTGTATAGAGGTACATAGTATGGAATACGGTGTATAGTTGTACATAGTATAGAATATGGTGTATTGTGGTTCATTGTATAGAATATGGTATATAGAGGTACAAAGTATAGATTATGGTGTATAGTGGTACATAGTATAGAATGTGGTGTATAGTGGTACATAGTATAGAATTTGGTGTAGAGCTGTATAGTGGTACATAGTATAGAATATGTTGTATAGTGGTACATAGTATAGATTGTGGTGTAAAGCTGTATAGTGGTACATAGTATAGAATGCGGTGTATAGTGGTATATAGTATAGAATATAGTGTACAGAGGTACATATTATAGAATGTGGTGTAGAGCTGTATAGTTGTAAATAGTATAGAATATGTTTTATAGTGGTACATAGTATAGATTGTGGTGTAAAGCTGTATAATGGTACATAGTATAGAATGTGGTGTATAGTTGTACATAGTATAGAATATGGTGTATAGTGGTACATATTATAGAATGTGGTGTAGAGCTTTATAGTGGTAAATAGTATAGAATATGTTGTATAGTGGTACATAGTATATATTGTGGTGTAAAGCGTAATAATGGTACATAGTATAGAATGTGGTGTATAGTGGTACATAGTATAGAATATGGTGTATAGTGGTACATAGTATAGAATGTGGTGTATAGTGGTACATAGTATATAATATGGTGTATAGAGGTACATAGTATAGAATATGGTGTATAGAGGTACATAGTCTAGAATATGGTGTATAGTATTACATAGTCTAGAATATGGTGTATAGTGGATAGTGGTACATAGTATAGAATGTGATGTAGAGCTGTATAGTGGTACATAGAATAGAATATGATGTATAGTGGTACATAGTATAGAATGTGGTGTAGAGCTGTATAATGGTACATAGTATTGAATTTGGTATAGAACTGTATAGTGGTACATAGTATAGAATATGGTGTATAGTGGAAACAGTATAGAATATGGTGTATAGTGGTACATAGCATAGAATGTTGTGTATAGTGGTACATATTATAGAATATGGTGTATTGTGGTACATAGTTTAGAATATGGTGTATAGTGGTACATAGCATAGAATGTGGTGTATAGTGGTACATAGTATAGAATATGGTGTATAGAGGTACATAGTATAGAATATGGTGTGTTTAGTCGTACATAGTATAGAATATGGTGTATAGTGGTACATAGTATAGAATATGGTGTATTGTGATACATAGTATAGAATATGGTGTATAGTGGTACATAGTATAGAATACGGTGTATTGTGGTACATTGTATAGAATATGGTGTATAGAGGTACATTGTATAGAATATGGTGTAAAGAGGTACATAGTATAGAATATGGTGTATAGTGGTACATAGTATAGAATGTGGTATAGTGGTACATAGTATAGAATGTGGTGTAGAGCTGTATAGTGGTACATAGTATAGAATGTGGTGTAGAGCTGTATAGTGGTACATAGTATAGGATATGGTGTATAGTGTTACATAGTATAGAATGTTTTGTAGAGCTGTATAGTGGTACATAGTATAGGATATGGTGTATAGTGGTACATAGTATAGAATATGGTGTATAGTGGAACATATTATAGAATATGGTGTAGAGCTGTATAGTGATACATAGTACAGAATATGGGGTAGAGCTGTATAGTTGTATATCGTATAGAATATGGTGTATAGTGGTAAATAGTATAGATTATGGTGTATAGTGGTACATAGTATAGAATGTGGTGAAGAGCTTTATAATGGTACATAGTCTAGAATGTGGTGTGTAGTGGTATATAGTATAGAATGTGGTGTAGAGCTGTATAGTGGTACATCGTATAGAATATGGTGTATAGTGGTATATAGTATAGAATATGGTGTATAGAGGTACATAGAATATAATATTGGGTATAAGGGTACATAGGATAGAATGTGGTGTATAGTGGTACAAAGTGGTACATAGTATAGAATGTGGTGTAGTGGTACATAGTATAGAATGTGGTCTAGAGCTGTATAGTGGTACATAGTCTTGAATATGGTGTATAGAGGTACATAGTATAGAAAGTGTTGTAGAGCTGTATAGTGGTACATAGTATAGAATATGGTGTATAATGGTACATAGTATAGAATATGGTGTATAGTGGTACATAGTATAGAATATGGTGTAGATCTGTAATGTAGTACATAGTATAGAATATGGTGTATAGTGGTACATAGTATAGAATATGGTGTATAGTGGTACATAGTATGGAATACGGTGTATAGTGGTACATAGTATAGAATATGGTGTATTGTGGTACATTGTATAGAATATGGTGTATAGAGGTACATAGTATAGAAAACGGGGTATAGTGGTACATAGTATAGAATATGGTGTAGAGCTGTATAGTGATACATAGAATAGAATAGGGTGTAGTGTTGTATAGTGGTACATAGTATAGAATAGGGTGTAGAGCTGTATTGTGGTACATATTATAGAATATGGTGTATAGTGGTACATAGTATAGAATATGGTATATAGAGGTACATAGTATAGAATTTGGTGTAGAGATGTATAGTGGTGCATAGTATAGAGTATTGTGTATAGTGATACATAGCATAGAATATAGTGTAGACCTGTATAGTGGTGCAGAGTGTAGAATATGGTGTATAGTGCTACATAGTATAGAATATGATATATAGTGTCATATAGTATAGAATGTGGTGTAGAGCTGTATAGTGGTACATAGTATAGAATATGGTGTATAGTGGTACATAGTATAGAATATGGTGTATAGAGGTACATAGTCCAGATTATGGTGTACAATGGTACATAGTATAGAATGTGGTGTATAGTGGTACATAGTGGTACATAGTATAGAATGTGGTGTAGTGGTACATAGTATAGAATGTGGTGTATAGAGGTATATGGTGTAGAGCTGTATAGTGGTACATAGTATAGAATGTGGTGTATAGCAGTACATAGTATTGAATACGGTGTAGAGCTGTATAGTGGTACATAGTATAGAATGTGGTGTAGAGCTGTATAGTGGTACATAGTATGAAATATGGTGTATAGTGGTACATAGTATAGAATATGGTGTATAGTAGTACATAGTATAGAATATGGTGTAGAGCTGTATAGTGGTACATAGTATAGAATATGGTGTAGTGTTGTATAGTGATACATAGTATAGAAAATAGTGTAGAGCTGTATTGTGGTACATAGTATAGAATATGGTGTATAGCGGTACATAGTAAAGAAAATGGTGTATAGAGGTACATAGTATGGAATACGGTGTATAGTTGTACATAGTATAGAATATGGTGTATTGTGGTTCATTGTATAGAATATGGTATATAGAGGTACAAAGTATAGATTATGGTGTATAGTGGTACATAGTATAGAATGTGGTGTATAGTGGTACATAGTATAGAATTTGGTGTAGAGCTGTATAGTGGTACATAGTATAGAATATGTTGTATAGTGGTACATAGTATAGATTGTGGTGTAAAGCTGTATAGTGGTACATAGTATAGAATGCGGTGTATAGTGGTATATAGTATAGAATATAGTGTACAGAGGTACATATTATAGAATGTGGTGTAGAGCTGTATAGTTGTAAATAGTATAGAATATGTTTTATAGTGGTACATAGTATAGATTGTGGTGTAAAGCTGTATAATGGTACATAGTATAGAATGTGGTGTATAGTTGTACATAGTATAGAATATGGTGTATAGTGGTACATAGTATAGAATGTGGTGTAGAGCTTTATAGTGGTAAATAGTATAGAATATGTTGTATAGTGGTACATAGTATATATTGTGGTGTAAAGCGTAATAATGGTACATAGTATAGAATGTGGTGTATAGTGGTACATAGTATAGAATATGGTGTATAGTGGTACATAGTATAGAATGTGGTGTATAGTGGTACATAGTATATAATATGGTGTATAGAGGTACATAGTATAGAATATGGTGTATAGAGGTACATAGTCTAGAATATGGTGTATAGTATTACATAGTCTAGAATATGGTGTATAGTGGATAGTGGTACATAGTATAGAATGTGATGTAGAGCTGTATAGTGGTACATAGAATAGAATATGATGTATAGTGGTACATAGTATAGAATGTGGTGTAGAGCTGTATAATGGTACATAGTATTGAATTTGGTATAGAACTGTATAGTGGTACATAGTATAGAATATGGTGTATAGTGGAAACAGTATAGAATATGGTGTATAGTGGTACATAGCATAGAATGTTGTGTATAGTGGTACATATTATAGAATATGGTGTATTGTGGTACATAGTTTAGAATATGGTGTATAGTGGTACATAGCATAGAATGTGGTGTATAGTGGTACATAGTATAGAATATGGTGTATAGAGGTACATAGTATAGAATATGGTGTGTTTAGTCGTACATAGTATAGAATATGGTGTATAGTGGTACATAGTATAGAATATGGTGTATTGTGATACATAGTATAGAATATGGTGTATAGTGGTACATAGTATAGAATATGGTGTATAGAGGTACATAGTATAGAATTTGGTGTATAGAGAAACATAGTATAGAATGTGGTGTAGAGATGCATAGTGGTACATAGTATAGAATTTGGTGTATTGTGGTACATTGTATAGAATGTGGTGTAGAGCTGTATAGTGGTACATAGTATAGAATGTGGTGTATAGAGGAACATAGTATAGAATGTGGTGTAGAGCTGTATAGTGGAACATAGTATAGAGTGTGGTGTATAGTGGTATATAGTATAGAATGTGGTATAAAGCTGTACAATGGTACATAGTATAGAATGTGGTGTATAGTGGTACATAATATAGAATATAGTGTATAGTGGTACATAGTACAGAATATGGTGTATAGTAGTACATAGTATAGAATATGGTGTAGTGCTGTATAGTGGTACATAGTATAGAATATGGTGTAGAGCTGTATTGTGCTACACAGCATAGAATATGGTGTTTAGTGGTACATAGTATAGAAAATGGTGTATAGAGGTACATAGTATAGAAAATGGTGTGTATAGTGGTTCATATTATATAATACGGTGTATAGTGGTACATAGTATAGAATATGGTGTATTGTGATACATAGTATAGAATATGGTGTACAGTGGTACATAGTATAGAATATGGTGTATAGAGATACAAAGTATAGAATATGGTGAATAGTGGAACATAGTATAGAATGTGGTGTATAGTGGTACATAGTATAGAATTTGGTGTAGAGCTATATATTGGTACATAGTATAGAATATGGTGTATAGAGGAACATAGAATAGAATGTGGTGTAGAGATGTATAGTGGTACATAGTATATAATATGGTGTATTGTGGTACATTGTATAGAATATGGTGTATAGTGGTACATAGTATAGAATATGGTGTATAGAGGTACATAGTATAGAATATGGTGTATAGTGGTACATAGTATAGAATGTATTGTATAGTTGTACATATAATAAAATATGGTGTATAGCGGTATATAGTATAGAATATGGTATATAGTGGTAAATAGTATAGAATATGGTGTATTGTGGTACATAGTATAGAATATGGTGTATAGTGGTACACAGTATAGAATATGGTGTATAGAGGTACATAGTATAGAATATGGTGTATAGTGGTACATAGTATAGAATGTGGTGTATAGTGGTACATAGTATAAATTATGGTGTATTGAGGTACATAGTATAGAATATGGTGTATAGTGGTACATAGTCTAGAATGTGGTGTATAGTGGTACATAGAATATGGTGTATAGTGGAACAAAGTATAGAATGTGGTGTAGAGCTGTATAGTGGTACATAGTATAGAATATGGTATATAGTGGTACGTAGTCTAGAATGTGGTGTATAGAGGTACATAGTATATAATATGGTGTGCAGTGGTACATAGTATAGAATATGGTGTATAGTGGTACATAGTATAGAATATGGTGTATAGTGGTACATAGTATAGAATATGGTGTATAGTGGTACATAGTATAGAATATGGTGTACTGTGGTACATTGTGTAAAATATGGTGTATAGAGGTACGTAGTATAGAATATGGTGTATAGTGGTACATAGTATAGAATGTGGTATAGCGGTACATAGTATAGAATGTGGTGTATAGTAGTACATAGTATAGAATACGGTGTAGAGCTGTATAGTGGTACATAGTATAGAATGTGGTGTAGAGCTGTATAGTGGTACATAGTATAGAATATGGTGTATAGTAGTACATAGTATAGAATGTGTTGTAGAGCTGTATATTGGTACATAGTATAGAATATGGTGTATAGTGGTAAATAGTATAGAATATGGTGTATAGTGGTACATAGTATAGAATATGGTGTTGAGCTGTATAGTGGTACATAGTATAGAATATGGTGTAGTGTTGTATAGTGGTACAAAGTATACAATATGGTGTAGAGCTGTATTGTGGTACATATTATAGAATATGGTGTATAGTGGTACATAGTATAGAATATGGTATATAGAGGTACATAGTATAGAATTTGGTGTAGAGATGTATAGTGGTGCATAGTATAGAGTATTGTGTATAGTGATACATAGCATAGAATATGGTGTAGACCTGTATAGTGGTGCAGAGTGTAGAATATGGTGTATAGTGCTACATAGTATAGAATATGATATATAGTGTCATATAGTATAGAATGTGGTGTAGAGCTGTATAGTGGTACATAGTATAGAATATGGTGTATAGTGGTACATTGTATAGAATATGGTGTATAGAGGTACATAGTCCAGATTATGGTGTACAATGGTACATAGTATAGAATGTGGTGTATAGTGGTACATAGTGGTACATAGTATAGAATGTGGTGTAGTGGTACATAGTATAGAATGTGGTGTATAGAGGTATATGGTGTAGAGCTGTATAGTGGTACATAGTATAGAATGTGGTGTATAGCAGTACATAGTATTGAATACGGTGTAGAGCTGTATAGTGGTACATAGTATAGAATATGGTGTATAGAGGAACATAGAATAGAATGTGGTGTAGAGATGTATAGTGGTACATAGTATATAATATGGTGTATTGTGGTACATTGTATAGAATATGGTGTATAGTGGTACATAGTATAGAATATGGTGTATAGAGGTACATAGTATAGAATATGGTGTATAGTGGTACATAGTATAGAATGTATTGTATAGTTGTACATATAATAAAATATGGTGTATAGCGGTATATAGTATAGAATATGGTATATAGTGGTAAATAGTATAGAATATGGTGTATTGTGGTACATAGTATAGAATATGGTGTATAGTGGTACACAGTATAGAATATGGTGTATAGAGGTACATAGTATAGAATATGGTGTATAGTGGTACATAGTATAGAATGTGGTGTATAGTGGTACATAGTATAAATTATGGTGTATTGAGGTACATAGTATAGAATATGGTGTATAGTGGTACATAGTCTAGAATGTGGTGTATAGTGGTACATAGAATATGGTGTATAGTGGAACAAAGTATAGAATGTGGTGTAGAGCTGTATAGTGGTACATAGTATAGAATATGGTATATAGTGGTACGTAGTCTAGAATGTGGTGTATAGAGGTACATAGTATATAATATGGTGTGCAGTGGTACATAGTATAGAATATGGTGTATAGTGGTACATAGTATAGAATATGGTGTATAGTGGTACATAGTATAGAATATGGTGTATAGTGGTACATAGTATAGAATATGGTGTACTGTGGTACATTGTGTAAAATATGGTGTATAGAGGTACGTAGTATAGAATATGGTGTATAGTGGTACATAGTATAGAATGTGGTATAGCGGTACATAGTATAGAATGTGGTGTATAGTAGTACATAGTATAGAATACGGTGTAGAGCTGTATAGTGGTACATAGTATAGAATGTGGTGTAGAGCTGTATAGTGGTACATAGTATAGAATATGGTGTATAGTAGTACATAGTATAGAATGTGTTGTAGAGCTGTATATTGGTACATAGTATAGAATATGGTGTATAGTGGTAAATAGTATAGAATATGGTGTATAGTGGTACATAGTATAGAATATGGTGTTGAGCTGTATAGTGGTACATAGTATAGAATATGGTGTAGTGTTGTATAGTGGTACAAAGTATACAATATGGTGTAGAGCTGTATTGTGGTACATATTATAGAATATGGTGTATAGTGGTACATAGTATAGAATATGGTATATAGAGGTACATAGTATAGAATTTGGTGTAGAGATGTATAGTGGTGCATAGTATAGAGTATTGTGTATAGTGATACATAGCATAGAATATGGTGTAGACCTGTATAGTGGTGCAGAGTGTAGAATATGGTGTATAGTGCTACATAGTATAGAATATGATATATAGTGTCATATAGTATAGAATGTGGTGTAGAGCTGTATAGTGGTACATAGTATAGAATATGGTGTATAGTGGTACATAGTATAGAATATGGTGTATAGAGGTACATAGTCCAGATTATGGTGTACAATGGTACATAGTATAGAATGTGGTGTATAGTGGTACATAGTGGTACATAGTATAGAATGTGGTGTAGTGGTACATAGTATAGAATGTGGTGTATAGAGGTATATGGTGTAGAGCTGTATAGTGGTACATAGTATAGAATGTGGTGTATAGCAGTACATAGTATTGAATACGGTGTAGAGCTGTATAGTGGTACATAGTATAGAATGTGGTGTAGAGCTGTATAGTGGAACATAGTATGAAATATGGTGTATAGTGGTACATAGTATTGAATATGGTGTATAGTAGTACATAGTATAGAATATGGTGTAGAGCTGTATAGTGGTACATAGTATAGAATATGGTGTAGTGTTGTATAGTGATACATAGTATAGAAAATAGTGTAGAGCTGTATTGTGGTACATAGTATAGAATATGGTGTATAGCGGTACATAGTAAAGAAAATGGTGTATAGAGGTACATAGTATGGAATACGGTGTATAGTTGTACATAGTATAGAATATGGTGTATTGTGGTACATTGTATAGAATATGGTATATAGAGGTACAAAGTATAGATTATGGTGTATAGTGGTACATAGTATAGAATGTGGTGTATAGTGGTACATAGTATAGAATTTGGTGTAGAGCTGTATAGTGGTACATAGTATAGAATATGTTTTATAGTGGTACATAGTATAGAATGTGATGTAGAGCTGTATAGTGGTACATAGAATAGAATATGATGTATAGTGGTACATAGTATAGAATGTGGTGTAGAGCTGTATAATGGTACATAGTATTGAATTTGGTATAGAACTGTATAGTGGTACATAGTATAGAATGTGGTGTATAGTGGAAACAGTATAGAATATGGTGTATAGTGGTACATAGCATAGAATGTTGTGTATAGTGGTACATATTATAGAATATGGTGTATTGTGGTACATAGTTTAGAATATGGTGTATAGTGGTACATAGCATAGAATGTGGTGTATAGTGGTACATAGTATAGAATATGGTGTATAGAGGTACATAGTATAGAATATGGTGTGTTTAGTCGTACATAGTATAGAATATGGTGTATAGTGGTACATAGTATAGAATATGGTGTATTGTGATACATAGTATAGAATATGGTGTATAGTGGTACATAGTATAGAATATGGTGTATAGAGGTACATAGTATAGAATTTGGTGTATAGAGAAACATAGTATAGAATGTGGTGTAGAGATGCATAGTGGTACATAGTATAGAATTTGGTGTATTGTGGTACATTGTATAGAATGTGGTGTAGAGCTGTATAGTGGTACATAGTATAGAATGTGGTGTATAGAGGAACATAGTATAGAATGTGGTGTAGAGCTGTATAGTGGAACATAGTATAGAGTGTGGTGTATAGTGGTATATAGTATAGAATGTGGTATAAAGCTGTACAATGGTACATAGTATAGAATGTGGTGTATAGTGGTACATAGTATAGAATATAGTGTATAGTGGTACATAGTATAGAATATGGTGTATAGTAGTACATAGTATAGAATATGGTGTAGTGCTGTATAGTGGTACATAGTATAGAATATGGTGTAGAGCTGTATTGTGCTACACAGCATAGAATATGGTGTATAGTGGTACATAGTATAGAAAATGGTGTATAGAGGTACATAGTATAGAATATGGTGTGTATAGTGGTTCAAATTATATAATACGGTGTATAGTGGTACATAGTATAGAATATGGTGTATTGTGATACATAGTATAGAATATGGTGTACAGTGGTACATAGTATAGAATATGGTGTATAGAGATACAAAGTATAGAATATGGTGAATAGTGGAACATAGTATAGAATGTGGTGTATAGTGGTACATAGTATAGAATTTGGTGTAGAGCTATATATTGGTACATAGTATAGAATATGGTGTATAGAGGAACATAGTATAGAATGTGGTGTAGAGATGTATAGTGGTACATAGTATAGAATATGGTGTATTGTGGTACATTGTATAGAATATGGTGTATAGTGGTACATAGTATAGAATATGGTGTATAGAGGTACATAGTATAGAATATGGTGTATAGTGGTACATAGTATAGAATGTATTGTATAGTTGTACATAGAATAAAATATGGTGTATAGCGGTATATAGTATAGAATATGGTATATAGTGGTAAATAGTATAGAATATGGTGTATTGTGGTACATAGTATAGAATATGGTGTATAGTGGTACACAGTATAGAATATGGTGTATAGAGGTACATAGTATAGAATATGGTGTATAGTGGTACATAGTATAGAATGTGGTGTATAGTGGTACATAGTATAAATTATGGTGTATTGAGGTACATAGTATAGAATATGGTGTATAGTGGTACATAGTCTAGAATGTGGTGTATAGTGGTACATAGAATATGGTGTATAGTGGTACAAAGTATAGAATGTGGTGTAGAGCTGTATAGTGGTACATAGTATAGAATATGGTGTATAGTGGTACGTAGTCTAGAATGTGGTTTATAGAGGTACATAGTATATAATATGGTGTGCAGTGGTACATAGTATAGAATATGGTGTATAGTGGTACATAGTATAGAATATGGTGTATAGTGGTACATAGTATAGAATATAGTGTATAGTGGTACATAGTATAGAATATGGTGTACTGTGGTACATTGTGTAGAATATGGTGTATAGAGGTACGTAGTATAGAATATGGTGTATAGTGGTACATAGTATAGAATGTGGTATAGCGGTACATAGTATAGAATGTGGTGTATAGTAGTACATAGTATAGAATACGGTGTAGAGCTGTATAGTGGTACATAGTATAGAATGTGGTGTAGAGCTGTATAGTGGTACATAGTATAGAATATGGTGTATAGTAGTACATAGTATAGAATGTGTTGTAGAGCTGTATATTGGTACATAGTATAGAATATGGTGTATAGTGGTAAATAGTATAGAATATGGTGTATAGTGGTACATAGTATAGAATATGGTGTTGAGCTGTATAGTGGTACATAGTATAGAATATGGTGTAGTGTTGTATAGTGGTACAAAGTATACAATATGGTGTAGAGCTGTATTGTGGTACATATTATAGAATATGGTGTATAGTGGTACATAGTATAGAATATGGTATATAGAGGTACATAGTATAGAATTTGGTGTAGAGATGTATAGTGGTGCATAGTATAGAGTATTGTGTATAGTGATACATAGCATAGAATATGGTGTAGACCTGTATAGTGGTGCAGAGTGTAGAATATGGTGTATAGTGCTACATAGTATAGAATATGATATATAGTGTCATATAGTATAGAATGTGGTGTAGAGCTGTATAGTGGTACATAGTATAGAATATGGTGTATAGTGGTACATAGTATAGAATATGGTGTATAGAGGTACATAGTCCAGATTATGGTGTACAATGGTACATAGTATAGAATGTGGTGTATAGTGGTACATAGTGGTACATAGTATAGAATGTGGTGCAGTGGTACATAGTATAGAATGTGGTGTATAGAGGTATATGGTGTAGAGCTGTATAGTGGTACATAGTATAGAATGTGGTGTATAGCAGTACATAGTATTGAATATGGTGTAGAGCTGTATAGTGGTACATAGTATAGAATGTGGTGTAGAGCTGTATAGTGGAACATAGTATGAAATATGGTTTATAGTGGTACATAGTATTGAATATGGTGTATAGTAGTACATAGTATAGAATATGGTGTAGAGCTGTATAGTGGTACATAGTATAGAATATGATGTAGTGTTGTATAGTGATACATAGTATAGAAAATAGTGTAGAGCTGTATTGTGGTACATAGAATAGAATATGGTGTATAGCGGTACATAGTAAAGAAAATGGTGTATAGAGGTACATAGTATGGAATACGGTGTATAGTTGTACATAGTATAGAATATGGTGTATTGTGGTACATTGTATAGAATATGGTATATAGAGGTACAAAGTATAGATTATGGTGTATAGTGGTACATAGTATAGAATGTGGTGTATAGTGGTACATAGTATAGAATTTGGTGTAGAGCTGTATAGTGGTACATAGTATAGAATATGTTGTATAGTGGTACATAGTATAGAATGTGATGTAGAGCTGTATAGTGGTACATAGAATAGAATATGATGTATAGTGGTACATAGTATAGAATGTGGTGTAGAGCTGTATAATGGTACATAGTATTGAATTTGGTATAGAACTGTATAGTGGTACATAGTATAGAATATGGTGTATAGTGGAAACAGTATAGAATATGGTGTATAGTGGTACATAGCATAGAATGTTGTGTATAGTGGTACATATTATAGAATATGGTGTATTGTGGTACATAGTTTAGAATATGGTGTATAGTGGTACATAGCATAGAATGTGGTGTATAGTGGTACATAGTATAGAATATGGTGTATAGAGGTACATAGTATAGAATATGGTGTGTTTAGTCGTACATAGTATAGAATATGGTGTATAGTGGTACATAGTATAGAATATGGTGTATTGTGATACATAGTATAGAATATGGTGTATAGTGGTACATAGTATAGAATATGGTGTATAGAGGTACATAGTATAGAATTTGGTGTATAGAGAAACATAGTATAGAATGTGGTGTAGAGATGCATAGTGGTACATAGTATAGAATTTGGTGTATTGTGGTACATTGTATAGAATGTGGTGTAGAGCTGTATAGTGGTACATAGTATAGAATGTGGTGTATAGAGGAACATAGTATAGAATGTGGTGTAGAGCTGTATAGTGGAACATAGTATAGAGTGTGGTGTATAGTGGTATATAGTATAGAATGTGGTATAAAGCTGTACAATGGTACATAGTATAGAATGTGGTGTATAGTGGTACATAGTATAGAATATAGTGTATAGTGGTACATAGTATAGAATATGGTGTATAGTAGTACATAGTATAGAATATGGTGTAGTGCTGTATAGTGGTACATAGTATAGAATATGGTGTAGAGCTGTATTGTGCTACACAGCATAGAATATGGTGTATAGTGGTACATAGTATAGAAAATGGTGTATAGAGGTACATAGTATAGAATATGGTGTGTATAGTGGTTCATATTATATAATACGGTGTATAGTGGTACATAGTATAGAATATGGTGTATTGTGATACATAGTATAGAATATGGTGTACAGTGGTACATAGTATAGAATATGGTGTATAGAGATACAAAGTATAGAATATGGTGAATAGTGGAACATAGTATAGAATGTGGTGTATAGTGGTACATAGTATAGAATTTGGTGTAGAGCTATATATTGGTACATAATATAGAATATGGTGTATAGAGGAACATAGTATAGAATGTGGTGTAGAGATGTATAGTGGTACATAGTATAGAATATGGTGTATAGAGGTACATAGTACAGAATATGGTGTATAGTGGTACATAGTATAGAATGTATTGTATAGTTGTACATAGAATAAAATATGGTGTATAGCGGTATATAGTATAGAATATGGTATATAGTGGTAAATAGTATAGAATATGGTGTATTGTGGTACATAGTATAGAATATGGTGTATAGTGGTACACAGTATAGAATATGGTGTATAGAGGTACATAGTATAGAATATGGTGTATAGTGGTACATAGTATAGAATGTGGTGTATAGTAGTACATAGTATAAATTATGGTGTATTGAGGTACATAGTATAGAATATGGTGTATAGTGGTACATAGTCTAGAATGTGGTGTATAGTGGTACATAGAATATGGTGTATAGTAGTACAAAGTATAGAATGTGGTGTAGAGCTGTATAGTGGTACATAGTATAGAATATGGTATATAGTGGTACGTAGTCTAGAATGTGGTGTATAGAGGTACATAGTATATAATATGGTGTGCAGTGGTACATAGTATAGAATATGGTGTATAGTGGTACATAGTATAGAATATGGTGTATAGTGGTACATAGTATAGAATATGGTGTATAGTGGTACATAGTATAGAATATGGTGTACTGTGGTACATTGTGTAGAATATGGTGTATAGAGGTACGTAGTATAGAATATGGTGTATAGTGGTACATAGTATAGAATGTGGTATAGCGGTACATAGTATAGAATGTGGTGTATAGTAGTACATAGTATAGAATACGGTGTAGAGCTGTATAGTGGTACATAGTATAGAATGTGGTGTAGAGCTGTATAGTGGTACATAGTATAGAATATGGTGTATAGTAGTACATAGTATAGAATGTGTTGTAGAGCTGTATATTGGTACATAGTATAGAATATGGTGTATAGTGGTAAATAGTATAGAATATGGTGTATAGTGGTACATAGTATAGAATATGGTGTTGAGCTGTATAGTGGTACATAGTATAGAATATGGTGTAGTGTTGTATAGTGGTACAAAGTATACAATATGGTGTAGAGCTGTATTGTGGTACATATTATAGAATATGGTGTATAGTGGTACATAGTATAGAATATGGTATATAGAGGTACATAGTATAGAATTTGGTGTAGAGATGTATAGTGGTGCATAGTATAGAGTATTGTGTATAGTGATACATAGCATAGAATATGGTGTAGACCTGTATAGTGGTGCAGAGTGTAGAATATGGTGTATAGTGCTACATAGTATAGAATATGATATATAGTGTCATATAGTATAGAATGTGGTGTAGAGCTGTATAGTGGTACATAGTATAGAATATGGTGTATAGTGGTACATAGTATAGAATATGGTGTATAGAGGTACATAGTCCAGATTATGGTGTACAATGGTACATAGTATAGAATGTGGTGTATAGTGGTACATAGTTGTACATAGTATAGAATGTGGTGTAGTGGTACATAGTATAGAATGTGGTGTATAGAGGTATATGGTGTAGAGCTGTATAGTGGTACATTGTATAGAATGTGGTGTATAGCAGTACATAGTATTGAATACGGTGTAGAGCTGTATAGTGGTACATAGTATAGAATGTGGTGTAGAGCTGTATAGTGGAACATAGTATGAAATATGGTGTATAGTGGTACATAGTATTGAATATGGTGTATAGTAGTACATAATATAGAATATGGTGTAGAGCTGTATAGTGGTACATAGTATAGAATATGGTGTAGTGTTGTATAGTGATACATAGTATAGAAAATAGTGTAGAGCTGTATTGTGGTACATAGTATAGAATATGGTGTATAGCGGTACATAGTAAAGAAAATGGTGTATAGAGGTACATAGTATGGAATACGGTGTATAGTTGTACATAGTATAGAATATGGTGTATTGTGGTACATTGTATAGAATATGGTATATAGAGGTACAAAGTATAGATTATGGTGTATAGTGGTACATAGTATAGAATGTGGTGTATAGTGGTACATAGTATAGAATTTGGTGTAGAGCTGTATAGTGGTACATAGTATAGAATATGTTGTATAGTGGTACATAGTATAGAATGTGATGTAGAGCTGTATAGTGGTACATAGAATAGAATATGATGTATAGTGGTACATAGTATAGAATGTGGTGTAGAGCTGTATAATGGTACATAGTATTGAATTTGGTATAGAACTGTATAGTGGTACATAGTAGATGGTGTATAGTGGAAGTATAGAATATGGTGTATAGTGGTACAGTAGCATAGATGTATGTGGTAAGTATAGTGGTACATATTATAGAATATGGTGTATTGTGGTACAGTAGAATAGTGGTGTATAGTGGTAAATAGGGTAATAGCATAGAATGTGGTGTATAGTGGTACATTGTATAGAATATGGTGTATAGAGGTACATAGTATAGAATATGGTGTGTTTAGTCGTACATAGTATAGAATATGGTGTATAGTGGTACATAGTATAGAATATGGTGTATTGTGATACATAGTATAGATATGGTGTATAGTGGTACATAGTATAGAATATGGTGTATAGAGGTACATAGTATAGAATTTGGTGTATAGAGAAACATAGTATAGAATGTGGTGTAGAGATGCATAGTGGTACATAGTATAGAATTTGGTGTATTGTGGTACATTGTATAGAATGTGGTGTAGAGCTGTATAGTGGTACATAGTATAGAATGTGGTGTATAGAGGAACATAGTATAGAATGTGGTGTAGAGATGTATAGTGGTACATAGTATAGAATATGGTGTATTGTGGTACATTGTATAGAATATGGTGTATAGTGGTACATAGTATAGAATATGGTGTATAGAGGTACATAGTATAGAATATGGTGTATAGTGGTACATAGTATAGAATGTATTGTATAGTTGTACATAGAATAAAATATGGTGTATAGCGGTATATAGTATAGAATATGGTATATAGTGGTAAATAGTATAGAATATGGTGTATTGTGGTACATAGTATAGAATATGGTGTATAGTGGTACACAGTATAGAATATGGTGTATAGAGGTACATAGTATAGAATATGGTGTATAATGGTACATAGTATAGAATGTGGTGTATAGTGGTACATAGTATAAATTATGGTGTATTGAGGTACATAGTATAGAATATGGTGTATAGTGGTACATAGTCTAGAATGTGGTGTATAGTGGTACATAGAATATGGTGTATAGTGGTACAAAGTATAGAATGTGGTGTAGAGCTGTATAGTGGTACATAGTATAGAATATGGTGTATAGTGGTACGTAGTCTAGAATGTGGTTTATAGAGGTACATAGTATATAAAATGGTGTGCAGTGGTACATAGTATAGAATATGGTGTATAGTGGTACATAGTATAGAATATGGTGTATAGTGGTACATAGTATAGAATATAGTGTATAGTGGTACATAGTATAGAATATGGTGTACTGTGGTACATTGTGTAGAATATGGTGTATAGAGGTACGTAGTATAGAATATGGTGTATAGTGGTACATAGTATAGAATGTGGTATAGCGGTACATAGTATAGAATGTGGTGTATAGTAGTACATAGTATAGAATACGGTGTAGAGCTGTATAGTGGTACATAGTATAGAATGTGGTGTAGAGCTGTATAGTGGTACATAGTATAGAATATGGTGTATAGTAGTACATAGTATAGAATGTGTTGTAGAGCTGTATATTGGTACATAGTATAGAATACGGTGTATAGTGGTAAATAGTATAGAATATGGTGTATAGTGGTACATAGTATAGAATATGGTGTTGAGCTGTATAGTGGTACATAGTATAGAATATGGTGTAGTGTTGTATAGTGGTACAAAGTATACAATATGGTGTAGAGCTGTATTGTGGTACATATTATAGAATATGGTGTATAGTGGTACATAGTATAGAATATGGTATATAGAGGTACATAGTATAGAATTTGGTGTAGAGATGTATAGTGGTGCATAGTATAGAGTATTGTGTATAGTGATACATAGCATAGAATATGGTGTAGACCTGTATAGTGGTGCAGAGTGTAGAATATGGTGTATAGTGCTACATAGTATAGAATATGATATATAGTGTCATATAGTATAGAATGTGGTGTAGAGCTGTATAGTGGTACATAGTATAGAATATGGTGTATAGTGGTACATAGTATAGAATATGGTGTATAGAGGTACATAGTCCAGATTATGGTGTACAATGGTACATAGTATAGAATGTGGTGTATAGTGGTACATAGTGGTACATAGTATAGAATGTGGTGCAGTGGTACATAGTATAGAATGTGGTGTATAGAGGTATATGGTGTAGAGCTGTATAGTGGTACATAGTATAGAATGTGGTGTATAGCAGTACATAGTATTGAATATGGTGTAGAGCTGTATAGTGGTACATAGTATAGAATGTTGTGTAGAGCTGTATAGTGGAACATAGTATGAAATATGGTGTATAGTGGTACATAGTATTGAATATGGTGTATAGTAGTACATAGTATAGAATATGGTGTAGAGCTGTATAGTGGTACATAGTATAGAATATGGTGTAGTGTTGTATAGTGATACATAGTATAGAAAATAGTGTAGAGCTGTATTGTGGTACATAGAATAGAATATGGTGTATAGCGGTACATAGTAAAGAAAATGGTGTATAGAGGTACATAGTATGGAATACGGTGTATAGTTGTACATAGTATAGAATATGGTGTATTGTGGTACATTGTATAGAATATGGTATATAGAGGTACAAAGTATAGATTATGGTGTATAGTGGTACATAGTATAGAATGTGGTGTATAGTGGTACATAGTATAGAATTTGGTGTAGAGCTGTATAGTGGTACATAGTATAGAATATGTTGTATAGTGGTACATAGTATAGAATGTGATGTAGAGCTGTATAGTGGTACATAGAATAGAATATGATGTATAGTGGTACATAGTATAGAATGTGGTGTAGAGCTGTATAATGGTACATAGTATTGAATTTGGTATAGAACTGTATAGTGGTACATAGTATAGAATATGGTGTATAGTGGAAACAGTATAGAATATGGTGTATAGTGGTACATAGCATAGAATGTTGTGTATAGTGGTACATATTATAGAATATGGTGTATTGTGGTACATAGTTTAGAATATGGTGTATAGTGGTACATAGCATAGAATGTGGTGTATAGTGGTACATTGTATAGAATATGGTGTATAGAGGTACATAGTATAGAATATGGTGTGTTTAGTCGTACATAGTATAGAATATGGTGTATAGTGGTACATAGTATAGAATATGGTGTATTGTGATACATAGTATAGAATATGGTGTATAGTGGTACATAGTATAGAATATGGTGTATAGAGGTACATAGTATAGAATTTGGTGTATAGAGAAACATAGTATAGAATGTGGTGTAGAGATTCATAGTGGTACATAGTATAGAATTTGGTGTATTGTGGTACATTGTATAGAATGTGGTGTAGAGCTGTATAGTGGTACATAGTATAGAATGTGGTGTATAGAGGAACATAGTATAGAATGTGGTGTAGAGCTGTATAGTGGAACATAGTATAGAGTGTGGTGTATAGTGGTATATAGTATAGAATGTGGTATAAAGCTGTACAATGGTACATAGTATAGAATGTGGTGTATAGTGGTACATAGTATAGAATATAGTGTATAGTGGTACATAGTATAGAATATGGTGTATAGTAGTACATAGTATAGAATATGGTGTAGTGCTGTATAGTGGTACATAATATAGAATATGGTGTAGAGCTGTATTGTGCTACACAGCATAGAATATGGTGTATAGTGGTACATAGTATAGAAAATGGTGTATAGAGGTACATAGTATAGAATATGGTGTGTATAGTGGTTCATATTATATAATACGGTGTATAGTGGTACATAGTATAGAATATGGTGTATTGTGATACATAGTATAGAATATGGTGTATAGTGGTACATAGTATAGAATATGGTGTATAGAGATACAAAGTATAGAATATGGTGAATAGTGGAACATAGTATAGAATGTGGTGTATAGTGGTACATAGTATAGAATTTGGTGTAGAGCTATATATTGGTACATAATATAGAATATGGTGTATAGAGGAACATAGTATAGAATGTGGTGTAGAGATGTATAGTGGTACATAGTATAGAATATGGTGTATAGAGGTACATAGTATAGAATATGGTGTATAGTGGTACATAGTATAGAATGTATTGTATAGTTGTACATAGAATAAAATATGGTGTATAGCGGTATATAGTATAGAATATGGTATATAGTGGTAAATAGTATAGAATATGGTGTATTGTGGTACATAGTATAGAATATGGTGTATAGTGGTACACAGTATAGAATATGGTGTATAGAGGTACATAGTATAGAATATGGTGTATAGTGGTACATAGTATAGAATGTGGTGTATAGTAGTACATAGTATAAATTATGGTGTATTGAGGTACATAGTATAGAATATGGTGTATAGTGGTACATAGTCTAGAATGTGGTGTATAGTGGTACATAGAATATGGTGTATAGTAGTACAAAGTATAGAATGTGGTGTAGAGCTGTATAGTGGTACATAGTATAGAATATGGTATATAGTGGTACGTAGTCTAGAATGTGGTGTATAGAGGTACATAGTATATAATATGGTGTGCAGTGGTACATAGTATAGAATATGGTGTATAGTGGTACATAGTATAGAATATGGTGTATAGTGGTACATAGTATAGAATATGGTGTATAGTGGTACATAGTATAGAATATGGTGTATAGTGGTACATAGTATAGAATATGGTGTATAGTGGTACATAGTATAGAATGTGGTATAGCGGTACATAGTATAGAATGTGGTGTATAGTAGTACATAGTATAGAATACGGTGTAGAGCTGTATAGTGGTACATAGTATAGAATGTGGTGTAGAGCTGTATAGTGGTACATAGTATAGAATATGGTGTATAGTAGTACATAGTATAGAATGTGTTGTAGAGCTGTATATTGGTACATAGTATAGAATATGGTGTATATTGGTAAATAGTATAGAATATGGTGTATAGTGGTACATAGTATAGAATATGGTGTATAGTAGTACATAGTATAGAATGTGTTGTAGAGCTGTATATTGGTACATAGTATAGAATATGGTGTATAGTGGTAAATAGTATAGAATATGGTGTATTGTGGTACATTGTATAGAATATGGTATATAGAGGTACAAAGTATAGATTATGGTGTATAGTGGTACATAGTATAGAATGTGGTGTATAGTGGTACTTAGTATAGAATTTGGTGTAGAGCTGTATAGTGGTACATAGTATAGAATATGTTGTATAGTGGTACATAGTATAGAATGTGATGTAGAGCTGTATAGTGGTACATAATATAGAATATGATGTATAGTGGTACATAGTATAGAATGTGGTGTAGAGCTGTATAATGGTACATAGTATTGAATTTGGTATAGAACTGTATAGTGGTACATAGTATAGAATATGGTGTATAGTGGAAACAGTATAGAATATGGTGTATAGTGGTACATAGCATAGAATGTTGTGTATAGTGGTACATATTATAGAATATGGTGTATTGTGGTACATAGTTTAGAATATGGTGTATAGTGGTACATAGCATAGAATGTGGTGTATAGTGGTACATTGTATAGAATATGGTGTATAGAGGTACATAGTATAGAATATGGTGTGTTTAGTCGTACATAGTATAGAATATGGTGTATAGTGGTACATAGTATAGAATATGGTGTATTGTGATACATAGTATAGAATATGGTGTATAGTGGTACATAGTATAGAATATGGTGTATAGAGGTACATAGTATAGAATTTGGTGTATAGAGAAACATAGTATAGAATGTGGTGTAGAGATTCATAGTGGTACATAGTATAGAATTTGGTGTATTGTGGTACATTGTATAGAATGTGGTGTAGAGCTGTATAGTGGTACATAGTATAGAATGTGGTGTATAGAGGAACATAGTATAGAATGTGGTGTAGAGCTGTATAGTGGAACATAGTATAGAGTGTGGTGTATAGTGGTATATAGTATAGAATGTGGTATAAAGCTGTACAATGGTACATAGTATAGAATGTGGTGTATAGTGGTACATAGTATAGAATATAGTGTATAGTGGTACATAGTATAGAATATGGTGTATAGTAGTACATAGTATAGAATATGGTGTAGTGCTGTATAGTGGTACATAGTATAGAATATGGTGTAGAGCTGTATTGTGCTACACAGCATAGAATATGGTGTATAGTGGTACATAGTATAGAAAATGGTGTATAGAGGTACATAGTATAGAATATGGTGTGTATAGTGGTTCATATTATATAATACGGTGTATAGTGGTACATAGTATAGAATATGGTGTATTGTGATACATAGTATAGAATATGGTGTATAGTGGTACATAGTATAGAATATGGTGTATAGAGATACAAAGTATAGAATATGGTGAATAGTGGAACATAGTATAGAATGTGGTGTATAGTGGTACATAGTATAGAATTTGGTGTAGAGCTATATATTGGTACATAATATAGAATATGGTGTATAGAGGAACATAGTATAGAATGTGGTGTAGAGATGTATAGTGGTACATAGTATAGAATATGGTGTATAGAGGTACATAGTATAGAATATGGTGTATAGTGGTACATAGTATAGAATGTATTGTATAGTTGTACATAGAATAAAATATGGTGTATAGCGGTATATAGTATAGAATATGGTATATAGTGGTAAATAGTATAGAATATGGTGTATTGTGGTACATAGTATAGAATATGGTGTATAGTGGTACACAGTATAGAATATGGTGTATAGAGGTACATAGTATAGAATATGGTGTATAGTGGTACATAGTATAGAATGTGGTGTATAGTAGTACATAGTATAAATTATGGTGTATTGAGGTACATAGTATAGAATATGGTGTATAGTGGTACATAGTCTAGAATGTGGTGTATAGTGGTACATAGAATATGGTGTATAGTAGTACAAAGTATAGAATGTGGTGTAGAGCTGTATAGTGGTACATAGTATAGAATATGGTATATAGTGGTACGTAGTCTAGAATGTGGTGTATAGAGGTACATAGTATATAATATGGTGTGCAGTGGTACATAGTATAGAATATGGTGTATAGTGGTACATAGTATAGAATATGGTGTATAGTGGTACATAGTATAGAATATGGTGTATAGTGGTACATAGTATAGAATATGGTGTATAGTGGTACATAGTATAGAATATGGTGTATAGTGGTACATAGTATAGAATGTGGTATAGCGGTACATAGTATAGAATGTGGTGTATAGTAGTACATAGTATAGAATACGGTGTAGAGCTGTATAGTGGTACATAGTATAGAATGTGGTGTAGAGCTGTATAGTGGTACATAGTATAGAATATGGTGTATAGTAGTACATAGTATAGAATGTGTTGTAGAGCTGTATATTGGTACATAGTATAGAATATGGTGTATAGTGGTAAATAGTATAGAATATGGTGTATAGTGGTACATAGTATAGAATATGGTGTTGAGCTGTATAGTGGTACATAGTATAGAATATGGTGTAGTGTTGTATAGTGGTACAAAGTATACAATATGGTGTAGAGCTGTATTGTGGTACATATTATAGAATATGGTGTATAGTGGTACATAGTATAGAATATGGTATATAGAGGTACATAGTATAGAATTTGGTGTAGAGATGTATAGTGGTGCATAGTATAGAGTATTGTGTATAGTGATACATAGCATAGAATATGGTGTAGACCTGTATAGTGGTGCAGAGTGTAGAATATGGTGTATAGTGCTACATAGTATAGAATATGATATATAGTGTCATATAGTATAGAATGTGGTGTAGAGCTGTATAGTGGTACATAGTATAGAATATGGTGTATAGTGGTACATAGTATAGAATATGGTGTATAGATGTACATAGTCCAGATTATGGTGTACAATGGTACATAGTATAGAATGTGGTGTATAGTGGTACATAGTGGTACATAGTATAGAATGTGGTGTAGTGGTACATAGTATAGAATGTGGTGTATAGAGGTATATGGTGTAGAGCTGTATAGTGGTACATAGTATAGAATGTGGTGTATAGCAGTACATAGTATTGAATACGGTGTAGAGCTGTATAGTGGTACATAGTATAGAATGTGGTGTAGAGCTGTATAGTGGAACATAGTATGAAATATGGTGTATAGTGGTACATAGTATTGAATATGGTGTATAGTAGTACATAATATAGAATATGGTGTAGAGCTGTATAGTGGTACATAGTATAGAATATGGTGTAGTGTTGTATAGTGATACATAGTATAGAAAATAGTGTAGAGCTGTATTGTGGTACATAGTATAGAATATGGTGTATAGCGGTACATAGTAAAGAAAATGGTGTATAGAGGTACATAGTATGGAATACGGTGTATAGTTGTACATAGTATAGAATATGGTGTATTGTGGTACATTGTATAGAATATGGTATATAGAGGTACAAAGTATAGATTATGGTGTATAGTGGTACATAGTATAGAATGTGGTGTATAGTGGTACATAGTATAGAATTTGGTGTAGAGCTGTATAGTGGTACATAGTATAGAATATGTTGTATAGTGGTATATAGTATAGAATGTGATGTAGAGCTGTATAGTGGTACATAGAATAGAATATGATGTATAGTGGTACATAGTATAGAATGTGGTGTAGAGCTGTATAATGGTACATAGTATTGAATTTGGTATAGAACTGTATAGTGGTACATAGTATAGAATATGGTGTATAGTGGAAACAGTATAGAATATGGTGTATAGTGGTACATAGCATAGAATGTTGTGTATAGTGGTACATATTATAGAATATGGTGTATTGTGGTACATAGTTTAGAATATGGTGTATAGTGGTACATAGCATAGAATGTGGTGTATAGTGGTACATTGTATAGAATATGGTGTATAGAGGTACATAGTATAGAATATGGTGTGTTTAGTCGTACATAGTATAGAATATGGTGTATAGTGGTACATAGTATAGAATATGGTGTATTGTGATACATAGTATAGAATATGGTGTATAGTGGTACATAGTATAGAATATGGTGTATAGAGGTACATAGTATAGAATTTGGTGTATAGAGAAACATAGTATAGAATGTGGTGTAGAGATGCATAGTGGTACATAGTATAGAATTTGGTGTATTGTGGTACATTGTATAGAATGTGGTGTAGAGCTGTATAGTGGTACATAGTATAGAATGTGGTGTATAGAGGAACATAGTATAGAATGTGGTGTAGAGCTGTATAGTGGAACATAGTATAGAGTGTGGTGTATAGTGGTATATAGTATAGAATGTGGTATAAAGCTGTACAATGGTACATAGTATAGAATGTGGTGTATAGTGGTACATAGTATAGAATATAGTGTATAGTGGTACATAGTATAGAATATGGTGTATAGTAGTACATAGTATAGAATATGGTGTAGTGCTGTATAGTGGTACATAGTATAGAATATGGTGTAGAGCTGTATTGTGCTACACAGCATAGAATATGGTGTATAGTGGTACATAGTATAGAAAATGGTGTATAGAGGTACATAGTATAGAATATGGTGTGTATAGTGGTTCATATTATATAATACGGTGTATAGTGGTACATAGCATAGAATATGGTGTACAGTGGTACATAGTATAGAATATGGTGTATAGAGATACAAAGTATAGAATATGGTGAATAGTGGAACATAGTATAGAATGTGGTGTATAGTGGTACATAGTATAGAATTTGGTGTAGAGCTATATATTGGTACATAGTATAGAATATGGTGTATAGAGGAACATAGTATAGAATGTGGTGTAGAGATGTATAGTGGTACATAGTATAGAATATGGTGTATTGTGGTACATAGTATAGAATATGGTGTATAGTGGTACATAGTATAGAATATGGTGTACTGTGGTACATTGTGTAGAATATGGTGTATAGAGGTACGTAGTATAGAATATGGTGTATAGTGGTACATAGTATAGAATGTGGTATAGCGGTACATAGTATAGAATGTGGTGTATAGTAGTACATAGTATAGAATACGGTGTAGAGCTGTATAGTGGTACATAGTATAGAATGTGGTGTAGAGCTGTATAGTGGTACATAGTATAGAATATGGTGTATAGTAGTACATAGTATAGAATGTGTTGTAGAGCTGTATATTGGTACATAGTATAGAATATGGTGTATAGTGGTAAATAGTATAGAATATGGTGTATTGTGGTACATAGTATAGAATATGGTGTATAGTGGTACACAGTATAGAATATGGTGTATAGAGGAACATAGTATAGAATATGGTGTATAGTGGTACATAGTATAGAATGTGGTGTATAGTGGAACATAGTATAAATTATGGTGTATTGAGGTACATAGTATAGAATATGGTATATAGTGGTACATAGTCTAGAATGTGGTGTATAGTGGTACATAGAATATGGTGTATAGTGGCACAAAGTATAGAATGTGGTGTAGAGCTGTGTAGTGGTACATAGTATAGAATATGATGTATAGTGGTACGTAGTCTAGAATGTGGTTTATAGAGGTACATAGTATATAATATGGTGTGCAGTGGTACATAGTATAGAATATGGTGTATAGTGGTACATAGTATAGAATATGGTGTATAGTGGTACATAGTATAGAATATGGTGTATAGTGGTACATAGTATAGAATATGGTGTACTGTGGTACATTGTGTAGAATATGGTGTATAGAGGTACGTAGTATAGAATATGGTGTATAGTGGTACATAGTATAGAATGTGGTATAGCGGTACATAGTATAGAATGTGGTGTATAGTAGTACATAGTATAGAATACGGTGTAGAGCTGTATAGTGGTACATAGTATAGAATGTGGTGTAGAGCTGTATAGTGGTACATAGTATAGAATATGGTGTATAGTAGTACATAGTATAGAATGTGTTGTAGAGCTGTATATTGGTACATAGTATAGAATATGGTGTATAGTGGTAAATAGTATAGAATATGGTGTATAGTGGTACATAGTATAGAATATGGTGTTGAGCTGTATAGTGGTACATAGTATAGAATATGGTGTAGTGTTGTATAGTGGTACAAAGTATACAATATGGTGTAGAGCTGTATTGTGGTACATATTATAGAATATGGTGTATAGTGGTACATAGTATAGAATATGGTATATAGAGGTACATAGTATAGAATTTGGTGTAGAGATGTATAGTGGTGCATAGTATAGAGTATTGTGTATAGTGATACATAGCATAGAATATGGTGTAGACCTGTATAGTGGTGCAGAGTGTAGAATATGGTGTATAGTGCTACATAGTATAGAATATGATATATAGTGTCATATAGTATAGAATGTGGTGTAGAGCTGTATAGTGGTACATAGTATAGAATATGGTGTATAGTGGTACATAGTATAGAATATGGTGTATAGAGGTACATAGTCCAGATTATGGTGTACAATGGTACATAGTATAGAATGTGGTGTATAGTGGTACATAGTGGTACATAGTATAGAATGTGGTGCAGTGGTACATAGTATAGAATGTGGTGTATAGAGGTATATGGTGTAGAGCTGTATAGTGGTACATAGTATAGAATGTGGTGTATAGCAGTACATAGTATTGAATATGGTGTAGAGCTGTATAGCGTTACATAGTATAGAATGTGGTGTAGAGCTGTTTAGTGGAACATAGTATGAAATATGGTGTATAGTGGTACATAGTATTGAATATGGTGTATAGTAGTACATAGTATAGAATATGGTGTAGAGCTGTATAGTGGTACATAGTATAGAATATGGTGTAGTGTTGTATAGTGATACATAGTATAGAAAATAGTGTAGAGCTGTATTGTGGTACATAGAATAGAATATGGTGTATAGCGGTACATAGTAAAGAAAATGGTGTATAGAGGTACATAGTATGGAATATGTTGTATAGTTGTACATAGTATAGAATATGGTGTATTGTGGTACATTGTATAGAATATGGTATATAGAGGTACAAAGTATAGATTATGGTGTATAGTGGTACATAGTATAGAATGTGGTGTATAGTGGTACATAGTATAGAATTTGGTGTAGAGCTGTATAGTGGTACATAGTATAGAATATGTTGTATAGTGGTACATAGTATAGATTGTGGTGTAAAGCTGTATAATGGTACATAGTATAGAATGTGGTGTATAGTGGTATATAGTATAGAATATAGTGTACAGAGGTACATATTATAGAATGTGGTGTAGAGCTGTATAGTGGTAAATAGTATAGAATATGTTTTATAGTGGTACATAGTATAGATTGTGGTGTAAAGCTGTATAATGGTACATAGTATAGAATGTGGTGTATAGTTGTACATAGTATAGAATATGGTGTATAGTGGTACATAGTATAGAATGTGGTGTAGAGCTTTATAGTGGTAAATAGTATAGAATATGTTGTATAGTGGTACATAGTATATATTGTGGTGTAAAGCGTAATAATGGTACATAGTATAGAATGTGGTGTATAGTGGTACATAGTATAGAATATGGTGTATAGTGGTACATAGTATAGAATGTGGTGTATAGTGGTACATAGTATATAATATGGTGTATAGAGGTACATAGTATAGAATATGGTGTATAGAGGTACATAGTCTAGAATATGGTGTATAGTATTACATAGTCTAGAATATGGTGTATAGTGGATAGTGGTACATAGTATAGAATGTGATGTAGAGCTGTATAGTGGTACATAGAATAGAATATGATGTACAGTGGTACATAGTATAGAATGTGGTGTAGAGCTGTATAATGGTACATAGTATTGAATTTGGTATAGAACTGTATAGTGGTACATAGTATAGAATATGGTGTATAGTGGAAACAGTATAGAATATGGTGTATAGTGGTACATAGCATAGAATGTTGTGTATAGTGGTACATTTTATAGAATATGGTGTATTGTGGTACATAGTTTAGAATATGGTGTATAGTGGTACATAGCATAGAATGTGGTGTATAGTGGTACATAGTATAGAATATGGTGTATAGAGGTACATAGTATAGAATATGGTGTGTTTAGTCGTACATAGTATAGAATATGGTGTATAGTGGTACATAGTATAGAATATGGTGTATTGTGATACATAGTATAGAATATGGTGTATAGTGGTACATAGTATAGAATATGGTGTATAGAGGTACATAGTATAGAATTTGGTGTATAGAGAAACATAGTATAGAATGTGGTGTAGAGATGCATAGTGGTACATAGTATAGAATTTGGTGTATTGTGGTACATTGTATAGAATGTGGTGTAGAGCTGTATAGTGGTACATAGTATAGAATGTGGTGTATAGAGGAACATAGTATAGAATGTGGTGTAGAGCTGTATAGTGGAACATAGTATAGAGTGTGCTGTATAGTGGTATATAGTATAGAATGTGGTATAAAGCTGTACAATGGTACATAGTATAGAATGTGGTGTATAGTGGTACATAGTATAGAATATAGTGTATAGTGGTACATAGTATAGAATATGGTGTATAGTAGTACATAGTATAGAATATGGTGTAGTGCTGTATAGTGGTACATAGTATAGAATATGGTGTAGAGCTGTATTGTGCTACACAGCATAGAATATGGTGTATAGTGGTACATAGTATAGAAAATGGTGTATAGAGGTACATAGTATAGAATATGGTGTGTATAGTGGTTCATATTATATAATACGGTGTATAGTGGTACATAGTATAGAATATGGTGTATTGTGATACATAGTATAGAATATGGTGTACAGTGGTACATAGTATAGAATATGGTGTATAGAGATACAAAGTATAGAATATGGTGAATAGTGGAACATAGTATAGAATGTGGTATATAGTGGTACATAGTATAGAATTTGGTGTAGAGCTATATATTTGTACATAGTATAGAATATGGTGTATAGAGGAACATAGTATAGAATGTGGTGTAGAGATGTATAGTGGTACATAGTATAGAATATGGTGTATAGAGGTACATAGTATAGAATATGGTGTATAGTGGTACATAGTCTAGAATGTGGTGTATAGTGGTACATAGAATATGGTGTATAGTGGTACAAAGTATAGAATGTGGTGTAGAGCTGTATAGTGGTACATAGTATAGAATATGGTATATAGTGGTACGTAGTCTAGAATGTGGTGTATAGAGGTACATAGTATATAATATGGTGTGCAGTGGTACATAGTATAGAATATGGTGTATAGTGGTACATAGTATAGAATATGGTGTATAGTGGTACATAGTATAGAATATGGTGTATAGTGGTACATAGTATAGAATATGGTGTACTGTGGTACATTGTGTAGAATATGGTGTATAGAGGTACGTAGTATAGAATATGGTGTATAGTGGTACATAGTATAGAATGTGGTATAGCGGTACATAGTATAGAATGTGGTGTATAGTAGTACATAGTATAGAATACGGTGTAGAGCTGTATAGTGGTACATAGTATAGAATGTGGTGTAGAGCTGTATAGTGGTACATAGTATAGAATATGGTGTATAGTAGTACATAGTATAGAATGTGTTGTAGAGCTGTATATTGGTACATAGTATAGAATATGGTGTATAGTGGTAAATAGTATAGAATATGGTGTATAGTGGTACATAGTATAGAATATGGTGTTGAGCTGTATAGTGGTACATAGTATAGAATATGGTGTAGTGTTGTATAGTGGTACAAAGTATACAATATGGTGTATAGCTGTATTGTGGTACATATTATAGAATATGGTGTATAGTGGTACATAGTATAGAATATGGTATATAGAGGTACATAGTATAGAATTTGGTGTAGAGATGTATAGTGGTGCATAGTATAGAGTATTGTGTATAGTGCTACATAGTATAGAATATGATATATAGTGTCATATAGTATAGAATGTGGTGTAGAGCTGTATAGTGGTACATAGTATAGAATATGGTGTATAGTGGTACATAGTATAGAATATGGTGTATAGAGGTACATAGTCCAGATTATGGTGTACAATGGTACATAGTATAGAATGTGGTGTATAGTGGTACATAGTGGTACATAGTATAGAATGTGGTGTAGTGGTACATAGTATAGAATGTGGTGTATAGAGGTATATGGTGTAGAGCTGTATAGTGGTACATAGTATAGAATGTGGTGTATAGCAGTACATAGTATTGAATACGGTGTAGAGCTGTATAGTGGTACATAGTATAGAATGTGGTGTAGAGCTGTATAGTGGAACATAGTATGAAATATGGTGTATAGTGGTACATAGTATTGAATATGGTGTATAGTAGTACATAATATAGAATATGGTGTAGAGCTGTATAGTGGTACATAGTATAGAATATGGTGTAGTGTTGTATAGTGATACATAGTATAGAAAATAGTGTAGAGCTGTATTGTGGTACATAGTATAGAATATGGTGTATAGCGGTACATAGTAAAGAAAATGGTGTATAGAGGTACATAGTATGGAATACGGTGTATAGTTGTACATAGTATAGAATATGGTGTATTGTGGTACATTGTATAGAATATGGTATATAGAGGTACAAAGTATAGATTATGGTGTATAGTGGTACATAGTATAGAATGTGGTGTATAGTGGTACATAGTATAGAATTTGGTGTAGAGCTGTATAGTGGTACATAGTATAGAATATGTTGTATAGTGGTACATAGTATAGAATGTGATGTAGAGCTGTATAGTGGTACATAGAATAGAATATGATGTATAGTGGTACATAGTATAGAATGTGGTGTAGAGCTGTATAATGGTACATAGTATTGAATTTGGTATAGAACTGTATAGTGGTACATAGTATAGAATATGGTGTATAGTGGAAACAGTATAGAATATGGTGTATAGTGGTACATAGCATAGAATGTTGTGTATAGTGGTACATATTATAGAATATGGTGTATTGTGGTACATAGTTTAGAATATGGTGTATAGTGGTACATAGCATAGAATGTGGTGTATAGTGGTACATAGTATAGAATATGGTGTATAGAGGTACATAGTATAGAATATGGTGTGTTTAGTCGTACATAGTATAGAATATGGTGTATAGTGGTACATAGTATAGAATATGGTGTATTGTGATACATAGTATAGAATATGGTGTATAGTGGTACATAGTATAGAATATGGTGTATAGAGGTACATAGTATAGAATTTGGTGTATAGAGAAACATAGTATAGAATGTGGTGTAGAGATGCATAGTGGTACATAGTATAGAATTTGGTGTATTGTGGTACATTGTATAGAATGTGGTGTAGAGCTGTATAGTGGTACATAGTATAGAATGTGGTGTATAGAGTAACATAGTATAGAATGTGGTGTAGAGCTGTATAGTGGAACATAGTATAGAGTGTGGTGTATAGTGGTATATAGTATAGAATGTGGTATAAAGCTGTACAATGGTACATAGTATAGAATGTGGTGTATAGTGGTACATAGTATAGAATATAGTGTATAGTGGTACATAGTATAGAATATGGTGTATGGTGTATAGTAGTACATAGTATAGAATATGGTGTAGTGCTGTATAGTGGTACATAGTATAGAATATGGTGTAGAGCTGTATTGTGCTACACAGCATAGAATATGGTGTATAGTGGTACATAGTATAGAAAATGGTGTATAGAGGTACATAGTATAGAATATGGTGTGTATAGTGGTTCATATTATATAATACGGTGTATAGTGGTACATAGTATAGAATATGGTGTATTGTGATACATAGTATAGAATATGGTGTACAGTGGTACATAGTATAGAATATGGTGTATAGAGATACAAAGTATAGAATATGGTGAATAGTGGAACATAGTATAGAATGTGGTGTATAGTGGTACATAGTATAGAATTTGGTGTAGAGCTATATATTGGTACATAGTATAGAATATGGTGTATAGAGGAACATAGTATAGAATGTGGTGTAGAGATGTATAGTGGTACATAGTATAGAATATGGTGTATTGTGGTACATTGTATAGAATATGGTGTATAGTGGTACATAGTATAGAATATGGTGTATAGAGGTACATAGTATAGAATATGGTGTATAGTGGTACATAGTATAGAATGTATTGTATAGTTGTACATAGAATAAAATATGGTGTATAGCGGTATATAGTATAGAATATGGTATATAGTGGTAAATAGTATAGAATATGGTGTATTGTGGTACATAGTATAGAATATGGTGTATAGTGGTACACAGTATAGAATATGGTGTATAGAGGTACATAGTATAGAATATGGTGTATAGTGGTACATAGTATAGAATGTGGTGTATAGTGGTACATAGTATAAATTATGGTGTATTGAGGTACATAGTATAGAATATGGTGTATAGTGGTACATAGTCTAGAATGTGGTGTATAGTGGTACATAGAATATGGTGTATAGTGGTACAAAGTATAGAATGTGGTGAAGAGCTGTATAGTGGTACATAGTATAGAATATGGTGTATAGTGGTACGTAGTCTAGAATGTGGTTTATAGAGGTACATAGTATATAATATGGTGTGCAGTGGTACATAGTATAGAATATGGTGTATAGTGGTACATAGTATAGAATATGGTGTATAGTGGTACATAGTATAGAATATGGTGTATAGTGGTACATAGTATAGAATATGGTGTACTGTGGTACATTGTGTAGAATATGGTGTATAGAGGTACGTAGTATAGAATATGGTGTATAGTGGTACATAGTATAGAATGTGGTATAGCGGTACATAGTATAGAATGTGGTGTATAGTAGTACATAGTATAGAATACGGTGTAGAGCTGTATAGTGGTACATAGTATAGAATGTGGTGTAGAGCTGTATAGTGGTACATAGTATAGAATATGGTGTATAGTAGTACATAGTATAGAATGTGTTGTAGAGCTGTATATTGGTACATAGTATAGAATATGGTGTATAGTGGTAAATAGTATAGAATATGGTGTATTGTGGTACATAGTATAGAATATGGTGTATAGTGGTACACAGTATAGAATATGGTGTATAGAGGAACATAGTATAGAATATGGTGTATAGTGGTACATAGTATAGAATGTGGTGTATAGTGGTACATAGTATAAATTATGGTGTATTGAGGTACATAGTATAGAATATGGTATATAGTGGTACATAGTCTAGAATGTGGTGTATAGTGGTACATAGAATATGGTGTATAGTGGCACAAAGTATAGAATGTGGTGTAGAGCTGTATAGTGGTACATAGTATAGAATATGGTGTATAGTGGTACGTAGTCTAGAATGTGGTTTATAGAGGTACATAGTATATAATATGGTGTGCAGTGGTACATAGTATAGAATATGGTGTATAGTGGTACATAGTATAGAATATGGTGTATAGTGGTACATAGTATAGAATATGGTGTATAGTGGTACATAGTATAGAATATGGTGTACTGTGGTACATTGTGTAGAATATGGTGTATAGAGGTACGTAGTATAGAATATGGTGTATAGTGGTACATAGTATAGAATGTGGTATAGCTGTACATAGTATAGAATGTGGTGTATAGTAGTACATAGTATAGAATACGGTGTAGAGCTGTATAGTGGTACATAGTATAGAATGTGGTGTAGAGCTGTATAGTGGTACATAGTATAGAATATGGTGTATAGTAGTACATAGTATAGAATGTGTTGTAGAGCTGTATATTGGTACATAGTATAGAATATGGTGTATAGTGGTAAATAGTATAGAATATGGTGTATAGTGGTACATAGTATAGAATATGGTGTTGAGCTGTATAGTGGTACATAGTATAGAATATGGTGTAGTGTTGTATAGTGGTACAAAGTATACAATATGGTGTAGAGCTGTATTGTGGTACATATTATAGAATATGGTGTATAGTGGTACATAGTATAGAATATGGTATATAGAGGTACATAGTATAGAATTTGGTGTAGAGATGTATAGTGGTGCATAGTATAGAGTATTGTGTATAGTGATACATAGCATAGAATATGGTGTAGACCTGTATAGTGGTGCAGAGTGTAGAATATGGTGTATAGTGCTACATAGTATAGAATATGATATATAGTGTCATATAGTATAGAATGTGGTGTAGAGCTGTATAGTGGTACATAGTATAGAATATGGTGTATAGTGGTACATAGTATAGAATATGGTGTATAGAGGTACATAGTCCAGATTATGGTGTACAATGGTACATAGTATAGAATGTGGTGTATAGTGGTACATAGTGGTACATAGTATAGAATGTGGTGCAGTGGTACATAGTATAGAATGTGGTGTATAGAGGTATATGGTGTAGAGCTGTATAGTGGTACATAGTATAGAATGTGGTGTATAGCAGTACATAGTATTGAATATGGTGTAGAGCTGTATAGTGGTACATAGTATAGAATGTGGTGTAGAGCTGTATAGTGGAACATAGTATGAAATATGGTGTATAGTGGTACATAGTATTGAATATGGTGTATAGTAGTACATAGTATAGAATATGGTGTAGAGCTATATAGTGGTACATAGTATAGAATATGGTGTAGTGTTGTATAGTGATACATAGTATAGAAAATAGTGTAGAGCTGTATTGTGGTACATAGAATAGAATATGGTGTATAGCGGTACATAGTAAAGAAAATGGTGTATAGAGGTACATAGTATGGAATACGGTGTATAGTTGTACATAGTATAGAATATGGTGTATTGTGGTACATTGTATAGAATATGGTATATAGAGGTACAAAGTATAGATTATGGTGTATAGTGGTACATAGTATAGAATGTGGTGTATAGTGGTACATAGTATAGAATTTGGTGTAGAGCTGTATAGTGGTACATAGTATAGAATATGTTGTATAGTGGTACATAGTATAGATTGTGGTGTAAAGCTGTATAATGGTACATAGTATAGAATGTGGTGTATAGTGGTATATAGTATAGAATATAGTGTACAGAGGTACATATTATAGAATGTGGTGTAGAGCTGTATAGTGGTAAATAGTATAGAATATGTTTTATAGTGGTACATAGTATAGATTGTGGTGTAAAGCTGTATAATGGTACATAGTATAGAATGTGGTGTATAGTTGTACATAGTATAGAATATGGTGTATAGTGGTACATAGTATAGAATGTGGTGTAGAGCTTTATAGTGGTAAATAGTATAGAATATGTTGTATAGTGGTACATAGTATAGAATGTGATGTAGAGCTGTATAGTGGTACATAGAATAGAATATGATGTATAGTGGTACATAGTATAGAATGTGGTGTAGAGCTGTATAATGGTACATAGTATTGAATTTGGTATAGAACTGTATAGTGGTACATAGTATAGAATATGGTGTATAGTGGAAACAGTATAGAATATGGTGTATAGTGGTACATAGCATAGAATGTTGTGTATAGTGGTACATATTATAGAATATGGTGTATTGTGGTACATAGTTTAGAATATGGTGTATAGTGGTACATAGCATAGAATGTGGTGTATAGTGGTACATAGTATAGAATATGGTGTATAGAGGTACATAGTATAGAATATGGTGTGTTTAGTCGTACATAGTATAGAATATGGTGTATAGTGGTACATAGTATAGAATATGGTGTATTGTGATACATAGTATAGAATATGGTGTATAGTGGTACATAGTATAGAATATGGTGTATAGAGGTACATAGTATAGAATTTGGTGTATAGAGAAACATAGTATAGAATGTGGTGTAGAGATGCATAGTGGTACATAGTATAGAATTTGGTGTATTGTGGTACATTGTATAGAATGTGGTGTAGAGCTGTATAGTGGTACATAGTATAGAATGTGGTGTATAGAGGAACATAGTATAGAATGTGGTGTAGAGCTGTATAGTGGAACATAGTATAGAGTGTGGTGTATAGTGGTATATAGTATAGAATGTGGTATAAAGCTGTACAATGGTACATAGTATAGAATGTGGTGTATAGTGGTACATAGTATAGAATATAGTGTATAGTGGTACATAGTATAGAATATGGTGTATAGTAGTACATAGTATAGAATATGGTGTAGTGCTGTATAGTGGTACATAATATAGAATATGGTGTAGAGCTGTATTGTGCTACACAGCATAGAATATGGTGTATAGTGGTACATAGTATAGAAAATGGTGTATAGAGGTACATAGTATAGAATATGGTGTGTATAGTGGTTCATATTATATAATACGGTGTATAGTGGTACATAGTATAGAATATGGTGTATTGTGATACATAGTATAGAATATGGTGTACAGTGGTACATAGTATAGAATATGGTGTATAGAGATACAAAGTATAGAATATGGTGAATAGTGGAACATAGTATAGAATGTGGTGTATAGTGGTACATAGTATAGAATTTGGTGTAGAGCTATATATTGGTACATAGTATAGAATATGGTGTATAGAGGAACATAGTATAGAATGTGGTGTAGAGATGTATAGTGGTACATAGTATAGAATATGGTGTATTGTGGTACATTGTATAGAATATGGTGTATAGTGGTACATAGTATAGAATATGGTGTATAGAGGTACATAGTATAGAATATGGTGTATAGTGGTACATAGTATAGAATGTATTGTATAGTTGTACATAGAATAAAATATGGTGTATAGCGGTATATAGTATAGAATATGGTATATAGTGGTAAATAGTATAGAATATGGTGTATTGTGGTACATAGTATAGAATATGGTGTATAGTGGTACACAGTATAGAATATGGTGTATAGAGGTACATAGTATAGAATATGGTGTATAGTGGTACATAGTATAGAATGTGGTGTATAGTGGTACATAGTATAAATTATGGTGTATTGAGGTACATAGTATAGAATATGGTGTATAGTGGTACAAAGTATAGAATGTGGTGTAGAGCTGTATAGTGGTACATAGTATAGAATATGGTGTATAGTGGTACGTAGTCTAGAATGTGGTTTATAGAGGTACATAGTATATAATATGGTGTGCAGTGGTACATAGTATAGAATATGGTGTATAGTGGTACATAGTATAGAATATGGTGTATAGTGGTACATAGTATAGAATATGGTGTATAGTGGTACATAGTATAGAATATGGTGTACTGTGGTACATTGTGTAGAATATGGTGTATAGAGGTACGTAGTATAGAATATGGTGTATAGTGGTACATAGTATAGAATGTGGTATAGCGGTACATAGTATAGAATGTGGTGTATAGTAGTACATAGTATAGAATACGGTGTAGAGCTGTATAGTGGTACATAGTATAGAATGTGGTGTAGAGCTGTATAGTGGTACATAGTATAGAATATGGTGTATAGTAGTACATAGTATAGAATGTGTCGTAGAGCTGTATATTGGTACATAGTATAGAATATGGTGTATAGTGGTAAATAGTATAGAATATGGTGTATTGTGGTACATAGTATAGAATATGGTGTATAGTGGTACACAGTATAGAATATGGTGTATAGAGGAACATAGTATAGAATATGGTGTATAGTGGTACATAGTATAGAATGTGGTGTATAGTGGTACATAGTATAAATTATGGTGTATTGAGGTACATAGTATAGAATATGGTATATAGTGGTACATAGTCTAGAATGTGGTGTATAGTGGTACATAGAATATGGTGTATAGTGGCACAAAGTATAGAATGTGGTGTAGAGCTGTATAGTGGTACATAGTATAGAATATGGTGTATAGTGGTACGTAGTCTAGAATGTGGTTTATAGAGGTACATAGTATATAATATGGTGTGCAGTGGTACATAGTATAGAATATGGTGTATAGTGGTACATAGTATAGAATATGGTGTATAGTGGTACATAGTATAGAATATGGTGTATAGTGGTACATAGTATAGAATATGGTGTACTGTGGTACATTGTGTAGAATATGGTGTATAGAGGTACGTAGTATAGAATATGGTGTATAGTGGTACATAGTATAGAATGTGGTATAGCTGTACATAGTATAGAATGTGGTGTATAGTAGTACATAGTATAGAATACGGTGTAGAGCTGTATAGTGGTACATAGTATAGAATGTGGTGTAGAGCTGTATAGTGGTACATAGTATAGAATATGGTGTATAGTAGTACATAGTATAGAATGTGTTGTAGAGCTGTATATTGGTACATAGTATAGAATATGGTGTATAGTGGTAAATAGTATAGAATATGGTGTATAGTGGTACATAGTATAGAATATGGTGTTGAGCTGTATAGTGGTACATAGTATAGAATATGGTGTAGTGTTGTATAGTGGTACAAAGTATACAATATGGTGTAGAGCTGTATTGTGGTACATATTATAGAATATGGTGTATAGTGGTACATAGTATAGAATATGGTATATAGAGGTACATAGTATAGAATTTGGTGTAGAGATGTATAGTGGTGCATAGTATAGAGTATTGTGTATAGTGATACATAGCATAGAATATGGTGTAGACCTGTATAGTGGTGCAGAGTGTAGAATATGGTGTATAGTGCTACATAGTATAGAATATGATATATAGTGTCATATAGTATAGAATGTGGTGTAGAGCTGTATAGTGGTACATAGTATAGAATATGGTGTATAGTGGTACATAGTATAGAATATGGTGTATAGAGGTACATAGTCCAGATTATGGTGTACAATGGTACATAGTATAGAATGTGGTGTATAGTGGTACATAGTGGTACATAGTATAGAATGTGGTGCAGTGGTACATAGTATAGAATGTGGTGTATAGAGGTATATGGTGTAGAGCTGTATAGTGGTACATAGTATAGAATGTGGTGTATAGCAGTACATAGTATTGAATATGGTGTAGAGCTGTATAGTGGTACATAGTATAGAATGTGGTGTAGAGCTGTATAGTGGAACATAGTATGAAATATGGTGTATAGTGGTACATAGTATTGAATATGGTGTATAGTAGTACATAGTATAGAATATGGTGTAGAGCTGTATAGTGGTACATAGTATAGAATATGGTGTAGTGTTGTATAGTGATACATAGTATAGAAAATAGTGTAGAGCTGTATTGTGATACATAGAATAGAATATGGTGTATAGCAGTACATAGTAAAGAAAATGGTGTATAGAGGTACATAGTATGGAATACGGTGTATAGTTGTACATAGTATAGAATATGGTGTATTGTGGTACATTGTATAGAATATGGTATATAGAGGTACAAAATATAGATTATGGTGTAGTGGTACATAGTATAGAATGTGGTGTATAGTGGTACATAGTATAGAATTTGGTGTAGAGCTGTATAGTGGTACATAGTATAGAATATGTTGTATAGTGGTACATAGTATAGATTGTGGTGTAAAGCTGTATAATGGTACATAGTATAGAATGTGGTGTATAGTGGTATATAGTATAGAATATAGTGTACAGAGGTACATATTATAGAATGTGGTGTAGAGCTGTATAGTGGTAAATAGTATAGAATATGTTTTATAGTGGTACATAGTATAGATTGTGGTGTAAAGCTGTATAATGGTACATAGTATAGAATGTGGTGTATAGTTGTACATAGTATAGAATATGGTGTATAGTGGTACATAGTATAGAATGTGGTGTAGAGCTTTATAGTGGTAAATAGTATAGAATATGTTGTATAGTGGTACATAGTATATATTGTGGTGTAAAGCGTAATAATGGTACATAGTATAGAATGTGGTGTATAGTGGTACATAGTATAGAATATGGTGTATAGTGGTACATAGTATAGAATGTGGTGTATAGTGGTACATAGTATATAATATGGTGTATAGAGGTACATAGTATAGAATATGGTGTATAGAGGTACATAGTCTAGAATATGGTGTATAGTATTACATAGTCTAGAATATGGTGTATAGTGGATAGTGGTACATAGTATAGAATGTGATGTAGAGCTGTATAGTGGTACATAGAATAGAATATGATGTACAGTGGTACATAGTATAGAATGTGGTGTAGAGCTGTATAATGGTACATAGTATTGAATTTGGTATAGAACTGTATAGTGGTACATAGTATAGAATATGGTGTATAGTGGAAACAGTATAGAATATGGTGTATAGTGGTACATAGCAAAGAATGTTGTGTATAGTGGTACATATTATAGAATATGGTGTATTGTGGTACATAGTTTAGAATATGGTGTATAGTGGTACATAGCATAGAATGTGGTGTATAGTGGTACATAGTATAGAATATGGTGTATAGAGGTACATAGTATAGAATATGGTGTGTTTAGTCGTACATAGTATAGAATATGGTGTATAGTGGTACATAGTATAGAATATGGTGTATTGTGATACCTAGTATAGAATATGGTGTATAGTGGTACATAGTATAGAATATGGTGTATAGAGGTACATAGTATAGAATTTGGTGTATAGAGAAACATAGTATAGAATGTGGTGTAGAGATGCATAGTGGTACATAGTATATAATTTGGTGTATTGTGGTACATTGTATAGAATGTGGTGTAGAGCTGTATAGTGGTACATAGTATAGAATGTGGTGTATAGAGGAATATAGTATAGAATGTGGTGTAGAGCTGTATAGTGGAACATAGTATAGAGTGTGGTGTATAGTGGTATATAGTGTAGAATGTGGTATAAAGCTGTACAATGGTACATAGTATAGAATGTGGTGTATAGTGGTACATAGTAAATAATATAGTGTATAGTGGTACATAGTATAGAATATGGTGTATAGTAGTACATATTATAGAATATGGTGTAGTGCTGTATAGTGGTACATAGTATAGAATATGGTGTAGAGCTGTATTGTGCTACACAGCATAGAATATGGTGTATAGTGGTACATAGTATAGAAAATGGTGTATAGAGGTACATAGTATAGAATATGGTGTGTATAGTGGTTCATATTATATAATACGGTGTATAGTGGTACATAGTATAGAATATGGTGTATTGTGATACATAGTATAGAATATGGTGTACAGTGGTACATAGTATAGAATATGGTGTATAGAGATACAAAGTATAGAATATGGTGAATAGTGGAGCATAGTATAGAATGTGGTGTATAGTGGTACATAGTATAGAATTTGGTGTAGAGCTATATATTGGTACATAGTATAGAATATGGTGTATAGAGGAACATAGTATAGAATGTGGTGTAGAGATGTATAGTGGTACATAGTATAGAATATGGTGTATTGTGGTACATTGTATAGAATATGGTGTATAGTGGTACATAGTATAGAATATGGTGTATAGAGGTACATAGTATAGAATATGGTGTATAGTGGTACATAGTATAGAATGTATTGTATAGTTGTACATAGAATAAAATATGGTGTATAGCGGTATATAGTATAGAATATGGTATATAGTGGTAAATAGTATAGAATATGGTATATTGTGGTACATAGTATAGAATATGGTGTATAGTGGTACACAGTATAGAATATGGTGTATAGAGGTACATAGTATAGAATATGGTGTATAGTGGTACATAGTATAGAATGTGGTGTATAGTGGTACATAGTATAAATTATGGTGTATTGAGGTACATAGTATAGAATATGGTGTATAGTGGTACATAGTCTAGAATGTGGTGTATAGTGGTACATAGAATATGGTGTATAGTGGTACAAAGTATAGAATGTGGTGTAGAGCTGTATAGTGGTACATATTATAGAATATGGTGTATAGTGGTACGTAGTCTAGAATGTGGTGTATAGAGGTACATAGTATATAATATGGTGTGCAGTGGTACATAGTATAGAATGTGGTGTAGAGCTGAATAGTGGTATATAATATAGAATGAGGTGTATAGTGTTACATTTTATAGAATATGGTGTATAGTGGTACATAGTATAGAATGTGGTGAATAGTGGTATATAGTATAGAATATGGTGCAGAGCTGTATAGTGGTTCATAGTATAGAAAATGGTGTATAGTAGTGCATAGTTTAGAATATTGGGTGAGATATATAGTTGTTTATAGTATAGAATATGGTTTATAGTGGTACATAGTATAGAATATGGTGTATAGTGGTATAAAGTATAGAATATGGTGTATAGAGGTACGTAGTATAAAATATGGTGTATAGATGTACATAGTATAAAATATGGTGTATAGTGGTACATAGTCTAGAATACTATGTACCACTATACACCATATTCTATACTATGTACCACTATACACCATATTCTATACTATATACCACTATACAACATATTCTAGACTATGTACCACTTTACACCATATTCTACACTATATACCACTTAACAGCTCTACCCCATATTATATGCCATGTACCACTATACAGCTCTGTACCACATTCTATACTATGTACCACTATACAGCTCTACACCATATTCTATACTATGTACCACTATACACCATATTCTATACTATGTACCACTATACACTACATTCTATACTATGTACCACTATACTGCTCTACAACATATTCTATACTATGTACCACTATACACCATATTCTATACTATGTACCACTATACAGCTCTACACCACAATCGATACTATGTACCACTTTACAGCTCTACACCACATTCTATACTATGTACCACTATACACCATATTTTATACTATGTAACACTATACACCATATTCTGTTCTATGTACCACTATACACCACATTCTATACTATGTACCATTATACAGCTTTACACCACAATCTATACTATGTACCACTATACAACATATTCTATACTATTTAGCACTATACAGCTCTACACCACATTCTATACCGCTATACATCATATTCTACGTACCACTATAGACCATATTCTAGACGATGTACCTCTATACACCATATTCTATACTATGTACATCTATACACCATATTATATACTATGTACCAGAATACACCACATTCTATACTATGTACCACTATACACCATATTCTATACTATGTGCCTCTATACACTATCTTCTATACTATGTACCAGTATACACCACATTCTATACTATGAACCACTATACACCATATTCTATACTATGTACCTCTATACACCATGTTCTTCACTATGTACCACTATACAGCTCTACACCACAATCGATACTATGTACCACTATACAGCTCTACACCACATTCTATACTATGTACCACTATACACCATATTTTATACTATGTAACACTATACACCATATTCTATTCTATGTACCACTATACACCACATTCTATACTATGTACCATTATACAGCTTTACACCACAATCTATACTATGTACCACTATACAACATATTCTATACTATGTACCACTATACACCATATTCTATACTTTGTACCTCTATACACCATATTCTATACAATGTACCGCAATACACCATATTCTATACTATGTACCACTATACACCTTATTCCATACTATGTACCACAATACACCATATTCTATACTATGTACCTCTATACACCATATTCTATACTATGTAACACTATACACCATATTCTATACTATGTACCACAGTACAGCTCTACACCATATTCTATACTATGTACCACTATACAACACGACTCCATATTCTATACTATGTACTACTATACAGCTCTACATCATATTCTATACTATGTACTACTATAAACAATATTCTATACTATGTACCACTATACACCATATTCTATACTATGTACCACTATACAGCTCTACACCACATTCTATACTATGTACCTCTATACAGCTCTACAGAGTATTCTGTACTATGTAATACTGTACACCACATTCTATGCTATGTACCACTATACAGCTCTACACCATATACCACTATACACAACATTCTATACTATGTACCACTACACCACATTCTATACTATGTACCACTATGTACCACTATACACCACATTCTATACTATGTACCACTGTACACCATATTCTATACTATGTACCTCTATACACAATATTCTATACTATATACCACTATACACCATATTCTATACTATGTACCACTATACAGCTCTACAACACATTCTATACTATATACCACTATACACCATATTCTATACTATGTAGCACTATACACCATATTATATACTCAGCACAACTATACAGCTCTACACCATATTCGATGCTATGTATCACTATACACAAAACTCTATACTATGCACCACTATACAGCTCTACACCAAATTCTATACTATGTACCACTATACACCATATTCTATACTATGTACCACTATACAGCTCTACACACTATTCTATACTATGTACCACTATATAACACTACACCATATTCTATACTATGTACAACTATACATTATATTCTACACTATGTACCACTATTCAGCTCTACAAAACATTCTATACTATGTACCAGTATACACCATATTCTATACTTTGTACCACTATACAGCTCTACACCACATTCTGTACTATGTACCACTATGTAGCTCTACACCAAATTCTATACTTTGTACCACTATACATCACATTCTATACTATGTACCACTACACCACATTCTATACTATGTACCACTTTGTACAACAATACACCACATTCTATACTATATACAACTATACCCCATATTCTATACTATGTACCTCTATACACCATATTCTATACAATGTACCACAATACACCATATTCTATACTATGTACCACTATACACCGAATTCATACTATGTACCACTATACACCATATTCTATACTATGTACCTCTATACACCATATTCTATACTATGTACCACTATACACCATATTCTATACTATGTACTACAATACAGATCTACACCTTATTCTATACTATGTACCACTATACACCATATTCTATACTATGTACCATTATACACCATATTCTATACTATGTACTACAATACAGATCTACAACACATTCTATACTATGTACCTCTAAACACCATATTCAAGACTATGTACCACTATACAGCTCTAGACCACTTTCTATACTATGTACCACTATACAGCTCTATACCACTCACCACTATACACCACATTCTATACTATGTACCACTACACCACATTCTATACTATGTACCACTTTGTACCACTCACTATACACCACATACTATTCTATGTACCACTATACCCCATATTCTATACTATGTACCTCTATACACCATATTCTATACTATATACCACTACACACCATATGCTATACGATGTACCACTATACAGCTCTACACCACATTCTATACTATATACCACTACACACCACATTCTAGACTATGTACTACTATACACCACATCGTATACTATGTACCATTATACAGCTCTTCACCACATTCTATACTATGTACCACTATACACCATAATCTATACTATTTACCACTATACACCATATTCTATACGATATGCAACTATACAGCTCAACCCAATATTCTGTACTATATATCAGTGTACAGCTCTGCCCCATATTCTATACTATGTACCTCTATACACCATATTCTATACTATGTACCACTATACACCATATTCTATACTATGTACCACTATACAGCTCTACAACACATTCTATATTATGTAACACTATACACCATATTCTATACTGTGTACCACTATACAGCTCTACAGCACATTCTATACTATGTACCACTATACAGCTCTACACCACATTCTATACTATGTACCACTATACAGCTCTAAACCATTTACAAATATACACCACATTCTATACTATGTACCACTACACCACATTCTATACTATGTACCACTATACACCATATTCTATACTATGTACCTCTATACACCATATTCTATACAATGTACCACAATACACCATATTCTATACTATGTACCACTATACACCAAATTTTATACTATGTACCTCTATACAACATATTCTATACTTTGTACCACTATACACCATATTCTATACTATGTACCACAATACAGCTCTACACCATATTCTATACTATGTCCCACTATACCACACTACACCATATTCTATACTAAGTACCACTATATAGCTCTACAACATATTCTTTACTATGTACCACTATACACCATATTCTATACTATGTACCACTATACAGCTCTACAACACATTCTATACTATGTACCACTATACAGCTCTACAACACATTCTATATTATGTAACACTATACACCATATTCTATACTGTGTACCACTATACAGCTCTACAGCACATTCTATACTATGTACCACTATACAGCTCTACACCACATTCTATACTATGTACCACTATACAGCTCTAAACCATTTACAAATATACACCACATTCTATACTATGTACCACTACACCACATTCTATACTATGTACCACTATACACCATATTCTATACTATGTACCTCTATACACCATATTCTATACAATGTACCACAATACACCATATTCTATACTATGTACCACTATACACCAAATTTTATACTATGTACCTCTATACACCATATTCTATACTTTGTACCACTATACACCATATTCTATACTATGTACCACAATACAGCTCTACACCATATTCTATACTATGTCAAACTATACCACACTACACCATATTCTATACTAAGTACCACTATATAGCTCTACAACATATTCTTTACTATGTACCACTATACACCATATTCTATACTATGTAACACTATACAGCTCTACAACACATTCTATACTATGTACCACTATACAGCTCTACACCACATTCTACATATGTACCACTACACCACATTCTATACTATGTACCACTATGTACCACTATACACCACATTCTATACTATGTACCACTATACCCCATATTCTATACTATGTACCTCTATACACCATTTTCTATACTATGTACCACTATACACCACATTCTATACTATATACCACTATACTCCACATTCTAGACTATGTACTACTATATACCATATTCTATACTATGTACCTCTATACACCATATTCTATACTATATACCACTATACACCACATCCTGTACTATGTACCATTATACAGCTCTTCACCACATTCTATACTATGTACCACTATACACCACATTCTATACTATTTACCACTTATACATCATATTCTATACTATGTACCACTATACAGCTCTACCCCATATTCTATGCCATGTACCACTATACAGCTCTACACCATATTCTATACTTTGTTCCACTGTACAACACTACACCATATTCTATACTAAGTACCACTATACAGCTCTACAACATATTCTTTACTATGTACCACTATACACCATAATCTATACTATGTACCACTATACAGCTCTACAACACATTCTATACTATGTACCTCTACACACAATATTCTATATTATGTACCACTATACAGCTCTACACCACATTCTATACTATGTACCACTATACAGCTCTACACCACATTCTACATATGTACCACTACACCACATTCTATACTATGTACCACTATGTACCACTATACACCACATTCTAGACTATGTTCTACTATACACCATATTCTATACTATGTACCTCTATACACCATATTCTATACTATATACCACTATACAACACATCCTATACTATGTAGCATTATACAGCTCTTCAACACATTCTATACTATGTACCACTATACACCATATTCTATACTATTTACCTCTATACACCATATTCTATACTATATACCACTATTAACCATATTCTATACAATGTACCACTATACACCATATTCTATACGATATACCACTATACAGCTCTACCCCATATTCTGTACTATGTATATACCACTACACACCATATTCTATACTATGAACCACTATACAGCTCTACACCATATTCTATACTATTTACCACTATACACCATATTCTATACTGTGTAACACTATAAACCTCTACACTATATTCTATGCTATGTACCACTATACATTTCTATACCGCATTCTATACTATGTACAACTGTACAGGTCTACACTATATTCTATACTATATACTACTATAGACCACATTCTATACTAAGTACCTCTATACATCATATTCTATAGTATGTAGCACTATACACCACATTCTATACTATGTACCACTATACAGCTCTACACCATATTCTATACTATGTACCACTATACACCATATTCTATACTATGTACCACTATTCAGTTCTACACCACATTCTATACTATGTACTGCTATACATCATATTCTGTGTACCACTATACACCATATTCTAGACGATGTACCTCTATACACCATATTCTATAATATGTACCTCTATACACCATATTATATACTATGTACCACTATACACCACATTCTATACTATGTTCCACTATACACCATATTCTATACTATGTTTCTCTATACACTATATTCTCTACTATGTACCACTATACACCTCATTCATACTATGTACCACTATACACCATTTTCTATACTATGTACCACTATACAGCTCTACACCATATTCTTTACTATGTAACACTATACAACACTACACCATATTCTATACTATGTACTAATATACAGCTCTACACCGTATTCTATACTATGTACTACTATACACCACATTCTATACTATGTACCACTACACCACATTCTATACTATGCACTACTATATACCACTATACACCACATTCTATACTATGTACCACTATACACCATATACTATACTATGTACCTCGATACACCATATTCTATACTATGTACCACTATACACCATTTTCTATACTATGTACCACTATACAGCTCTACACCAAATTCTATACTATATACGACTATACACCATATTCTGTACTATGTAGCACTATACACCATATTCTATACTCCGCACCACTATACAGCTCTACACCATATTCTATACTATGTACCACTATACACCATATTCTATACTATGTACCACTATACAACACTACACCTTATTCTATACTATGTACCACTATACAGCTCTACACCATATTCTATACTATGTACCACTATACACCATATTCTATACTATGTACCACTATACAGCTCTACAACACATTCTATACTATGTACCTCTACACACCATATTCTATACTATGTACCACTATACAACACTACACCTTATTCTATACTATGTACCATTATACAGCTCTACACCATATTCTATACTATGTACCACTATACACCATATTCTATACTATGTACCACTTTACAGCTCTACACCATATTCTATACTATGTACCACTATACACCATATTCTATACTATGTACCACTATACAGCTCTACAACACATTCTATACTATGTACCTCTACACACCATATTCTATACTATGTACCACTATACAACACTACACCTTATTCTATACTATGTACCATTATACAGCTCTACACCATATTCTATACTATGTACCACTATACACCATATTCTATACTATGTACCACTATACAGCTCTACACTACATTCTATACTATGTACCACTATACAGCTCTACACCATATTCTATACTATGTACTACTATACACCACATTCTTAACTATGTACCACTATACAGCTCTACACCATACACCACTATACACCCCATTCTACATATGTACCACTACACCACATTCTATACTATGTACCACTATGTACCACTATACACCACATTCTATACTATGTACCACTATACCCCATGTTCTATACTATGTACCTCTATACAACATATTCTATACTATGAACCACTATACACCATATTCTATGCGATGTACCACTATACAGCTCTACACCACATTCTATACTATATACCACTATACTCCACATTCTAGACTATGTACAACTATACACCATATTCTATACTATGTACCTCTATACTCCATATTCTATACTATATACCACGAAACTCCACATCCTATACTATATACAGCTCTTCACCACATTCTATACTATGTACCACTATACACCATATTCTATACTATTTACCTCTATACACCATATTCTATACTATATACCACTATTAACCATATTCTATACAATGTACCACTATACACCATATTCTATATGATATACAACTATACAGCACTACCCCATCTTCTGTACTATGTATGTACCACTATACACCATATTCTATATTATGAACCACTATACAGCTCTACACCATATTCTATACTATTTACCACTATATACCATATTCTATACTATGTAACACTATAAACCTCTACACTATATTCTATGCTATGTACCACTATACAGCTCTATACCACATTCTATACTATGTACAACTGTACAGGTCTACACTATATTCTATACTATATACTACTATAGACCACATTCTATACTAAGTGCCTCTATACATCATATTCTATAGTATGTAGCAATATACACAACATTCTATACTATGTACCACTATACAGCTGTCCACCATATTCTATACTATGTACCACTACACACCATATTCTATACTATGTATCACTATTAAGCTCTACACCACATTCTATACCATGTACCGCTATACATCATATTATGTGTACCACTATACACCATATTCTAGACTATGTAACACTATACACCATATTCTAGACAATGTACCTCTATACACCATATTCTATACTATGTACCTCTATACACCATATTATATACTATGTACCACTATACACCACATTCTATACTATGTACCACTATACACCATATTATATACTATGTGCCTCTATACACTATATTCTATACTATGTACCACTATACACCAGATTCTATACTATGTACCACTATACACCATTTTCTATACTATGTACCACTATAGAGCTCTACACCATATTCTCTACTATGTACCACTATACAACACTACACCATTTTCTATACTATGTACTAATATACAGCTCTACACCGTATTCTATATTATGTACTACTATATACCACATTCTATAGTATGTACCACTACACCACATTCTATACTATGTACCATTATATACCACTATACACCACATTCTATAATATGTACCACTATACACCATATTCTATACTATGTACCTCTATACACCATATTCTATACTATGTACCACTATACACCATATTCTATACTATGTACCACTAAACAGCTCTACACCAAATTCTATACTATATGCCAAAATACACCAAATTCTGTACTATGTAGCACTATACACCATATTCTATACTATATACCACTATACAACATATTCTATAATATATACCACTTAACAGCTCTACCCCATATTCTATGCCATGTACCACTATACAGCTCTGTACCACATTATATACTATATACCACTATACACCATATTCTATACTATGTAGCACTTTACACCATATTCTATAATATGTACCACTATACATCTCTACACCATACTATATGCTATGTATCACTATACACAATACTCTATATTATGCACCACTGTACAGCTATACACTATATTCTATACTATATACCACTATACACACTATTGTATACTATGTACCACTATACAGCTCTACATCATATTCTATATTATATACCACTATACACCATATTCTATACTATGTACAACTTTACACCACATTCTATACTATGTACCACTATACACCATATTCTATACTATGTACCTCTATACACCATATTCTATACTTTATACCACTATACACCATATTCTATACTATGTACCACTATAAACCATATTCTATACTATAAACAACTATATAGTTCACCCCATATTCTATACTATCTACTACTATACACAATTTTCTATACTATGAACCATTATACAGTTCTACACCATATTCTATACTATATACCACTATACACCTTATTTTAAACTATGTACCACTATTCACCTCTACACCATATTCTATACTATGTACCACTATACAGCTGTGTACCACATTCTATACTATGTACCACTATACAGCTCAACACCATATTCTATACTATATACTACTATACACCACATTCTATACTATGTACCACTATACACCATATTCTATAAAATGTAACACTATACACCACATTCTATACTATGTACCACTATACAGCTCTACACCACATTCTATACTATGTACCACTGCACACCATATTCTATACTATGTACCTCTATACACCACATTCTAGACTACATACCACTATACACCATATTCTATACTATGTACCACTATACAGCTCTACACCACATTCTATACTTTGTACCACTATACACCATATTCTATGTACCACTATACACCACATTTTAGACTATGTACCACTATACACCATATTCTATACTATATACCTCAATACACCATAATTTATACTATGTACCACTATACACCAAATTCTATACTATGTACCACTATACACCATGTTCTATACTATGTACCTCGATACACCATATTCTATACTGTGTACCACTATACACCATATTCTATACTATGTACCACAATACACCATATTCTATACTATTTACCACTATATACCATATTCTATACTATATACCGCTATACACCATATTTTATTCTATGTACCACTATACAACACATTCTATACTATGTAGCTCTATACACCATTTTCTATACTATGTACCTCTATACACCATATTCTATACTATGTACCACTATACACCATATTCTATACAATGTACCACAATACACCACATTCTATACTATGTTCCTCTATACACCATATTCTATACTATGTATCAATATATAGCTCTACACCAAATTCTATACTATGTACCACTATACACCACATTCTATACTATTTTCCACTATACACCATATTCTATACTTTGTACCTCTATACAGCATATTCTATACTATGTACCACTGTACACCATATTCTATACTATGTAACACAATACACCATATTCTATATTATGTACCACTATACACCGTATTCTATACTATGTACCACTATACACACCATATTCTATACTATGTACCTCTATACACCATTTTCTATACTATGAACCACTATACAACATATTCTATGCTGTGTAGCACAATACAGCTCTACACCATATTCTATACTATGTACCACTATACAGCACTACACCATATTCTATACTATGTACCACTATACACCATATTCTATACTATGTACCACTATACACCATATGCTATACTATGTACCACTATACACCACATTCTATACTATGTACCATTGTACAGCTTTATACCACATTCTATACTATATACCACTATACACCACATTCTATACTATGTACCACTATACAGCTCTACACCACATTCTATACTATGTTCCTCTATACACCACATTCTATACTATGTACCACTATACAGCTCTACACCACATTCTATACAATGTACCACAATACACCATATTCTATACTATGTACCACTATACATCTCTACACCACATTCTATACTATGTTTCTCTATACACCAAATTCTATACTATGTACCTCTATACACCATATTCTATACTATGTACCACTATACACCATATTCTATACTATGTATCACAATTCACCATATTCGATACTATGTACCACTATACACCGTATTCTATACTATGTACCACGAAACACACCATATTCTATACTATGTACCTCTATACACCATTTTCTATACTATGTACCACTATACACCATATTCTATGCTGTGTAGCACAATACAGCTCTACACCATATTCTATACTATGTACCACTATACACCATATTCTATACTATGTACCACTATACACCATATTCTATACTATGTACCACTATACACCACATTCTATACTATGTACCATTGTACAGCTTTATAACACATTCTATACTATATACCACTATACACCACATTCTATACTATGTACCACTATACAGCTCTACACCACATTCTATACTATGTTCCTTTATACACCACATTCTATACTATGTACCACTATACAGCTCTACACCACATTCTATACAATGTACCACAATACACCATATTCTATACTATGTACCACTATACATCTCTACACCACATTCTATACTATGTTCCTCTATACACCATATTCTATACTATGTACCTCTATACACCATATTCTATACTATGTACCTCTATACACCATATTCTATACAATGTACCACTATACACCATATTCTATACTATGTATCACAGTACACCATATTCTATACTATGTACCACTATACACCATATTCTATACTATGTACATTGTATAGAATATAGTGTATAGAGGTACAAAGTATAGAATATGGTGTAAAGTGGTACATAGTATAGAATGTGGTGTACAGTGGTACATAGTATAGAATATGGTGTGTAGAGGTACATAGTATAGAATATGGTGTATAGTGGTACATAGTATAGAATGTGTTGTATAGTGGTACATAGTAAAAAATATTTTGTATAGCGGCATATAGCATAGAATATGGTATATAGTGGTAAATAGTATTGAATATGGTGTATTGTGGTACATAGTATAGAATATGGTGTATAGTGGTACACAGTATAGAATATGGTGTATAGTGGTACATAGTATAGAATATGGTGTATAGTGCTACATAGTATAGAATGTGGTGTATAGTGGTACATAGTATAAATTATGGTGTATTGAGGTACATAGTATAGAATATGGTATATAGTGGTAATTAGTCTAGAATGTGGTGTATAGTGGTATATAGAATATGGTGTATAGTGGTACATAGTATAGAATGTGGTGTAGAGCTGTATAGTGGTACATAGTATAGAAAATGGTGTATAGTGGTACATAGTATAGAATATGGTGTAAAGTATTACATAGTATAGAATGTGGTGTTGAGCTGTATAATGGTACATAGTATAGAATGTGGTGTATAGTGGTAGATAGTATAGAATGTGATTTAGAGCTGTATAATAGTACATAGTATAGAATATGGTGTATAGTGGTACATAGTATAGAATGTTGTGTATAGTGGTATATAGTATAGAATATGGTGTAGAGCTATATAGTGGTTCATAGTATAGAAAATGGTGTATAGTAGTACATAGTATAGAATATGGGGTGAGCTATATAGTTGTTTATAGTATTGTATATGGTTTATAGTGGTACATAGTATAGAATATGGTGTATAGTGGTATATAGTATAGAATATGGTGTATAGAGGTACATAGTATAGAATATGGTGTTTAGATCTACATAGTATAGAATATTGTGTAGAGCTGTATAGTGAAACATAGAATAGAATATGGTGTAGAGCTGTATAGTGGTCCATAGTAAACAATATGGTGTATAGTGGTATATAGTATAGAATATGGTGTATAGCTGTACAGTGGTGCATAGTATAGAGTATTATGTATAGTGATACATAGCATAGAATATGGTGAAGAGATGTATAGTGGTACGTAGTATAGAATATGGTGTATAGTGCTACATTGTATAGAATATGGTATATAGTGGCATATAGTACAGAATGTGGTGTAGAGTTGTATAGTGGTACATAGTATAGAATATGGTGTATAGTGGTACATAGTATAGAATATGGTGTATAGTGGTACATAGTATAGAATGTGGTGTAAAGTGGTACATAGTATAGAATATGGTGTATAGTGGTATATAATATAGAATATGATGTAGAGCTGTATTGTGGTACATAGTATAGAATATGGTGTATAGTGGTACATAGTATAGATTATGGTGTATAGCACATAGTATAGAATAAGGTGTAATGGTACATGGTATAGAATATGGGTTAGAGCTGTATAGTGGTATATAGTATAGAATATGGTGTATAGTGGTACATAGTATAGAATATGGTGTATAGAGGTACATAGTATAGAATATGGTGTATAGTGGTACATAGTATAGAATATGGTGTATAGTGGTACATAGTATAGAATATGGTGTATAGTGGTACATAGTATATTGTGTATTGTGGTACATTGTATAGAATGTGGTGTAGAGCTGTATAGTTGTTCATAGTATAGAATATGGTGTATAGTGTTACATAGTATAGAATGTGATGAAGAGCTGTATAGTGGTACATAGTATAGAATATGTTGTATAGTGGTACATAGTATAGAATGTGGTGAAGAGCTGTATAATGGTACATAGTATAAAATGTGGTATAGAGCTGTATAGTGGTATATAGTATAGATTGTGGTGTATAGTGATACATAGTATAGAATAAGGTGTATAGTGGTATATAATATAGAATGTCGTTTATAGTGGTACATAGTATAGAATATGGTGTATAGTGGTATATAGTATAGAACATGGTGTAGAGCAGAATATTGGTGTATAGTATAAAATATGGTGTAGTGGTGTACAGTGGTACATAGAATAGTATGTGGTTTATAGTGTCACATAGTATAGAATATGGTGTATAGTGGTACATAGTATAGAATGTGATGTATAGTAGTATATAGTATAGAATATGGTGTAGAGCTGTATAGTGGTACATAGTATAGAATGTGGTACAGAGCTGTATAGTGGTACATGGCATAGAATATGGGGTAGAGCTGTATAGTGGTACATAGTATAGAATATGGTGTATAGTGGTACATAGTACAGAATACGGTGTAGAGCTGTATAGTGGTACTTAGTATAGAATGTGGTGTAGAGCTGTATAGTGGTACATAGTATAGAATATGGTGTATAGTGGTACATAGTATAGAATATGGTTTATAGTAGTACATAGTATAGAATATGATGTAGAGCTGTATAGTGGTACATAGTATAGAATATGTTGTAGTGTTGTATAGTGGTACATAGTATAGAATATGGTGTAGAGCTGTATTGTGGTACATAGTATAGAATATGGTGTAAAGTGGTACATAGTATGGAATACGGTGTATTGTGGTACATTGTATAGCATATGGTGTATAGAGGTACAAAGTATAGAATATGGTGTATACTATATACCACTATACACCAATACTCTATACTATGCAACACTATACAGCTCTACACCAAATTCTATACTATGTACCTCTATATACCATATTCTATACTATGTACCACTATACAGCTCTACACCACATTCTATACTATGTACCACTATACATCATATTCTATAGTATGTACCACTATACAGCTCTACATCACATTCTATAATATGTACCACTATACACCATATTCTATACTTTGTACCTCTATACACCATATTCTATACTATGTACCACTATACACCATATTCTATACTATGTACCACTATATACAGTTCTACAACACATTCTATACTATGTACCTCTACACACCATATTCTACATTATGTACCACTCTACAGCTCTACACCACATTCTATACTATCTACCACTATACAGCTCTACACCATATTCTATACAATGTACTACTATACACCACATTCTATACTATGTACCACTATACAGCTCTACACCATACACCACTATACACCACATTCTACATATGTACCACTACACCACATTCTATACTATGTACCACTATGTACCACTATACACCACATTCTATACTATGTACCACTATACCCCATATTCTATACTATGTACCTCTATACACCATATTCTATACGATGTACCACTATACAGCTCTATACCACATTCTATACTATATACCACTATACTCCACATTCTAGACTATGTACTACTATACACCATATTCTATACTATGTACCTCTATACACCATATTCTATACTATATACCACTATACACCACATCCTATACTTTGTACCATTATACAGCTCTTCACCACATTCTATACTTTGTACCACTATGCACCATATTCTATACTATTTACCTCTATACACCATATTGTATACTATATACCATTATTAACCATATTCTATACAATGTACCACTATACACCATATTCTATATGATATACAACTATACAGCTCTACACCACATTCTATAATATGTACCTCTATACACCATATTCTATTCTATGTACAACTATACAGCTCTACCCCATATTCTGTACTATGTATATACCACTATACACCATATTCTATACTATGAACCACTATACAGCTCTTCACCACAATCTATACTATGTACCACTGTACAACATATTCTATACTATTTACCACTATACAGCTCTACACCACATTCTATAATATGTACCTCTATACACCATATTCTATACTATGTACCACTATACACCATATTCTATATGATATACAACTATACAGCTCTACCCCATATTCTGTACTATGTATATACCACTATACACCATATTCTATACTATGAACCACTATACAGCTCTACACCATATTCTATACTATTTACCACTATACGCCATATTCTATACTATGTACCACAATAAACCTCTACACTATATTCTATGCTATGTACCACTATACAGCTCTATACCACATTCTATACTATGTACAACTGTACAGGTCTACACTATATTCTATACTTAATACTACTATAGACCACATTCTATACTAAGTACCTCTATACACCATATTCTATAGTATGTAGCACTATACACCACATTCTATACTATGTACCACTATACAGCTCTACACCATATTCTATACTATGTACCACTATACACCATATTCTATACTATGTACCACTATACACCACATCCTATACTATGTACCATTATACAGCTCTTCACCACATTCTATACTATGTACCACTATACACCATATTCAATACTATTTACCTCTATACACCATATTCTATACTATATACCACTATTAACAATATTCTATACAATGTACCACTGTACACCATATTCGATACGATATACAACTATACAGTTCTACCCCATATTCTGTACTATGTATATACCACTATACACCATATTCTATACTATGAACCACTATACAGCTCTACACCATATTCTATACTATTTACCACTATACACCATATTCTGTACTATGTACCACTATAAACCTCTACACTATATTCTATGCTATGTACCACTATACAGCATATTCTATACTAAGTACCTCTATACACCATATTCTATAGTATGTAGCACTATACACCACATTCTATACTATTTACCACTATACAGCTCTAAACCATATTCTATACTATGTACCACTATACACCATATTCTTAACTATGTACCACTATTCAGCTCTACACCACATTCTATACTATGTACCGCTATACATCATATTCTGTGTACCACTATACACCATATTATATACTATGTACCACTATACAACTCATTCTATACTATGTACCACTATACACCATATTCTATACTATGTGTCTTTATACACTATATTCTATACTATGTACCACTATACACCACATTCTATACTTTTTCCCTCTATACACCATTTTCTATACTATGTACCACTATACAACTCTACACCATATTCTATACTATGTACCACTATACAACACTACACCATATTCTATACTATGTACTAATATACATCTCTACACCGTATTCTATACTATGTACTACTATACACCACATTCTATACTATGTACCACTATATACCACTATACACCACATTCTATACTATGTACCACTACACCACATTCTATACTATGTACCACTATATACCACTATACACCACATTCTATACTATGTACCACTATACAGCTCTACATCACATTCTATGTACCACTATACAGCTCTACATCACATTCTATACTATGTACCACTATACACCATATTCTATACTATGTACCTCTATACACCATATTCTATACTATGTACCTCTATACAACATATTCTAGACTATGTACCACTTTACACCATATTCTATACTATATACCACTATACAGCTCTACCCCATATTCTATGCCATGTACCACTATACAGCTCTGCACCACATTCTATACTATGTACCACTGTACAGCTCTACACAATATTCTATACTATATACTACTATACACCACATTCTATACTATGTACCACTATAAACCATATTCTATACTATGTAACACTATACACCACATTCTATACTATGTACCAATATACAGCTCTACACCATATTTTATACTATATACCAATATTCAGCTCTACACCATGTTCTATACTATATACCACTATACACCATATTCTATACTATGTACCACTATAAACAACATTCTATACTATGTACCACTATACACCATATTCTATACTATGTACCACTTTACACCATATTCTACACTATATACCTCTTAACAGCTCTACCCCATATTCTATGCCATGTACCACTATACAGCTCTGTACCACATTCTATACTATGTACCACTATACAGCTCTAAACCAAATTCTATACAATTTACCACTATACACCACATTCTATACTATTTACCTCTATACACCATATTCTGTACTATGTACCTCTATACACCATATTCTATACAATTTACCACAATACACCATATTCTATACTATATACCACTATACACCATATTCTATACTATGTACCTATATACACCATATTCTATACTATGTACCACTATACACAATATTCTATACTATGTACCACTATACAGCTCTACACCAAATTCTATACAATATACCACTATACACCATATTCTGTAATATGTAGCACTATACACCATATTCTATGCTCTGCACCACTATACAGCTCTACACCATATTCTATGCTATGTATCACTCTACACAATACTCTATACTATGCACCACTATACAGCTCTACACCAAATTCTATACTATGTACCTCTATATACCATATTCTATACTATGTACCACTATACAGCTCTATACCAAATTCTACACTATGTACCATTATACAGCTCTACACCACATTCTATACTATGTACCACTATACATCATATTCTATACTATGTACCACTATACAGCTCTACATCACATTCTATACTATGTACCACTATACACCATATTCTATACTATGTACCTCTATACACCATATTCTATACTATGTACCTCTATACATCATATTCTATACTATGTACCACTATACAGCTCTACATCACATTCTATGTACCACTATACAGCTCTACATCACATTCTATACTATGTACCACTATACACCATATTCTATACTATGTACCTCTATACACCATATTCTATACTATGTACCTCTATACAACATATTCTAGACTATGTACCACTTTACACCATATTCTATACTATATACCACTATACAGCTCTACCCCATATTCTATGCCATGTACCACTATACAGCTCTGCACCACATTCTATACTATGTACCACTGTACAGCTCTACACAATATTCTATACTATATACTACTATACACCACATTCTATACTATGTACCACTATAAACCATATTCTATACTATGTAACACTATACACCACATTCTATACTATGTACCAATATACAGCTCTACACCATATTTTATACTATATACCAATATTCAGCTCTACACCATGTTCTATACTATATACCACTATACACCATATTCTATACTATGTACCACTATAAACAACATTCTATACTATGTACCACTATACACCATATTCTATACTATGTACCACTTTACACCATATTCTACACTATATACCTCTTAACAGCTCTACCCCATATTCTATGCCATGTACCACTATACAGCTCTGTACCACATTCTATACTATGTACCACTATACAGCTCTAAACCAAATTCTATACAATGTACCACTATACACCACATTCTATACTATTTACCTCTATACACCATATTCTGTACTATGTACCTCTATACACCATATTCTATACAATTTACCACAATACCCCATATTCTATACTATATACCACTATACACCATATTCTATACTATGTACCTATATACACCATATTCTATACTATGTACCACTATACACAATATTCTATACTATGTACCACTATACAGCTCTACACCAAATTCTATACTATATACCACTATACACCATATTCTGTAATATGTAGCACTATACACCATATTCTATGCTCTGCACCACTATACAGCTCTACACCATATTCTATGCTATGTATCACTCTACACAATACTCTATACTATGCACCACTATACAGCTCTACACCAAATTCTATACTATGTACCTCTATATACCATATTCTATACTATGTACCACTATACAGCTCTATACCAAATTCTACACTATGTACCATTATACAGCTCTACACCACATTCTATACTATGTACCACTATACATCATATTCTATACTATGTACCACTATACAGCTCTACATCACATTCTATACTATGTACCACTATACAACATATTCTATACTATGTACCTCTATACACAATATTCTATACTATGTACCTCTATACAACATATTCTAGACTATGTACCACTTTACATCATATTCTATTCTATATACCACTATACAGCTCTACCCCATATTCTATGCCATGAACCACTATACAGCTCTGCACCACATTCTATACTATGTACCACTGTTCAGCTATACACCATATTCTATACTATATACTACTATACACCACATTCTATACCATGTACCACTATAAACCATATTCTGTACTATGTAACACTATACACCACATTCTATACTATGTACCACTATACAGCTCTACACCATATTTTATACTATGTACCAATATTCAGCTCTACACCATGTTCTATACTATATACCACTATACACTATATTCTATACTATGTACCACTATAAACAACATTCTATACAATGTACCACTATACACCATATTCTATACTATGTACCACTATACACCACATTCTATACTATATACCACTATACACCATATTCTAGACTATGTACCACTTTACACCATATTCTGTACTATATACCACTTAACAGCTTTACCCCATATTCTATGCCATGTACCACTGTACAGCTCTGTACCACAATATTTACTATATACCACTATACAGCTCTATACCACATTCTATACTATGTACCATTATACAGCTCTACACCACATTCTATACTATGTACCATTATACAACATGTTCTATACTATGTACCACTATACAGCTCTTCATCACATTCTATATTATGTACCACTATACACCACATTCTATACTATGTACCACTATACAGCTTTAAACCACATTTTATACAATGTACCACAATACACCATATTCTATGTACCACTAAACATCATATTCTATACTATGTACCACTATACACCATATTCTATACTATGTACCACTATACACCATATTCTATACTATATACCACTATACAGCTCTACCCCATATCTTTTACATGTACCACTATACACCATATTCTATACTATGTATCACTTTACACCATATTCTATACTATGTATCACTATGCACCATATTCTATACTATGTACCACTATACTGCTCTACACCATATTTTATGCTATGTACCACAAACTATACACCATATTCTATACTATGTACCACTATACAGCTCAACACCATATTCTATACTATGTACCACTATACAACTCTACACTATATTCTATACTATGTACCACTATACACAACATTCTATACTTTTTCCCACTATACACCATTTTCTATACTATGTTCCACTATACAGCTCTACACCATATTCTATACTATGTACCACTATACAACACTAAACCATATTCTATACTATGTACTAATATACAGCTCTTCACCGTATTCTATACTATGTACTACTATACACCACATTCTATACTATGTACCACTACACCACATTCTATACTATGTACCACTATACAACACTACACAAAATTCAATACTATGTACCATTATACAGCTCTACACCACATTCTATACTATGTACCACTATACATCATATTCTATACTATGTACCACTATACAGCTCTACATCACATTCTATACTATGTACCACTGTACACCATATTCTAAACTTTGTACCTCTATACACCATATTCTATACTATGTACCTCTATACAACATATTCTAGACAATGTACCACTTAACACCATATTCTATACTATATACCACTTAACAGCTCTACCACATTTTCTATGCCATGTACCACTATACAGCTCTGTACAACATTCTATACTATATACTACTTTACACCACATACTATTCTATGTACCACTATACAGCTCTACACCATATTTTATACTATATACCAATATTCAGCTCTACACCATGTTCTATACTATATAATACTATACATCAGATTCTATACTATGTACCACTATAAACAACATTCTATACTATATACCACTGTACACCTTATTCTATACTAGGTATCACTATACACCACATTCTATACAATATACCACTATACAGCTATATACCACATTTTATACTAAATACTATTATACAGCTCTACACCACATTCTATACTATGTACCACTATACAACATATTCTATACTATGTACCACTATACAGCTCTTCATCACATTCTATACTATGTAACACTATACACCATATTCTATACTATGAACAACTATACAGCTCTACACCACATTCTATACTATGTACCACAATACACCATATACTATGTACCAAGTATACACCATATTCTATACTATGTACCACAATACACCATATTCTATACTATGTACCTCTATACACCATATTCTATACTATGTACCACTATACACCATATTCTATACTATGTACCACAATACAGCTCTACATCATATTCTATATTATATACCACTATACACCATATTCTATACTATGTACCACTTACACCACATTCTATACTATGTACCACTATACACCATATTCTATACTATGTACCACTATACACCATATTCTATACTATGTACCACTATACAGCTCTACACCACATTCTGTACTATATGCCACTATACACCATATTCTATACTATGTACCACTATACACCATATTCTATACTATATACCACTATACAGCTCTACCCCATATTCTATACCATGTACCACTATACACCTTATTCTATACTATGTGCTATACACCATATTCTATACTATGTACCACTATACACCATATTCTATACTATGTACCACAATACAGCTCTACATCATATTCTATATTATATACCACTATACACCATATTCTATACTATGTACCACTTTCTATACTCTGTACCACTATACACCATATTCTATACTATGTACCACTATACACAATATTCTATACTATGTACCACTATACAGCTCTACACCACATTCTGTACTATATGCTACTATACACCATATTCTATACTATGTAGCACTATACACCATATTCTATACTACGTACCACTTAACATCTCTACACCGTATTCTATGCTATGTATCACTATACACAATACTCTATACTATACACCACTGTACAGCTATACACCATATTCTATACTATATACCACTATACACGCTATTGTATACTATGTACCACTATACAGCTCTACACCACATTCTATATTATGTACCACTACACAGCTCTACACCATATTCTATGCGATGTACTGCTATACACCACATTCTATACTATGTACCACTATACAGCTCTACACCATTCACCACTATACACCACATTTTATACTATGTACCACTACACCACATTCTATACTATGTACCACTATGTACCACTATACACCACATTCTATACTATGTACCACTATACACCATATTCTATACTATGTACCTCTATACACCATATTCTATACTATGTACCACTATACACCATATTCTATACGATGTACCACTATTCAGCTCTACACCACATTCTATACTATATACCACTATACACCACATTCTAGACTATGTACTACTATACACCACATCCTATACTATGTACCATTATACAGCTCTTCAGCACATTCTATACTATATACCTCTAATCACCATATTCTATACTATATATCACTATTAACCATATTATATACAATGTACCACTAAACACCATATTCTATACGATATACAACTATACAGCTCTACCCATATTCTGTACTATGTATATACCACTATACAGCATATTCTATACTATGAAGCACTATACAGCTCTACACCATATTCTATACTATTTACCACTATACACCATATTCTACGCTATGTACCACTATAAACCTCTACACTATATTCTATGCTATGTACCACTATACAGCTCTATACCACATTCTATACTATGTACAACTGTACAGCTCTATACCATATTCTATACTATATACTACTCTAGACCACATTCTATACTAAGTACCTCTATACACCATATTCTATAGTATGTAGCACTATACACCACATTCTTTACTATGTACCACTATACAGCTCTACACCACATTCTATACTATGTACCATTATACACCATATTCTATACTATCTACCACTATTCAGCTCTACAGCACATTATATACTTTGTACCGCTATACATCATATTCTATGTACCACTATACACCATATTCTAGACTATGTAATATTATACACCATATTCTAGATGATGTACCTCTACACACCATATTCTATACTATGTACCTCTATACACCATATTATATACTATGTACCACTATACACCACATTCTATACTATGTACCACTATACACCATATTCTATACTATGTGCCTCTATACACTATATTCTATACTATGTACCACTATTCAACACATTCTGTACTATGTACCACTATACACCATATTCTATACTATGTACCTCTATACACCATTTTCTATACTATGTACCACTATACAGTTCTATACCAAATTCAATACTATGTACCATTAGACAGCTCTACACCACAATCGATACTATGTACCACTATACAGCTCTACACCTCATTCTATACTATTTACCACTAGACACCATATTCTATACTATGTACCACTATACACCATATTCTATACTATGTACCACTATACACCACATTCTATACTATGTACCACTATACAGGTCTACACCATATTCTATACTATGTAACACTATACACCATATTCTATACTATGTACCTCTATACACCATATTCTATACTGTGTACCACTATACACCATATTCTATACTATGTACCACAATACACCATATTCAATACTATTTACCACTATATACCATATTCTATGCTATATGCCGCTATACAAAATATTTTTTACTATGTACCACTATACAACACATTCTATACTATGTACCACTATACACCATATTCTATACTATGTACCTCTACACACCATATTCTATACTATGTACCACTGTACATCACATTCTATACTATGTACCACTTTACACCATATTCTATACTTTGTACCTCTATACACTATATTCTATACAATGTACATAGTATAGAATATGGTGTATAGTGGTACATAGTATAGAATATGGTGTACTGTGATACATAGTATAGAATATGGTGTATAGTGGTACATAGTATAGAATATGGTGTATAGAGGTACATAGTATAGAATATGGTGTACAGAGGTACATAGTATAGAATATGGTGTATAGAGGAACATAGTATAGAATGTGGTGTAGAGATGTATAGTGGTACATAGTATAGAATATGGTGTATTGTGGTACATTGTATAGAATGTGGTGTAGAGCTGTATAGTGGTACATAGTATAGAATGTGGTGTATAAAGGAACATAGTATAGAATGTGGTGTAGAGCTGTATAGTGGTACATAGTATAGAATGTGGTGTATAGTGGTATATAGTATAGAATGTGTTATAAAGCTGTACAATGGTACATAGTATAGAATGTGGTGTATAGTGGTACATAGTTTAGAATATGGTGTATAGTGGTACATAGTATAGAATATGGTGTATAGTGGTACATAGTATAGAATATGGTGTAGAGCTGTATTGTGCTACACAGCATAGAATATGGTGTATAGTGGTACATAGTATAGAAAATGGTGTATAGAGGTACATAGTATAGAATATGGTGTGTTTAGTGGTACATAGTATAGAATACGGTGTATAGTGGTACATAGTATAGAATATGGTGAATTGTGATACATAGTATAGAATATGTTGTATAGTGGTACATAGTATAGAATATGGTGTATAGAGGTACATAGTATAGAATTTGGTGTATAGAGAAACATAGTATAGAATGTGGTGTAGAGATGTATAGTGGTACATAGTATAGAATATGCTGTATTGTGGTACATTGTATAGAATGTGGTGTAGAGCTGTATAGTGGTACATAGTATAGAATGTGGTGTATAGAGGAACATAGTATAGAATGTGGTGTAGAGCTGTATAGTGGTACATAGTATAGAATGTGGTGTATAGTGGTATATAGTATAGAATGTGGTATAAAGCTGTACAATGGTACATAGTATAGAATGTGGTGTATAGAGGTACATAGTATAGAATATGGTGTATAGTGGTACATAGTATAGAATATGGTGTATAGTGGTACATAGTATAGAATATGGTGTAGTGCTGTATAGTGGTACATAGTATAGAATATGGTGTAGAGATGTATTGTGCTACACAGCATAGAATATGTTGTATATTGGTTCATAGTATAGAAAATGGTGTATAGAGGTACATAGTATAGAATATGGTGTGTATAGTGGTACATAGTATAGAATACGGTGTATAGTGGTACATAATATAGAATATGGTGTATTGTGTTACATAGTATAGAATATGGTGTACAGTGGTACATAGTATAGAATATGGTGTATAGAGGTACAAAGTATAGAATATGGTGTATAGTGGAACATAGTATAGAATGTGGTGTATAGTGGTACATAGTATAGAATTTGGTGTAGGGCTATATATTGATACATAGTATAGAATATGGTGTATAGAGGAACATAGTATAGAATGTGGTGTATTGTGGTACATTGTATAGAATATGGTGTATAGTGGTACATAGTATAGAATATGGTGTATAGAGGTACATAGTATAGAATATGGTGTATAGAGCTACATAGTATAGAATGTGTTGTATAGTGGTACATAGAATAAAATATGGTGTATAGCGGTATATAGTATAGAATATGGTATATAGTGGTAAATAGTATAGAATATGGTGTATTGTGGTACATAGTATAGAATATGGTGTATAGTGGTACACAGTATAGAATATGGTGTATCGAGGTACATAGTATAGAACATGGTGTATAGTGGTACATAGTATAGAATTTGGTGTATAGTGGTACATAGTATAAATTATGGTGTATTGAGGTATATAGTATAGAATATGGTGTATAGTGGTACATAGTCTAAAATGTGGTGTATAGTGGTACATAGAATATGGTGTATAGTGGTACAAAGTATAGAATGTGGTGTAGAGCTGTATAGTGGTACATAGTATAGAATATGGTGTATAGTGGTATGTAGTCTAGAATGTGGTGTATAGAGGTACATAGTATAGAATATGGTGTGCAGTGGTACATAGTATAGAATGTGGTGTAGAGCTGTATAGTGGTACATAGTATAGAATGTGGTGTATAGTGTTACATTTTATAGAATATGGTGTATAGTGGTACATAGTATAGAATGTGGTGTATAGTAGTATATAGTATAGAATATGGTGTTGAGCTGTATAGTGGTACATAGTATAGAATATGGTGTAGAGGTGAATAGTGGTACATAGTTTAGAATAAGGTGTATAGTGGTATATAGTATAGAATATGGTGTAGAACTGTATAATGGTTCATAGTATAGAAAATTGTGTATAGTAGTAGATAGTATAGAATATGGGGTGAACTATATAGTTGTTTATAGTATAGAATATGGTTTATAGTGGTACATAGTATAGAATATGGTGTATAGTGGTATAAAGTATAGAATATGGTGTATAGAGGTACGTAGTATAGAATATGGTGTATAGTGGTACATAGTATAGAATGTGGTGTAAAGTTGTACATAGTATAGAATATGGTGTATAGTGGTATATAATATAGAATATGATGTAGAGCTGTATAGTGGTACATAGTATACAATAGTGTGTATAGTGGTATATAGTATAGAATATAGTGTATAGCTGTACAGTGGTGCATAGTATAGAGTATTGTGTATAGTGATACATAGCATATAGTATGGTGTAGAGATGTATAGTGGTACATATTATAGAATATGGTGTAAAGTGCTACATAGTATAGAATATGGTGTATAGTGGTATATAGTATATAATGTGGTACAGAGCTGTATAGTGGTAGATGGCATAGAATATGGGGTAGAGCTGTTAAGTGGTATATAGTATAGAATATGTTGTATAGTGGTATATAGTATATAATATGGTGTATAGTGCTACATAGTACAGAATTAGGTGTTTTTTGGCATATAGTATAGAATTTGGTGTAGAGCTGTTTAGTGGTACATAGTATAGAATATGGTGTATAGTGGTACATAGTATAGAATATGGTGTATAGTGGTACATAGTATAGAATGTGGTGTATAGTGTTACATTTTATAGAATATGGTGTATAGTGGTACATAGTATAGAATGTGGTGTATAGTAGTATATAGTATAGAATATGGTGTTGAGCTGTATAGTGGTACATAGTATAGAATATGGTGTAGAGGTGAATAGTGGTACATAGTTTAGAATAAGGTGTATAGTGGTATATAGTATAGAATATGGTGTAGAACTGTATAATGGTTCATAGTATAGAAAATTGTGTATAGTAATAGATAGTATAGAATATGGGGTGAACTATATAGTTGTTTATAGTATAGAATATGGTTTATAGTGGTACATAGTATAGAATATGGTGTATAGTGGTATAAAGTATAGAATATGGTGTATAGAGGTACGTAGTATAGAATATGGTGTATAGTGGTACATAGTATAGAATGTGGTGTAAAGTTGTACATAGTATAGAATATGGTGTATAGTGGTATATAATATAGAATATGATGTAGAGCTGTATAGTGGTACATAGTATACAATAGTGTGTATAGTGGTATATAGTATAGAATATAGTGTATAGCTGTACAGTGGTGCATAGTATAGAGTATTGTGTATAGCCATACATAGCATATAGTATGGTGTAGAGATGTATAGTGGTACATATTATAGAATATGGTGTAAAGTGCTACATAGTATAGAATATGGTGTATAGTGGTATATAGTATATAATGTGGTACAGAGCTGTATAGTGGTAGATGGCATAGAATATGGGGTAGAGCTGTTAAGTGGTATATAGTATAGAATATGTTGTATAGTGGTATATAGTATAGAATATGGTGTATAGTGCTACATAGTACAGAATTAGGTGTTTTTTGGCATATAGTATAGAATTTGGTGTAGAGCTGTTTAGTGGTACATAGTATAGAATATGGTGTATAGTGGTACATAGTATAGAATATGGTGTATAGAGGTACATAGTATAGAATATGGTGTATAGTGGTACATAGTATAGAATGTGGTGTATAGTGGTATATAATGGTACATAGTATAGAATGTGGTGTAGTGGTACATACTATAGAATGTGGTGTATAGTAGTACATAATATAGAATACGGTGTAGAGCTGTATATTAGTACATAGTATAGAAAATGGTGTAGTGTTGTATAGTGGTACATAGTATAGAATATGGTGTAGAGCTGTATAGTGGTACATAGTATAGAAAATGGTGTATAGTGGTACATAGTATAGAATGTGGTGTATAGTGGTACATAGTATAGAATATAGTGTATAGAGGCACATAGTATATAATATGGTGTATAGTGGTACATAGTATAGAATGTGGTGTATAGTGGTACATAGTATATAATATGGTTTATAGAGGTACATAGTATAGAATATGGTGTATAGAGGTACATTGTCTAGAATATGGTGTATAGTGGTACACATAATATGATGTATAGCGGTACATGGTATAGAATGTGGTGTAGAGCTTAATAGTGGTACATAGTATAGAATATGGTGTGTAGTGGTACATAGTATAGAATATGGTGGAGAGCTGTATAGTGGTACATAGTATAGAATGTTGTGTATATTGCTACATACTATAGAATATGATGTATAGAGGCACTTAGTATAGAATGTGGTCTATAGTAGTATATAGTATAGAATATAGTGTAGACCTGTACAGTTGTACATAGTATAGAATGTGGTATAGAGCTGTATAGTGGTACATAGCATAGAATATAGTGTAAAGGTTTATAGTGTTACATAGTATAGAATATGGTATATAGTGGTAAATAGTATAGAATATGGTGTAGAGCTGTATAGTGGTTCATAATATAGAATATGGTGTATAGTGGTACATACATAGTACAGAAGATGGGGTAGTGCTGTATAGTTGTATATCATATAGAATATGGTGTATAGTGGTACATTGTATAGAATATGGTTAATAGTGGTATATAGTATAGAATATGGTGTATAGAGGTAAATAGTATAGAATATGGTGTATAGTGGTACATAGTATAGAATGTGGTGAAGAGCTGTATATAGTATAGGATGTGGAGTTTCGTGGTATATAGTATAGAATATGGAGTATAGAGGTACATAGTATAGAATATGGTGTATAGTTGTACATAGTCTAGAATGTGGAGTATAGTGGTATATAGTATAGAATGTGGTGTAGAGCTGTATAGTGGTACATCGCATAGAATATGGTGTATAGTGGTTCATAGTATAGAATATGTTGTATAGAGGTACATAGTATAGAACATGGGGTATAGTGGTACATAGTATAGAATGTGGTGTATAGTGGTACATAGTGGTACATAGTATAGAATGTGGTGTAGTGGTACATATGTAGAATGGGGTGTATAGTGGTGTATGGTGTAGAGCTGTATAGTGGTACATAGTTAAGAATGTGGTGTATAGTAGTACATAGTATAGAATATGGTGTAGAGTTGTATAGTGGTACATAGTATAGAATGTGGTGTAGAGCTGTATAGTGGTACATAGTATAGAATATGGTGTATAGTGGTACATAGTATAGAATATGGTGTAGAGCTGTATAATGGTACATAGTATAGAATAAGGTGTAGTGTTGTATAGTGGTACATAGTATAGAATATGGTGTGTAGAGGTACATAGTATAGAATGTGTTGTAGAGCTGTATAGTGGTACATAGTATAGAATATGGTGTATATTGGTACATAGTTTAGAATATGGTGTAGAGCTGTATAGTGGAACATAGTATAGAATAAGGTGTAGTGTTGTATAGTGGTACATAGTATAGAATATGGTGTATAGTGGTACATAGTATAGAATATGGTGTAGAGCTGTATAGTGGTACATAGTATAGAATATGGTGTATAGTGGTACATAGTATAGAATATGGTGTAGAGCTGTATAATGGTACATAGTATAGAATAAGGTGTAGTGTTGTATAGTGGTACATAGTATAGAATATGGTGTGTAGAGGTACATAGTATAGAATGTGTTGTAGAGCTGTATAGTGGTACATAGTATAGAATATGGTGTATAGTGGTACATAGTATAGAATATGGTGTAGAGCTGTATAGTGGTACATAGTATAGAATAAGGTGTAGTGTTGTATAGTGGTACATAGTATAGAATATGGTGTATAGTGGTACATAGTATAGAATATGGTGTAGAGCTGTATAGTGGTGCGGAGTATAGAATATGGTGTATAGTGCTACATAGTACAGATTATGGTGTATAGTCGTATATAGTATAGAATTTGGTGTAGAGCTGTATAGTGGTACATAGTATAGAATATGGTGTATCGAGGTACATAGTATAGAATATGGTGTATAGTGGTACATAGTATAGAATGTGGTGTATAGTGGTATATAGTAGTACATAGTATAGAATGTGGTGTAGTGGTACATAGTATAGAATGTGGTGTATAGTAGTACATAGTATAGAATATGGTGTAGAGCTGTATATTAATACATAGTATAGAATATGGTGTAGTGTTGTATAGTGTTACATAGTAAAGAATATGGTGTAGAGCTGTATAGTGGTACATAGTATAGAAAATGGTGTATAGTGGTACATAGTATAGAATGAGGTGTATAGTGGTACATAGTAGAGAATATAGTGTATAGAGAAACATAGTATAGAATATGGTGTATAGTGGAACATAGTATAGAATGTGGTGTATAGTGGAACATAGTATATAATATGGTGTATAGAGGTACATATTATAGAATATGGTGTATAGAGGTACATCGTCTAGAATATGGTGTATAGTGGTACACAGAATATGATGTATAGCAGTACATAGTATAGAATGTGGTGTAGAGCTGAATAGTGGTACATAGTATAGAATATGGTGTATAGTGGTACATAGTATAGAATATGGTGTAGAGCTGAATAGTGGTACATAGTATAGAATGTGGTGTATAGTGCTACATACTATAGAATATGATGTATAGAGGTACTTAGTATAGAATGTGGTCTATAGTAGTATATAGTATAGAATATAGTGTAGACCTGTACAGTTGTACATAGTATAGAATGCGGTATAGAAATGTATAGTGGTACATAGCATAGAATATAGTGTAGAGGTTTATAGTGTTACATAGTATAGAATATGGTGTATAGTGGTAAATAGTATAGAATATGGTGTAGAGCTGTATAGTGGTTCATAGTATAGAATATGGTGTGTAGTGGTATATACATAGTACAGAATATGGGGTAGAGCTGTATAGTGGTATATCGTATAGAATATGGTGTATAGTGGTACATTGTATAGAATATGGTTAATAGTGGTATATAGTATAGAATATGGTGTATAGAGGTAAATAGTATAGAATATGGTGTATAGTGGTACATAGTATAGAATGTGCTGAAGAGCTGTATAATGCTACATAGTATAGGATGTGTTGTATAGTGGTATATAGTATAGAATATGGTGTATAGAGGTACATAGTATAGAATATGGTGTATAGTAGAACATAGTCTAGAATGTGGTGTATAGTGGTACATAGTGGTACATAGTATAGAATGTGGTGTAGTGGTACATATGTAGAATGTGGTGTAGAGCTGTATAGTGGTACATAGTATAGAATGTGGTGTAGAGCTGTATAGTGGTACATAATATAGAATATTGTGTGTAGAGGTACATAGTAAAGAATATGTTGTAGAGCTGTATAGTGGTACTTAGTATAGAATAAGGTGTAGTGTTGTATAGTGGTACATAGTATAGAATATGGTGTGTAGAGGTACATAGTATAGAATGTGTTGTAGAGCTGTATAGTGGTACATAGTATAGAATATGGTGTATAGTGGTACATAGTATAGAATATGGTGTAGAGCTGTATAGTGGTACATAGTATAGAATAAGGTGTAGTGTTGTATAGTGGTACATAGTATAGAATATGGTGTATAGTGGTACATAGTATAGAATATGGTGTAGAGCTGTATAGTGGTGCAGAGTATAGAATATGGTGTATAGTGCTACATAGTACAGAATATGGTGTATAGTCGTATATAGTATAGAATTTGGTGTAGAGCTGTATAGTGGTACATAGTATAGAATATGGTGTATCGAGGTACATAGTATAGAATATGGTGTATAGTGATACATAGTATAGAATGTGGTGTATAGTGGTATATAGTAGTACATAGTATAGAATGTGGTGTAGTGGTACATAGTATAGAATGTGGTGTATAGTAGTACATAGTATAGAATACGGTGTAGAGCTGTATATTAGTACATAGTATAGAATATGGTGTAGTGTTGTATAGTGTTACATAGTAAAGAATATGGTGTAGAGCTGTATAGTGGTACATAGTATAGAAAATGGTGTATAGTGGTACATAGTATAGAATGAGGTGTATAGTGGTACATAGTAGAGAATATAGTGTATAGAGAAACATAGTATAGAATATGGTGTATAGTGGAACATAGTATAGAATGTGGTGTATAGTGGTACATAGTATATAATATGGTGTATAGAGGTACATATTATAGAATATGGTGTATAGAGGTACATCGTCTAGAATATGGTGTATAGTGGTACACAGAATATGATGTATAGCAGTACATAGTATAGAATGTGGTGTAGAGCTGAATAGTGGTACATAGTATAGAATATGGTGTATAGTGGTACATAGTATAGAATATGGTGTAGAGCTGTATAGTGGTACATAGTATAGAATGTGGTGTATAGTGCTACATACTATAGAATATGATGTATAGAGGTACTTAGTATAGAATGTGGTCAATAGTAGTATATAGTATAGAATATATTGTAGACCTGTACAGTTGTACATAGTATAGAATGCGGTATAGAAATGTATAGTGGTACATAGCATAGAATATAGTGTAGAGGTTTATAGTGTTACATAGTATAGAATATGGTGTATAGTGGTAAATAGTATAGAATATGGTGTAGAGCTGTATAGTGGTTCATAGTATAGAATATGGTGTGTAGTGGTATATACATAGTACAGAATATGGGGTAGAGCTGTATAGTGGTATATCGTATAGAATATGGTGTATAGTGGTACATTGTATAGAATATGGTTAATAGTGGTATATAGTATAGAATATGGTGTATAGAGGTAAATAGTATAGAATATGGTGTATAGTGGTACATAGTATAGAATGTGCTGAAGAGCTGTATAATGCTACATAGTATAGGATGTGTTGTTTAGTGGTATATAGTATAGAATATGGTGTATAGAGGTACATAGTATAGAATATGGTGTATAGTAGAACATAGTCTAGAATGTGGTGTATAGTGGTACATAGTGGTACATAGTATAGAATGTGGTGTAGTGGTACATATGTAGAATGTGGTGTAGAGCTGTATAGTGGTACATAGTATAGAATGTGGTGTAGAGCTGTATAGTGGTACATAATATAGAATATTGTGTGTAGAGGTACATAGTATAGAATGTGTTGTAGAGCTGTATAGTGGTACATAGTATAGAATATGGTGTATAGTGGTACATAGTAAAGAATATGTTGTAGAGCTGTATAGTGGTACTTAGTATAGAATATGGTGTAGTGTTGTACAGTGGAACAAAGTATAGAATATGGTGTAGAGCTGTATAGTGGTACATGGCATAGAATATGGGGTAGAGCTGTATAGTGGTACATAGTATAGAATATGATGTATAAGTGGTAAATAGTATAGAATGTGGTGTATAGTGGTACATAGTATAGAATGTGGTGAAGAGCTGTATAATGGTACATAGTACAGGATGTGGTGTATAGTGGTATATAGTATAGAATATGGTGTATAGAGGTACATAGTATAGAATATGGTGTATAGTAGTACATAGTCTAGAATGTGGAATATAGTGGTATATAGTATAGAATGTGGTGTATAGTGGTACATAGTATAGAAAATGGTGTATAGAGGTACATAGTATAGAATATGGGGTATAGTGGTACATAGTATAGAATGTGGTGTATAGTGGTACATAGTGGTACATAGTATAGAATGTGGTGTAGTGGTACATATGTAGAATGTAGTGTAGAGCTGTATAGTGGTACATAGTATAGAATGTGTTGTAGAGCTGTATAGTGGTACATAGTATAGAGGTACATAGTAAAGAATATGTTGTAGAGCTATATAGTGGTACTTAGTATAGAATATGGTGTAGTGTGGTATAGTGGGACATAGTATAGAATATGGTGTAGAGCTGTATTGTGGTACATAGTATAGAATATGGTGTATAGTGGTACAAAGTATAGAATATGGTGTATAGAGGTACATAGTATAAAATTTGGTGTATAGTGGTACATAGTATAGAATATGGTGTATTGTGGTACATTGTATAGAATATGGTGTATAGAGGTACATAGTATAGAATATGGTGTATAGTGGTACATAGTATAGAATGTGGTGTAGTGGTACATAGTATAGAATGTGGTGTATATTTGTAAATGGTTTAGAGCTGTATAGTGGTACATAGTACAGAATGTGGTGTAGAGCTGTATAGTGGTACATAGTATAGAATGTGCTGTAGAGCTGTATAGTGGTACACAGTATAGAATATGGTGTATAGTGTTACATAATATAGAATGTGTTGTAGAGCTGTATAGTGGTACATAGTATAGAATATGGTGTATAGTGGTACATAGTATAGAATATGGTGTATAGTGGTACATAGTATAGAATATGGGGCAGAGCTGTACACTGATATATAGTACAGAATATTGGGTAGAGCTGTATAGTTGCATATCGTATAGAATATGGTGTATAGTGGTAAATAGTATAGATTATGGTGTATAGTGGTACATAGTATAGAATGTGGTGAAGAGCTGTATAATGGTACATAGTATATGATGTGGTGTGTAGTGGTATATAGTATAGAATGTGGTGTAGAGCTGTATAGTGGTACATCGTATAGCATATGGTGTGTAGTGGTATATAGTATAGAATATGGTGTATAGAGGTACATAGTATAGAATATGGGGTATAGTGGTACATAGAATAGTATGTGGTGTATAGTGAGTGGTACAAAGTGGTACATAGTATAGAATGTGGTGTAGTGGTACATAGTATAGAATGTGGTGTATAGTGGTGAATGGTATAGAGCTGTATAGTGGTACATAGTATAGAAAGTGGTCTAGAGCTGTATAGTGGTACATAGTCTTGAATATGGTGTTTAGAGGTACATAGTATAGAATGTGTTGTAGATCTGTATTGTAATACATAGTATAGAATATGGTGTATAATGGTACATAGTATAGAATATGGTGTATAGTGGTACATAGTATAGAATAAGGTGTAGATCTGTATTGTAGTACATAGTATAGAATATGGTGTATAGTGGTACATAGTATAGAATATAGTGTATAGAGGTACATAGTATAGAATATGGTGTATAGTGGTACATCGTATGAATTCGGTGTATAGTGGTACATAGTATAGAATATGGTGTATTGTGGTACATTGTATAGAATATGGTGTATAGAGGTACATAGTATAGAATATGGGGTATAGTTGTATATAGTATAGAATGTGGTGTATTGTTGTACAAAGTGGTACATAGTATAGAATGTGGTGTAGTGGTACATAGTATAGAATGTGATGTATAGTGGTACAAAGTATAGAATTTGGTGTAGAGCTACATAGTGGTACATAGTACAGAATGTGGTGTAGAGCTGTATAGTGGTACAAAGTATAGAATATGGTGTATACTGGTACATAGTATAGAATGTTTTGTAGAGCTGAATAGTGGTACATAGTATAGAATATAATGTATAGTTGTACATAGTATAGAATATGGTGTATAGTGGAACATAGTATAGAATATGGTGTAGAGCTGTATAGTCGTACATAGTATAGAATAGGGTGTAGTGTTGTTAAGTGGTACATAGTATAGAATAGGGTGTAGAGCTGTATAGTGGTACATAGTATAGAATATGGTGTATAGTGGTACATAGTATAGAATTTGGTGTAGAGCTGTATAGTGGTGCATAGTATAGAGTTTTGTGTATAGTGATACATAGCATCGAATATGGTGTAGAGCTGTATAGTTGTGCTGAGTATATAATATGGTGTATAGTGCTACATAGTATAGAATATGGTGTATAGTGGTATATAGTATAGAATGTGGTGTAGAGCTGTATATTGGTACATAGTATAGAATTTGGTGTATAGTGGTATATAGTATAGAATATTGTGTATAGAGGTACATAGTATAGAATATGGTGTACAGTGGTACATACTATAGAATGTGGTGTATAGTGGTACATAGTGGTACATAGTATAGAATGTGGTGTAGTGGTACATAGTATAGAATGTTGTGTATAGTGGTATATGGTGTAGAGCTGTATAGTGGTACATAGCATAGAATGTGGTGTACAGTATTACATAGTACAGAATACTGTGTAGAGCTGTATAGTGGTACATAGTATAGAATGTGGTGTAGAGCTGTATAGTGGTACATAGTATAGAATATGGTGTATAGTGGTACATAGTATAGAATATGGTTTATAGTAGTACATAGTATAGAATATGATGTAGAGCTGTATAGTAGTACATAGTATAGAATATGGTGTCGTGTTGTATAGTGGTACATAGTATAGAATATGGTGTAGAGCTGTACTGTGGTACATAGTATAGAATATGGTGTATAGTGTTACATAGTATAGAATATGGTGTATAGAGGTACATAGTATAGAATATGGTGTATTGTGGTACATAGTATGGAATAAGGTGTATAGTGGTACATAGTATAGAATATGGTGTATTGCGGTACATTGTATAGAATATGGTGTATAGAGGTACAAAGTATAGAATATGGTGTATAGTGGTACATAGTATAGAATATGTTGTATAGTGGTACATAGTATAGATTGTGGTGTAAAGCTGTATAATGGTACATAGTATAGAATGTGGTGTATAGTGGTACATAGAATAGAATATGGTGTATAGTGTTACATAGTATAAAATATGGTGTATAGTGGTACATGGTATAGAATGTGGTGTAGAGCTGTATAGTGGTACATAGTATCGATTGTGGTGTAGAGCTGTATAGTGGTACATAGTGAAGAACATGGTGTATAGAGGTACATAGTATAGAATATGGTGTATAGTGGTTCATAGTATAGAATGTGGTGTATACTGGTACATAGTATAGAAGATAGTGTATAGAGGCACATAGTATAGAATATGGTGTATAGTGGTACATAGTATAGAATGTGGTGTATTGTGGTACATAGTATATAATATGGTGTATAGATGTACATAGTATAGAATATGGTGTATAGAGGTACATCGTCTAGAATATGGTCTATAGTGGTACGTAGAATATGATGTATAGTGGTATAGAATGTGGTGTAGAGCTGTATAGTGCTAAATAGTATAGAATATGTTGTATAGTGGTACATAGTATAGATTGTGGTGTAAAGCTGTATAATGGTACATAGTATAGAATGTGGTGTATAGTGGTACATAGAACAGAATATGGTGTATAGTGTTACATAGTATAAAATATGGTGTATAGTGGTACATAGTATAGAATGTGGTGTAGAGCTGTAAAGTGGTACATAGTATCGATTGTGGTGTAGAGCTGTATAGTGGTACATTGTATAGAATATGGTGTATAGTGGTACATAGTATAGAATATGTTGTAGAGCAGTATAGTGGTACATAGTATAGAATGTAGTGTATAGTGGTACATAGTATAGAATATGGTGTATAGTGGTACATAGTATAGAATATGGTGTAGAGCTGTATAGTGGTACATAGTATAGAATGTGGTACAGAGCTGTATAGTGGTACATGGCATATAATATGGGGTAGAGCTGTTAAGTGGTATATAGTGTAGAATATGGTGTAAAGTGGTACATAGTCTAGAATATGTTGTATAGTGGTATATAGTATAGAATATGGTGTATAGTGGTACATAGTATAGAATATGGTGTATAGTGGTACATAGTATTCTAGACTATGTACCACTATACACCATATTTTATACTATGTACATCTATACACCATATTTTATACTACGTACCTCTATACACCATATTCTATACTTTATACCACTATACACCATATTCTATACTATGTACCACTATAAACCATATTCTATACTATAAACAACTATATATCTCACCCAATATTATATACTATGTACTACTATACACCATTTTCTATACTATGAACCACTATACAGCTCTGCACCATATTCTATACTATATACCACTATTCACCACATTCTATACTATGTACCACTATACACCATATTCTATAAAATGTAACACTATACACCTCATTCTATATTATATACCACTATTCAGCTCTACACCACATTCTATACAATGTACCACTGCACACCATATTATATACAATGTACCTCTATACACCACATTCTAGACTACGTACCACTATACACCATATTCTATACTATGTACCACTATACAGCTCTACACCACATTCTATACTTTGTACCACTATACACCATATTCTATGTACCACTATACACCACATTCTAGACTATATACCACTATACACCATATTCTATACTATGTACCTCAATACACCATAATTTATACTATGTACCACTATACACCACATTCTATACTATGTACCACTATACACCATATTCTATACTATGTACCTCTATACAACATATTCTATACTGTGTACCACTATACACCATATTCTATACTATGTACCACAATACACCATATTCTATACTATTTACCACTATATACCATATTCTATACTATATACCGCTATACAACATATTTTATTCTATGTACAACTATACACCATATTCTATACTATGTACCTCTATACACCATATTCTATACTATGTACCACTATACACCATATTCTATACAATGTACCACAATACACCATATTCTATACTATGTACCACTATACATCTCTACACCACATTCTATACTATGTTCCTCTATACACCATTTTCTATACTATATACCAATATATAGCTCTACACCAAATTCTATACTATGTACCACTATACACCACATTCTATACTATGTTCCACTATTCACCATATTCTATACTTTGTATCTCTATACACCATATTCTATACTATGTACCACTGTACACCATATTCTATACTATGTATCACAATACACCATATTCTATACTATGTACCACTATACACCGTATTATATAATATGAACCACTATACACACCATATTCTATACTATGTACCTCTATACACCATTTTCTATACTATGTACCACTATACACCATATTCTATGCTGTGTAGCACAATACAGCTCTACACCATATTCTATACTATGTACCACTATACAGCACTACACCATATTCTATACTATGTACTACTATACACCATATTCTATACTATGTACCACTATACACTATATTCTATACTATGTACCACTATACACCACATTCTATACTATGTACCATTGTACAGCTTTATACCACATTCTATACTATATACCACTATACACCACACTCTATACTATGTTCCACTATACAGCTCTACACCACATTCTATACTATGTTCCTCTATACACCACATTCTATACTATGTACCACTATACAGCTCTACACCACATTCTATACAATGTACCACAATACACCAAATTCTATACTATGTACCACTATGCATCTCTACACCACATTCTATACTATGTTTCTCTATACACCAAATTCTATACTATGTACCTCTATACACCATATTCTATACTATGTACCACTATACACCATATTCTATACTATGTATCACAATACACCATATTCTATACTATGTACCACTATACACCATATTCTATACTATGTACGACTAAACACACCATATTCTATACTATGTACCTCTATACACCATATTCTATACTATGTACCACTATACACCACATTCTATGCTATGTACCACTATACACCATATTCTAAACTATGTACCACAATACACCATATTCTATAATATGTACCACTATACATAACATTCTATGCTATGTACCACTATACACCATATTCTATACTGTTTCCACTATACACCATATTCTATACTATGTACGACTATACAGTTCTATACCAAATTCAATACTATGTACCATTATACAGCTCTACACCACATTCTATACTATGTACCACTATACATCATATTCTATTCTATGTACCACTATACAGCTCTACATCACATTCTATACTATGTACCACTATCCACTATACACCATATTCTAGACTATGTAATACTATACACCATATTCTAGACTATGTACCTCTATACACCATATTCTATACTATGTACCTCTATACACCATATTATATACTATGTACCACTATACACCACATTCTATACTATGTACCACTATACACCATATTCTATACTATGTACCACTATACACCACATTCTATACTATGTACCATTATTATGCTTTACACCACAATATATACTATGTACCACTATACAACTTGTTCTATACTATTTACCACTATAAAGCTCTACACCACATTCTATACTATGTACCACTATACACCATATTCTATACTATGTACAACTATACACCACATTCTATACTATGTACCATTATACAGCTTTACACCACAATCTATACTATGTACCACTATAAAACATATTCTATACTATTTACCACTATACAGCTCTACACCACATTCTATAATATGTACCTCTGTACACTATATTCTATACTATATACCACTATACACCACATTCTATACTATGTACCACTATACAGCTTTACACCACAATCTATACTATGTACCACTATACAACATATTCTATACTATGTACCACTATACAGCTCTACACCAAATTCTATACTATGTACCACTATACACCACATTCTATACTATGTACCACTATACACCATAATCTATACTTTGTACCTCTATATACCATATTCTATACAATGTACCACAATACACCATATTCTATACTATGTACAACTATACACCGTATTCCATACTATGTACCTCTATACACCATTTTCTTTACTATGTACCGCTATACACCATATTCTATACTATGTACCACAATACAGCTCTACACTATTTTCTATACTATGTATCACTATACAACACTACACCATATTCTATACTATGTACCACTATACAGCTCTACACCATATTCTATACTATGTACTACTATACACCATATTCAATACTATGTACCACTATACACCATATTTCATACTATGTACCACTATACAGCTCTACACCACATTCTATACTATGTACCACTATACAGCTCTACACCGTATTCAATACTATGTACTGCTATACACCACATTCTATACTATGTACCACTATACAGCTCTACACCATATACCTCTATACACCACATTCTATACTATGTACCACTACACCACATTCTATACTATGTACCACTATGTACCACTATACACCACATTCTATACTATGTACCATTGTACACCATAATCTGGACTATGTACCTCTATACACCATATTCTATACTATGTACCACTATACACCATATTCTATACTATGTACCACTATACAGCTCTACACCACATTCTATACTATATGACACTATATATCATATTCTATACTATGTAGCACTATACACCATATTCTACACTCTGCTCCACTATACAGGTCTACACCATATTCTATGCTATGTATCACTATACACAATACTCTATACTATGCACCACTATACATCTCTACACCAAATTCTATACTATGTACCTCTATATACCATATTCTTTACTATGTACCACTATACACCATATTCTATAATATGTACCACAATACAGCTCTACACCATATTGTATACTTTGTACCACTATACAACACTACACCATATTCTATACTATGTACCACTATACAGCTCAACATCATATTCTATACTATGTACCACTATACACCATATTCTATACTATTTACCACTATACACCATATTCTATACTATGTACCAATATACAGCTCTACAACACATTCTATACTATGTACTACTATACACCATATTCTATACTATGTACCACTATACAGCTCTACACCACATTCTATACTATGTACCACTATACAGCTCTACACCGTATTCTATACTATGTACTACTATACACCACATTCTATACTATGTACCGCTATACCACATTCTATACTATGTACCACTATACACCATATTCTATACTACGTACCTCTATACACCATATTCTACACAATGTACCACAGTACACCATATTCTATACTATGTACCACTATACACCATATTCTATACTATGTACCACTATACACCATATTCTATACTATGTACCACTATACACCATATTCTATACTATGTACCACTATACACCATATTCTATACTATGTACCACTGCACACCATATTATATACTATGTACCTCTATACACCACATTCTAGACTACGTACCACTATACACCATATTCTATACTATGTACCACTATACAGCTCTACACCACATTCTATACTTTGTACCACTATACACCATATTCTATGTACCACTATACACCACATTCTAGACTATGTACCACTATACACCATATTCTATACTATGTACCTCAATACACCATAATTTATACTATGTACCACTATACACCACATTCTATACTATGTACCACTATACACCATATTCTATACTATGTACCTCTATACACCATATTCTATACTGTGTACCACTATACACCATATTCTATACTATGTACCACAATACACCATATTCTATACTATTTACCACTATATACCATATTCTATACTATATACCGCTATACACCATATTTTATTCTATGTACAACTATACAATACATTCTATACTATGTACCACTATACACCATATTCTATACTATGTACCTCTATACACCATATTCTATACTATGTACCACTATACACCATATTCTATACAATGTACCACAATACACCATATTCTATACTATGTACCACTATACATCTCTACACCACATTCTATACTATGTTCCTCTATACACCATATTCTATACTATGTACCAATATATAGCTCTACACCAAATTCTATACTATGTACCACTATACACCACATTCTATACTATGTTCCACTATTCACCATATTCTATACTTTGTATCTCTATACACCATATTCTATACTATGTACCACTGTACACCATATTCTATACTATGTATCACAATACACCATATTCTATACTATGTACCACTATACACCGTATTATATAATATGAACCACTATACACACCATATTCTATACTATGTACCTCTATACACCATTTTCTATACTATGTACCACTATACACCATATTCTATGCTGTGTAGCACAATACAGCTCTACACCATATTCTATACTATGTACCACTATACAGCACTACACCATATTCTATACTATGTACTACTATACACCATATTCTATACTATGTACCATTATACACTATATTCTATACTATGTACCACTATACACCACATTCTATACTATGTACCATTGTACAGCTTTATACCACATTCTATACTATATACCACTATACACCACACTCTATACTATGTTCCACTATACAGCTCTACACCACATTCTATACTATGTTCCTCTATACACCACATTCTATACTATGTACCACTATACAGCTCTACACCACATTCTATACAATGTACCACAATACACCAAATTCTATACTATGTACCACTATGCATCTCTACACCACATTCTATACTATGTTTCTCTATACACCAAATTCTATACTATGTACCTCTATACACCATATTCTATACTATGTACCACTATACACCATATTCTATACTATGTATCACAATACACCATATTCTATACTATGTACCACTATACACCATATTCTATACTATGTACGACTAAACACACCATATTCTATACTATGTACCTCTATACACCATATTCTATACTATATACCACTATACACCACATTCTATGCTATGTACCACTATACACCATATTCTAAACTATGTACCACAATACACCATATTCTATAATATGTACCACTATACACAACATTCTATGCTATGTACCACTATACACCATATTCTATACTGTTTCCACTATACACCATATTCTATACTATGTACCACTATACAGTTCTATACCAAATTCAATACTATGTACCATTATACAGCTCTACACCACATTCTATACTATGTACCACTATACATCATATTCTATTCTATGTACCACTATACAGCTCTACATCACATTCTATACTATGTACCACTATCCACTATACACCATATTCTAGACTATGTAATACTCTACACCATATTCTAGACTATGTACCTCTATACACCATATTCTATACTATGTACCTCTATACACCATATTATATACTATGTACCACTATACACCACATTCTATACTATGTACCACTATACACCATATTCTATACTATGTACCACTATACACCACATTCTATACTATGTACCATTATTACGCTTTACACCACAATATATACTATGTACCACTATACAACATATTCTATACTATTTACCACTATAAAGCTCTACACCACATTCTATACTATGTACCACTATACACCATATTCTATACTATGTACAACTATACACCACATTCTATACTATGTACCATTATACAGCTTTACACCACAATCTATACTATGTACCACTATAAAACATATTCTATACTATTTACCACAATACAGCTCTACACCACATTCTATAATATGTACCTCTGTACACTATATTCTATACTATATACCACTATACACCACATTCTATACTATGTACCACTATACAGCTTTACACCACAATCTATACTATGTACCACTATACAACATATTCTATACTATGTACCACTATACAGCTCTACACCAAATTCTATACTATGTACCACTATACACCATATTCTATACTATGTACCACTATACACCATAATCTATACTTTGTACCTCTATATACCATATTCTATACAATGTACCACAATACACCATATTCTATACTATGTACAACTATACACCGTATTCCATACTATGTACCTCTATACACCATTTTCTTTACTATGTACCGCTATACACCATATTCTATACTATGTACCACAATACAGCTCTACACTATTTTCTATACTATGTATCACTATACAACACTACTCCATATTCTATACTATGTACAACTATACAGCTCTACACCATATTCTATACTATGTACTACTATACACCATATTCTATACTATCTACCACTATACACCATATTTCATACTATGTACCACTATACAGCTCTACACCACATTCTATACTATGTACCACTATACAGCTCTACACCGTATTCAATACTATGTACTGCTATACACCATATTCTGTACTATGTACCACTATACACCACATTCTATACTATGTACCACTATACACCGTATTCTATACTATGTTCCACTATACAGCTCTACACCATATTCTATACTATTTACTACTATACACCATATTCTGTACTATGTACCACTATACACCACATTCTATACTATGTACCACTATACAGCTCTACACCGTATTCAATACTATGTACTGCTATACACCACATTCTATAATATGTACCACTATACAGCTCTACACCATATACCTCTATACACCACATTCTATACTATGTATCACTACACCACATTCTATACTATGTACCACTATGTACCACTATACACCACATTCTATACTATGTACCATTGTACACCATAATCTGGACTATGTACCTCTATACACCATATTCTATACTATGTACCACTATACACCTTATTCTATACTATGTACCACTATACAGCTCTACACCACATTCTATACTATATGACACTATATATCATATTCTATACTATGTAGCACTATACACCATATTCTACACTCTGCACCACTATACAGGTCTACACCATATTCTATGCTATGTATCACTATACACAATACTCTATACTATGCACCACTATACATCTCTACACCAAATTCTATACTATGTACCTCTATATACCATATTCTATACTATGTACCACTATACACCATATTCTATAATATGTACCACAATACAGCTCTACACCATATTGTATACTTTGTACCACTATACAACACTACACCATATTCTATACTATGTACCACTATACAGCTCAACACCATATTCTATACTATGTACCACTATACACCATATTCTATACTATTTACCACTATACACCATATTCTATACTATGTACCAATATACAGCTCTACAACACATTCTATACTATGTACTACTATACACCATATTCTATACTATGTACCACTATACAGCTCTACACCACATTCTATTCTATGTACCACTATACAGCTCTACACCGTATTCTATACTATGTACTACTATACACCACATTCTATACTATATACCGCTATACCACATTCTATACTATGTACCACTATACACCATATTCTATACTACGTACCTCTATACACCATATTCTACACAATGTACCACAGTACACCATATTCTATACTATGTACCACTATACACCATATTCTATACTATGTACCACTATACACCATATTCTATACTATGTACCACTATACACTATATTCTATACTATGTACCACTATACACCACATTCTATACTATGTACCACTATACACCATATTCTATACTATGTACCACTATACACTATATTCTATACTATGTACCACTATACACCACATTCTATACTATGTACCATTGTACAGCTTTATACCACATTCTATACTATATACCACTATACACCACACTCTATACTATGTTCCACTATACAGCTCTACACCACATTCTATACTATGTTCCTCTATACACCACATTCTATACTATGTACCACTATACAGCTCTACACCACATTCTATACAATGTACCACAATACACCAAATTCTATACTATGTACCACTATACATCTCTACACCACATTCTATACTATGTTTCTCTATACACCAAATTCTATACTATGTACCTCTATACACCATATTCTATACTATGTACCACTATACACCATATTCTATACTATGTATCACAATACACCATATTCTATACTATGTACCACTATACACCGTATTCTATACTATGTTCCACTATACAGCTCTACACCATATTCTATACTATTTACTACTATACACCATATTCTGTACTATGTACCACTATACACCACATTCTATACTATGTACCACTATACAGCTCTACACCGTATTCAATACTATGTACTGCTATACACCACATTCTATAATATGTACCACTATACAGCTCTACACCATATACCTCTATACACCACATTCTATACTATGTACCACTACACCACATTCTATACTATGTACCACTATGTACCACTATACACCACATTCTATACTATGTACCATTGTACACCATAATCTGGACTATGTACCTCTATACACCATATTCTATACTATGTACCACTATACACCATATTCTATACTATGTACCACTATACAGCTCTACACCACATTCTATACTATATGACACTATATATCATATTCTATACTATGTAGCACTATACACCATATTCTACACTCTGCACCACTATACAGCTCTACACCATATTCTATGCTATGTATCACTATACACAATACTCTATACTATGCACCACTATACATCTCTACACCAAATTCTATACTATGTACCTCTATATACCATATTCTATACTATGTACCACTATACACCATATTCTATAATATGTACCACAATACAGCTCTACACCATATTGTATACTTTGTACCACTATACAACACTACACCATATTCTATACTATGTACCACTGTACACCATATTCTATACTATTTACCACTATACACCATATTCTATACTATGTACCAAAATACAGCTCTACAACACATTCTATACTATGTACTACTATACACCATATTCTATACTATGTACCACTATACAGCTCTACACCACATTCTATACTATGTACCACTATACAGCTCTACACCGTATTCTATACTATGTACTACTATACACCACATTCTATACTATGTACCACTATACAGCTCTAAACCATATACATCTATACACCACATTCTATACTATGTACCGCTATACCACATTCTATACTATGTACCACTATACACCATATTCTATACTACGTACCTCTATACACCATATTCTACACAATGTACCACAGTACACCATATTCTATACTATGTACCACTATACAGCACTACACCATATTCTATACTATGTACCACTATACACCATATTCTATACTATGTACCACTATACACCATATTCTATACTATGTACCACTATACACTATATTCTATACTATGTACTACTATACACCACATTCTATACTATGTACCACTATACACCATATTCTATACTATGTACCACTATGCACTATATTCTATACTATGTACCACTATACACCACATTCTATACTATGTACAATTGTACAGCTTTATAACACATTCTATACTATATACCACTATACACCACACTCTATACTATGTTCCACTATACAGCTCTACACCACATTCTATACTATGTTCCTCTATACACCACATTCTATACTATGTACCACTATACATCTCTACACCACATCCTATACAATGTACCACAATACACCAAATTCTATACAATGTACCACTATACATCTCTACACCACATTCTATACTATGTTTCTCTATACACCAAATTCTATACTATGTACCTCTATACACCATATTCTATACTATGTACCACTATACACCATATTCTATACTATGTATCACAATACACCATATTCTATACTATGTACCACTATACACCGTATTCTATACTATGTACCACTAAACACACCATATTCTAAACTATGTACCTCTATACACCATATTCTATACTGTGTTCCACTATACACCATATTCTATACTATGTACCACTATACAGTTCTATACCAAATTCAATACTATGTACCATTATACAGCTCTACACCACATTCTATACTATGTACCACTATACATCATATTCTTTTCTATGTACCACTATACAGCTCTACATCACATTCTATACTATGTACCTCTATCCACTATACACCATATTCTAGACTATGTAATACTATACACCATATCCTAGACTAAGTACCTCTTTACACCATATTCTATACTATGTACCTCTATACACCATATTATATACTATGTACCACTATACACCATATTCTATACTATGTACCACAATACACCATATTCTATACTATTTACCACTATATACCATATTCTATACTATATACCGCTATACACCATATTTTATTCTATGTACAACTATACAATACATTCTATACTATGTACCACTATACACCATATTCTATACTATGTACCTCTATACACCATATTCTATACTATGTACCACTATACACCATATTCTATACAATGTACCACAATACACCATATTCTATACTATGTACCACTATACATCTCTACACCACATTCTATACTATGTTCCTCTATACACCATATTCTATACTATGTACCAATATATAGCTCTACACCAAATTCTATACTATGTACCACTATACACCACATTCTATACTATGTTCCACTATTCACCATATTCTATACTTTGTATCTCTATACACCATATTCTATACTATGTACCACTGTACACCATATTCTATACTATGTATCACAGTACACCATATTCTATACTATGTACCACTATACACCGTATTATATAATATGAACCACTATACACACCATATTCTATACTATGTACCTCTATACACCATTTTCTATACTATGTACCACTATACACCATATTCTATGCTGTGTAGCACAATACAGCCCTACACCATATTCTATACTATGTACCACTATACAGCACTACACCATATTCTATACTATGCACTACTATACACCATATTCTATACTATGTACCACAATACACTATATTCCATACTATGTACCACTATACACCACATTCTATACTATGTACCATTGTACAGCTTTATACCACATTCTATACTATATACCACTATACACCACACTCTATACTATGTTCCACTATACAGCTCTACACCACATTCTATACTATGTTCCTCTATACACCACATTCTATACTATGTACCACTATACAGCTCTACACCACATTCTATACAATGTACCACAATACACCAAATTCTATACTATGTACCACTATGCATCTCTACACCACATTCTATACTATGTTTCTCTATACACCAAATTCTATACTATGTACCTCTATACACCATATTCTATACTATGTACCACTATACACCATATTCTATACTATGTATCACAATACACCATATTCTATACTATGTACCACTATACACCATATTCTATACTATGTACGACTAAACACACCATATTCTATACTATGTACCTCTATACACCATATTCTATACTATGTACCACTATACACCACATTCTATGCTATGTACCACTATACACCATATTCTAAACTATGTACCACAATACACCATATTCTATAATATGTACCACTATACACAACATTCTATGCTATGTACCACTATACACCATATTCTATACTGTTTCCACTATACACCATATTCTATACTATGTACCAATATACAGCTCTACAACACATTCTATACTATGTACTACTATACACCATATTTTATACTATGTATCACTATACAGCTCTACACCACATTCTATACTATGTACCACTATACAGCTCTACACCGTATTCTATACTATGTACTACTATACACCACATTCTACACTATGTACCGCTATACCACATTCTATACTATGTACCACTATACACCATATTCTATACTACGTACCTCTATACACCATATTCTACACAATGTACCACAGTACACCATATTCTATACTATGTACCACTATACACCATATTCTATACTATGTACCACTATACACCATATTCTATACTATGTACCACTATACACTATATTCTATACTATGTACCACTATACACCACATTCTATACTATGTACCACTATACACCATATTCTATACTATGTACCACTATACACTATATTCTATACTATGTACCACTATACACCACATTCTATACTATGTACCATTGTACAGCTTTATACCACATTCTATACTATATACCACTATACACCACACTCTATACTATGTTCCACTATACAGCTCTACACCACATTCTATACTATGTTCCTCTTTACACCACATTCTATACTATGTACCACTATACAGCTCTACACCACATTCTATACAATGTACCACAATACACCAAATTCTATACTATGTACCACTATACATCTCTACACCACATTCTATACTATGTTTCTCTATACACCAAATTCTATACTATGTACCTCTATACACCATATTCTATACTATGTACCACTATACACCATATTCTATACTATGTATCACAATACACCATATTCTATACTATGTACCACTATACACCGTATTCTATACTATGTTCCACTATACAGCTCTACACCATATTCTATACTATTTACTACTATACACCATATTCTGTACTATGTACCACTATACACCACATTCTATACTATGTACCACTATACAGCTCTACACCGTATTCAATACTATGTACTGCTATACACCACATTCTATAATATGTAAAACTATACAGCTCTACACCATATACCTCTATACACCACATTCTATACTATGTACCACTACACCACATTCTATACTATGTACCACTATGTACCACTATACACCACATTCTATACTATGTACCATTGTACACCATAATCTGGACTATGTACCTCTATACACCATATTCTATACTATGTACCACTATACACCATATTCTATACTATGTACCACTATACAGCTCTACACCACATTCTATACTATATGACACTATATATCATATTCTATACTATGTAGCACTATACACCATATTCTACACTCTGCACCACTATACAGCTCTACACCATATTCTATGCTATGTATCACTATACACAATACTCTATACTATGCACCACTATACATCTCTACACCAAATTCTATACTATGTACCTCTATATAACATATTCTATACTATGTACCACTATACACCATATTCTATAATATGTACCACAATACAGCTCTACACCATATTGTATACTTTGTACCACTATACAACACTACACCATATTCTATACTATGTACCACTGTACACCATATTCTATACTATTTACCACTATACACCATATTCTATACTATGTACCAAAATACAGCTCTACAACACATTCTATACTATGTACTACTATACACCATATTCTATACTATGTACCACTATACAGCTCTACACCACATTCTATACTATGTACCACTATACAGCTCTACACCGTATTCTATACTATGTACTACTATACACCACATTCTATACTATGTACCACTATACAGCTCTAAACCATATACATCTATACACCACATTCTATACTATGTACCGCTATACCACATTCTATACTATGTACCACTATACACCATATTCTATACTACGTACCTCTATACACCATATTCTACACAATGTACCACAGTACACCATATTCTATACTATGTACCACTATACAGCACTAAACCATATTCTATACTATGTACCACTATACACCATATTCTATACTATGTACCACTATACACCATATTCTATACTATGTACCACTATACACTATATTCTATACTATGTACCACTATACACCACATTCTATACTATGTACCACTATACACCATATTCTATACTATGTACCACTATACACTATATTCTATACTATGTACCACTATACACCACATTCTATACTATGTACCATTGTACAGCTTTATAACACATTCTATACTATATACCACTATACACCACACTCTATACTATGTTCCACTATACAGCTCTACACCACATTCTATACTATGTTCCTCTATACACCACATTCTATACTATGTACCACTATACAGCTCTACACCACATTCTATACAATGTACCACAATACACCAAATTCTATACAATGTACCACTATACATCTCTACACCACATTCTATACTATGTTTCTCTATACACCAAATTCTATACTATGTACCTCTATACACCATATTCTATACTATGTATCACAATACACCATATTCTATACTATGTACCACTATACACCGTATTCTATACTATGTACCACTAAACACACCATATTCTAAACTATGTACCTCTATACACCATATTCTATACTGTGTTCCACTATACACCATATTCTATACTATGTACCACTATACAGTTCTATACCAAATTCAATACTATGTACCATTATACAGCTCTACACCACATTCTATACTATGTACCACTATACATCATATTCTTTTCTATGTACCACTATACAGCTCTACATCACATTCTATACTATGTACCTCTATCCACTATACACCATATTCTAGACTATGTAATACTATACACCATATCCTAGACTAAGTACCTCTTTACACCATATTCTATACTATGTACCTCTATACACCATATTATATACTATGTACCACTATACACCATATTGTATACTATGTACCACAATACACCATATTCTATACTATTTACCACTATATACCATATTCTATACTATATACCGCTATACACCATATTTTATTCTATGTACAACTATACAATACATTCTATACTATGTACCACTATACACCATATTCTATACTATGTACCTCTATACACCATATTCTATACTATGTACCACTATACACCATATTCTATACAATGTACCACAATACACCATATTCTATACTATGTACCACTATACATCTCTACACCACATTCTATACTATGTTCCTCTATACACCATATTCTATACTATGTACCAATATATAGCTCTACACCAAATTCTATACTATGCACTACTATACACCATATTCTATGCTGTGTAGCACAATACAGCCCTACACCATATTCTATACTATGTACCACTATACAGCACTACACCATATTCTATACTATGCACTACTATACACCATATTCTATACTATGTACCACAATACACTATATTCTATACTATGTACCACTATACACCACATTCTATACTATGTACCATTGTACAGCTTTATACCACATTCTATACTATATACCACTATACACCACACTCTATACTATGTTCCACTATACAGCTCTACACCACATTCTATACTATGTTCCTCTATACACCACATTCTATACTATGTACCACTATACAGCTCTACACCACATTCTATACAATGTACCACAATACACCAAATTCTATACTATGTACCACTATGCATCTCTACACCACATTCTATACTATGTTTCTCTATACACCAAATTCTATACTATGTACCTCTATACACCATATTCTATACTATGTACCACTATACACCATATTCTATGCTATGTATCACAATACACCATATTCTATACTATGTACCACTATACACCATATTCTATACTATGTACGACTAAACACACCATATTCTATACTATGTACCTCTATACACCATATTCTATACTATGTACCACTATACACCACATTCTATGCTATGTACCACTATACACCATATTCTAAACTATTTACCACAATACACCATATTCTATAATATGTACCACTATACACAACATTCTATGCTATGTACCACTATACACCATATTCTATACTGTTTCCACTATACACCATATTCTATACTATGTACCAATATACAGCTCTACAACACATTCTATACTATGTACTACTATACACCATATTCTATACTATGTATCACTATACAGCTCTACACCACATTCTATACTATGTACCACTATACAGCTCTACACCGTATTCTATACTATGTACTACTATACACCACATTCTATACTATGTACCGCTATACCACATTCTATACTATGTACCACTATACACCATATTCTATACTACGTACCTCTATACACCATATTCTACACAATGTACCACAGTACACCATATTCTATACTATGTACCACTATACACCATATTCTATACTATGTACCACTATACACCATATTCTATACTATGTACCACTATACACTATATTCTATACTATGTACCACTATACACCACATTCTATACTATGTACCACTATACACCATATTCTATACTATGTACCACTATACACTATATTCTATACTATGTACCACTATACACCACATTCTATACTATGTTCCATTGTACAGCTTTATACCACATTCTATACTATATACCACTATACACCACACTCTATACTATGTTCCACTATACAGCTCTACACCACATTCTATACTATGTTCCTCTATACACCACATTCTATACTATGTACCACTATACAGCTCTACACCACATTCTATACAATGTACCACAATACACCAAATTCTATACTATGTACCACTATACATCTCTACACCACATTCTATACTATGTTTCTCTATACACCAAATTCTATACTATGTACCTCTATACACCATATTCTATACTATGTACCACTATACACCATATTCTATACTATGTATCACAATACACCATATTCTATACTATGTACCACTATACACCGTATTCTATACTATGTTCCACTATACAGCTCTACACCATATTCTATACTATTTACTACTATACACCATATTCTGTACTATGTACCACTATACACCACATTCTATACTATGTACCACTATACAGCTCTACACCGTATTCAATACTATGTACTGCTATAAACCACATTCTATAATATGTACCACTATACAGCTCTACACCATATACATCTATACACCACATTCTATACTATGTACCACTACACCACATTCTATACTATGTACCACTATGTACCACTATACACCACATTCTATACTATGTACCATTGTACACCATAATCTGGACTATGTACCTCTATACACCATATTCTATACTATGTACCACTATACACCATATTCTATACTATGTACCACTATACAGCTCTACACCACATTCTATACTATATGACACTATATATCATATTCTATACTATGTAGCACTATACACCATATTCTACACTCTGCACCACTATACAGCTCTACACCATATTCTATGCTATGTATCACTATACACAATACTCTATACTATGCACCACTATACATCTCTACACCAAATTCTATACTATGTACCTCTATATACCATATTCTATACTATGTACCACTATACACCATATTCTATAATATGTACCACAATACAGCTCTACACCATATTGTATACTTTGTACCACTATACAACACTACACCATATTCTATACTATGTACCACTGTACACCATATTCTATACTATTTACCACTATACACCATATTCTGTACTATGTACCAAAATACAGCTCTACAACACATTCTATACTATGTACTACTATACACCATATTCTATACTATGTACCACTATACAGCTCTACACCACATTCTATACTATGTACCACTATACAGCTCTACACCGTATTCTATACTATGTACTACTATTCACCACATTCTATACTATGTACCACTATACAGCTCTAAACCATATACATCTATACACCACATTCTATACTATGTACCGCTATACCACATTCTATACTATGTACCACTATACACCATATTCTATACTACGTACCTCTATACACCATATTCTACACAATGTACCACAGTACACCATATTCTATACTATGTACCACTATACAGCACTACACCATATTCTATACTATGTACCACTATACACCATATTCTATACTATGTACCACTATACACCATATTCTATACTATGTACCACTATACACTATATTCTATACTATGTACCACTATACACCACATTCTATACTATGTACCACTATACACCATATTCTATACTATGTACCACTATACACTATATTCTATACTATGTACCACTATACACCACATTCTATACTATGTACCATTGTACAGCTTTATAACACATTCTATACTATATACCACTATACACCACACTCTATACTATGTTCCACTATACAGCTCTACACCACATTCTATACTATGTTCCTCTATACACCACATTCTATACTATGCACCACTATACAGCTCTACACCACATTCTATACAATGTACCACAATACACCAAATTCTATACAATGTACCACTATACATCTCTACACCACATTCTATACTATGTTTCTCTATACACCAAATTCTATACTATGTACCTCTATACACCATATTCTATACTATGTACCACTATACACCATATTCTATACTATGTACCACTAAACACACCATATTCTAAACTATGTACCTCTATACACCATATTCTATACTGTTTTCCACTATACACCATATTCTATACTATGTACCACTATACAGTTCTATACCAAATTCAATACTATGTACCATTATACAGCTCTACACCACATTCTATACTATGTACCACTATACATCATATTCTTTTCTATGTACCACTATACAGCTCTACATCACATTCTATACTATGTACCTCTATCCACTATACACCATATTCTAGACTATGTAATACTATACACCATATCCTAGACTAAGAACCTCTTTACACCATATTCTATACTATGTACCTCTATACACCATATTATATACTATGTACCACTATACACCACATTCTATACTATGTACCACTATACACCATATTCTATACTATGTACCACTATACACCACATTCTATAATATTTACCATTATTACGCTTTACACCACAATATATACTATGTACCACTATACAACATATTCTATACTATTTACCACTATACAGCTCTAAACCACATTCTATACTATGTACCACTATACACGATATTCTATACTATGTACAACTATACACCACATTCTATACTATGTACCATTATACAGCTTTACATCACAATCTATTCTATGTACCACTATAAAACATATTCTATACTATTTACCACTATACAGCTCTACACCACATTCTATAATATGTACCTCTGTACACTATATTCTATACTATATACCACTATACACCACATTCTATACTATGTACCACTATACACCACATTCTATACTATGTACCACTATACAACATATTCTATACTATGTACCACTATACAGCTCTACACCAAATTCTATACTATGTACCACTATACAACATATTCTATACTATGTACCACTATACAGCTCTACACCAAATTCTATATTATGTACCACTATACACCACATTCTATACTATGTACCACTATACACCATATTCTATACTTTGTACCTCTATATACCATATTCTATACAATGTACCACAATACACCATATTCTATACTATGTACAACTTTACACCGTATTCCATACTATGTACCTCTTTACACCATTTTCTTTACTATGTACCGCTATGCACCATATTCTATACTATGTACCACAATACAGCTCTACACTATTTTCTATACTATGTACCACTATACAACACTATACCATATTCTATACTATGTACCACTATACAGCTCTACACCATATTCTATACTATGTACTACTATACACCATATTTTATACTATGTACCACTATACACCATATTTTATACTATGTACCACTATACAGCTCTACACCACATTCTATACTATGTACCACTATACAGCTCTACACCATATTCAATACTATGTACTGCTATACACCACATTCTATACTATGTACCACTATACAGCTCTACACCATATACCTCTATACACCACATTCTATACTATGTACCACTACACCACATTCTATACTATGTACCACTATGTACCACTATACACCACATTCTATACTATGTACCATTGTACACAATAATCTGGACTATGTACCTCTATACACCATATTCTATACTACGTACCTCTATACACCATATTCTACACAATGTACCACAGTACACCATATTCTATACTATGTACCACTAATACACCATATTTTATACTATGTACCTCTATAGACCATATTCTATTCTATGTACCACTATACACCATATTCTATACTATGTACCACAATACAGCTCTACACCATATTCTATACTATGTCCCACTAAACAACACTACACCATATTCTCTACTATGTACCACTATACAGCTCAACACCATATTCTATACTATGTACCACTATACACCATATTCTATACTATGTACCACTATACAGCTCTACAACACATTCTATACTATGTACTTCTACACACCATATTCTATACTATGTACCACTATACAGCTCTACACTACATTCTATACTATGTACCACTATACAGCTCTACACCGTATTCTATACTATGTACTACTATACACCACATTCTATACAATGTACCACTATACAGCTCTACACCATACACCACTATAAACCACATTCTACATATGTACCACTACACCACATTCTATACTATTTACCACTATGTACCACTATACACCACATTCTATTCTATGTACCACTATACACCATATTCTATATTATGAACCACTATACACCATATTCTATACGATGTACCACTATATAGCTCTACACCACATTCTATACTATATACCACTATACTCCACATTCTAGACTATGTACTACTATACACCATATTCTATACAATGTACCTCCATACACCATAATCTATACTATATACCACTATACACCACATCCTATACTATGTACCATTATACAGCTGTTCACCACATTCTATACTATGTATCACTATACACCATATTCTATACTATTTACCTCTATACACCATATTCTATACAATATACCACTATTAACAATATTCTATACAATGTACCACTATACACCATATTCTATACGATGTACAACTATACAGCTCTACCCCATATTCTGTACTATGTATATACCACTATACACCATATTCTATACTATGAACCACTATACAGCTCTACACCATATTCTATACTATTTACCACTATACACCATATTCTATACTATGTACCACTATAAACCTCTACACTATATTCTATGCTATGTACCACTATACAGCATATTCTATTCTAAGTATCTCTATACACCATATTCTATAGTATGTAGCACTATACACCACATTCTATACTATGTACCACTATACAGCTCTACACCATATTCTATACTATGTACCACTATACACCTTATTATATACAATGTACCACTATTCAGCTCTACACCACATTCTATACTATGTACCGCTATACATCATATTCTGTGTACCACTATACACCATATTATATACTATGTACCACTATACAACACATTCTATTCTATGTACCACTATACACCATATTCTATACTATATGCCTTTATACACTATATTCTATACTATGTACCACTTTACACCACATTCTATACTTTTTCCCTCTATACACCATTTTCTATACTATGTACCACTATACAACTCTACACCATATTCTATACTATGTACCACTATACAACACTACACCATATTCTATACTATGTACTAATATACAGCTCTACACCGTATTCTATACTATGTACTACTATACACCACATTCTATACTATGTACCACTACACCACATTCTATACTATGTACCACTATATACCACTATACACCACATTCTATACTATGTACCACTATACACCATATTCTATACTATGTACCTCTATACCCCATATTCTATACTATGTACCTCTATACAACATATTCTAGACTATGTACCACTTTACACCATATTCTATACTATATACCACTATACAGCTCTACCCCATATTCTATGCCATGTTCCACTATACAGCTCTGCACCACATTCTATACTATGTACCACTGTACAGCTCTACACCATATTCTATACTATATACTACTATACACCACATTTTATACTATGTACCACTATAAACCATATTCTATACTATGTAACACTATACACCACATTCTATACTATGTACCACTATACAGCTCTACACCATATTTTATACTATAAACCGATATTCAGCTCTACACCATGTTATATACTATATACCACTATACACCATATTCTATACTATGTACCACTATAAACAACATTCTATACTATGTACCACTATACACCATATTCTATACTATGTACCACTATACACCATATTCTATACTATATACCACTATACAACATATTCTAGACTATGTACCACTTTACACCATATTCTACACTATATACCACTTAACAGCTCTACCCCATATTCTATGCCATGTACCACTATACAGCTCTGTACCACATTCTCTGCTATGGACCACTATACAGCTCTACACCAAATTCTATACAATGTACCACTATACCCCTCATTCTATACTATGTACCACTATACACCATATTCTGTACTATGTACCTCTATACACCATATTCTATACAATTTACCATAATACACCATATTCTATACTATATACCACTATACACCATATTCTATACTATGTACCTATATACACCACATTCTATACTATGTACCACTATACACCATATTCTATACTATGTACCACTATACAGCTCTACACCAAATTCTATACTATATACCACTATACACCATATTCTATACTATGTACCACTATACAGCTCTTCACCATACACCAGTATACACCACATTCTACATATGTACCACTACACCACATTCTATACTATGTACCACTATGTACCACTATACACCACATTCTATACTATGTACCACTATACCCCATTTTCTATACTATGTACGACTATACAGCTCTACACCATATTCTATACTATGTACCACTATACACTATATTCTATACGATGTACCACTATATAGCTATACACCACATTCTATACTATATACCACTATACTCCACATTCTAGGCTATGTACTACTATACTCCATATTCTATACTATGTACCTCTATACACCATAATCTATACTATATACCACTATACACCACATCCTATACTATGTACCATTATACAGCGCTTACCACATTCTATACTATGTACCACTATACACGATATTCTATACTATTTACGTCTATACACCATATTCTATACTATATACCACTTTTAACCATATTCTATACAATGTACCACTATACACCATATTCTATATGATATACAACTATACAGCTCTACCCCATATTCTGTACTATGTATATACCACTATACACCATATTCTATACTATGAACCACTATACAGCTCTACACCATATTCTATACTATTTACCACTATACGCCATATTCTATACTATGTACCACTATAAACCTCTACACTATATTCTATGCTATGTACCACTATACAGCTCTATACCACATTCTATACTATGTACAACTGTACAGGTCTACACTATATTCTATACTTAATACTACTTTAGACCACATTCTATACTAAGTACCTCTATACACCATATTCTATAGTATGTAGCACTATACACCACATTCTATACTATGTACCACTATACAGCTCAACACCATATTCTATACTATGTACCACTATACACCATATTCTATACTATTTACCACTATACACCAAATTCTATACAATGTACCACTATACATCTCTACACCACATTCTATACTATGTTTCTCTATACACCAAATTCTATACTATGTACCTCTATACACCATATTCTATACTATGTACCACTATACACCATATTCTATACTATGTACCACTAAACACACCATATTCTAAACTATGTACCTCTATACACCATATTCTATACTGTGTTCCACTATACACCATATTCTATACTATGTATCACTATACAGTTCTATACCAAATTCAATACTATGTACCATTATACAGCTCTACACCACATTCAATACTATGTACCACTATACATCATATTCTTTTCTATGTACCACTATACAGCTCTACATCACATTCTATACTATGTACCTCTATCCACTATACACCATATTCTAGACTATGTAATACTATACACCATATCCTAGACTAAGAACCTCTTTACACCATATTCTATACTATGTACCTCTATACACCATATTATATACTATGTACCACTATACACCACATTCTATACTATGTACCACTATACACCATATTCTATACTATGTACCACTATACACCACATTCTATAATATTTACCATTATTACGCTTTACACCACAATATATACTATGTACCACTATACAACATATTCTATACTATTTACCACTATACAGCTCTACACCACATTCTATACTATGTACCACTATACACCATATTCTATACTATGTACAACTATACACCACATTCTATACTATGTACCATTATACAGCTTTACATCACAATCTATACTATGTACCACTATAAAACATATTCTATACTATTTACCACTATACAGCTCTACACCACATTCTATAATATGTACCTCTGTACACTATATTCTATACTATATACCACTATACACCACATTCTATACTATGTACCACTATACACCACATTCTATACTATGTACCACTATACAACATATTCTATACTATGTACCACTATACAGCTCTACACCAAATTCTATACTATGTACCACTATACAACATATTCTATACTATGTACCACTATACAGCTCTACACCAAATTCTATATTATGTACCACTATACACCACATTCTATACTATGTACCACTATACACCATATTCTATACTTTGTACCTCTATATACCATATTCTATACAATGTACCACAATACACCATATTCTATACTATGTACAACTTTACACCGTATTCCATACTATGTACCTCTTTACACCATTTTCTTTACTATGTACCGCTATGCACCATATTCTATACTATGTACCACAATACAGCTCTACACTATTTTCTATACTATGTACCACTATACAACACTACACCATATTCTATACTATGTACCACTATACAGCTCTACACCATATTCTATACTATGTACTACTATACACCATATTTTATACTATGTACCACTATACACCATATTTTATACTATGTACCACTATACAGCTCTACACCACATTCTATACTATGTACCACTATACAGCTCTACACCATATTCAATACTATGTACTGCTATACACCACATTCTATACTATGTACCACTATACAGCTCTACACCATATACCTCTATACACCACATTCTATACTATGTACCACTACACCACATTCTATACTATGTACCACTATGTACCACTATACACCACATTCTATACTATGTACCATTGTACACAATAATCTGGACTATGTACCTCTATACACCATATTCTATACTACGTACCTCTATACACCATATTCTACACAATGTACCACAGTACACCATATTCTATACTATGTACCACTAATACACCATATTTTATACTATGTACCTCTATAGACCATATTCTATTCTATGTACCACTATACACCATATTCTATACTATGTACCACAATACAGCTCTACACCATATTCTATACTATGTCCCACTAAACAACACTACACCATATTCTCTACTATGTACCACTATACAGCTCAACACCATATTCTATACTATGTACCACTATACACCATATTCTATACTATGTACCACTATACAGCTCTACAACACATTCTATACTATGTACTTCTACACACCATATTCTATACTATGTACCACTATACAGCTCTACACTACATTCTATACTATGTACCACTATACAGCTCTACACCGTATTCTATACTATGTACTACTATACACCACATTCTATACAATGTACCACTATACAGCTCTACACCATACACCACTATAAACCACATTCTACATATGTACCACTACACCACATTCTATACTATTTACCACTATGTACCACTATACACCACATTCTATACTATGTACCACTATACACCATATTCTATATTATGAACCACTATACACCATATTCTATACGATGTACCACTATATAGTTCTACACCACATTCTATACTATATACCACTATACTCCACATTCTAGACTATGTACTACTATACACCATATTCTATACAATGTACCTCCATACACCATAATCTATACTATATACCACTATACACCACATCCTATACTATGTACCATTATACAGCTGTTCACCACATTCTATACTATGTACCACTATACACCATATTCTATACTATTTACCTCTACACACCATATTCTATACAATATACCACTATTAACAATATTCTATACAATGTACCACTATACACCATATTCTATACGATGTACAACTATACAGCTCTACCCCATATTCTGTACTATGTATATACCACTATACACCATATTCTATACTATGAACCACTATACAGCTCTACACCATATTCTATACTATTTACCACTATACACCATATTCTATACTATGTACCACTATAAACCTCTACACTATATTCTATGCTATGTACCACTATACAGCATATTCTATTCTAAGTATCTCTATACACCATATTCTATAGTATGTAGCACTATACACCACATTCTATACTATGTACCACTATACAGCTCTACACCATATTCTATACTATGTACCACTATACACCTTATTATATACAATGTACCACTATTCAGCTCTACACCACATTCTATACTATGTACCGCTATACATCATACTCTGTGTACCACTATACACCATATTATATACTATGTACCACTATACAACACATTCTATACTATGTACCACTATACACCATATTCTATACTATATGCCTTTATACACTATATTCTATACTATGTACCACTTTACACCACATTCTATACTTTTTCCCTCTATACACCATTTTCTATACTATGTACCACTATACAACTCTACACCATATTCTATACTATGTACCACTATACAACACTACACCATATTCTATACTATGTACTAATATACAGCTCTACACCGTATTCTATACTATGTACTACTATACACCACATTCTATACTATGTACCACTACACCACATTCTATACTATGTACCACTATATACCACTATACACCACATTCTTAACTATGTACCACTATACACCATATTCTATACTATGTACCTCTATACACCATATTCTATACTATGTACCTCTATACAACATATTCTAGACTATGTACCACTTTACACCATATTCTATACTATATACCACTATACAGCTCTACCCCATATTCTATGCCATGTTCCACTATACAGCTCTGCACCACATTCTATACTATGTACCACTGTACAGCTCTACACCATATTCTATACTATATACTACTATACACCACATTTTATACTATGTACCACTATAAACCATATTCTATACTATGTAACACTATACACCACATTCTATACTATGTACCACTATACAGCTCTACACCATATTTTATACTATAAACCGATATTCAGCTCTACACCATGTTATATACTATATACCACTATACACCATATTCTATACTATGTACCACTATAAACAACATTCTATACTATGTACCACTATACACCATATTCTATACTATGTACCACTATACACCATATTCTATACTATATACCACTATACAACATATTCTAGACTATGTACCACTTTACACCATATTCTACACTATATACCACTTAACAGCTCTACCCCATATTCTATGCCATGTACCACTATACAGCTCTGTACCACATTCTCTGCTATGGACCACTATACAGCTCTACACCAAATTCTATACAATGTACCACTATACCCCTCATTCTATACTATGTACCACTATACACCATATTCTGTACTATGTACCTCTATACACCATATTCTATACAATTTACCATAATACACCATATTCTATACTATATACCACTATACACCATATTCTATACTATGTACCTATATACACCATATTCTATACTATGTACCACTATACACCATATTCTATACTATGTACCACTATACAGCTCTACACCAAATTCTATACTATATACCACTATACACCATATTCTATACTATGTACCACTATACAGCTCTTCACCATACACCAGTATACACCACATTCTACATATGTACCACTACACCACATTCTATACTATGTACCACTATGTACCACTATACACCACATTCTATACTATGTACCACTATACCCCATTTTCTATACTATGTACGACTATACAGCTCTACACCATATTCTATACTATGTACCACTATACACTATATTCTATACGATGTACCACTATATAGCTATACACCACATTCTATACTATATACCAGTATACTCCACATTCTAGGCTATGTACTACTATACTCCATATTCTATACTATGTACCTCTATACACCATAATCTATACTATATACCACTATACACCACATCCTATACTATGTACCATTATACAGCGCTTACCACATTCTATACTATGTACCACTATACATGATATTCTATACTATTTACGTCTATACACCATATTCTATACTATATACCACTTTTAACCATATTCTATACAATGTACCACTATACACCATATTCTATATGATATACAACTATACAGCTCTACCCCATATTCTGTACTATGTATATACCACTATACACCATATTCTATACTATGAACCACTATACAGCTCTACACCATATTCTATACTATTTACCACTATACGCCATATTCTATACTATGTACCACTATAAACCTCTACACTATATTCTATGCTATGTACCACTATACAGCTCTATACCACATTCTATACTATGTACAACTGTACAGGTCTACACTATATTCTATACTTAATACTACTTTAGACCACATTCTATACTAAGTACCTCTATACACCATATTCTATAGTATGTAGCACTATACACCACATTCTATACTATGTACCACTATACAGCTCAACACCATATTCTATACTATGTACCACTATACACCATATTCTATACTATTTACCACTATACACCATATTCTATACTATGTACCAATATACAGCTCTACAACACATTCTATACTATGTACTACTATACACCATATTCTATACTATGTACCACTATACAGCTCTACACCACATTCTATACTATGTACCACTATACAGCTCTACACCGTATTCTATACTATGTACTACTATACACCACATTCTATACTATGTACCGCTATACCACATTCTATACTATGTACCACTATACACCATATTCTATACTACGTACCTCTATACATCATATTCTACACAATGTACCACAGTACACCATATTCTATACTATGTACCACTATACACCATATTCTATACTATGTACCACTATACACCATATTCTATACTATGTACCACTATACACTATATTCTATACTATGTACCACTATACACCACATTCTATACTATGTACCACTATACACCATATTCTATACTATGTACCACTACACACTATATTCTATATTATGTACCACTATACACCACATTCTATACTATGTACCATTGTACAGCTTTATACCACATTCTATACTATATACCACTATACACCACACTCTATACTATGTTCCACTATACAGCTCTACACCACATTCTATACTATGTTCCTCTATACACCACATTCTATACTATGTACCACTATACAGCTCTACACCACATTCTATACAATGTACCACAATACACCAAATTCTATACTATGTACCACTATACATCTCTACACCACATTCTATACTATGTTTCTCTATACACCAAATTCTATACTATGTACCTCTATACACCATATTCTATACTATGTACCACTATACACCATATTCTATACTATGTATCACAATACACCATATTCTATACTATGTACCACTATACACCGTATTCTATACTATGTTCCACTATACAGCTCTACACCATATTCTATACTATTTACTACTATACACCATATTCTGTAGTATGTACCACTATACACCACATTCTATACTATGTACCACTATACAGCTCTACACCATATTCAATACTATGTACTGCTATACACCACATTCTATAATATGTACCACTATACAGCTCTACACCATATACCTCTATACACCACATTCTATCCTATGTACCACTACACCACATTCTATACTATGTACCACTATGTACCACTATACACCACATTCTATACTATGTACCATTGTACACCATAATCTGGACTATGTACCTCTATACACCATATTCTATACTATGTACCACTATACACCATATTCTATACTATGTACCACTATACAGCTCTACACCACATTCTATACTATATGACACTATATATCATATTCTATACTATGTAGCACTATACACCATATTCTACACTCTGCACCACTATACAGCTCTACACCATATTCTATGCTATGTATCACTATACACAATACTCTATACGATGTACCACTATATAGCTATACACCACATTCTATACTATATACCACTATACTCCACATTCTAGGCTATGTACTACTATACTCCATATTCTATACTATGTACCTCTATACACCATAATCTATACTATATACCACTATACACCACATCCTATACTATGTACCATTATACAGCGCTTACCACATTCTATACTATGTACCACTATACACGATATTCTATACTATTTACGTCTATACACCATATTCTATACTATATACCACTTTTAACCATATTCTATACAATGTACCACTATACACCATATTCTATATGATATACAACTATACAGCTCTACCCCATATTCTGTACTATGTATATACCACTATACACCATATTCTATACTATGAACCACTATACAGCTCTACACCATATTCTATACTATTTACCACTATACGCCATATTCTATACTATGTACCACTATAAACCTCTACACTATATTCTATGCTATGTACCACTATACAGCTCTATACCACATTCTATACTATGTACAACTGTACAGGTCTACACTATATTCTATACTTAATACTACTTTAGACCACATTCTATACTAAGTACCTCTATACACCATATTCTATAGTATGTAGCACTATACACCACATTCTATACTATGTACCACTATATAGCTCAACACCATATTCTATACTATGTACCACTATACACCATATTCTATACTATTTACCACTATACACCAAATTCTATACAATGTACCACTTTACATCTCTACACCACATTCTATACTATGTTTCTCTATACACCAAATTCTATACTATGTACCTCTATACACCATATTCTATACTATGTACCACTATACACCATATTCTATACTATGTACCACTAAACACACCATATTCTAAACTATGTACCTCTATACACCATATTCTATACTGTGTTCCACTATACACCATATTCTATACTATGTACCACTATACAGTTCTATACCAAATTCAATACTATGTACCATTATACAGCTCTACACCACATTCTAAACTATGTACCACTATACATCATTTTCTTTTCTATGTACCACTATACAGCTCTACATCACATTCTATACTATGTACCTCTATCCACTATACACCATATTCTAGACTATGTAATACTATACACCATATCCTAGACTAAGAACCTCTTTACACCATATTCTATACTATGTACCTCTATACACCATATTATATACTATGTACCACTATACACCACATTCTATACTATGTACCACTATACACCATATTCTATACTATGTACCACTATACACCACATTCTATAATATTTACCATTATTACGCTTTACACCACAATATATACTATGTACCACTATACAACATATTCTATACTATTTACCACTATACAGCTCTACACCACATTCTATACTATGTACCACTATACACCATATTCTATACTATGTACAACTATACACCACATTCTATACTATGTACCATTATACAGCTTTACATCACAATCTATACTATGTACCACTATAAAACATATTCTATACTATTTACCACTATACAGCTCTACACCACATTCTATAATATGTACCTCTGTACACTATATTCTATACTATATACCACTATACACCACATTCTATACTATGTACCACTATACACCACATTCTATACTATGTACCACTATACAACATATTCTATACTATGTACCACTATACAGCTCTACACCAAATTCTATACTATGTACCACTATACAACATATTCTATACTATGTACCACTATACAGCTCTACACCAAATTCTATATTATGTACCACTATACACCACATTCTATACTATGTACCACTATACACCATATTCTATACTTTGTACCTCTATATACCATATTCTATACAATGTACCACAATACACCATATTCTATACTATGTACAACTTTACACCGTATTCCATACTATGTACCTCTTTACACCATTTTCTTTACTATGTACCGCTATGCACCATATTCTATACTATGTACCACAATACAGCTCTACACTATTTTCTATACTATGTACCACTATACAACACTACACCATATTCTATACTATGTACCACTATACAGCTCTACACCATATTCTATACTATGTACTACTATACACCATATTTTATACTATGTACCACTATACACCATATTTTATACTATGTACCACTATACAGCTCTACACCACATTCTATACTATGTATCACTATACAGCTCTACACCATATTCAATACTATGTACTGCTATACACCACATTCTATACTATGTACCACTATACAGCTCTACACCATATACCTCTATACACCACATTCTATACTATGTACCACTACACCACATTCTATACTATGTACCACTATGTACCACTATACACCACATTCTATACTATGTACCATTGTACACAATAATCTGGACTATGTACCTCTATACACCATATTCTATACTACGTACCTCTATACACCATATTCTACACAATGTACCACAGTACACCATATTCTATACTATGTACCACTAATACACCATATTTTATACTATGTACCTCTATAGACCATATTCTATTCTATGTACCACTATACACCATATTCTATACTATGTACCACAATACAGCTCTACACCATATTCTATACTATGTCCCACTAAACAACACTACACCATATTCTCTACTATGTACCACTATACAGCTCAACACCATATTCTATACTATGTACCACTATACACCATATTCTATACTATGTACCACTATACAGCTCTACAACACATTCTATACTATGTACTTCTACACACCATATTCTATACTATGTACCACTATACAGCTCTACACTACATTCTATACTATGTACCACTATACAGCTCTACACCGTATTCTATACTATGTACTACTTTACACCACATTCTATACAATGTACCACTATACAGCTCTACACCATACACCACTATAAACCACATTCTACATATGTACCACTACACCACATTCTATACTATTTACCACTATGTACCACTATACACCACATTCTATACTATGTACCACTATACACCATATTCTATATTATGAACCACTATACACCATATTCTATACGATGTACCACTATATAGCTCTACACCACATTCTATACTATATACCACTATACTCCACATTCTAGACTATGTACTACTATACACCATATTCTATACAATGTACCTCCATACACCATAATCTATACTATATACCACTATACACCACATCCTATACTATGTACCATTATACAGCTGTTCACCACATTCTATACTATGTACCACTATACACCATATTCTATACTATTTACCTCTATACACCATATTCTATACAATATGCCACTATTAACAATATTCTATACAATGTACCACTATACACCATATTCTATACGATGTACAACTATACAGCTCTACCCCATATTCTGTACTATGTATATACCACTATACACCATATTCTATACTATGAACCACTATACAGCTCTACACCATATTCTATACTATTTACCACTATACACCATATTCTATACTATGTACCACTATAAACCTCTACACTATATTCTATGCTATGTACCACTATACAGCATATTCTATTCTAAGTATCTCTATACACCATATTCTATAGTATGTAGCACTATACACCACATTCTATACTATGTACCACTATACAGCTCTACACCATATTCTATACTATGTACCACTATACACCTTATTATATACAATGTACCACTATTCAGCTCTACACCACATTCTATACTATGTACCGCTATACATCATATTCTGTGTACCACTATACACCATATTATATACTATGTACCACTGTACAACACATTCTATACTATGTACCACTATACACCATATTCTATACTATATGCCTTTATACACTATATTCTATACTATGTACCACTTTACACCACATTCTATACTTTTTCCCTCTATACACCATTTTCTATACTATGTACCACTATACAACTCTACACCATATTCTATACTATGTACCACTATACAACACTACACCATATTCTATACTATGTACTAATATACAGCTCTACACCGTATTCTATACTATGTACTACTATACACCACATTCTATACTATGTACCACTACACCACATTCTATACTATGTACCACTATATACCACTATACACCACATTCTATACTATGTACCACTATACACCATATTCTATACTATGTACCTCTATACACCATATTCTATACTATGTACCTCTATACAACATATTCTAGACTATGTACCACTTTACACCATATTCTATACTATATACCACTATACAGCTCTACCCAATATTCTATGCCATGTTCCACTATACAGCTCTGCACCACATTCTATACTATGTACCACTGTACAGCTCTACACCATATTCTATACTATATACTACTATACACCACATTTTATACTATGTACCACTATAAACCATATTCTATACTATGTAACACTATACACCACATTCTATACTATGTACCACTATACAGCTCTACACCATAATTTATACTATAAACCAATATTCAGCTCTACACCATGTTATATACTATATACCACTATACACCATATTCTATACTATGTACCACTATAAACAACATTCTATACTATGTACCACTATACACGATATTCTATACTATGTACCACTATACACCATATTCTATACTATATACCACTATACAACATATTCTAGACTATGTACCACTTTACACCATATTCTACACTATATACCACTTAACAGCTCTACCCCATATTCTATGCCATGTACCACTATACAGCTCTGTACCACATTCTCTGCTATGGACCACTATACAGCTCTACACCAAATTCTATACAATGTACCACTATACCCCTCATTCTATACTATGTACCACTATACACCATATTCTGTACTATGTACCTCTATACACCATATTCTATACAATTTACCATAATACACCATATTCTATACTATATACCACTATACACCATATTCTATACTATGTACCTATATACACCATATTCTATACTATGTACCACTATACACCATATTCTATACTATGTACCACTATACAGCTCTACACCAAATTCTATACTATATACCACTATACACCATATTCTATACTATGTACCACTATACAGCTCTTCACCATACACCAGTATACACCACATTCTACATATGTACCACTACACCACATTCTATACTATGTACCACTATGTACCACTATACACCACATTCTATACTATGTACCACTATACCCCATTTTCTATACTATGTACGACTATACAGCTCTACACCATATTCTATACTATGTACCACTATACACTATATTCTATACGATGTACCACTATATAGCTATACACCACATTCTATACTATATACCACTATACTCCACATTCTAGGCTATGTACTACTATACTCCATATTCTATACTATGTACCTCTATACACCATAATCTATACTATATACCACTATACACCACATCCTATACTATGTACCATTATACAGCGCTTACCACATTCTATACTATGTACCACTATACACGATATTCTATACTATTTACGTCTATACACCATATTCTATACTATATACCACTTTTAACCATATTCTATACAATGTACCACTATACACCATATTCTATATGATATACAACTATACAGCTCTACCCCATATTCTGTACTATGTATATACCACTATACACCATATTCTATACTATGAACCACTATACAGCTCTACACCATATTCTATACTATTTACCACTATACGCCATATTCTATACTATGTACCACTATAAACCTCTACACTATATTCTATGCTATGTACCACTATACAGCTCTATACCACATTCTATACTATGTACAACTGTACAGGTCTACACTATATTCTATACTTAATACTACTTTAGACCACATTCTATACTAAGTACCTCTATACACCATATTCTATAGTATGTAGCACTATACACCACATTCTATACTATGTACCACTATACAGCTCAACACCATATTCTATACTATGTACCACTATACACCATATTCTATACTATTTACCACTATACACCATATTCTATACTATGTACCAATATACAGCTCTACAACACATTCTATACTATGTACTACTATACACCATATTCTATACTATGTACCACTATACAGCTCTACACCACATTCTATACTATGTACCACTATACAGCTCTACACCGTATTCTATACTATATACTACTATACACCACATTCTATACTATGTACCGCTATACCACATTCTATACTATGTACCACTATACACCATATTCTATACTACGTACCTCTATACACCATATTCTACACAATGTACCAAAGTACACCATATTCTATACTATGTACCACTATACACCATATTCTATACTATGTACCACTATACACCATATTCTATACTATGTACCACTATACACTATATTCTATACTATGTACCACTATACACCACATTCTATACTATGTACCACTATACACCATATTCTATACTATGTACCACTACACACTATATTCTATATTATGTACCACTATACACCACATTCTATACTATGTACCATTGTACAGCTTTATACCACATTCTATACTATATACCACTATACACCACACTCTATACTATGTTCCACTATACAGCTCTACACCACATTCTATACTATGTTCCTCTATACACCACATTATATACTATGTACCACTATACAGCTCTACACCACATTCTATACAATGTACCACAATACACCAAATTCTATACTATGTACCACTATACATCTCTACACCACATTCTATACTATGTTTCTCTATACACCAAATTCTATACTATGTACCTCTATACACCATATTCTATACTATGTACCACTATACACCATATTCTATACTATGTATCACAATACACCATATTCTATACTATGTACCACTATACACCGTATTCTATACTATTTTCCACTATACAGCTCTACACCATATTCTATACTATTTACTACTATACACCATATTCTGTAGTATGTACCACTATACACCACATTCTATACTATGTACCACTATACAGCTCTACACCGTATTCAATACTATGTACTGCTATACACCACATTCTATAATATGTACCACTATACAGCTCTACACCATATACCTCTATACACCACATTCTATACTATGTACCACTACACCACATTCTATACTATGTACCACTATGTACCACTATACACCACATTCTATACTATGTACCATTGTACACCATAATCTGGACTATGTACCTCTATACACCATATTCTATACTATGTACCACTATACACCATATTCTATACTATGTACCACTATACAGCTCTACACCACATTCTATACTATATGACACTATATATCATATTCTATACTATGTAGCACTATACACCATATTCTACACTCTGCACCACTATACAGCTCTACACCATATTCTATGCTATGTATCACTATACACAATACTCTATACTATGCACCACTATACATCTCTACACCAAATTCTATACTATGTACCTCTATATAACATATTCTATACTATGTACCACTATACACCATATTCTATAACATGTACCACAATACAGCTCTACACCATATTGTATACTTTGTACCACTATACAACACTACACCATATTCTATACTATGTACCACTGTACACCATATTCTATACTATTTACCACTATACACCATATTCTATACTATGTACCAAAATACAGCTCTACAACACATTCTATACTATGTACTACTATACACCATATTCTATACTATGTACCACTATACAGCTCTACACCACATTCTATACTATGTACCACTATACAGCTCTACACCATATTCTATACTATGTACTACTATACACCACATTCTATACTATGTACCACTATACAGCTCTAAACCATATACATCTATACACCACATTCTATACTATGTACCGCTATACCACATTCTATACTATGTACCACTATACACCATATTCTATACTACGTACCTCTATACACCATATTCTACACAATGTACCACAGTACACCATATTCTATACTATGTACCACTATACAGCACTACACCATATTCTATACTATGTACCACTATACACCATATTCTATACTATGTACCACTATACACCATATTCTATACTATGTACCACTATACACTATATTCTATACTATGTACCACTATACACCACATTCTATACTATGTACCACTATACACCATATTCTATACTATGTACCACTATACACTATATTCTATACTATGTACCTCTATACACCACATTCTATACTATGTACCATTGTACAGCTTTATAACACATTCTATACTATATACCACTATACACCACACTCTATACTATGTTCCACTATACAGCTCTACACCACATTCTATACTATGTTCCTCTATACACCACATTCTATACTATGTACCACTATACAGCTCTACACCACATTCTATACAATGTACCACAATACACCAAATTCTATACAATGTACCACTATACATCTCTACACCACATTCTATACTATGTTTCTCTATACACCAAATTCTATACTATGTACCTCTATACACCATATTCTATACTATGTACCACTATACACCATATTCTATACTATGTATCACAATACACCATATTCTATACTATGTACCACTATACACCGTATTCTATACTATGTACCACTAAACACACAATATTCTAAACTATGTACCTCTATACACCATATTCTATACTGTGTTCCACTATACACCATATTCTATACTATGTACCACTATACAGTTCTATACCAAATTCAATACTATGTACCATTATACAGCTCTACACCACATTCTATACTATGTACCACTATACATCATATTCTTTTCTATGTACCACTATACAGCTCTACATCACATTCTATACTATGTACCTCTATCCTCTATACACCATATTCTAGACTATGTAATACTATACACCATATCCTAGACTAAGTACCTCTTTACACCATATTCTATACTATGTACCTCTATACACCATATTATATACTATGTACCACTATACACCACATTCTATACTATGTACCACTATACACCATATTCTATACTATGTACCACTATACACCACATTCTATAATATTTACCATTATTACGCTTTACACCACAATATATACTATGTACCACTATACAACATATTCTATACTATTTACCACTATACAGCTCTACACCACATTCTATACTATGTACCACTATACACCATATTCTATACTATGTACAACTATACACCACATTCTATACTATGTACCACTATACACCACATTCTATACTATGTACCACTATACTACATATTCTATACTATTTACCACAATACAGCTCTACACCACATTCTATACTATGTACCACTATACACCATATTCTATACTATGTACAACTATACACCACATTCTATACTATGTACAACTATACACCACATTCTATACTATGTACCATTATACAGCTTTACATCACAATCTATACTATGTACCACTATAAAACATATTCTATACTATTTACCACTATACAGCTCTACACCACATTCTATAATATGTACCTCTGTACACTATATTCTATACTATATACCACTATACACCACATTCTATACTATGTACCACTATACACCACATTCTATACTATGTACCACTATACTACTTATTCTATACTATGTACCACTATACAGCTCTACACCAAATTCTATACTATGTACCACTATACAACATATTCTATACTATGTACCACTATACAGCTCTACACCAAATTCTATACTATGTACCACTATACATCACATTCTATACTATGTACCACTATACACCATATTCTATACTTTGTACCTCTATATACCATATTCTATACAATGTACCACAATACACCATATTCTATACTATGTACAACTATACACCGTATTCCATACTATGTACCTCTTTACACCATTTTCTTTACTATGTACCGCTATGCACCATATTCTATACTATGTACCACAAAACAGCTCTACACCATATTCTATACTATGTACTACTATACACCATATTCTATACTATGTACCACTATACACCATATTTTATACTATGTACCACTATACAGCTCTACACCACATTCTATACTATGTACCACTATACAGCTCTACACCATATTCAATACTATGTACTGCTATACACCACATTCTATACTATGTACCACTATACAGCTCTACACCATATATCTCTATACACCACATTCTATACTATGTACCACTACACCACATTCTATACTATGTACCACTATGTACCACTATACACCACATTCTATACTATGTACCATTGTACACAATAATCTGGACTATGTACCTCTATACACCATATTCTATACTACGTACCTCTATACACCATATTCTACACAATGTACCACAGTACACCATATTCTATACTATGTACCACTAATACACCATATTTTATACTATGTACCTCTATAGACCATATTCTATTCTATGTACCACTATACACCATATTCTATACTATGTACCACAATACAGCTCTACACCATATTCTATACTATGTCCCACTAAACAACAATACACCATATTCTCTACTATGTACCACTATACAGCTCAACACCATATTCTATACTATGTACCACTATACACCATACTATGTACCACTATACAGCTCTACAACACATTCTATACTATGTACTTCTACACACCATATTCTATACTATGTACCACTATACAGCTCTACACTACATTCTATACTATGTACCACTATACAGCTCTACACCGTATTCTATACTATGTACTACTATACACCACATTCTATACAATGTACCACTATACAGCTCTACACCATACACCACTATAAACCACATTCTACATATGTACCACTACACCACATTCTATACTATTTACCACTATGTACCACTATACACCACATTCTATACTATGTACCACTATACCCCATATTCTATACTATGTACCTCTATACACCATATTCTATATTATAAACCACTATACACCATATTCTATATGATGTACCACTATATAGCTCTACACCACATTCTATACTATATACCACTATACTCCACATTCTAGACTATGTACTACTATACACCATATTCTATACAATGTACCTCTATACACCATAATCTATACTATATACCACTATACACCACATCCTATACTATGTACCATTATACAGCTGTTCACCACATTCTATACTATGTACCACTATACACCATATTCTATACTATTTACCTCTATACACCATATTCTATACAATATACCACTATTAACAATATTCTATACAATGTACCACTATACACCATTTTCTATACGATGTACAACTATACAGCTCTACCCCATATTCTGTACTATGTATATACCACTATACACCATATTCTATACTATGAACCACTATACAGCTCTACACCATATTCTATACTATTTACCACTATACACCATATTCTATACTATGTACCACTATAAACCTCTACACTATATTCTATGCTATGTACCACTATACAGAATATTCTATACTAAGTATCTCTATACACCATATTCTATAATATGTAGCACTATACACCACATTCTATACTATGTACCACTATACAGCACTACACCATATTCTATACTATGTACCACTATACACCTTATTATATACAATGTACCACTATTCAGCTCTACACCACATTCTATACTATGTACCGCTATACATCATATTCTGTGTACCACTATACACCATATTATATACTATGTACCACTATACAACACATTCTATACTATGTACCACTATACACCATATTCTATACTATATGCCTTTATACACTATATTCTATACTATGTACCACTTTACACCACATTCTATACTTTTTCCCTCTATACACCATTTTCTATACTATGTACCACTATACAACTCTACACCATATTCTATGCTATGTATCACTATTCACAATACTCTATACTATGCACCACTATACATCTCTACACCAAATTCTATACTATGTACCTCTATATACCATATTCTATACTATGTACCACTATACACCATATTCTATACTATATACCACTATACACCATATTCTATACTATGTACCACTATAAACCATATACAATACTATAAACAACTATATAGCTCACCCCATATTCTATACTATGTACTACTATACACCATTTTCTATACTATGAACCACTATATAGCTCTACACCATATTCTATACTATATACCACTATACACAACATTCTATACTATGTACCACTATACACCATATTCTATACTATGTACTATTATACAGCTCTAAATCACATTCTATACTATCTACCACTTTACACCACATTCTATACTATGTACCATTATACAGCTCAACACCACATTCTATACTATGTAATACTTTACACCATATTCTATACTATGTACCACTATACACCATATTCTATACTATGTACCACTATACAGCTCTACACCACATTCTATACTATGTACCACTATACACCATATTCTATATACCACTATACACCACAATCTAGACTAATTACCACTATATACCATATTCTATACTATGTACCTCAATACACCATAATTTATACTATGTACCACTATACACCACATTCTATACTATGTAGCACTATACACCATATTCTATACTATGTACCACTATACACCATATTCTATACTATGTACCTCTTTACACCATATTCTATACTGTGTACCACTATTCAGCATATTCTATACTATGTACCACAATACACCATATTCTATAGTATTTACCACTATATACCATATTCTATACTATATACCACTATACACCATATTTTATACTATGTACCACTATACAACACATTCTATACTATGTAGCACTATACGCCATATTCTATAATATGTACCTCTATACACCATATTCTATACTATGTACCTCTATACACCATATTCTATACTATATACCACTATACACCATATTCTGTACAATGTACCACAATACACCATATTCTATACTATGTACCACTATACACAATATTCTGTACAATGTACCACAATACACCATATTCTATACTATGTACCACTATACATCTCTACACCACATTCTATACTATGTTCCTCTATACACCATATTCTATACTATGTACCACTATACATCTCTACACCACATTCTATACTATGTACCACTACACAGCTCTACACTGTATTCTATGCGATGTACTGCTATACACCACATTCTATACTATGTACCACTATACAGCTCTACACCATTCACCACTATACACCACATTCTATACTATGTACCACTACACCACATTCTATACTATGTACCACTGTGTACCACTATACACCACATTCTATACTATGTACCATTATACACCATATTCTATACTATGTACCACTACACACCATATTCTATACGATGTACCACTATTCAGCTCTACACCACATTCTATACTATATACCACTATACACCACATTCTAGACTATGTACTACTATACACCACATCCTATACTATGTACCATTATACAGCTCTTCACCACATTCTATACTATGTACCACTATACACCATAATCTATACTATATACCTCTAATCACCATATTCTATACTATATATCACTATTAACCATATTATATACAATGTACCACTAAACACCATATTCTATACGATATACAACTATACAGCTCTACCCATATTCTGTACTATGTATATACCACTATACAGCATATTCTATACTATGAAGCACTATACAGCTCTACACCATATTCTATACTATTTACCACTATACACCATATTCTACGCTATGTACCACTATAAACCTCTACACTATATTCTATGCTATGTACCACTATACAGCTCTATACCACATTCTATACTATGTACAACTGTACAGCTCTATAACATATTCTATACTATATACTACTGTAGACCACATTCTATACTAAGTACCTCTATACACCATATTCTATAGTATGTAGCACTATACACCACATTCTTTACTATGTACCACTATACAGCTCTACACCACATTCTATACTATGTACCACTATACACCTTTTCTATACTATCTACCACTATTCAGCTCTACAGCACATTCTATACTTTGTACCGCTATACATCATATTCTATGTACCACTATACACCATATTCTAGACTATGTAATACTATACACCATATTCTAGATGATGTACCTCTACACACCATATTCTATACTATGTACCTCTATACACCATATTATATACTATGTACCACTATACACCACATTCTATACTATGTACCACTATACACCATATTCTATACTATGTGCCTCTATACACTATATTCTATACTATGTACCACTATTCAACACATTTTGTACTATGTACCACTATACACCATATTCTATACTATGTACCTCTATACACCATTTTCTATACTATGTACCACTATACAGTTCTATACCAAATTCAATACTATGTACCATTAGACAGCTCTACACCACAATCGATACTATGTACCACTATACAGCTCTACACCTCATTCTATACTATTTACCACTATACACAATATTCTATACTATGTACCACTATACACCATATTCTATACTATGTACCACTATACACCACATTCTATACTATGTACCACTATACAGGTCTACACCATATTCTATACTATGTAACACTATACACCATATTCTATACTATGTACCTCTATACACCATATTCTATACTGTGTACCACTATACACCATATTCTATACTATGTACCACAATACACCATATTCAATACTATTTACCACTATATACCATATTCTATGCTATATGCCGCTATACAAAATATTTTTTACTATGTACCACTATACAACACATTCTATACTATGTACCACTATACACCATATTCTATACTATGTACCTCTACACACCATATTCTATACTATGTACCACTGTACACCACATTCTATACTATGTACCACTTTACACCATATTCTATACTTTGTACCTCTATACACTATATTCTATACAATGTACATAGTATAGAATATGGTGTATAGTGGTACATAGTATAGAATATGGTGTACTGTGATACATAGTATAGAATATGGTGTATAGTGGTACATAGTATAGAATATGGTGTATAGAGGTACATAGTATAGAATATGGTGTATAGAGGTACATAGTATAGAATATGGTGTATAGAGGAACATAGTATAGAATGTGGTGTAGAGATGTATAGTGGTACATAGTATAGAATATGGTGTATTGTGGTACATTGTATAGAATGTGGTGTAGAGCTGTATAGTGGTACATAGTATAGAATGTGGTGTATAAAGGAACATAGTATAGAATGTGGTGTAGAGCTGTATAGTGGTTAGAATGTGGTGTATAGTGGTATATAGTATAGAATGTGTTATAAAGCTGTACAATGGTACATAGTATAGAATGTGGTGTATAGTGGTACATAGTATAGAATATGGTGTATAGTGGTACATAGTATAGAATATGGTGTATAGTGGTACATAGTATAGAATATGGTGTAGAGCTGTATTGTGCTACACAGCATAGAATATGGTGTATAGTGGTACATAGTATAGAAAATGGTGTATAGAGGTACATAGTATAGAATATGGTGTGTTTAGTGGTACATAGTATAGAATACGGTGTATAGTGGTACATAGTATAGAATATGGTGAATTGTGATACATAGTATAGAATATGGTGTATAGTGGTACATAGTATAGAATATGGTGTATAGAGGTACATAGTATAGAATTTGGTGTAAAGAGAAACATAGTATAGAATGTGGTGTAGAGATGTATAGTGGTACATAGTATAGAATATGGTGTATTGTGGTACATTGTATAGAATGTGGTGTAGACCTGTATAGTGGTACATAGTATAGAATGTGGTGTATAGAGGAACATAGTATAGAATGTGGTGTAGAGCTGTATAGTGGTACATAGTATAGAATGTGGTGTATAGTGGTATATAGTATAGAATGTGGTATAAAGCTGTACAATGGTACATAGTATAGAATGTGGTGTATAGTGGTACATAGTATAGAATATGGTGTATAGTGGTACATAGTATAGAATATGGTGTATAGTGGTACATAGTATAGAATATGGTGTAGTGCTGTATAGTGGTACATAGTATAGAATATGGTGTAGAGCTGTATTGTGCTACACAGCATAGAATATGTTGTATAGTGGTTCATAGTATAGAAAATGGTGTATAGAGGTACATAGTATAGAATATGGTGTGTATAGTGGTACATAGTATAGAATACGGTGTATAGTGGTACATAATATAGAATATGGTGTATTGTGTTACATAGTATAGAATATGGTGTACAGTGGTACATAGTATAGAATATGGTGTATAGAGGTACAAAGTATAGAATATGGTGTATAGTGGAACATAGTATAGAATGTGGTGTATAGTGGTACATAGTATAGAATTTGGTGTAGAGCTATATATTGATACATAGTATAGAATATGGTGTATAGAGGAACATAGTATAGAATGTGGTGTATTGTGGTACATTGTATAGAATATGGTGTATAGTGGTACATAGTAAAGAATATGGTGTATAGAGGTACATAGTATAGAATATGGTGTATAGAGCTACATAGTATAGAATGTGTTGTATAGTGGTACATAGAATAAAATATGGTGTATAGCGGTATATAGTATAGAATATGGTATATAGTGGTAAATAGTATAGAATATGGTGTATTGTGGTACATAGTATAGAATATGGTGTATAGTGGTACACAGTATAGAATATGGTGTATCGAGGTACATAGTATAGAACATGGTGTATAGTGGTACATAGTATAGAATTTGGTGTATAGTGGTACATAGTAAAAATTATGGTGTATTGAGGTATATAGTATAGAATATGGTGTATAGTGGTACATAGTCTAAAATGTGGTGTATAGTGGTACATAGAATATGGTGTATAGTGGTACAAAGTATAGAATGTGGTGTAGAGCTGTATAGTGGTACATAGTATAGAATATGGTGTATAGTGGTATGTAGTCTAGAATGTGGTGTATAGAGGTACATAGTATAGAATATGGTGTGCAGTGGTACATAGTATAGAATGTGGTGTAGAGCTGTATAGTGGTACATAGTATAGAATGTGGTGTATAGTGTTACATTTTATAGAATATGGTGTATAGTGGTACATAGTATAGAATGTGGTGTATAGTAGTATATAGTATAGAATATGGTGTTGAGCTGTATAGTGGTACATAGTATAGAATGTGGTACACAGCTGTATAGTGGTACATAGTATAGAATATGGTGTAGAGGTGAATAGTGGTACATAGTTTAGAATAAGGTGTATAGTGGTATATAGTATAGAATATGGTGTAGAACTGTATAATGGTTCATAGTATAGAAAATTGTGTATAGTAGTAGATAGTATAGAATATGGGGTGAACTATATAGTTGTTTATAGTATAGAATATGGTTTATAGTGGTACATAGTATAGAATATGGTGTATAGTGGTATAAAGTATAGAATATGGTGTATAGAGGTACGTTGTATAGAATATGGTGTATAGTGGTACATAGTATAGAATGTGGTGTAAAGTTGTACATAGTATAGAATATGGTGTATAGTGGTATATAATATAGAATATGATGTAGAGCTGTATAGTGGTACATAGTATACAATAGTGTGTATAGTGGTATATAGTATAGAATATAGTGTATAGCTGTACAGTGGTGCATAGTATAGAGTATTGTGTATAGTGATACATAGCATATAGTATGGTGTAGAGATGTATAGTGGTACATATTATAGAATATGGTGTAAAGTGCTACATAGTATAGAATATGGTGTATAGTGGTATATAGTATATAATGTGGTACAGAGCTGTATAGTGGTACATGGCATAGAATATGGGATAGAGCTGTTAAGTGGTATATAGTATAGAATATGTTGTATAGTGGTATATAGTATAGAATATGGTGTATAGTGCTACATAGTACAGAATTTGGTGTATTTTGGCATATAGTATAGAATTTGGTGTAGAGCTGTTTAGTGGTACATAGTATAAAATATGGTGTATAGTGGTACATAGTATAGAATATGGTGTATAGAGGTACATAGTATAGAATATGGTGTATAGTGGTACATAGTATAGAATGTGGTGTATAGTGGTATATAATGGTACATAGTATAGAATGTGGTGTAGTGGTACATACTATAGAATGTGGTGTATAGTAGTACATAATATAGAATACGGTGTAGAGCTGTATATTAGTACATAGTATAGAAAATGGTGTAGTGTTGTATAGTGGTACATAGTATAGAATATGGTGTAGAGCTGTATAGTGGTACATAGTATAGAAAATGGTGTATAGTGGTACATAGTATAGAATGTGGTGTATAGTGGTACATAGTATAGAATATAGTGTATAGAGGCACATAGTATATAATATGGTGTATAGTGGTACATAGTATAGAATGTGGTGTATAGTGGTACATAGTATATAATATGGTGTATAGAGGTACATAGTATAGAATATGGTGTATAGAGGTACATTGTCTAGAATATGGTGTATAGTGTTACATAGTCTAGAATATGGTGTATAGTGGTACACATAATATGATGTATAGCGGTACATGGTATAGAATGTGGTGTAGAGCTTAATAGTGGTACATAGTATAGAATATGGTGTGTAGTGGTACATAGTATAGAATATGGTGGAGAGCTGTATAGTGGTACATAGTATAGAATGTTGTGTATATTGCTACATACTATAGAATATGATGTATAGAGGCACTTAGTATAGAATGTGGTCTATAGTAGTATATAGTATAGAATATAGTGTAGACCTGTACAGTTGTACATAGTATAGAATGTGGTATAGAGCTGTATAGTGGTACATAGCATAGAATATAGTGTAGAGGTTTATAGTGTTACATAGTATAGAATATGGTATATAGTGGTAAATAGTATAGAATATGGTGTAGAGCTGTATAGTGGTTCATAATATAGAATATGGTGTATAGTGGTACATACATAGTACAGAAGATGGGGTAGTGCTGTATAGTTGTATATCATATAGAATATGGTGTATAGTGGTACATTGTATAGAATATGGTTAATAGTGGTATATAGTATAGAATATGGTGTATAGAGGTAAATAGTATAGAATATGGTGTATAGTGGTACATAGTATAGAATGTGGTGAAGAGCTGTATAATGGTACATAGTATAGGATGTGGAGTTTCGTGGTATATAGTATAGAATATGGAGTATAGAGGTACATAGTATAGAATATGGTGTATAGTTGTACATAGTCTAGAATGTCGAGTATAGTGGTATATAGTATAGAATGTGGTGTAGAGCTGTATAGTGGTACATCGCATAGAATATGGTGTATAGTGGTTCATAGTATAGAATATGTTGTATAGAGGTACATAGTATAGAACATGGGGTATAGTGGTACATAGTATAGAATGTGGTGTATAGTGGTACATAGTGGTACATAGTATAGAATGTGGTGTAGTGGTACATATGTAGAATGGGGTGTATAGTGGTGTATGGTGTAGAGCTGTATAGTGGTACATAGTTAAGAATGTGGTGTATAGTAGTACATAGTATAGAATATGGTGTAGAGCTGTATAGTGGTACATAGTATAGAATGTGGTGTAGAGCTGTATAGTGGTACATAGTATAGAATATGGTGTATAGTGGTACATAGTATAGAATATGGTGTAGAGCTGTATATTGGTACATAGTATAGAATAAGGTGTAGTGTTGTATAGTGGTACATAGTATAGAATATGGTGTGTAGAGGTACATAGTATAGAATGTGTTGTAGAGCTGTATAGTGGTACATAGTATAGAATATGGTGTATAGTGGTACATAGTATAGAATATGGTGTAGAGCTGTATAGTGGTACATAGTATAGAATAAGGTGTAGTGTTGTATAGTGGTACATAGTATAGAATATGGTGTATAGTGGTACATAGTATAGAATATGGTGTATAGTGGTACATAGTATAGAATATGGTGTATAGTGGTACATAGTAGAGAATGTTGTTTATAGTGGTACATAGTATAGAATATGGTGTATAGTGGTATATAGTCTAGAACATGGTGTAGAGCTGAATATTGGTACATAGTATAAAATATGGTGTAGAGCTGTATAGTGGTACATAGTATAGAGTGTGGTGTATAGTGTTACATAGTATAGAATATGGTTTATAGTGGTACATAGTATAGAATGTGGTGTATAGTAGTATATAGTATAGAATATGGTGTAGAGCTGTACAGTGGTACATAGTATAGATTGTGGTGCAGAGCTGTATAGTGGTACATGGCATAGAATATGGGGTAGAGCTGTATAGTGGTATATAGTATAGAAAATGGTGTAAAGTGGTACATTGTATAGAATATGGTTAATAGTGGTATATAGTATACAATATGGTGTATAGAGGTAAATAGTATAGAATATGGTGCATAGTGGTACAAAGTATAGAATGTGGTGAAGAGCTGTATAATGGTACATAGTATAGGATGTGGTGTATAGTGGTATATAGTATAGAATATGGTTTATAGTGGTATATACATAGTACAGAATATGGGGTAGAGCTGTATAGTTGTATATCATATAGAATATGGTGTATAGTGGTACATTGTATAGAATATGGTTAATAGTGGTATATAGTATACAATATGGTGTATAGAGGTAAATAGTATAGAATATGGTGCATAGTGGTACAAAGTATAGAATGTGGTGAAGAGCTGTATAATGGTACATAGTATAGGATGTGGTGTATAGTGGTATATAGTATAGAATATGGTGTATAGAGGTACATAGTCTAGAATATGGAGTATAGTGGTATATAGTATAGAATGTGGTATAGAGCTGTATAGTGGTACATCGTATAGAATATGGTGTATAGAGGTACATAGTATAGAATATGGGGTATAGTGGTACATAGTATAGAATGTGGTGTATAGTGGTACATAGTGGTACATAGTATAGAATGTGGTGTAGTGGTACATATGTAGAATGTGGTGTATAGTGGTGTATGGTGTAGAGCTGTATAGTGGTACATAGTATAGAATGTGGTGTATAGTAGTACATTGTATAGAATATGGTGTAGAGCTGTATAGTGGTACATAGTATAGAATGTGGTGTAGAGCTGTAGAGTGGTACATAATGTAGAATATGGTGTGTAGAGGTACATAGTATAGAATGTGTTGTAGAACTGTATAGTGGTACATAGTATAGAATATGGTGTATAGTGGTACATAGTATAGAATATGGTGAATAGAGGTACATAGTATAAAATATGGTGTATAGTGGTACATAGTATGGAAAACGGTGTATAGTGGTACATAGTATAGAATATGGTGTATTGTGGTACATTGTATAGAATATGGTGTAAAGAGGTACATAGTATAGAATATGGTGTATAGTGGTACATAGTATAGAATGTGGTATAGTGGTACATAGTATAGAATGTGGTGTAGAGCTGTATAGTGGTACATAGTATAGAATGTGGTGTTGAGCTGTATAGTGGTACATAGTATTGAATATGGTGTATAGTGTTACATAGTATAGAATGTTTTGTAGAGCTGTATTGTGGTACATAGTATAGAATATGGTCTATAGTGGTACATAGTATAGAATATGGTGTATAGTGGAACATATTATAGAATATGGTGTAGAGCTGTATAGTGATACATAGTACAGAATATGGGGTAGAGCTGTATAGTTGTATATCATATAGAATATGGTGTATAGTGGTAAATAGTATAGATTATGGTGTATAGAGGTACATAGTATAGAATGTGGTGAAGAGCTGTATAATGGTACATAGTCTAGAATGTGGTGTGTAGTGGTATATAGTATAGAATGTGGTGTAGAGCTGTATAGTGGTACATCGTATAGAATATGGTGTATAGTGGTATATAGTATAGAATATGGTGTATAGAGGTACATAGAATAGAATATTGGGTTTAAGGGTACATAGTATAGAATGTGGTGTATAGTGGTACAAAGTGGTACATAGTATAGAATGTGGTGTAGTGGTACATAGTATAGAATGTGGTCTAGAGCTGTATAGTGGTACATAGTGGTAGTGGTACATATTCTATATACCGTATAGAATATGGTGTATAGAGGTAAATAGTATAGAAAACGGGGTATAGTGGTACATAGTATAGAATATGGTGTAGAGCTGTATAGTGATACATAGAATAGAATAGGGTGTAGTGTTGTATAGTGGTACATAGTATAGAATAGGGTGTAGAGCTGTATTGTGGTACATAGTATAGAATATGGTGTATAGTGGTACATAGTAAAGAATATGGTATTAAGAGGTACATAGTATAGAATTTGGTGCAGAGCTGTATAGTGGTGCATAGTATAGAGTATTGTGTATAGTTATACATAGCATAGAATATAGAGCTGTATAGTTGTGCGTAGTATAGAATATGGTGTATAGTGCTACATAGTATAGAATATGGTGTATAGTGGTATATAGTATAGAATGTGCTGTAGAGCTGTATAGTGGTACATAGTATAGAATATGGTGTATAGTGGTATATAGTATAGAATATTGTGTATAGAGGTACATAGTATAGAATATGGTGTACAGTGGTACATAGTATAGAATGTGGTGTATAGTGGTACATAGTGGTCCATAGTATAGAATGTGGTGTAGAGGTACATATGTACAATGTGGTGTATAGTGGTGTATGGTGTAGAGCTGTATAGTGGTACATAGTATAGAATGTGGTGTATAGTAGTACATAGTATAGAATATGATGTAGAGCTGTATAGTGGTACATAGTATAGAATGTGGTGTAGAGCTGTATAGTGGTACATAGTATAGAATATGGTGTGTAGAGGTACATAGTACAGAATGTGTTGTAGAGCTGTATAGTGGTACATAGTATAGAATATGGTGTATAGTGGTACATAGTATAGAATATGGTGTAGAGCTGTATAGTGGTACATAGTATAGAATAAGGTGTAGTGTTGTATAGTGGGACATAGTATAGAATATGGTGTATATTGGTACATAGTATAGTATATATGGTGTATAGTGGTACATAGTATGGAATATGGTGTATAGTGGTACATAGTATAGAATGATGTTTATAGTGGTACATAGTATAGAATATGGTGTATAGTGGTATATAGTATAGAACATGGTGTAGAGCTGAATATTGGTACATAGTATAAAATATGGTGTAGTGCTGTATAGTGGTACATAGTATAGAATGTGGTGTATAGTGTTACATAGTATAGAATATGGTTTATAGTGGTACATAGTATAGAATGTGGTGTATAGTAGTATATAGTATAGAATATGGTGTAGAGCTGTACAGTGGTACATAGTATAGAATGTGGTGCAGAGCTGTATAGTGGTACATGGCATAGAATATGGGGTAGAGTTGTATAGTGGTATATAGTATAGAATATGGTTTAAAGTGGTACAAAGTCTAGAATATGTTGTATAGAGGTACATAGTATAGAATATGGTGTAAAGAGGTACATAGTATAGAATATGGTGTATAGTGGTACATAGTATAGATTGTGATGTAGAGCTGTATAGTGGTACATAGTATAGAATATGATGTATAAATGGTAAATAGTATAGAATGTGGTGTACAGCTGTATAATGGTACATAGTGTAGAATTTGGTATAGAGCTGTATAGTGGTACATAGTATAGAATATGGTATATAGAGGTACAAAGTATAGAATTTGGTATAGAGCTGTATAGTGATGCATAGTATAGAGTATTAAGTAGAGTGATACATAGCATAGAATATGGTGTAGAGCTGTATAGTGGTGCGGAGTATAGAATATGGTGTATAGTGCTACATAGTACAGAATATGGTGTATAGTCGTATATAGTATAGAATTTGGTGTAGAGCTGTATAGTGGTACATAGTATAGAAAATGGTGTATAGTGGTACATAGTATAGAATATGGTGTATCGAGGTACATAGTATAGAATATGGTGTATAGTGGTACATAGTATAGAATGTGGTGTATAGTGGTATATAGTAGTACATAGTATAGAATGTGGTGTAGTGGTACATAGTATAGAATGTGGTGTATAGTAGTACATAGTATAGAATACGGTGTAGAGCTGTATATTAGTACATAGTATAGAATATGGTGTAGTGTTGTATAGTGTTACATAGTAAAGAATATGGTGTAGAGCTGTATAGTGGTACATAGTATAGAAAATGGTGTATAGTGGTACATAGTATAGAATGAGGTGTATAGTGGTACATAGTAGAGAATATAGTGTATAGAGAAACATAGTATAGAATATGGTGTATAGTGGAACATAGTATAGAATGTGGTGTATAGTGGTACATAGTATATAATATGGTGTATAGAGGTACATATTATAGAATATGGTGTATAGAGGTACATCGTCTAGAATATGGTGTATAGTGGTACACAGAATATGATGTATAGCAGTACATAGTATAGAATGTGGTGTAGAGCTGAAGAGTGGTACATAGTATAGAATATGGTGTATAGTGGTACATAGTATAGAATATGGTGTAGAGCTGTATAGTGGTACATAGTATAGAATGTGGTGTATAGTGCTACATACTATAGAATATGATGTATAGAGGTACTTAGTATAGAATGTGGTCTATAGTAGTATATAGTATAGAATATAGTGTAGACCTGTACAGTTGTACATAGTATAGAATGCGGTATAGAAATGTATAGGGGTACATAGCATAGAATATAGTGTAGAGGTTTATAGTGTTACATAGTATAGAATATGGTGTATAGTGGTAAATAGTATAGAATATGGTGTAGAGCTGTATAGTGGTTCATAGTATAGAATATGGTGTGTAGTGGTATATACATAGTACAGAATATGGGGTAGAGCTGTATAGTGGTATATCGTATAGAATATGGTGTATAGTGGTACATTGTATAGAATATGGTTAATAGTGGTATATAGTATATAATATGGTGTATAGAGGTAAATAGTATAGAATATGGTGTATAGTGGTACATAGTATAGAATGTGTTGAAGAGCTGTATAATGCTACATAGTATAGGATGTGTTGTATAGTGGTATATAGTATAGAATATGGTGTATAGAGGTACATAGTATAGAATATGGTGTATAGTAGAACATAGTCTAGAATGTGGTGTATAGTGGTACATAGTGGTACATAGTATAGAATGTGGTGTAGTGGTACATATGTAGAATGTGGTGTAGAGCTGTATAGTGGTACATAGTATAGAATGTGGTGTAGAGCTGTATACTGGTACATAATATAGAATATTGTGTGTAGAGGTACATAGTATAGAATGTGTTGTAGAGCTGTATAGTGGTACATAGTATAGAATATGGTGTATAGTGGTACATAGTAAAGAATATGTTGTAGAGCTGTATAGTGGTACTTAGTATAGAATATGGTGTAGTGTTGTACAGTGGAACAAAGTATAGAATATGGTGTAGAGCTGTATAGTGGTACATGGCATAGAATATGGGGTAGAGCTGTATAGTGGTACATAGTATAGAATATGATGTATAAGTGGTAAATAGTATAGAATGTGGTGTATAGTGGTACATAGTATAGAATGTGGTGAAGAGCTGTATAATGGTACATAGTACAGGATGTGGTGTATAGTGGTATATAGTATAGAATATGGTGTATAGAGGTACATAGTATAGAATATGGTGTATAGTAGTACATAGTCTAGAATGTGGAGTATAGTGGTATATAGTATAGAATGTGGTGTATAGTGGTACATAGTATAGAAAATGGTGTATAGAGGAACATAGTATATAATATGGGGTATAGTGGTACATAGTATAGAATGTGGTGTATAGTGGTACATAGTGGTACATAGTATAGAATGTGGTGTAGTGGTACATATGTAGAATGTGGTGTAGAGCTGTATAGTGGTACATAGTATAGAATGTGTTGTAGAGCTGTATAGTGGTACATAGTATAGAATATGGTGTATAGTGGTACATAGTAAAGAATATGTTGTAGAGCTATATAGTGGTACTTAGTATAGAATATGGTGTAGTGTGGTATAGTGGGACATAGTATAGAATATGGTGTAGAGCTGTATTGTGGTACATAGTATAGAATATGGTGTATAGTGGTACAAAGTATAGAATATGGTGTATAGAGGTACATAGTATAAAATTTGGTGTATAGTGGTACATAGTATAGAATATGGTGTATTGTGGTACATTGTATAGAATATGGTGTATAGAGGTACATAGTATAGAATATGGTGTATAGTGGTACATAGTATAGAATGTGGTGTAGTGGTACATAGTATAGAATGTGGTGTATATTTGTAAATGGTTTAGAGCTGTATAGTGGTACATAGTATAGAATGTGGTGTAGAGCTGTATAGTGGTACATAGTATAGAATGTGCTGTAGAGCTGTATAGTGGTACACAGTATAGAATATGGTGTATAGTGTTACATAATATAGAATGTGTTGTAGAGCTGTATAGTGGTACATAGTATAGAATATGGTGTATAGTGGTACATAGTATAGCATATGGTGTATAGTGGTACATAGTATAGAATATGGGGCAGAGCTGTACACTGATATATAGTACAGAATATTGGGTAGAGCTGTATAGTTGCATATCGTATAGAATATGGTGTATAGTGGTAAATAGTATAGATTATGGTGTATAGTGGTACATAGTATAGAATGTGGTGAAGAGCTGTATAATGGTACATAGTATACGATGTGGTGTATAGTAGTACATAGTCTAGAATGTGGTGTGTAGTGGTATATAGTATAGAATGTGGTGTAGAGCTATATAGTGGTACATCGTATAGCATATGGTGTGTAGTGGTATATAGTATAGAATATGGTGTATAGAGGTACATAGTATAGAATATGGGGTATAGTGGTACATAGAATAGTATGTGGTGTATAGTGAGTGGTACAAAGTGGTACATAGTATAGAATGTGGTGTAGTGGTACATAGTATAGAATGTGGTGTATAGTGGTGAATGGTATAGAGCTGTATAGTGGTACATAGTATAGAAAGTGGTCTAGAGCTGTATAGTGGTACATAGTCTTGAATATGGTGTTTAGAGGTACATAGTATAGAATGTGTTGTAGATCTGTATTGTAGTACATAGTATAGAATATGGTGTATAATGGTACATAGTATAGAATATGGTGTATAGTGGTACATAGTATAGAATAAGTTGTAGATCTTTATTGTAGTACATAGTATAGAATATGGTGTATAGTGGTACATAGTATAGAATATGGTGTATAGAGGTACATAGTATAGAATATGGTGTATAGTGGTACATAGTATGAATTCGGTGTATAGTGGTACATAGTATAGAATATGGTGTATTGTGGTACATTGTATAGAATATGGAGTATAGAGGTACATAGTATAGAATATGGGGTATAGTTGTATATAGTATAGAATGTGGTGTATTGTTGTACAAAGTGGTACATAGTATAGAATGTGGTGTAGTGGTACATAGTATAGAATGTGATGTATAGTGGTACAAAGTATAGAATTTGGTGTAGAGCTACATAGTGGTACATAGTACAGAATGTGGTGTAGAGCTGTATAGTGGTACAAAGTATAGAATATGGTGTATACTGGTACATAGTATAGAATGTTTTGTAGAGCTGAATAGTGGTACATAGTATAGAATATAATGTATAGTGGTACATAGTATAGAATAGGGTGTAGTGTTGTATAGTGGTACATAGTATAGAATAGGGTGTAGAGCTGTATAGTGGTACATAGTATAGAATATGGTGTATAGTGGTACATAGTATAGAATTTGGTGTAGAGCTGTATAGTGGTGCATAGTATAGAGTTTTGTGTATAGTGAAACATAGCATCGAATATGGTGTAGAGCTGTATAGTTGTGCTGAGTATATAATATGGTGTATAGTGCTACATAGTATAGAATATGGTGTATAGTGGTATATAGTATAGAATGTGGTGTAGAGCTGTATAGTGGTACATAGTATAGAATATGGTGTATAGTGGTATATAGTATAGAATATTGTGTATAGAGGTACATAGTATAGAATATGGTGTACAGTGGTACATAGTATAGAATGGGGTGTATAGTGGTACATAGTGGTACATAGTATAGAATGTGGTGTAGTGGTACATAGTATAGAATGTTGTGTATAGTGGTATATGGTGTAGAGCTGTATAGTGGTACATAGCATAGAATGTGGTGTACAGTATTACATAGTACAGAATACTGTGTAGAGCTGTATAGTGGTACATAGTATAGAATGTGGTGTAGAGCTGTATAGTGGTACATAGTATAGAATATGGTGTATAGTGGTACATAGTATAGAATATGGTTTATAGTAGTACATAGTATAGAATATGATGTAGAGCTGTATAGTAGTACATAGTATTGAATATGGTGTCGTGTTGTATAGTGGTACATAGTATAGAATATGGTGTAGAGCTGTACTGTGGTACATAGTATAGAATATGGTGTATAGTGTTACATAGTATAGAATATGGTGTATAGAGGTACATAGTATAGAATATGGTGTATTGTGGTACATAGTATAGATTGTGGTGTAAAGCTGTATAATGGTACATAGTATAGAATGTGGTGTATAGTGGTACATAGAATAGAATATGGTGTATAGTGTTACATAGTATAAAATATGGTGTATAGTGGTACATAGTATAGAATGTGGTGTAGAGCTGTATAGTGGTACATAGTATCGATTGTGGTGTAGAGCTGTATAGTGGTACATAGTGAAGAACATGGTGTATAGAGGTACATAGTATAGAATATGGTGTATAGTGGTTCATAGTATAGAATGTGGTGTATACTGGTACATAGTATAGAAGATAGTGTATAGAGGCACATAGTATAGAATATGGTGTATAGTGGTACATAGTACAGAATGTGGTGTATTGTGGTACGTAGTATATAATATGGTGTATAGATGTACATAGTATAGAATATGGTGTATAGAGGTACATCGTCTAGAATATGGTCTATAGTGGTACGTAGAATATGATGTATAGCGGTATAGAATGTGGTGTAGAGCTGTATAGTGCTAAATAGTATAGAATATGTTGTATAGTGGTACATAGTATAGATTGTGGTGTAAAGCTGTATAATTGTACATAGTATAGAATGTGGTGTATAGTGGTACATAGAACAGAATATGGTGTATAGTGTTACATAGTATAAAATATGGTGTATAGTGGTACATAGTATAGAATGTGGTGTAGAGCTGTAAAGTGGTACATAGTATCGATTGTGGTGTAGAGCTGTATAGTGGTACATAGTATAGAATATGGTGTATAGTGGTACATAGTATAGAATATGTTGTAGAGCAGTATAGTGGTACATAGTATAGAATGTAGTGTATAGTGGTACATAGTATAGAATATGGTGTATAGTGGTACATAGTATAGAATATGGTGTAGAGCTGTATAGTGGTACATAGTATAGAATGTGGTACAGAGCTGTATAGTGGTACATGGCATATAATATGGGGTAGAGCTGTTAAGTGGTATATAGTGTAGAATATGGTGTAAAGTGGTACATAGTCTAGAATATGTTGTATAGTGGTATATAGTATAGAATATGGTGTATAGTGGTACATAGTATAGAATATGGTGTATAGTGGTACATAGTATTCTAGACTATGTACCACTATACACCATATTTTATACTATGTACATCTATACACCATATTTTATACTACGTACCTCTATACACCATATTCTATACTTTATACCACTATACACCATATTCTATACTATGTACCACTATAAACCATACTCTATACTATAAACAACTATATATCTCACCCAATATTCTATACTATGTACTACTATACACCATTTTCTATACTATGAACCACTATACAGCTCTGCACCATATTCTATACTATATACCACTATTCACCACATTCTATACTATGTACCACTATACACCATATTCTATAAAATGTAACACTATACACCTCATTCTATATTATATACCACTATTCAGCTCTACACCACATTCTATACTATGTACCACTGCACACCATATTATATACTATGTACCTCTATACACCACATTCTAGACTACGTACCACTATACACCATATTCTATACTATGTACCACTATACAGCTCTACACCACATTCTATACTTTGTACCACTATACACCATATTCTATGTACCACTATACACCACATTCTAGACTATGTACCACTATACACCATATTCTATACTATGTACCTCAATACACCATAATTTATACTATGTACCACTATACACCACATTCTATACTATGTACCACTATACACCATATTCTATACTATGTACCTCTATACACCATATTCTATACTGTGTACCACTATACACCATATTCTATACTATGTACCACAATACACCATATCCTATACTATTTACCACTATATACCATATTCTATACTATATACCGCTATACACCATATTTTATTCTATGTACAACTATACAATACATTCTATACTATGTACCACTATACACCATATTCTATACTATGTACCTCTATACACCATATTCTATACTATGTACCACTATACACCATATTCTATACAATGTACCACAATACACCATATTCTATACTATGTACCACTATACATCTCTACACCACATTCTATACTATGTTCCTCTATACACCATATTCTATACTATGTACCAATATATAGCTCTACACCAAATTCTATACTATGTACCACTATACACCACATTCTATACTATGTTCCACTATTCACCATATTCTATACTTTGTATCTCTATACACCATATTCTATACTATGTACCACTGTACACCATATTCTATACTATGTATCACAATACACCATATTCTATACTATGTACCACTATACACCGTATTATATAATATGAACCACTATACACACCATATTCTATACTATGTACCTCTATACACCATTTTCTATACTATATACCACTATACACCATATTCTATGCTGTGTAGCACAATACAGCTCTACACCATATTCTATACTATGTACCACTATACAGCACTACACCATATTCTATACTATGTACTACTATACACCATATTCTATACTATGTACCACTATACACTATATTCTATACTATGTACCACTATAAACCACATTCTATACTATGTACCATTGTACAGCTTTATACCACATTCTATACTATATACCACTATACACCACACTCTATACTATGTTCCACTATACAGCTCTACACCACATTCTATACTATGTTCCTCTATACACCACATTCTATACTATGTACCACTATACAGCTCTACACCACATTCTATACAATGTACCACAATACACCAAATTCTATACTATGTACCACTATGCATCTCTACACCACATTCTATACTATGTTTCTCTATACACCAAATTCTATACTATGTACCTCTATACACCATATTCTATACTATGTACCACTATACACCATATTCTATACTATGTATCACAATACACCATATTCTATACTATGTACCACTATACACCATATTCTATACTATGTACCACTATACAGCACTACACCATATTCTATACTATGTACTACTATACACCATATTCTATACTATGTACCACTATACACTATATTCTATACTATGTACCACTATAAACCACATTCTATACTATGTACCATTGTACAGCTTTATACCACATTCTATACTATATACCACTATACACCACACTCTATACTATGTTCCACTATACAGCTCTACACCACATTCTATACTATGTTCCTCTATACACCACATTCTATACTATGTACCACTATACAGCTCTACACCACATTCTATACAATGTACCACAATACACCAAATTCTATACTATGTACCACTATGCATCTCTACACCACATTCTATACTATGTTTCTCTATACACCAAATTCTATACTATGTACCTCTATACACCATATTCTATACTATGTACCACTATACACCATATTCTATACTATGTATCACAATACACCATATTCTATACTATGTACCACTATACACCATATTCTATACTATGTACGACTAAACACACCATATTCTATACTATGTACCTCTATACACCATATTCTATACTATGTACCACTATACACCACATTCTATGCTATGTACCACTATACACCATATTCTAAACTATGTACCACAATACACCATATTCTATAATATGTACCACTATACCCAACATTCTATGCTATGTACCACTATACACCATATTCTATACTGTTTCCACTATACACCATATTCTATACTATGTACCACTATACAGTTCTATACCAAATTCAATACTATGTACCATTATACAGCTCTACACCACATTCTATACTATGTACCACTATACATCATATTCTATTCTATGTACCACTATACAGCTCTACATCACATTCTATACTATGTACCACTATCCACTATACACCATATTCTAGACTATGTAATACTATACACCATATTCTAGACTATGTACCTCTATACACCATATTCTATACTATGTACCTCTATACACCATATTATATACTATGTACCACTATACACCACATTCTATACTATGTACCACTATACACCATATTCTATACGATGTACCACTATACACCACATTCTATACTATGTACCATTATTATGCTTTACACCACAATATATACTATGTACCACTATACAACATATTCTATACTATTTACCACTATAAAGCTCTACACCACATTCTATACTATGTACCACTATACACCATATTCTATACTATGTACAACTATACACCACATTCTATACTATGTACCATTATACAGCTTTACACCACAATCTATACTATGTACCACTATAAAACATATTCTATACTATTTACCACTATACAGCTCTACACCACATTCTATAATATGTACCTCTGTACACTATATTCTATACTATATACCACTATACACCACATTCTATACTATGTATCACTATACAGCTTTACACCACAATCTATACTATGTACCACTATACAACATATTCTATACTATGTACCACTATACAGCTCTACACCAAATTCTATACTATGTACCACTATACACCACATTCTATACTATATACCACTATACACCATAATCTATACTTTGTACCTCTATATACCATATTCTATACAATGTACCACAATACACCATATTCTATACTATGTACAACTATACACCGTATTCCATACTATGTACCTCTATACACCATTTTCTTTACTATGTACCGCTATACACCATATTCTATACTATGTACCACAATACAGCTCTACACTATTTTCTATACTATGTATCACTATACAACACTACACCATATTCTATACTATGTACCACTATACAGCTCTACACCATATTCTATACTATGTACTACTATACACCATATTCAATACTATGTACCACTATACACCATATTTCATACTATGTACCACTATACAGCTCTACACCACATTCTATACTATGTACCACTATACAGCTCTACACCGTATTCAATACTATGTACTGCTATACACCACATTCTATACTATGTACCACTATACAGCTCTACACCATATACCTCTATACACCACATTCTATACTATGTACCACTACACCTCATTCTATACTATGTACCACTATGTACCACTATACACCACATTCTATACTATGTACCATTGTACACCATACTCTGGACTATGTACCTCTATACACCATATTCTATACTATGTACCACTATACACCATATTCTATACTATGTACCACTATACAGCTCTACACCACATTCTATACTATATGACACTATATATCATATTCTATACTATGTAGCACTATACACCATATTCTACACTCTGCACCACTATACAGGTCTACACCATATTCTATGCTATGTATCACTTTACACAATACTCTATACTATGCACCACTATACATCTCTACACCAAATTCTATACTATGTACCTCTATATACCATATTCTATACTATGTACCACTATACACCATATTCTATAATATGTACCACAATACAGCTCTACACCATATTGTATACTTTGTACTACTATACAACACTACACCATATTCTATACTATGTACCACTATACAGCTCAACACCATATTCTATACTATGAACCACTATACACCATATTCTATACTATTTACCACTATACACCATATTCTATACTATGTACCAATATACAGCTCTACAACACATTCTATACTATGTACTACTATACACCATATTCTATACTATGTACCACTATACAGCTCTACACCACATTCTATACTATGTACCACTATACAGCTCTACACCGTATTCTATACTATGTACTACTATACACCACATTCTATACTATGTACCGCTATACCACATTCTATACTATGTACCACTATACACCATATTCTATACTACGTACCTCTATACACCATATTCTACACAATGTACCACAGTACACCATATTCTATACTATGTACCACTATACACCATATTCTATACTATGTACCACTATACACCATATTCTATACTATGTACTACTATACACCATATTCTATACTATGTACCACTGCACACCATAATATATACTATGTACCTCTATACACCACATTCTAGACTACGTACCACTATACACCATATTCTATACTATGTACCACTATACAGCTCTACACCACATTCTATACTTTGTACCACTATACACCATATTCTATGTACCACTATACACCACATTCTATACTATGTACCACTATACACCATATTCTATACTATGTACCTCAATACACCATATTCTATACTGTGTACCACTATACACCATATTCTATACTATGTACCACAATACACCATATTCTATACTATTTACCACTATATACCATATTCTATACTATATACCGCTATACACCATATTTTATTCTATGTACAAATATACAATACATTCTATACTATGTACCACTATGCACCATATTCTATACTATGTACCTCTATACACCATATTCTATACTATGTACCACTATACACCATATTCTATACAATGTACCACAATACACCATATTCTATACTATGTACCACTATACATCTCTACACCACATTCTATACTATGTTCCTCTATACACCATATTCTATACTATGTACCAATATATAGCTCTACACCAAATTCTATACTATGTACCACTATACACCACATTCTATACTATGTTCCACTATTCACCATATTCTATACTTTGTATCTCTCTACACCATATTCTATACTATGTACCACTGTACACCATATTCTATACTATGTATCACAATACACCATATTCTATACTATGTACCACTATACACCGTATTGTATAATATGAACCACTATACACACCATATTCTATACTATGTACCTCTATACACCATTTTCTATACTATGTACCACTATACACCATATTCTATGCTGTGTAGCACAATACAGCTCTACACCATATTCTATACTATGTACCACTATACAGCACTACACCATATTCTATACTATGTACTACTATACACCATATTCTATACTATGTACCACTATACACTATATTCTATACTATGTACCACTATACACCACATTCTATACTATGTACCATTGTACAGCTTTATACCACATTCTATACTATATACCACTATACACCACACTCTATACTATGTTCCACTATACAGCTCTACACCACATTCTATACTATGTTCCTCTATACACCACATTCTATACTATGTACCACTATACAGCTCTACACCACATTCTATACAATGTACCACAATACACCAAATTCTATACTATGTACCACTATGCATCTCTACACCACATTCTATACTATGTTTCTCTATACACCAAATTCTATACGATGTACCTCTATACACCATATTCTATACTATGTACCACTATACACCATATTCTATACTATGTATCACAATACACCATATTCTATACTATGTACCACTATACACCATATTCTATACTATGTACGACTAAACACACCATATTCTATACTATGTACCTCTATACACCATATTCTATACTATGTACCACTATACACCACATTCTATGCTATGTACCACTATACACCATATTCTAAACTATGTACCACAATACACCATATTCTATAATATGTACCACTATACACAACATTCTATGCTATGTACCACTATACACCATATTCTATACTGTTTCCACTATACACCATATTCTATACTATGTACCACTATACAGTTCTATACCAAATTCAATACTATGTACCATTATACAGCTCTACACCACATTCTATACTATGTACCACTATACATCATATTCTATTCTATGTACCACTATACAGCTCTACATCACATTCTATACTATGTACCACTATCCACTATACACCATATTCTAGACTATGTAATACTATACACCATATTCTAGACTATGTACCTCTATACACCATATTCTATACTATGTACCTCTATACACCATATTATATACTATGTACCACTATACACCACATTCTATACTATGTACCACTATACACCATATTCTATACTATGTACCACTATACACAACATTCTATACTATGTACCATTATTACGCTTTACACCACAATCTATACTATGTACCACTATAAAACATATTCTATACTATTTACCACTATACAGCTCTACACCACATTCTATAATATGTACCTCTGTACACTATATTCTATACTATATACCACTATACACCACATTCTATACTATGTACCACTATACAGCTTTACACCACAATCTATACTATGTACCACTATACAACATATTCTATACTATGTACCACTATACAGCTCTACACCAAATTCTATACTATGTACCACTATACACCACATTCTATACTATGTACCACTATACACCATAATCTATACTTTGTACCTCTATATACCATATTCTATACAATGTACCACAATACACCATATTCTATACTATGTACAACTATACACCGTATTCCATACTATGTACCTCTATACTCCATTTTCTTTACTATGTACCGCTATACACCATATTCTATACTATGTACCACAATACAGCTCTACACTATTTTCTATACTATGTATCACTATACAACACTACACCATATTCTATACTATGTACCACTATACAGCTCTACACCATATTCTATACTATGTACTACTATACACCATATTCTATACTATGTACCACTATACACCATATTTCATACTATGTACCATTATACAGCTCTACACCACATTCTATACTATGTACCACTATACAGCTCTACACCGTATTCAATACTATGTACTGCTATACACCACATTCTATACTATGTACCACTATACAGCTCTACACCTTATACCTCTATACACCACATTCTATACTATGTACCACTACACCAAATTCTATACTAAGTACCACTATGTACCACTATACACCACATTCTATACTATGTACCATTGTACACCATAATCTGGACTATGTACCTCTATACACCATATTCTATACTATGTACCACTATACACCATATTCTATACTATGTACCACTATACAGCTCTACACCACATTCTATACTATATGACACTATATATCATATTCTATACTATGTAGCACTATACACCATATTCTACACTCTGCACCACTATACAGGTCTACACCATATTCTATGCTATGTATCACTATACACAATACTCTATACTATACACCACTATACATCTCTACACCAAATTCTATACTATGTACCTCTATATACCATATTCTATACTATGTACCACTATACACCATATTCTATAATATGTACCACAATACAGCTCTACACCATATTGTATACTTTGTACCACTATACAACACTACACTGTATTCTATACTATTTACCACTATACAACATATTCTATACTATGTACCAATATACAGCTCTACAACACATTCTATACTATGTACTACTATGCACCATATTCTATACTATGTACCACTATACAGCTCTACACCACATTCAATACTATGTACCACTATACAGCTCTACACCGTATTCTATACTATGTACTACTATACACCACATTCTATACTATGTACCGCTATACCACATTCTATACTATGTACCACTATACACCATATTCTATACTACGTACCTCTATACACCATATTCTACACAATGTACCACAGTACACCATATTCTATACTATGTACCACTATACACCATATTCTATACTATGTACCACTATACACCATATTCTATACTATGTACCACTATACACTATATTCTATACTATGTACCACTATACACCACATTCTATACTATGTACCACTATACACCATATTCTATACTATGTACCACTATACACTATATTCTATACTATGTACCACTATACACCACATTCTATACTATGTACCATTGTACAGCTTTATACCACATTCTATACTATATACCACTATACACCACACTCTATACTATGTTCCACTATACAGCTCTACACCACATTCTATACTATGTTCCTCTATACACCACATTCTATACTATGTACCACTATACAGCTCTACACCACATTCTATACAATGTACCACAATACACCAAATTCTATATTATGTACCACTATACATCTCTACACCACATTCTATACTATGTTTCTCTATACACCAAATTCTATACTATGTACCTCTATACACCATATTCTATACTATGTACCACTATACACCATATTCTATACTATGTATCACAATACACCATATTCTATACTATGTACCACTATACACCGTATTCTATACTATGTTCCACTATACAGCTCTACACCATATTCTATACTATTTACTACTATACACCATATTCTGTACTATGTACCACTATACACCACATTCTATACTATGTACCACTATACAGCTCTACACCGTATTCAATACTATGTACTGCTATACACCACATTCTATAATATGTACCACTATACAGCTCTACACCATATACCTCTATACACCACATTCTATACTATGTACCACTACACCACATTCTATACTATGTACCACTATGTACCACTATACACCACATTCTATACTATGTACCATTGTACACCATAATCTGGACTATGTAACTCTATACACCATATTCTATACTATGTACCACTATACACCATATTCTATACTATGTACCACTATACAGCTCTACACCACATTCTATACTATATGACACTATATATCATATTCTATACTATGTAGCACTATAAACCATATTCTACACTCTGCACCACTATACAGCTCTACACCATATTCTATGCTATGTATCACTATACACAATACTCTATACTATGCACCACTATACATCTCTACACCAAATTCTATACTATGTACCTCTATATAACATATTCTATACTATGTACCACTATACACCATATTCTATAATATGTACCACAATACAGCTCTACACCATATTGTATACTTTGTACCACTATACAACACTACACCATATTCTATACTATGTACCACTGTACACCATATTCTATACTATTTACCACTATACACCATATTCTATACTATGTACCAAAATACAGCTCTACAACACATTCTATACTATGTACTACTATACACCATATTCTATACTATGTACCACTATACAGCTCTACACCACATTCTATACTATGTACCACTATACAGCTCTACACCATATTCTATACTATGTACTACTATACACCACATTCTATACTATGTACCACTATACAGCTCTAAACCATATACATCTATACACCACATTCTATACTATGAACTGCTATACCACATTCTATACTTTGTACCACTATACACCATATTCTATACTACGTACCTCTATACACCATATTCTACACAATGTACCACAGTACACCATATTCTATACTATGTACCACTATACAGCACTACACCATATTCTATACTATGTACCACTATATACCATATTCTATACTATGTACCACTATACACCATATTCTCTACTATGTACCACTATACACTATATTCTATACTATGTACCACTATACACCACATTCTATACTATGTACCACTATACACCATATTCTATACTATGTACCACTATACACTATATTCTATACTATGTACCTCTATACACAACATTCTATACTATGTACCATTGTACAGCTTTATAACACATTCTATACTATATACCACTATACACCACACTCTATACTATGTTCCACTATACAGCTCTACACCACATTCTATACTATGTTCCTCTATACACCACATTCTATACTATGTACCACTATACAGCACTACACCACATTCTATACAATGTACCACAATACACCAAATTCTATACAATGTACCACTATACATCTCTACACCACATTCTATACTATGTTTCTCTATACACCAAATTCTATACTATGTACCTCTATACACCATATTCTATACTATGTACCACTATACACCATATTCTATACTATGTATCACAATTCACCATATTCGATACTATGTACCACTATACACCGTATTCTATACTATGTACCACGAAACACACCATATTCTATACTATGTACCTCTATACACCATTTTCTATACTATGTACCACTATACACCATATTCTATGCTGTGTAGCACAATACAGCTCTACACCATATTCTATACTATGTACCACTATACACCATATTCTATACTATGTACCACTATACACCATATTCTATACTATGTACCACTATACACCACATTCTATACTATGTACCATTGTACAGCTTTATAACACATTCTATACTATATACCACTATACACCACATTCTATACTATGTACCACTATACAGCTCTACACCACATTCTATACTATGTTCCTTTATACACCACATTCTATACTATGTACCACTATACAGCTCTACACCACATTCTATACAATGTACCACAATACACCATATTCTATACTATGTACCACTATACATCTCTACACCACATTCTATACTATGTTCCTCTATACACCATATTCTATACTATGTACCTCTATACACCATATTCTATACTATGTACCTCTATACACCATATTCTATACAATGTACCACTATACACCATATTCTATACTATGTATCACAGTACACCATATTCTATACTATGTACCACTATACACCATATTCTATACTATGTACATTGTATAGAATATAGTGTATAGAGGTACAAAGTATAGAATATGGTGTAAAGTGGTACATAGTATAGAATGTGGTGTACAGTGGTACATAGTATAGAATATGGTGTGTAGAGGTACATAGTATAGAATATGGTGTATAGTGGTACATAGTATAGAATGTGTTGTATAGTGGTACATAGTAAAAAATATTTTGTATAGCGGCATATAGCATAGAATATGGTATATAGTGGTAAATAGTATTGAATATGGTGTATTGTGGTACATAGTATAGAATATGGTGTATAGTGGTACACAGTATAGAATATGGTGTATAGTGGTACATAGTATAGAATATGGTGTATAGTGCTACATAGTATAGAATGTGGTGTATAGTGGTACATAGTATAAATTATGGTGTATTGAGGTACATAGTATAGAATATGGTATATAGTGGTAATTAGTCTAGAATGTGGTGTATAGTGGTATATAGAATATGGTGTATAGTGGTACATAGTATAGAATGTGGTGTAGAGCTGTATAGTGGTACATAGTATAGAAAATGGTGTATAGTGGTACATAGTATAGAATATGGTGTAAAGTATTACATAGTATAGAATGTGGTGTTGAGCTGTATAATGGTACATAGTATAGAATGTGGTGTATAGTGGTAGATAGTATAGAATGTGATTTAGAGCTGTATAATAGTACATAGTATAGAATATGGTGTATAGTGGTACATAGTATAGAATGTTGTGTATAGTGGTATATAGTATAGAATATGGTGTAGAGCTATATAGTGGTTCATAGTATAGAAAATGGTGTATAGTAGTACATAGTATAGAATATGGGGTGAGCTATATAGTTGTTTATAGTATTGTATATGGTTTATAGTGGTACATAGTATAGAATATGGTGTATAGTGGTATATAGTATAGAATATGGTGTATAGAGGTACATAGTATAGAATATGGTGTTTAGATCTACATAGTATAGAATATTGTGTAGAGCTGTATAGTGAAACATAGAATAGAATATGGTGTAGAGCTGTATAGTGGTCCATAGTAAACAATATGGTGTATAGTGGTATATAGTATAGAATATGGTGTATAGCTGTACAGTGGTGCATAGTATAGAGTATTATGTATAGTGATACATAGCATAGAATATGGTGAAGAGATGTATAGTGGTACATAGTATAGAATATGGTGTATAGTGCTACATTGTATAGAATATGGTATATAGTGGCATATAGTACAGAATGTGGTGTAGAGTTGTATAGTGGTACATAGTATAGAATATGGTGTATAGTGGTACATAGTATAGAATATGGTGTATAGTGGTACATAGTATAGAATGTGGTGTAAAGTGGTACATAGTATAGAATATGGTGTATAGTGGTATATAATATAGAATATGATGTAGAGCTGTATTGTGGTACATAGTATAGAATATGGTGTATAGTGGTACATAGTATAGATTATGGTGTATAGCACATAGTATAGAATAAGGTGTAATGGTACATGGTATAGAATATGGGTTAGAGCTGTATAGTGGTATATAGTATAGAATATGGTGTATAGTGGTACATAGTATAGAATATGGTGTATAGAGGTACATAGTATAGAATATGGTGTATAGTGGTACATAGTATAGAATATGGTGTATAGTGGTACATAGTATAGAATATGGTGTATAGTGGTACATAGTATATTGTGTATTGTGGTACATTGTATAGAATGTGGTGTAGAGCTGTATAGTTGTTCATAGTATAGAATATGGTGTATAGTGTTACATAGTATAGAATGTGATGAAGAGCTGTATAGTGGTACATAGTATAGAATATGTTGTATAGTGGTACATAGTATAGAATGTGGTGAAGAGCTGTATAATGGTACATAGTATAAAATGTGGTATAGAGCTGTATAGTGGTATATAGTATAGATTGTGGTGTATAGTGATACATAGTATAGAATAAGGTGTATAGTGGTATATAATATAGAATGTCGTTTATAGTGGTACATAGTATAGAATATGGTGTATAGTGGTATATAGTATAGAACATGGTGTAGAGCAGAATATTGGTGTATAGTATAAAATATGGTGTAGTGGTGTACAGTGGTACATAGAATAGTATGTGGTTTATAGTGTCACATAGTATAGAATATGGTGTATAGTGGTACATAGTATAGAATGTGATGTATAGTAGTATATAGTATAGAATATGGTGTAGAGCTGTATAGTGGTACATAGTATAGAATGTGGTACAGAGCTGTATAGTGGTACATGGCATAGAATATGGGGTAGAGCTGTATAGTGGTACATAGTATAGAATATGGTGTATAGTGGTACATAGTACAGAATACGGTGTAGAGCTGTATAGTGGTACTTAGTATAGAATGTGGTGTAGAGCTGTATAGTGGTACATAGTATAGAATATGGTGTATAGTGGTACATAGTATAGAATATGGTTTATAGTAGTACATAGTATAGAATATGATGTAGAGCTGTATAGTGGTACATAGTATAGAATATGTTGTAGTGTTGTATAGTGGTACATAGTATAGAATATGGTGTAGAGCTGTATTGTGGTACATAGTATAGAATATGGTGTATAGATGTACATAGTATAGAATATGGTGTAAAGTGGTACATAGTATGGAATACGGTGTATTGTGGTACATTGTATAGCATATGGTGTATAGAGGTACAAAGTATAGAATATGGTGTATACTATATACCACTATACACCAATACTCTATACTATGCAACACTATACAGCTCTACACCAAATTCTATACTATGTACCTCTATATACCATATTCTATACTATGTACCACTATACAGCTCTACACCACATTCTATACTATGTACCACTATACATCATATTCTATAGTATGTACCACTATACAGCTCTACATCACATTCTATAATATGTACCACTATACACCATATTCTATACTTTGTACCTCTATACACCATATTCTATACTATTTACCACTATACACCATATTCTATACTATGTACCACTATATACAGTTCTACAACACATTCTATACTATGTACCTCTACACACCATATTCTACATTATGTACCACTCTACAGCTCTACACCACATTCTATACTATCTACCACTATACAGCTCTACACCATATTCTATACAATGTACTACTATACACCGCATTCTATACTATGTACCACTATACAGCTCTACACCATACACCACTATACACCACATTCTACATATGTACCACTACACCACATTCTATACTATGTACCACTATGTACCACTATACACCACATTCTATACTATGTACCACTATACCCCATATTCTATACTATGTACCTCTATACACCATATTCTATACGATGTAACACTATACAGCTCTATACCACATTCTATACTATATACCACTATACTCCACATTCTAGACTATGTACTACTATACACCATATTCTATACTATGTACCTCTATACACCATATTCTATACTATATACCACTATACACCACATCCTATACTTTGTACCATTATACAGCTCTTCACCACATTCTATACTTTGTACCACTATGCACCATATTCTATACTATTTACCTCTATACACCATATTGTATACTATATACCATTATTAACCATATTCTATACAATGTACCACTATACACCATATTCTATATGATATACAACTATACAGCTCTACACCACATTCTATAATATGTACCTCTATACACCATATTCTATACTATGTACAACTATACAGCTCTACCCCATATTCTGTACTATGTATATACCACTATACACCATATTCTATACTATGAACCACTATACAGCTCTTCACCACAATCTATACTATGTACCACTGTACAACATATTCTATACTATTTACCACTATACAGCTCTACACCACATTCTATAATATGTACCTCTATACACCATATTCTATACTATGTACCACTATACACCATATTCTATATGATATACAACTATACAGCTCTACCCCATATTCTGTACTATGTATATACCACTATACACCATATTCTATACTATGAACCACTATACAGCTCTACACCATATTCTATACTATTTACCACTATACGCCATATTCTATACTATGTACCACAATAAACCTCTACACTATATTCTATGCTATGTACCACTATACAGCTCTATACCACATTCTATACTATGTACAACTGTACAGGTCTACACTATATTCTATACTTAATACTACTATAGACCACATTCTATACTAAGTACCTCTATACACCATATTCTATAGTATGTAGCACTATACACCACATTCTATACTATGTACCACTATACAGCTCTACACCATATTCTATACTATGTACCACTATACACCATATTCTATACTATGTACCACTATACACCACATCCTATACTATGTACCATTATACAGCTCTTCACCACATTCTATACTATGTACCACTATACACCATATTCAATACTATTTACCTCTATACACCATATTCTATACTATATACCACTATTAACAATATTCTATACAATGTACCACTGTACACCATATTCGATACGATATACAACTATACAGTTCTACCCCATATTCTGTACTATGTATATACCACTATACACCATATTCTATACTATGAACCACTATACAGCTCTACACCATATTCTATACTATTTACCACTATACACCATATTCTGTACTATGTACCACTATTATCCTCTACACTATATTCTATGCTATGTACCACTATACAGCATATTCTATACTAAGTACCTCTATACACCATATTCTATAGTATGTAGCACTATACACCACATTCTATACTATTTACCACTATACAGCTCTAAACCATATTCTATACTATGTACCACTATACACCATATTCTTAACTATGTACCACTATTCAGCTCTACACCACATTCTATACTATGTACCGCTATACATCATATTCTGTGTACCACTATACACCATATTATATACTATGTACCACTATACAACTCATTCTATACTATGTACCACTATACACCATATTCTATACTATGTGTCTTTATACACTATATTCTATACTATGTACCACTATACACCACATTCTATACTTTTTCCCTCTATACACCATTTTCTATACTATGTACCACTATACAACTCTACACCATATTCTATACTATGTACCACTATACAACACTACACCATATTCTATACTATGTACTAATATACATCTCTACACCGTATTCTATACTATGTACTACTATACACCACATTCTATACTATGTACCACTATATACCACTATACACCACATTCTATACTATGTACCACTACACCACATTCTATACTATGTACCACTATATACCACTATACACCACATTCTATACTATGTACCACTATACAGCTCTACATCACATTCTATGTACCACTATACAGCTCTACATCACATTCTATACTATGTACCACTATACACCATATTCTATACTATGTACCTCTATACACCATATTCTATACTATGTACCTCTATACAACATATTCTAGACTATGTACCACTTTACACCATATTCTATACTATATACCACTATACAGCTCTACCCCATATTCTATGCCATGTACCACTATACAGCTCTGCACCACATTCTATACTATGTACCACTGTACAGCTCTACACAATATTCTATACTATATACTACTATACACCACATTCTATACTATGTACCACTATAAACCATATTCTATACTATGTAACACTATACACCACATTCTATACTATGTACCAATATACAGCTCTACACCATATTTTATACTATATACCAATATTCAGCTCTACACCATGTTCTATACTATATACCAATATACACCATATTCTATACTATGTACCACTATAAACAACATTCTATACTATGTACCACTATACACCATATTCTATACTATGTACCACTTTACACCATATTCTACACTATATACCTCTTAACAGCTCTACCCCATATTCTATGCCATGTACCACTATACAGCTCTGTACCACATTCTATACTATGTACCACTATACAGCTCTAAACCAAATTCTATACAATTTACCACTATACACCACATTCTATACTATTTACCTCTATACACCATATTCTGTACTATGTACCTCTATACACCATATTCTATACAATTTACCACAATACACCATATTCTATACTATATACCACTATACACCATATTCTATACTATGTACCTATATACACCATATTCTATACTATGTACCACTATACACAATATTCTATACTATGTACCACTATACAGCTCTACACCAAATTCTATACTATATACCACTATACACCATATTCTGTAATATGTAGCACTATACACCATATTCTATGCTCTGCACCACTATACAGCTCTACACCATATTCTATGCTATGTATCACTCTACACAATACTCTATACTATGCACCACTATACAGCTCTACACCAAATTCTATACTATGTACCTCTATATACCATATTCTATACTATGTACCACTATACAGCTCTATACCAAATTCTACACTATGTACCATTATACAGCTCTACACCACATTCTATACTATGTACCACTATACATCATATTCTATACTATGTACCACTATACAGCTCTACATCACATTCTATACTATGTACCACTATACACCATATTCTATACTATGTACCTCTATACACCATATTCTATACTATGTACCTCTATACATCATATTCTATACTATGTACCACTATACAGCTCTACATCACATTCTATGTACCACTATACAGCTCTACATCACATTCTATACTATGTACCACTATACACCATATTCTATACTATGTACCTCTATACACCATATTCTATACTATGTACCTCTATACAACATATTCTAGACTATGTACCACTTTACACCATATTCTATACTATATACCACTATACAGCTCTACCCCATATTCTATGCCATGTACCACTATACAGCTCTGCACCACATTCTATACTATGTACCACTGTACAGCTCTACACAATATTCTATACTATATACTACTATACACCACATTCTATACTATGTACCACTATAAACCATATTCTATACTATGTAACACTATACACCACATTCTATACTATGTACCAATATACAGCTCTACACCATATTTTATACTATATACCAATATTCAGCTCTACACCATGTTCTATACTATATACCACTATACACCATATTCTATACTATGTACCACTATAAACAACATTCTATACTATGTACCACTATACACCATATTCTATACTATGTACCACTTTACACCATATTCTACACTATATACCTCTTAACAGCTCTACCCCATATTCTATGCCATGTACCACTATACAGCTCTGTACCACATTCTATACTATGTACCACTATACAGCTCTAAACCAAATTCTATACAATGTACCACTATACACCACATTCTATACTATTTACCTCTATACACCATATTCTGTACTATGTACCTCTATACACCATATTCTATACAATTTACCACAATACCCCATATTCTATACTATATACCACTATACACCATATTCTATACTATGTACCTATATACACCATATTCTATACTATGTACCACTATACACAATATTCTATACTATGTACCACTATACAGCTCTACACCAAATTCTATACTATATACCACTATACACCATATTCTGTAATATGTAGCACTATACACCATATTCTATGCTCTGCACCACTATACAGCTCTACACCATATTCTATGCTATGTATCACTCTACACAATACTCTATACTATGCACCACTATACAGCTCTACACCAAATTCTATACTATGTACCTCTATATACCATATTCTATACTATGTACCACTATACAGCTCTATACCAAATTCTACACTATGTACCATTATACAGCTCTACACCACATTCTATACTATGTACCACTATACATCATATTCTATACTATGTACCACTATACAGCTCTACATCACATTCTATACTATGTACCACTATACAACATATTCTATACTATGTACCTCTATACACAATATTCTATACTATGTACCTCTATACAACATATTCTAGACTATGTACCACTTTACATCATATTCTATTCTATATACCACTATACAGCTCTACCCCATATTCTATGCCATGAACCACTATACAGCTCTGCACCACATTCTATACTATGTACCACTGTTCAGCTATACACCATATTCTATACTATATACTACTATACACCACATTCTATACCATGTACCACTATAAACCATATTCTGTACTATGTAACACTATACACCACATTCTATACTATGTACCACTATACAGCTCTACACCATATTTTATACTATGTACCAATATTCAGCTCTACACCATGTTCTATACTATATACCACTATACACTATATTCTATACTATGTACCACTATAAACAACATTCTATACAATGTACCACTATACACCATATTCTATACTATGTACCACTATACACCACATTCTATACTATATACCACTATACACCATATTCTAGACTATGTACCACTTTACACCATATTCTGTACTATATACCACTTAACAGCTTTACCCCATATTCTATGCCATGTACCACTGTACAGCTCTGTACCACAATATTTACTATATACCACTATACAGCTCTATACCACATTCTATACTATGTACCATTATACAGCTCTACACCACATTCTATACTATGTACCATTATACAACATGTTCTATACTATGTACCACTATACAGCTCTTCATCACATTCTATATTATGTACCACTATACACCACATTCTATACTATGTACCACTATACAGCTTTAAACCACATTTTATACAATGTACCACAATACACCATATTCTATGTACCACTAAACATCATATTCTATACTATGTACCACTATACACCATATTCTATACTATGTACCACTATACACCATATTCTATACTATATACCACTATACAGCTCTACCCCATATCTTTTACATGTACCACTATACACCATATTCTATACTATGTATCACTTTACACCATATTCTATACTATGTATCACTATGCACCATATTCTATACTATGTACCACTATACTGCTCTACACCATATTTTATGCTATGTACCACAAACTATACACCATATTCTATACTATGTACCACTATACAGCTCAACACCATATTCTATACTATGTACCACTATACAACTCTACACTATATTCTATACTATGTACCACTATACACAACATTCTATACTTTTTCCCACTATACACCATTTTCTATACTATGTTCCACTATACAGCTCTACACCATATTCTATACTATGTACCACTATACAACACTAAACCATATTCTATACTATGTACTAATATACAGCTCTTCACCGTATTCTATACTATGTACTACTATACACCACATTCTATACTATGTACCACTACACCACATTCTATACTATGTACCACTATACAACACTACACAAAATTCAATACTATGTACCATTATACAGCTCTACACCACATTCTATACTATGTACCACTATACATCATATTCTATACTATGTACCACTATACAGCTCTACATCACATTCTATACTATGTACCACTGTACACCATATTCTAAACTTTGTACCTCTATACACCATATTCTATACTATGTACCTCTATACAACATATTCTAGACAATGTACCACTTAACACCATATTCTATACTATATACCACTTAACAGCTCTACCACATTTTCTATGCCATGTACCACTATACAGCTCTGTACAACATTCTATACTATATACTACTTTACACCACATACTATTCTATGTACCACTATACAGCTCTACACCATATTTTATACTATATACCAATATTCAGCTCTACACCATGTTCTATACTATATAATACTATACATCAGATTCTATACTATGTACCACTATAAACAACATTCTATACTATATACCACTGTACACCTTATTCTATACTAGGTATCACTATACACCACATTCTATACAATATACCACTATACAGCTATATACCACATTTTATACTAAATACTATTATACAGCTCTACACCACATTCTATACTATGTACCACTATACAACATATTCTATACTATGTACCACTATACAGCTCTTCATCACATTCTATACTATGTAACACTATACACCATATTCTATACTATGAACAACTATACAGCTCTACACCACATTCTATACTATGTACCACAATACACCATATACTATGTACCAAGTATACACCATATTCTATACTATGTACCACAATACACCATATTCTATACTATGTACCTCTATACACCATATTCTATACTATGTACCACTATACACCATATTCTATACTATGTACCACAATACAGCTCTACATCATATTCTATATTATATACCACTATACACCATATTCTATACTATGTACCACTTACACCACATTCTATACTATGTACCACTATACACCATATTCTATACTATGTACCACTATACACCATATTCTATACTATGTACCACTATACAGCTCTACACCACATTCTGTACTATATGCCACTATACACCATATTCTATACTATGTACCACTATACACCATATTCTATACTATATACCACTATACAGCTCTACCCCATATTCTATACCATGTACCACTATACACCTTATTCTATACTATGTGCTATACACCATATTCTATACTATGTACCACTATACACCATATTCTATACTATGTACCACAATACAGCTCTACATCATATTCTATATTATATACCACTATACACCATATTCTATACTATGTACCACTTTCTATACTCTGTACCACTATACACCATATTCTATACTATGTACCACTATACACCATATTCTATACTATGTACCACTATACAGCTCTACACCACATTCTGTACTATATGCTACTATACACCATATTCTATACTATGTAGCACTATACACCATATTCTATACTACGTACCACTTAACATCTCTACACCGTATTCTATGCTATGTATCACTATACACAATACTCTATACTATACACCACTGTACAGCTATACACCATATTCTATACTATATACCACTATACACGCTATTGTATACTATGTACCACTATACAGCTCTACACCACATTCTATATTATGTACCACTACACAGCTCTACACCATATTCTATGCGATGTACTGCTATACACCACATTCTATACTATGTACCACTATACAGCTCTACACCATTCACCACTATACACCACATTTTATACTATGTACCACTACACCACATTCTATACTATGTACCACTATGTACCACTATACACCACATTCTATACTATGTACCACTATACACCATATTCTATACTATGTACCTCTATACACCATATTCTATACTATGTACCTCTATACACCATATTCTATACTATATACCACTATACACCACATTCTAGACTATGTACTACTATACACCACATCCTATACTATGTACCATTATACAGCTCTTCAGCACATTCTATACTATGTACCACTATACACCATAATCTATACTATATACCTCTAATCACCATATTCTATACTATATATCACTATTAACCATATTATATACAATGTACCACTAAACACCATATTCTATACGATATACAACTATACAGCTCTACCCATATTCTGTACTATGTATATACCACTATACAGCATATTCTATACTATGAAGCACTATACAGCTCTACACCATATTCTATACTATTTACCACTATACACCATATTCTACGCTATGTACCACTATAAACCTCTACACTATATTCTATGCTATGTACCACTATACAGCTCTATACCACATTCTATACTATGTACAACTGTACAGCTCTATACCATATTCTATACTATATACTACTCTAGACCACATTCTATACTAAGTACCTCTATACACCATATTCTATAGTATGTAGCACTATACACCACATTCTTTACTATGTACCACTATACAGCTCTACACCACATTCTATACTATGTACCATTATACACCATATTCTATACTATCTACCACTATTCAGCTCTACAGCACATTATATACTTTGTACCGCTATACATAATATTCTATGTACCACTATACACCATATTCTAGACTATGTAATATTATACACCATATTCTAGATGATGTACCTCTACACACCATATTCTATACTATGTACCTCTATACACCATATTATATACTATGTACCACTATACACCACATTCTATACTATGTACCACTATACACCATATTCTATACTATGTGCCTCTATACACTATATTCTATACTATGTACCACTATTCAACACATTCTGTACTATGTACCACTATACACCATATTCTATACTATGTACCTCTATACACCATTTTCTATACTATGTACCACTATACAGTTCTATACCAAATTCAATACTATGTACCATTAGACAGCTCTACACCACAATCGATACTATGTACCACTATACAGCTCTACACCTCATTCTATACTATTTACCACTAGACACCATATTCTATACTATGTACCACTATACACCATATTCTATACTATGTACCACTATACACCACATTCTATACTATGTACCACTATACAGGTCTACACCATATTCTATACTATGTAACACTATACACCATATTCTATACTATGTACCTCTATACACCATATTCTATACTGTGTACCACTATACACCATATTCTATACTATGTACCACAATACACCATATTCAATACTATTTACCACTATATACCATATTCTATGCTATATGCCGCTATACAAAATATTTTTTACTATGTACCACTATACAACACATTCTATACTATGTACCACTATACACCATATTCTATACTATGTACCTCTACACACCATATTCTATACTATGTACCACTGTACATCACATTCTATACTATGTACCACTTTACACCATATTCTATACTTTGTACCTCTATACACTATATTCTATACAATGTACATAGTATAGAATATGGTGTATAGTGGTACATAGTATAGAATATGGTGTACTGTGATACATAGTATAGAATATGGTGTATAGTGGTACATAGTATAGAATATGGTGTATAGAGGTACATAGTATAGAATATGGTGTATAGAGGTACATAGTATAGAATATGGTGTATAGAGGAACATAGTATAGAATGTGGTGTAGAGATGTATAGTGGTACATAGTATAGAATATGGTGTATTGTGGTACATTGTATAGAATGTGGTGTAGAGCTGTATAGTGGTACATAGTATAGAATGTGGTGTATAAAGGAACATAGTATAGAATGTGGTGTAGAGCTGTATAGTGGTACATAGTATAGAATGTGGTGTATAGTGGTATATAGTATAGAATGTGTTATAAAGCTGTACAATGGTACATAGTATAGAATGTGGTGTATAGTGGTACATAGTTTAGAATATGGTGTATAGTGGTACATAGTATAGAATATGGTGTATAGTGGTACATAGTATAGAATATGGTGTAGAGCTGTATTGTGCTACACAGCATAGAATATGGTGTATAGTGGTACATAGTATAGAAAATGGTGTATAGAGGTACATAGTATAGAATATGGTGTGTTTAGTGGTACATAGTATAGAATACGGTGTATAGTGGTACATAGTATAGAATATGGTGAATTGTGATACATAGTATAGAATATGTTGTATAGTGGTACATAGTATAGAATATGGTGTATAGAGGTACATAGTATAGAATTTGGTGTATAGAGAAACATAGTATAGAATGTGGTGTAGAGATGTATAGTGGTACATAGTATAGAATATGCTGTATTGTGGTACATTGTATAGAATGTGGTGTAGAGCTGTATAGTGGTACATAGTATAGAATGTGGTGTATAGAGGAACATAGTATAGAATGTGGTGTAGAGCTGTATAGTGGTACATAGTATAGAATGTGGTGTATAGTGGTATATAGTATAGAATGTGGTATAAAGCTGTACAATGGTACATAGTATAGAATGTGGTGTATAGAGGTACATAGTATAGAATATGGTGTATAGTGGTACATAGTATAGAATATGGTGTATAGTGGTACATAGTATAGAATATGGTGTAGTGCTGTATAGTGGTACATAGTATAGAATATGGTGTAGAGATGTATTGTGCTACACAGCATAGAATATGTTGTATATTGGTTCATAGTATAGAAAATGGTGTATAGAGGTACATAGTATAGAATATGGTGTGTATAGTGGTACATAGTATAGAATACGGTGTATAGTGGTACATAATATAGAATATGGTGTATTGTGTTACATAGTATAGAATATGGTGTACAGTGGTACATAGTATAGAATATGGTGTATAGAGGTACAAAGTATAGAATATGGTGTATAGTGGAACATAGTATAGAATGTGGTGTATAGTGGTACATAGTATAGAATTTGGTGTAGAGCTATATATTGATACATAGTATAGAATATGGTGTATAGAGGAACATAGTATAGAATGTGGTGTATTGTGGTACATTGTATAGAATATGGTGTATAGTGGTACATAGTATAGAATATGGTGTATAGAGGTACATAGTATAGAATATGGTGTATAGAGCTACATAGTATAGAATGTGTTGTATAGTGGTACATAGAATAAAATATGGTGTATAGCGGTATATAGTATAGAATATGGTATATAGTGGTAAATAGTATAGAATATGGTGTATTGTGGTACATAGTATAGAATATGGTGTATAGTGGTACACAGTATAGAATATGGTGTATCGAGGTACATAGTATAGAACATGGTGTATAGTGGTACATAGTATAGAATTTGGTGTATAGTGGTACATAGTATAAATTATGGTGTATTGAGGTATATAGTATAGAATATGGTGTATAGTGGTACATAGTCTAAAATGTGGTGTATAGTGGTACATAGAATATGGTGTATAGTGGTACAAAGTATAGAATGTGGTGTAGAGCTGTATAGTGGTACATAGTATAGAATATGGTGTATAGTGGTATGTAGTCTAGAATGTGGTGTATAGAGGTACATAGTATAGAATATGGTGTGCAGTGGTACATAGTATAGAATGTGGTGTATAGTAGTATATAGTATAGAATATGGTGTTGAGCTGTATAGTGGTACATAGTATAGAATATGGTGTAGAGGTGAATAGTGGTACATAGTTTAGAATAAGGTGTATAGTGGTATATAGTATAGAATATGGTGTAGAACTGTATAATGGTTCATAGTATAGAAAATTGTGTATAGTAGTAGATAGTATAGAATATGGGGTGAACTATATAGTTGTTTATAGTATAGAATATGGTTTATAGTGGTACATAGTATAGAATATGGTGTATAGTGGTATAAAGTATAGAATATGGTGTATAGAGGTACGTAGTATAGAATATGGTGTATAGTGGTACATAGTATAGAATGTGGTGTAAAGTTGTACATAGTATAGAATATGGTGTATAGTGGTATATAATATAGAATATGATGTAGAGCTGTATAGTGGTACATAGTATACAATAGTGTGTATAGTGGTATATAGTATAGAATATAGTGTATAGCTGTACAGTGGTGCATAGTATAGAGTATTGTGTATAGTGATACATAGCATATAGTATGGTGTAGAGATGTATAGTGGTACATATTATAGAATATGGTGTAAAGTGCTACATAGTATAGAATATGGTGTATAGTGGTATATAGTATATAATGTGGTACAGAGCTGTATAGTGGTAGATGGCATAGAATATGGGGTAGAGCTGTTAAGTGGTATATAGTATAGAATATGTTGTATAGTGGTATATAGTATATAATATGGTGTATAGTGCTACATAGTACAGAATTAGGTGTTTTTTGGCATATAGTATAGAATTTGGTGTAGAGCTGTTTAGTGGTACATAGTATAGAATATGGTGTATAGTGGTACATAGTATAGAATATGGTGTATAGTGGTACATAGTATAGAATGTGGTGTATAGTGTTACATTTTATAGAATATGGTGTATAGTGGTACATAGTATAGAATGTGGTGTATAGTAGTATATAGTATAGAATATGGTGTTGAGCTGTATAGTGGTACATAGTATAGAATATGGTGTAGAGGTGAATAGTGGTACATAGTTTAGAATAAGGTGTATAGTGGTATATAGTATAGAATATGGTGTAGAACTGTATAATGGTTCATAGTATAGAAAATTGTGTATAGTAGTAGATAGTATAGAATATGGGGTGAACTATATAGTTGTTTATAGTATAGAATATGGTTTATAGTGGTACATAGTATAGAATATGGTGTATAGTGGTATAAAGTATAGAAAATGGTGTATAGAGGTACGTAGTATAGAATATGGTGTATAGTGGTACATAGTATAGAATGTGGTGTAAAGTTGTACATAGTATAGAATATGGTGTATAGTGGTATATAATATAGAATATGATGTAGAGCTGTATAGTGGTACATAGTATACAATAGTGTGTATAGTGGTATATAGTATAGAATATAGTGTATAGCTGTACAGTGGTGCATAGTATAGAGTATTGTGTATAGCCATACATAGCATATAGTATGGTGTAGAGATGTATAGTGGTACATATTATAGAATATGGTGTAAAGTGCTACATAGTATAGAATATGGTGTATAGTGGTATATAGTATATAATGTGGTACAGAGCTGTATAGTGGTAGATGGCATAGAATATGGGGTAGAGCTGTTAAGTGGTATATAGTATAGAATATGTTGTATAGTGGTATATAGTATAGAATATGGTGTATAGTGCTACATAGTACAGAATTAGGTGTTTTTTGGCATATAGTATAGAATTTGGTGTAGAGCTGTTTAGTGGTACATAGTATAGAATATGGTGTATAGTGGTACATAGTATAGAATATGGTGTATAGAGGTACATAGTATAGAATATGGTGTATAGTGGTACATAGTATAGAATGTGGTGTATAGTGGTATATAATGGTACATAGTATAGAATGTGGTGTAGTGGTACATACTATAGAATGTGGTGTATAGTAGTACATAATATAGAATACGGTGTAGAGCTGTATATTAGTACATAGTATAGAAAATGGTGTAGTGTTGTATAGTGGTACATAGTATAGAATATGGTGTAGAGCTGTATAGTGGTACATAGTATAGAAAATGGTGTATAGTGGTACATAGTATAGAATGTGGTGTATAGTGGTACATAGTATAGAATATAGTGTATAGAGGCACATAGTATATAATATGGTGTATAGTGGTACATAGTATAGAATGTGGTGTATAGTGGTACATAGTATATAATATGGTTTATAGAGGTACATAGTATAGAATATGGTGTATAGAGGTACATTGTCTAGAATATGGTGTATAGTGGTACACATAATATGATGTATAGCGGTACATGGTATAGAATGTGGTGTAGAGCTTAATAGTGGTACATAGTATAGAATATGGTGTGTAGTGGTACATAGTATAGAATATGGTGGAGAGCTGTATAGTGGTACATAGTATAGAATGTTGTGTATATTGCTACATACTATAGAATATGATGTATAGAGGCACTTAGTATAGAATGTGGTCTATAGTAGTATATAGTATAGAATATAGTGTAGACCTGTACAGTTGTACATAGTATAGAATGTGGTATAGAGCTGTATAGTGGTACATAGCATAGAATATAGTGTAAAGGTTTATAGTGTTACATAGTATAGAATATGGTATATAGTGGTAAATAGTATAGAATATGGTGTAGAGCTGTATAGTGGTTCATAATATAGAATATGGTGTATAGTGGTACATACATAGTACAGAAGATGGGGTAGTGCTGTATAGTTGTATATCATATAGAATATGGTGTATAGTGGTACATTGTATAGAATATGGTTAATAGTGGTATATAGTATAGAATATGGTGTATAGAGGTAAATAGTATAGAATATGGTGTATAGTGGTACATAGTATAGAATGTGGTGAAGAGCTGTATATAGTATAGGATGTGGAGTTTCGTGGTATATAGTATAGAATATGGAGTATAGAGGTACATAGTATAGAATATGGTGTATAGTTGTACATAGTCTAGAATGTGGAGTATAGTGGTATATAGTATAGAATGTGGTGTAGAGCTGTATAGTGGTACATCGCATAGAATATGGTGTATAGTGGTTCATAGTATAGAATATGTTGTATAGAGGTACATAGTATAGAACATGGGGTATAGTGGTACATAGTATAGAATGTGGTGTATAGTGGTACATAGTGGTACATAGTATAGAATGTGGTGTAGTGGTACATATGTAGAATGGGGTGTATAGTGGTGTATGGTGTAGAGCTGTATAGTGGTACATAGTTAAGAATGTGGTGTATAGTAGTACATAGTATAGAATATGGTGTAGAGTTGTATAGTGGTACATAGTATAGAATGTGGTGTAGAGCTGTATAGTGGTACATAGTATAGAATATGGTGTATAGTGGTACATAGTATAGAATATGGTGTAGAGCTGTATAATGGTACATAGTATAGAATAAGGTGTAGTGTTGTATAGTGGTACATAGTATAGAATATGGTGTGTAGAGGTACATAGTATAGAATGTGTTGTAGAGCTGTATAGTGGTACATAGTATAGAATATGGTGTATAGTGGTACATAGTTTAGAATATGGTGTAGAGCTGTATAGTGGAACATAGTATAGAATAAGTTGTAGTGTTGTATAGTGGTACATAGTATAGAATATGGTGTATAGTGGTACATAGTATAGAATATGGTGTAGAGCTGTATAGTGGTACATAGTATAGAATATGGTGTATAGTGGTACATAGTATAGAATATGGTGTAGAGCTGTATAATGGTACATAGTATAGAATAAGGTGTAGTGTTGTATAGTGGTACATAGTATAGAATATGGTGTGTAGAGGTACATAGTATAGAATGTGTTGTAGAGCTGTATAGTGGTACATAGTATAGAATATGGTGTATAGTGGTACATAGTATAGAATATGGTGTAGAGCTGTATAGTGGTACATAGTATAGAATAAGGTGTAGTGTTGTATAGTGGTACATAGTATAGAATATGGTGTATAGTGGTACATAGTATAGAATATGGTGTAGAGCTGTATAGTGGTGCGGAGTATAGAATATGGTGTATAGTGCTACATAGTACAGATTATGGTGTATAGTCGTATATAGTATAGAATTTGGTGTAGAGCTGTATAGTGGTACATAGTATAGAATATGGTGTATCGAGGTACATAGTATAGAATATGGTGTATAGTGGTACATAGTATAGAATGTGGTGTATAGTGGTATATAGTAGTACATAGTATAGAATGTGGTGTAGTGGTACATAGTATAGAATGTGGTGTATAGTAGTACATAGTATAGAATATGGTGTAGAGCTGTATATTAATACATAGTATAGAATATGGTGTAGTGTTGTATAGTGTTACATAGTAAAGAATATGGTGTAGAGCTGTATAGTGGTACATAGTATAGAAAATGGTGTATAGTGGTACATAGTATAGAATGAGGTGTATAGTGGTACATAGTAGAGAATATAGTGTATAGAGAAACATAGTATAGAATATGGTGTATAGTGGAACATAGTATAGAATGTGGTGTATAGTGGAACATAGTATATAATATGGTGTATAGAGGTACATATTATAGAATATGGTGTATAGAGGTACATTGTCTAGAATATGGTGTATAGTGGTACACAGAATATGATGTATAGCAGTACATAGTATAGAATGTGGTGTAGAGCTGAATAGTGGTACATAGTATAGAATATGGTGTATAGTGGTACATAGTATAGAATATGGTGTAGAGCTGTATAGTGGTACATAGTATAGAATGTGGTGTATAGTGCTACATACTATAGAATATGATGTATAGAGGTACTTAGTATAGAATGTGGTCTATAGTAGTATATAGTATAGAATATAGTGTAGACCTGTACAGTTGTACATAGTATAGAATGCGGTATAGAAATGTATAGTGGTACATAGCATAGAATATAGTGTAGAGGTTTATAGTGTTACATAGTATAGAATATGGTGTATAGTGGTAAATAGTATAGAATATGGTGTAGAGCTGTATAGTGGTTCATAGTATAGAATATGGTGTGTAGTGGTATATACATAGTACAGAATATGGGGTAGAGCTGTATAGTGGTATATCGTATAGAATATGGTGTATAGTGGTACATTGTATAGAATATGGTTAATAGTGGTATATAGTATAGAATATGGTGTATAGAGGTAAATAGTATAGAATATGGTGTATAGTGGTACATAGTATAGAATGTGCTGAAGAGCTGTATAATGCTACATAGTATAGGATGTGTTGTATAGTGGTATATAGTATAGAATATGGTGTATAGAGGTACATAGTATAGAATATGGTGTATAGTAGAACATAGTCTAGAATGTGGTGTATAGTGGTACATAGTGGTACATAGTATAGAATGTGGTGTAGTGGTACATATGTAGAATGTGGTGTAGAGCTGTATAGTGGTACATAGTATAGAATGTGGTGTAGAGCTGTATAGTGGTACATAATATAGAATATTGTGTGTAGAGGTACATAGTATAGAATGTGTTGTAGAGCTGTATAGTGGTACATAGTATAGAATATGGTGTATAGTGGTACATAGTAAAGAATATGTTGTAGAGCTGTATAGTGGTACTTAGTATAGAATATGGTGTAGTGTTGTACAGTGGAACAAAGTATAGAATATGGTGTAGAGCTGTATAGTGGTACATGGCATAGAATATGGGGTAGAGCTGTATAGTGGTACATAGTATAGAATATGATGTATAAGTGGTAAATAGTATAGAATGTGGTGTATAGTGGTACATAGTATAGAATGTGGTGAAGAGCTGTATAATGGTACATAGTACAGGATGTGGTGTATAGTGGTATATAGTATAGAATATGGTGTATAGTGGTACATAGTATAGAATATGGTGTAGAGCTGTATAGTGGTACATAGTATAGAATATGGTGTATAGTGGTACATAGTATAGAATATGGTGTAGAGCTGTATAATGGTACATAGTATAGAATAAGGTGTAGTGTTGTATAGTGGTACATAGTATAGAATATGGTGTGTAGAGGTACATAGTATAGAATGTGTTGTAGAGCTGTATAGTGGTACATAGTATAGAATATGGTGTATAGTGGTACATAGTATAGAATATGGTGTAGAGCTGTATAGTGGTACATAGTATAGAATAAGGTGTAGTGTTGTATAGTGGTACATAGTATAGAATATGGTGTATAGTGGTACATAGTATAGAATATGGTGTAGAGCTGTATAGTGGTGCGGAGTATAGAATATGGTGTATAGTGCTACATAGTACAGAATATGGTGTATAGTCGTATATAGTATAGAATTTGGTGTAGAGCTGTATAGTGGTACATAGTATAGAATATGGTGTATCGAGGTACATAGTATAGAATATGGTGTATAGTGATACATAGTATAGAATGTGGTGTATAGTGGTATATAGTAGTACATAGTATAGAATGTGGTGTAGTGGTACATAGTATAGAATGTGGTGTATAGTAGTACATAGTATAGAATACGGTGTAGAGCTGTATATTAGTACATAGTATAGAATATGGTGTAGTGTTGTATAGTGTTACATAGTAAAGAATATGGTGTAGAGCTGTATAGTGGTACATAGTATAGAAAATGGTGTATAGTGGTACATAGTATAGAATGAGGTGTATAGTGGTACATAGTAGAGAATATAGTGTATAGAGAAACATAGTATAGAATATGGTGTATAGTGGAACATAGTATAGAATGTGGTGTATAGTGGTACATAGTATATAATATGGTGTATAGAGGTACATATTATAGAATATGGTGTATAGAGGTACATCGTCTAGAATATGGTGTATAGTGGTACACAGAATATGATGTATAGCAGTACATAGTATAGAATGTGGTGTAGAGCTGAATAGTGGTACATAGTATAGAATATGGTGTATAGTGGTACATAGTATAGAATATGGTGTAGAGCTGTATAGTGGTACATAGTATAGAATGTGGTGTATAGTGCTACATACTATAGAATATGATGTATAGAGGTACTTAGTATAGAATGTGGTCAATAGTAGTATATAGTATAGAATATATTGTAGACCTGTACAGTTGTACATAGTATAGAATGCGGTATAGAAATGTATAGTGGTACATAGCATAGAATATAGTGTAGAGTTTTATAGTGTTACATAGTATAGAATATGGTGTATAGTGGTAAATAGTATAGAATATGGTGTAGAGCTGTATAGTGGTTCATAGTATAGAATATGGTGTGTAGTGGTATATACATAGTACAGAATATGGGGTAGAGCTGTATAGTGGTATATCGTATAGAATATGGTGTATAGTGGTACATTGTATAGAATATGGTTAATAGTGGTATATAGTATAGAATATGGTGTATAGAGGTAAATAGTATAGAATATGGTGTATAGTGGTACATAGTATAGAATGTGCTGAAGAGCTGTATAATGCTACATAGTATAGGATGTGTTGTATAGTGGTATATAGTATAGAATATGGTGTATAGAGGTACATAGTATAGAATATGGTGTATAGTAGAACATAGTCTAGAATGTGGTGTATAGTGGTACATAGTGGTACATAGTATAGAATGTGGTGTAGTGGTACATATGTAGAATGTGGTGTAGAGCTGTATAGTGGTACATAGTATAGAATGTGTTGTAGAGCTGTATAGTGGTACATAGTATAGAATATGGTGTATAGTGGTACATAGTAAAGAATATGTTGTAGAGCTGTATAGTGGTACTTAGTATAGAATATGGTGTAGTGTTGTACAGTGGAACAAAGTATAGAATATGGTGTAGAGCTGTATAGTGGTACATAGTATAGAATATGATGTATAAGTGGTAAATAGTATAGAATGTGGTGTATAGTGGTACATAGTATAGAATGTGGTGAAGAGCTGTATAATGGTACATAGTACAGGATGTGGTGTATAGTGGTATATAGTATAGAATATGGTGTATAGAGGTACATAGTATAGAATATGGTGTATAGTAGTACATAGTCTAGAATGTGGAATATAGTGGTATATAGTATAGAATGTGGTGTATAGTGGTACATAGTATAGAAAATGGTGTATAGAGGTACATAGTATAGAATATGGGGTATAGTGGTACATAGTATAGAATGTGGTGTATAGTGGTACATAGTGGTACATAGTATAGAATGTGGTGTAGTGGTACATATGTAGAATGTAGTGTAGAGCTGTATAGTGGTACATAGTATAGAATGTGTTGTAGAGCTGTATAGTGGTACATAGTATAGAGGTACATAGTAAAGAATATGTTGTAGAGCTATATAGTGGTACTTAGTATAGAATATGGTGTAGTGTGGTATAGTGGGACATAGTATAGAATATGGTGTAGAGCTGTATTGTGGTACATAGTATAGAATATGGTGTATAGTGGTACAAAGTATAGAATATGGTGTATAGAGGTACATAGTATAAAATTTGGTGTATAGTGGTACATAGTATAGAATATGGTGTATTGTGGTACATTGTATAGAATATGGTGTATAGAGGTACATAGTATAGAATATGGTGTATAGTGGTACATAGTATAGAATGTGGTGTAGTGGTACATAGTATAGAATGTGGTGTATATTTGTAAATGGTTTAGAGCTGTATAGTGGTACATAGTACAGAATGTGGTGTAGAGCTGTATAGTGGTACATAGTATAGAATGTGCTGTAGAGCTGTATAGTGGTACACAGTATAGAATATGGTGTATAGTGTTACATAATATAGAATGTGTTGTAGAGCTGTATAGTGGTACATAGTATAGAATATGGTGTATAGTGGTACATAGTATAGAATATGGTGTATAGTGGTACATAGTATAGAATATGGGGCAGAGCTGTACACTGATATATAGTACAGAATATTGGGTAGAGCTGTATAGTTGCATATCGTATAGAATATGGTGTATAGTGGTAAATAGTATAGATTATGGTGTATAGTGGTACATAGTATAGAATGTGGTGAAGAGCTGTATAATGGTACATAGTATATGATGTGGTGTGTAGTGGTATATAGTATAGAATGTGGTGTAGAGCTGTATAGTGGTACATCGTATAGCATATGGTGTGTAGTGGTATATAGTATAGAATATGGTGTATAGAGGTACATAGTATAGAATATGGGGTATAGTGGTACATAGAATAGTATGTGGTGTATAGTGAGTGGTACAAAGTGGTACATAGTATAGAATGTGGTGTAGTGGTACATAGTATAGAATGTGGTGTATAGTGGTGAATGGTATAGAGCTGTATAGTGGTACATAGTATAGAAAGTGGTCTAGAGCTGTATAGTGGTACATAGTCTTGAATATGGTGTTTAGAGGTACATAGTATAGAATGTGTTGTAGATCTGTATTGTAATACATAGTATAGAATATGGTGTATAATGGTACATAGTATAGAATATGGTGTATAGTGGTACATAGTATAGAATAAGGTGTAGATCTGTATTGTAGTACATAGTATAGAATATGGTGTATAGTGGTACATAGTATAGAATATAGTGTATAGAGGTACATAGTATAGAATATGGTGTATAGTGGTACATCGTATGAATTCGGTGTATAGTGGTACATAGTATAGAATATGGTGTATTGTGGTACATTGTATAGAATATGGTGTATAGAGGTACATAGTATAGAATATGGGGTATAGTTGTATATAGTATAGAATGTGGTGTATTGTTGTACAAAGTGGTACATAGTATAGAATGTGGTGTAGTGGTACATAGTATAGAATGTGATGTATAGTGGTACAAAGTATAGAATTTGGTGTAGAGCTACATAGTGGTACATAGTACAGAATGTGGTGTAGAGCTGTATAGTGGTACAAAGTATAGAATATGGTGTATACTGGTACATAGTATAGAATGTTTTGTAGAGCTGAATAGTGGTACATAGTATAGAATATAATGTATAGTTGTACATAGTATAGAATATGGTGTATAGTGGAACATAGTATAGAATATGGTGTAGAGCTGTATAGTCGTACATAGTATAGAATAGGGTGTAGTGTTGTTAAGTGGTACATAGTATAGAATAGGGTGTAGAGCTGTATAGTGGTACATAGTATAGAATATGGTGTATAGTGGTACATAGTATAGAATTTGGTGTAGAGCTGTATAGTGGTGCATAGTATAGAGTTTTGTGTATAGTGATACATAGCATCGAATATGGTGTAGAGCTGTATAGTTGTGCTGAGTATATAATATGGTGTATAGTGCTACATAGTATAGAATATGGTGTATAGTGGTATATAGTATAGAATGTGGTGTAGAGCTGTATAGTGGTACATAGTATAGAATTTGGTGTATAGTGGTATATAGTATAGAATATTGTGTATAGAGGTACATAGTATAGAATATGGTGTACAGTGGTACATAGTATAGAATGTGGTGTATAGTGGTACATAGTGGTACATAGTATAGAATGTGGTGTAGTGGTACATAGTATAGAATGTTGTGTATAGTGGTATATGGTGTAGAGCTGTATAGTGGTACATAGCATAGAATGTGGTGTACAGTATTACATAGTACAGAATACTGTGTAGAGCTGTATAGTGGTACATAGTATAGAATGTGGTGTAGAGCTGTATAGTGGTACATAGTATAGAATATGGTGTATAGTGGTACATAGTATAGAATATGGTTTATAGTAGTACATAGTATAGAATATGATGTAGAGCTGTATAGTAGTACATAGTATAGAATATGGTGTCGTGTTGTATAGTGGTACATAGTATAGAATATGGTGTAGAGCTGTACTGTGGTACATAGTATAGAATATGGTGTATAGTGTTACATAGTATAGAATATGGTGTATAGAGGAACATAGTATAGAATGTGGTGTATTGTGGTACATTGTATAGAATATGGTGTATAGTGGTACATAGTATAGAATATGGTGTATAGAGGTACATAGTATAGAAAATGGTGTATAGAGCTACATAGTATAGAATGTGTTGTATAGTGGTACATAGAATAAAATATGGTGTATAGCGGTATATAGTATAGAATATGGTATATAGTGGTAAATAGTATAGAATATGGTGTATTGTGGTACATAGTATAGAATATGGTGTATAGTGGTACACAGTATAGAATATGGTGTATCGAGGTACATAGTATAGAACATGGTGTATAGTGGTACATAGTATAGAATTTGGTGTATAGTGGTACATAGTATAAATTATGGTGTATTGAGGTATATAGTATAGAATATGGTGTATAGTGGTACATAGTCTAAAATGTGGTGTATAGTGGTACATAGAATATGGTGTATAGTGGTACAAAGTATAGAATGTGGTGTAGAGCTGTATAGTGGTACATAGTATAGAATATGGTGTATAGTGGTATGTAGTCTAGAATGTGGTGTATAGAGGTACATAGTATAGAATATGGTGTGCAGTGGTACATAGTATAGAATGTGGTGTAGAGCTGTATAGTGGTACATAGTATAGAATGTGGTGTATAGTGTTACATTTTATAGAATATGGTGTATAGTGGTACATAGTATAGAATGTGGTGTATAGTAGTATATAGTATAGAATATGGTGTTGAGCTGTATAGTGGTACATAGTATAGAATGTGGTACACAGCTGTATAGTGGTACATAGTATAGAATATGGTGTAGAGGTGAATAGTGGTACATAGTTTAAAATAAGGTGTATAGTGGTATATAGTATAGAATATGGTGTAGAACTGTATAATGGTTCATAGTATAGAAAATTGTGTATAGTAGTAGATAGTATAGAATATGGGGTGAACTATATAGTTGTTTATAGTATAGAATATGGTTTATAGTGGTACATAGTATAGAATATGGTGTATAGTGGTATAAAGTATAGAATATGGTGTATAGAGGTACATAGTATAGAATATGGTGTATAGTGGTACATAGTATAGAATGTGGTGTAAAGTTGTACATAGTATAGAATATGGTGTATAGTGGTATATAATATAGAATATGATGTAGAGCTGTATAGTGGTACATAGTATACAATAGTGTGTATAGTGGTATATAGTATAGAATATAGTGTATAGCTGTACAGTGGTGCATAATATAGAGTATTGTGTATAGTGATACATAGCATATAGTATGGTGTAGAGATGTATAGTGGTACATATTATAGAATATGGTGTAAAGTGCTACATAGTATAGAATATGGTGTATAGTGGTATATAGTATATAATGTGGTACAGAGCTGTATAGTGGTACATGGCATAGAATATGGGGTAGAGCTGTTAAGTGGTATATATTATAGAATATGTTGTATAGTGGTATATAGTATAGAATATGGTGTATAGTGCTACATAGTACAGAATTTGGTGTATTTTGGCATATAGTATAGAATTTGGTGTAGAGCTGTTTAGTGGTACATAGTATAGAATATGGTGTATAGTGGTACATAGTATAGAATATGGTGTATAGTGGTACATATTATAGAATGTGGTGTATAGTGGTATATAATGGTACATAGTATAGAATGTGGTGTAGTGGTACATACTATAGAATGTGGTATATAGTAGTACATAATATAGAATACGGTGTAGAGCTGTATATTAGTACATAGTATAGAAAATGGTGTAGTGTTGTATAGTGGTACATAGTAGAGAATATGGTGTAGAGCTCTATAGTGGTACATAGTATAGAAAATGGTGTATAGTGGTACATAGTATAGAATCTGGTGTATAGTGGTACATAGTATAGAATATAGTGTATAGAGGCACATAGTATATAATATGGTGTATAGTGGTACATAGTATAGAATGTGGTGTATAGTGGTACATAGTATATAATATGGTGTATAGAGGTACATAGTATAGAATATGGTGTATAGAGGTACATTGTCTAGAATATGGTGTATAGTGTTACATAGTCTAGAATATGGTGTATAGTGGTACACATAATATGATGTATAGCGGTACATGGTATAGAATGTGGTGTAGAGCTTAATAGTGATACATAGTATAGAATATGGTGTGTAGTGGTACATAGTATAGAATATGGTGGACAGCTGTATAGTGGTACATAGTATAGAATGTTGTGTATATTGCTACATACTATAGAATATGATGTATAGAGGCACTTAGTATAGAATGTGGTCTATAGTAGTATATAGTATAGAATATAGTGTAGACCTGTACAGTTGTACATAGTATAGAATGTGGTATAGAGCTGTATAGTGGTACATAGCATAGAATATAGTGTAGAGGTTTATAGTGTTACATAGTATAGAATATGGTATATAGTGGTAAATAGTATAGAATATGGTGTAGAGCTGTATAGTGGTTCATAATATAGAATATGGTGTATAGTGGTACATACATAGTACAGAAGATGGGGTAGTGCTGTATAGTTGTATATCATATAGAATATGGTGTATAGTGGTACATTGTATAGAATATGGTTAATAGTGGTATATAGTATAGAATATGGTGTATAGAGGTAAATAGTATAGAATATGGTGTATAGTGGTACATAGTATAGAATGTGGTGAAGAGCTGTATATAGTATAGGATGTGGAGTTTCGTGGTATATAGTATAGAATATGGAGTATAGAGGTACATAGTATAGAATATGGTGTATAGTTGTACATAGTCTAGAATGTGGAGTATAGTGGTATATAGTATAGAATGTGGTGTAGAGCTGTATAGTGATACATCGCATAGAATATGGTGTATAGTGGTTCATAGTATAGAATATGTTGTATAGAGGTACATAGTATAGAACATGGGGTATAGTGGTACATAGTATAGAATGTGGTGTATAGTGGTACATAGTGGTACATAGTATAGAATGTGGTGTAGTGGTACATATGTAGAATGGGGTGTATAGTGGTGTATGGTGTAGAGCTGTATAGTGGTACATAGTTAAGAATGTGGTGTATAGTAGTACATAGTATAGAATATGGTGTAGAGCTGTATAGTGGTACATAGTATAGAATGTAGTGTAGAGCTGTATAGTGGTACATAGTATAGAATATGGTGTATAGTGGTACATAGTATAGAATATGGTGTAGAGCTGTATAATGGTACATAGTATAGAATAAGGTGTAGTGTTGTATAGTGGTACATAGTATAGAATATGGTGTGTAGAGGTACATAGTATAGAATGTGTTGTAGAGCTGTATAGTGGTACATAGTATAGAATATGGTGTATAGTGGTACATAGTATAGAATATGGTGTAGAGCTGTATAGTGGTACATAGTATAGAATATGGTGTATAGTGGTACATAGTATAGAATATGGTGTAGAGCTGTATAATGGTACATAGTATAGAATAAGGTGTAGTGTTGTATAGTGGTACATAGTATAGAATATGGTGTGTAGAGGTACATAGTATAGAATGTGTTGTAGAGCTGTATAGTGGTACATAGTATAGAATATGGTGTATAGTGGTACATAGTATAGAATATGGTGTAGAGCTGTATAGTGGTACATAGTATAGAATAAGGTGTAGTGTTGTATAGTGGTACATAGTATAGAATATGGTGTATAGTGGTACATAGTATAGAATATGGTGTAGAGCTGTATAGTGGTGCGGAGTATAGAATATGGTGTATAGTGCTACATAGTACAGAATATGGTGTATAGTCGTATATAGTATAGAATTTGGTGTAGAGCTGTATAGTGGTACATAGTATAGAAAATGGTGTATAGTGGTACATAGTATAGAATATGGTGTATCGAGGTACATAGTATAGTATATGGTGTATAGTGGTACATAGTATAGAATGTGGTGTATAGTGGTATATAGTAGTGCATAGTATAGAATGTGGTGTAGTGGTACATAGTATAGAATGTGGTGTATAGTAGTACATAGTATAGAATACGGTGTAGAGCTGTATATTAGTACATAGTATAGAATATGGTGTAGTGTTGTATAGTGTTACATAGTAAAGAATATGGTGTAGAGCTGTATAGTGGTACATAGTATAGAAAATGGTGTATAGTGGTACATAGTATGAATGAGGTGTATAGTGGTACATAGTAGAGAATATAGTGTATAGAGAAACATAGTATAGAATATGGTGTATAGTGGAACATAGTATAGAATGTGGTGTATAGTGGTACATAGTATATAATATGGTGTATAGAGGTACATATTATAGAATATGGTGTATAGAGGTACATCGTCTAGAATATGGTGTAGAGCTGTATAGTGGTACATAGTATAGAATGTGGTGTATAGTGCTACATACTATAGAATATGATGTATAGAGGTACTTAGTATAGAATGTGGTCTATAGTAGTATATAGTATAGAATATAGTGTAGACCTGTACAGTTGTACATAGTATAGAATGCGGTATAGAAATGTATAGTGGTACATAGCATAGAATATAGTGTAGAGGTTTATAGTGTTACACAGTATAGAATATGGTGTATAGTGGTAAATAGTATAGAATATGGTGTAGAGCTGTATAGTGGTTCATAGTATAGAATATGGTGTGTAGTGGTATATACATAGTACAGAATATGGGGTAGAGCTGTATAGTGGTATATCGTATAGAATATGGTGTATAGTGGTACATTGTATAGAATATGGTTAATAGTGGTATATAGTATAGAATATGGTGTATAGAGGTAAATAGTATAGAATATGGTGTATAGTGGTACATAGTATAGAATGTGTTGAAGAGCTGTATAATGCTACATAGTATAGGATGTGTTGTATAGTGGTATATAGTATAGAATATGGTGTATAGAGGTACATAGTATAGAATATGGTGTATAGTAGAACATAGTCTAGAATGTGGTGTATAGTGGTACATAGTGGTACATAGTATAGAATGTGGTGTAGTGGTACATATGTAGAATGTGGTGTAGAGCTGTATAGTGGTACATAGTATAGAATGTGGTGTAGAGCTGTATAGTGGTACATAATATAGAATATTGTGTGTAGAGGTACATAGTATAGAATGTGTTGTAGAGCTGTATAGTGGTACATAGTATAGATTATGGTGTATAGTGGTACATAGTAAAGAATATGTTGTAGAGCTGTATAGTGGTACTTAGTATAGAATATGGTGTAGTGTTGTACAGTGGAACAAAGTATAGAATATGGTGTAGAGCTGTATAGTGGTACATGGCATAGAATATGGGGTAGAGCTGTATAGTGGTACATAGTATAGAATATGATGTATAAGTGGTAAATAGTATAGAATGTGGTGTATAGTGGTACATAGTATAGAATGTGGTGAAGAGCTGTATAATGGTACATAGTACAGGATGTGGTGTATAGTGGTATATAGTATAGAATATGGTGTATAGAGGTACATAGTATAGAATATGGTGTATAGTAGTACATAGTCTAGAATGTGGAGTATAGTGGTATATAGTATAGAATGTGGTGTATAGTGGTACATAGTATAGAAAATGGTGTATAGAGGTACATAGTATAGAATATGGGGTATAGTGGTACATAGTATAGAATGTGGTGTATAGTGGTACATAGTGGTACATAGTATAGAATGTGGTGTAGTGGTACATATGTAGAATGTGGTGTAGAGCTGTATAGTGGTACATAGTATAGAATGTGTTGTAGAGCTGTATAGTGTTACATAGTATAGAATATGGTGTATAGTGGTACATAGTAAAGAATATGTTGTAGAGCTATATAGTGGTACTTAGTATAGAATATGGTGTAGTGTGGTATAGTTTGACATAGTATAGAATATGGTGTAGAGCTGTATTGTGGTACATAGTATAGAATATGGTGTATAGTGGTACAAAGTATAGAATATGGTGTATAGAGGTACATAGTATAAAATTTGGTGTATAGTGGTACATAGTATAGAATATGGTGTATTGTGGTACATTGTATAGAATATGGTGTATAGAGGTACATAGTATAGAATATGGTGTATAGTGGTACATAGTATAGAATGTGGTGTAGTGGTACATAGTATAGAATGTGGTGTATATTTGTAAATGGTTTAGAGCTGTATAGTGGTACATAGTATAGAATGTGTTGTAGAGCTGTATAGTGGTACATAGTATAGAATGTGCTGTAGAGCTGTATAGTGGTACACAGTATAGAATATGGTGTATAGTGTTACATAATATAGAATGTGTTGTAGAGCTGTATAGTGGTACATAGTATAGAATGTGTTGTAGAGCTGTATAGTGGTACATAGTATAGAATATGGTGTATAGTGGTACATAGTAAAGAATATGTTGTAGAGCTATATAGTGGTACTTAGTATAGAATATGGTGTAGTGTGGTATAGTGGGACATAGTATAGAATATGGTGTAGAGCTGTATTGTGGTACATAGTATAGAATATGGTGTATAGTGGTACAAAGTATAGAATATGGTGTATAGAGGTACATAGTATAAAATTTGGTGTATAGTGGTACATAGTATAGAATATGGTGTATTGTGGTACATTGTATAGAATATGGTGTATAGAGGTACATAGTATAGAATATGGTGTATAGTGGTACATAGTATAGAATGTGGTGTAGTGGTACATAGTATAGAATGTGGTGTATATTTGTAAATGGTTTAGAGCTGTATAGTGGTACATAGTATAGAATGTGGTGTAGAGCTGTATAGTGGTACATAGTATAGAATGTGCTGTAGAGCTGTATAGTGGTACACAGTATAGAATATGGTGTATAGTGTTACATAATATAGAATGTGTTGTAGAGCTGTATAGTGGTACATAGTATAGAATATGGTGTATAGTGGTACATAGTATAGAATATGGTGTATAGAGGTACATAGTATAGAATATGGGGCAGAGCTGTACACTGATATATAGTACAGAATATTGGGTTGAGCTGTATAGTTGCATATCGTATAGAATATGGTGTATAGTGGTAAATAGTATAGATTATGGTGTATAGTGGTACATAGTATAGAATGTGGTGAAGAGCTGTATAATGGTACATAGTATACGATGTGGTGTATAGTAGTACATAGTCTAGAATGTGGTGTGTAGTGGTATATAGTATAGAATGTGGTGTAGAGCTGTATAGTGGTACATCGTATAGCATATGGTGTGTAGTGGTATATAGTATAGAATATGGTGTATAGAGGTACATAGTATAGAATATGGGGTATAGTGGTACATAGAATAGTATGTGGTGTATAGTGAGTGGTACAAAGTGGTACATAGTATAGAATGTGGTGTAGTGGTACATAGTATAGAATGTGGTGTATAGTGGTGAGTGGTATAGAGCTGTATAGTGGTACATAGTATAGAAAGTGGTCTAGAGCTGTATAGTGGTACATAGTCTTGAATATGGTGTTTAGAGGTACATAGTATAGAATGTGTTGTAGATCTGTATTGTAGTACATAGTATAGAATATGGTGTATAATGGTACATAGTATAGAATATGGTGTATAGTGGTACATAGTATAGAATAAGGTGTAGATCTGTATTGTAGTACATAGTATAGAATATGGTGTATAGTGGTACATAGTATAGAATATGGTGTATAGAGGTACATAGTATAGAATATGGTGTATAGTGGTACATAGTATGAATTCGGTGTATAGTGGTACATAGTATAGAATATGGTGTATTGTGGTACATTGTATAGAATATGGTGTATAGAGGTACATAGTATAGAATATGGGGTATAGTTGTATATAGTATAGAATGTGGTGTATTGTTGTACAAAGTGGTACATAGTATAGAATGTGGTGTAGTGGTACATAGTATAGAATGTGATGTATAGTGGTACAAAGTATAGAATTTGGTGTAGAGCTACATAGTGGTACATAGTACAGAATGTGGTGTAGAGCTGTATAGTGGTACAAAGTATAGAATATGGTGTATACTGGTACATAGTATAGAATGTTTTGTAGAGCTGAATAGTGGTACATAGTGTAGAATATAATGTATAGTTGTACATAGTATAGAATATGGTGTAGTGTTATATAGTGGTACATAGTATAGAATAGTGTGTAGAGCTGTATAGTGGTACATAGTATAGAATATGGTGTATAGTGGTACATAGTATAGAATTTGGTGTAGAGCTGTATAGTGGTGCATAGTATAGAGTTTTGTGTATAGTGATACATAGCATCGAATATGGTGTAGAGCTGTATAGTTGTGCTGAGTATATAATATGGTGTATAGTGCTACATAGTATAGAATATGGTGTATAGTGGTATATAGTATAGAATGTGTTGTAGAGCTGTATAGTGGTACATAGTATAGAATATGGTGTATAGTGGTATATAGTATAGAATATTGTGTATAGAGGTACATAGTATAGAATATGGTGTACAGTGGTACATAGTATAGAATGTGGTGTATAGTGGTACATAGTGGTACATAGTATAGAATGTGGTGTAGTGGTACATAGTATAGAATGTTGTGTATAGTGGTATATGGTGTAGAGCTGTATAGTGGTACATAGCATAGAATGTGGTGTACAGTATTACATAGTACAGAATACTCTGTAGAGCTGTATAGAGGTACATAGTATAGAATGTGGTGTAGAGCTGTATAGTGGTACATAGTATAGAATATGGTGTATAGTGGTACATAGTATAGAATATTGTTTATAGTAGTACATAGTATAGAATATGATGTAGAGCTGTATAGTAGTACATAGTATAGAATATGGAGTCGTGTTGTATAGTGGTACATAGTATAGAATATGGTGTAGAGCTGTACTGTGGTACATAGTATAGAATATGGTGTATAGTGTTACATAGTATAGAATATGGTGTATAGAGGTACATAGTATAGAATATGGTGTATTGTGGTACATAGTATGGAATAAGGTGTATAGTGGTACATAGTATAGAATATGGTGTATTGCGGTACATTGTATAGAATATGGTGTATAGAGGTACAAAGTATAGAATATGGTGTATAGTGGTACATAGTATAGAATATGTTGTATAGTGGTACATAGTATAGATTGTGGTGTAAAGCTGTATAATGGTACATAGTATAGAATGTGGTGTATAGTGGTACATAGAATAGAATATGGTGTATAGTGTTACATAGTATAAAATATGGTGTATAGTGGTACATAGTATAGAATGTGGTGTAGAGCTGTATAGTGGTACATAGTATCGATTGTGGTGTAGAGCTGTATAGTGGTACATAGTGAAGAACATGGTGTATAGAGGTACATAGTATAGAATATGGTGTATAGTGGTTCATAGTATAGAATGTGGTGTATACTGGTACATAGTATAGAAGATAGTGTATAGAGGCACATAGTATAGAATATGGTGTATAGTGGTACATAGTATAGAATGTGGTGTATTCTGGTACATAGTATATAATATGGTGTATAGATGTACATAGTATAGAATATGGTGTATAGAGGTACATCGTCTAGAATATGGTCTATAGTGGTACGTAGAATATGATGTATAGCGGTATAGAATGTGGTGTAGAGCTGTATAGTGCTAAATAGTATAGAATATGTTGTATAGTGGTACATAGTATAGATTGTGGTGTAAAGCTGTATAATGGTACATAGTATAGAATGTGGTGTATAGTGGTACATAGAACAGAATATGGTGTATAGTGTTACATAGTATAAAATATGTTGTATAGTGGTACATAGTATAGAATGTAGTGTATAGTGGTACATAGTATAGAATATGGTGTATAGTGGTACATAGTATAGAATATGGTGTAGAGCTGTATAGTGGTACATAGTATAGAATGTGGTACAGAGCTGTATAGTGGTACATGGCATATAATATGGGGTAGAGCTGTTAAGTGGTATATAGTGTAGAATATGGTGTAAAGTGGTACATAGTCTAGAATATGTTGTATAGTGGTATATAGTATAGAATATGGTGTATAGTGGTACATAGTATAGAATATGGTGTATAGTGGTACATAGTATTCTAGACTATGTACCACTATACACCATATTTTATACTATGTACATCTATACACCATATTTTATACTACGTACCTCTATACACCATATTCTATACTTTATACCACTATACACCATATTCTATACTATGTACCACTATAAACCATATTCTATACTATAAACAACTATATATCTCACCCAATATTCTAAACTATGCACTACTATACACCATTTTCTATACTATGAACCACTATACAGCTCTGCACCATATTCTATACTATATACCACTATTCACCACATTCTATACTATGTACCACTATACACCATATTCTATAAAATGTAACACTATACACCTCATTCTATATTATATACCACTATTCAGCTCTACACCACATTCTATACTATGTACCACTGCACACCATATTATATACTATGTACCTCTATACACCACATTCTAGACTACGTACCACTATACACCATATTCTATAATATGTACCACTATACAGCTCTACACCACATTCTATACTTTGTACCACTATACACCATATTCTATGTACCACTATACACCACATTCTAGACTATGTACCACTATACACCATATTCTATACTATGTACCTCAATACACCATAATTTATACTATGTACCACTATACACCACATTCTATACTATGTACCACTATACACCATATTCTATACTATGTACCTCTATACACCATATTCTATACTGTGTACCACTATACACCATATTCTATACTATGTACCACAATATACCATATTCTATACTATTTACCACTATATACCATATTCTATACTATATACCGCTATACACCATATTTTATTCTATGTACAACTATACAATACATTCTATACTATGTACCACTATACACCATATTCTATACTATGTACCTCTATACACCATATTCTATACTATGTACCACTATACACCATATTCTATACAATGTACCACAATACACCATATTCTATACTATGTACCACTATACATCTCTACACCACATTCTATACTATGTTCCTCTATACACCATATTCTATACTATGTACCAATATATAGCTCTACACCAAATTCTATACTATGTACCACTATACACCACATTCTATACTATGTTCCACTATTCACCATATTCTATACTTTGTATCTCTATACACCATATTCTATACTATGTACCACTGTACACCATATTCTATACTATGTATCACAATACACCATATTCTATACTATGTACCACTATACACCGTATTATATAATATGAACCACTATACACACCATATTCTATACTATGTACCTCTATACACCATTTTCTATACTATGTACCACTATACACCATATTCTATGCTGTGTAGCACAATACAGCTCTACACCATATTCTATACTATGTACCACTATACAGCACTACACCATATTCTATAATATGTACTACTATACACCATATTCTATACTATGTACCACTATACACTATATTATTTACTATGTACCACTATACACCACATTCTATACTATGTACCATTGTACAGCTTTATACCACATTCTACACTATATACCACTATACACCACACTCTATACTATGTTCCACTATACAGCTCTACACCACATTCTATACTATGTTCCTCTATACACCACATTCTATACTATGTACCACTATACAGCTCTACACCACATTCTATACAATGTACCACAATACACCAAATTATATACTATGTACCACTATGCATCTCTACACCACATTCTATACTATGTTTCTCTATACACCAAATTCTATACTATGTACCTCTATACACCATATTCTATACTATGTACCACTATACACCATATTCTATACTATGTATCACAATACACCATATTCTATACTATGTACCACTATACACCATATTCTATACTATGTACGACTAAACACACCATATTCTATACTATGTACCTCTATACACCATATTCTATACTATGTACCACTATACACCACATTCTATGCTATGTACCACTATACACCATATTCTAAACTATGTACCACAATACACCATATTCTATAATATGTACCACTATACACAACATTCTTTGCTATGTACCACTATACACCATATTCTATACTGTTTCCACTATACACCATATTCTATACTATGTACCACTATACAGTTCTATACCAAATTCAATACTATGTACCATTATACAGCTCTACACCACATTCTATACTATGTACCACTGTACATCATATTCTATTCTATGTACCACTATACAGCTCTACATCACATTCTATACTATGTACCACTATCCACTATACACCATATTCTAGACTATGTAATACTATACACCATATTCTAGACTATGTACCTCTATACACCATATTCTATACTATGTACCTCTATACACCATATTATATACTATGTACCACTATACACCACATTCTATACTATGTACCACTATACACCATATTCTATACTATGTACCACTATACACCACATTCTATACTATGTACCATTATTACGCTTTACACCACAATATATACTATGTACCACTATACAACATATTCTATACTATTTACCACTATAAAGCTCTACACCACATTCTATACTATGTACCACTATACACCATATTCTATACTATGTACAACTATACACCACATTCTATACTATGTACCATTATACAGCTTTACACCACAATCTATACTATGTACCACTATAAAACATATTCTATACTATTTACCACTATACAGCTCTACACCACATTCTATAATATGTACCTCTGTACACTATATTCTATACTATATACCACTATACACCACATTCTATACTATGTACCATTATACAGCTTTACACCACAATCTATACTATGTACCACTATACAACATATTCTATACTATGTACCACTATACAGCTCTACACCAAATTCTATACTATGTACCACTATACACCACATTCTATACTATGTACCACTATACACCATAATCTATATTTTGTACCTCTATATACCATATTCTATACAATGTACCACAATACACCATATTCTATACTATGTACAACTATACACCGTATTCCATACTATATACCTCTATACACCATTTTCTTTACTATGTACTGCTATACACCATATTCTATTCTATGTATCACAATACAGCTCTACACTATTTTCTATACTATGTATCACTATACAACACTACACCATATTCTATACTATGTACCACTATACAGCTCTACACCATATTCTATACTATGTACTACTATACACCATATTCAATACTATGTACCACTATACACCATATTTCATACTATGTTCCACTATACAGCTCTACACCACATTCTATACTATGTACCACTATACAGCTCTACACCATATTCAATACTATGTACTGCTATACACCACATTCTATACTATGTACCACTATACAGCTCTACACCATATACCTCTATACACCACATTCTATACTATGTACCACTGCACCACATTCTATACTATGTACCACTATGTACCACTATACACCACATTCTATACTATGTACCATTGTACACCATAATCTGGACTATGTACCTCTATACACCATATTCTATACTATGTACCACTATACACCATATTCTATACTATGTACCACTATACAGCTCTACACCACATTCTATACTATATGACACTATATATCATATTCTATACTATGTAGCACTATACACCATATTCTACACTCTGCACCACTATACAGGTCTACACCATATTCTATGCTATGTATCACTATACAGAATACTCTATACTATGCACCACTATACATCTCTACACCAAATTCTATACTATGTACCTCTATATACCATATTCTATACTATGTACCACTATACACCATATTCTATAATATGTACCACAATACAGCTCTACACCATATTGTATACTTTGTACCACTATACAACACTACACCATATTCTATACTATGTACCACTATACAGCTCAACACCATATTCTATACTATGTACCACTATACACCATATTCTATACTATTTACCACTATACACCATATTCTATACTATGTACCAATATACAGCTCTACAACACATTCTATACTATGTACTACTATACACCATATTCTATACTATGTACCACTATACAGCTCTACACCACATTCTATACTATGTACCACTATACAGCTCTACACCGTATTCTATACTATGTACTACTATACACCACATTCTATACTATGTACAGCTATACCACATTCTATACTATGTACCACTATACACCATATTCTATACTACGTACCTCTATACACCATATTCTACACAATGTACCACAGTACACCATATTCTATACTATGTACCACTATACACCATATTCTATACTATGTACCACTATACACCATATTCTATACTATGTACCACTATACACCATATTCTATACTATGTACCACTGCACACCATATTATATACTATGTACCTCTATAAACCACATTCTAGACTACGTACCACTATACACCATATTCTATACTATGTACCACTATACAGCTCTACACCACATTCTATACTTTGTGCCACTATACACCATATTCTATGTACCACTATACACCACATTCTAGACTATGTACCACTATATACCATATTCTATACTATGTACCTCAATACACCATAATTTATACTATGTACCACTATACACCACATTCTATACTATGTACCACTATACACCATATTCTATACTATGTTCCTCTATACACCATATTCTATACTGTGTACCACTATACACCATATTCTATACTATGTACCACAATACACCATATTCTATACTATTTACCACTATACACCATATTCTATACTATGTACCAATATACAGCTCTACGACACATTCTATACTATGTACTACTATACACCATATTCTATACTATGTACCACTATACAGCTCTACACCACATTCTATACTATGTACCACTATACAGCTCTACACCGTATTCTATACTATGTACTACTATACACCACATTCTATACTATGTACCGCTATACCACATTCTATACTATGTACCACTATACACCATATTCTATACTACGTACCTCTATACACCATATTCTACACAATGTACCACAGTACACCATATTCTATACTATGTACCACTATACACCATATTCTATACTATGTACCACTATACACCATATTCTATACTATGTACCACTATACACCATATTCTATACTATGTACCACTGCACACCATATTATATACTATGTACCTCTATAAACCACATTCTAGACTACGTACCACTATACACCATATTCTATACTATGTACCACTATACAGCTCTACACCACATTCTATACTTTGTACCACTATACACCATATTCTATACTATGTACCTCAATACACCATAATTTATACTATGTACCACTATACACCACATTCTATACTATGTACCACTATACACCATATTCTATACTATGTACCTCTATACACCATATTCTATACTGTGTACCACTATACACCATATTCTATACTATGTACCACAATACACCATATTCTATACTATTTACCACTATATACCATATTCTATACTATATACCGCTATACACCATATTTTATTCTATGTACAACTATACAATACATTCTATACTATGTACCACTATACACCATATTCTATACTATGTACCTCTATACACCATATTCTATACTATGTACCACTATACACCATATTCTATACAATGTACCACAATACACCATATTCTATACTATGTACCACTATACATCTCTACACCACATTCTATACTATGTTCCTCTATACACCATATTCTATACTATGTACCAATATATAGCTCTACACCAAATTCTATACTATGTACCACTATACACCACATTCTATACTATGTTCCACTATTCACCATATTCTATACTTTGTATCTCTATACACCATATTCTATACTATGTACCACTGTACACCATATTCTATACTATGTATCACAATACACCATATTCTATACTATGTACCACTATACACCGTATTATATAATATGAACCACTATACACACCATATTCTATACTATGTACCTCTATACACCATTTTCTATACTATGTACCACTATACACCATATTCTATGCTGTGTAGCACAATACAGCTCTACACCATATTCTATATTATGTACCACTATACAGCACTACACCATATTCTATACTATGTACTACTATACACCATATTCTATACTATGTACCACTATACACTATATTCTATACTATGTACCACTATACACCACATTCTATACTATGTACCATTGTACAGCTTTATACCACATTCTATACTATATACCACTATACACCACACTCTATACTATGTTCCACTATACAGCTCTACACCACATTCTATACTATGTTCCTCTATACACCACATTCTATACTATGTACCACTATACAGCTCTACACCACATTCTATACAATGTACCACAATACACCAAATTCTATACTATGTACCACTATGCATCTCTACACCACATTCTATACTATGTTTCTCTATACACCAAATTCTATACTATGTACCTCTATACACCATATTCTATACTATGTACCACTATACACCATATTCTATACTATGTATCACAATACACCATATTCTATACTATGTACCACTATACACCATATTCTATACTATGTACGACTAAACACACCATATTCTATACTATGTACCTCTATACACCATATTCTATACTATGTACCACTATACACCACATTCTATGCTATGTACCACTATACACCATATTCTAAACTATGTACCACAATACACCATATTCTATAATATGTACCACTATACACAACATTCTATGCTATGTACCACTATACACCATATTCTATACTGTTTCCACTATACACCATATTCTATACTATGTACCACTATACAGTTCTATACCAAATTCAATACTATGTACCATTATACAGCTCTACACCACATTCTATACTATGTACCACTATACATCATATTCTATTCTATGTACCACTATACAGCTCTACATCACATTCTATACTATGTACCACTATACAACATATTCTATACTATTTACCACTATAAAGCTCTACACCACATTCTATACTATGTACCACTATACACCATATTATATACTATGTACAACTATACACCACATTCTATACTATGTACCATTATACAGCTTTACACCACAATCTATACTATGTACCACTATAAAACATATTCTATACTATTTACCACTATACAGCTCTACACCACATTCTATAATATGTACCTCTGTACACTATATTCTATACTATATACCACTATACACCACATTCTATACTATGTACCATTATACAGCTTTACACCACAATCTATACTATGTACCACTATACAACATATTCTATACTATGTACCACTATACAGCTCTACACCAAATTCTATACTATGTACCACTATACACCACATTCTATACTATGTACCACTATACACCATAATCTATACTTTGTACCTCTATATACCATATTCTATACAATGTACCACAATACACCACATTCTATACTATGTACAACTATACACCGTATTCCATACTATGTACCTCTATACACCATTTTCTTTACTATGTACCGCTATACACCATATTCTATTCTATGTACCACAATACAGCTCTACACTATTTTCTATACTATGTATCACTATACAACACTACACCATATTCTATACTATGTACCACTATACAGCTCTACACCATATTCTATACTATGTACTACTATACACCATATTCAATACTATGTACCACTATACACCATATTTCATACTATGTTCCACTATACAGCTCTACACCACATTCTATACTATGTACCACTATACAGCTCTACACCATATTCAATACTATGTACTGCTATACACCACATTCTATACTATGTACCACTATACAGCTCTACACCATATACCTCTATACACCACATTCTATACTATGTACCACTGCACCACATTCTATACTATGTACCACTATGTACCACTATACACCACATTCTATACTATGTACCATTGTACACCATAATCTGGACTATGTACCTCTATACACCATATTCTATACTATGTACCACTATACACCATATTCTATACTATGTACCACTATACAGCTCTACACCACATTCTATACTATATGACACTATATATCATATTCTATACTATGTAGCACTATACACCATATTCTACACTCTGCACCACTATACAGGTCTACACCATATTCTATGCTATGTATCACTATACACAATACTCTATACTATGCACCACTATACATCTCTACACCAAATTCTATACTATGTACCTCTATATACCATATTCTATACTATGTACCACTATACACCATATTCTATAATATGTACCACAATACAGCTCTACACCATATTGTATACTTTGTACCACTATACAACACTACACCATATTCTATACTATGTACCACTATACAGCTCAACACCATATTCTATACTATGTACCACTATACACCATATTCTATACTATTTACCACTATACACCATATTCTATACTATGTACCAATATACAGCTCTACAACACATTCTATACTATGTACTACTATACACCATATTCTATACTATGTACCACTATACAGCTCTACACCACATTCTATACTATGTACCACTATACAGCTCTACACCGTATTCTATACTATGTACTACTATACACCACATTCTATACTATGTACAGCTATACCACATTCTATACTATGTACCACTATACACCATATTCTATACTACGTACCTCTATACACCATATTCTACACAATGTACCACAGTACACCATATTCTATACTATGTACCACTATACACCATATTCTATACTATGTACCACTATACACCATATTCTATACTATGTACCACTATACACCATATTCTATACTATGTACCACTGCACACCATATTATATACTATGTACCTCTATAAACCACATTCTAGACTACGTACCACTATACACCATATTCTATACTATGTACCACTATACAGCTCTACACCACATTCTATACTTTGTGCCACTATACACCATATTCTATGTACCACTATACACCACATTCTAGACTATGTACCACTATATACCATATTCTATACTATGTACCTCAATACACCATAATTTATACTATGTACCACTATACACCACATTCTATACTATGTACCACTATACACCATATTCTATACTATGTTCCTCTATACACCATATTCTATACTGTGTACCACTATACACCATATTCTATACTATGTACCACAATACACCATATTCTATACTATTTACCACTATACACCATATTCTATACTATGTACCAATATACAGCTCTACAACACATTCTATACTATGTACTACTATACACCATATTCTATACTATGTACCACTATACAGCTCTACACCACATTCTATACTATGTACCACTGTACAGCTCTACACCGTATTCTATACTATGTACTACTATACACCACATTCTATACTATGTACCGCTATACCACATTCTATACTATGTACCACTATACACCATATTCTATACTACGTACCTCTATACACCATATTCTACACAATGTACCACAGTACACCATATTCTATACTATGTACCACTATACACCATATTCTATACTATGTACCACTATACACCATATTCTATACTATGTACCACTATACACCATATTCTATACTATGTACCACTGCACACCATATTATATACTATGTACCTCTATAAACCACATTCTAGACTACGTACCACTATACACCATATTCTATACTATGTACCACTATACAGCTCTTCACCACATTCTATACTTTGTACCACTATACACCATATTCTATGTACCACTATACACCACATTCTAGACTATGTACCACTATACACCATATTCTATACTATGTACCTCAATACACCATAATTTATACTATGTACCACTATACACCACATTCTATACTATGTACCACTATACACCATATTCTATACTATGTACCTCTATACACCATATTCTATACTGTGTACCACTATACACCATATTCTATACTATGTACCACAATACACCATATTCTATACTATTTACCACTATATACCATATTCTATACTATATACCGCTATACACCATATTTTATTCTATGTACAACTATACAATACATTCTATACTATGTACCACTATACACCATATTCTATACTATGTACCTCTATACACCATATTCTATACTATGTACCACTATACACCATATTCTATACAATGTACCACAATACACCATATTCTATACTATGTACCACTATACATCTCTACACCACATTCTATACTATGTTCCTCTATACACCATATTCTATACTATGTACCAATATATAGCTCTACACCAAATTCTATACTATGTACCACTATACACCACATTCTATACTATGTTCCACTATTCACCATATTCTATACTTTGTATCTCTATACACCATATTCTATACTATGTACCACTGTACACCATATTCTATACTATGTATCACAATACACCATATTCTATACTATGTACCACTATACACCGTATTATATAATATGAACCACTATACACACCATATTCTATACTATGTACCTCTATACACCATTTTCTATACTATGTACCACTATACACCATATTCTATGCTGTGTAGCACAATACAGCTCTACACCATATTCTATACTATGTACCACTATACAGCACTACACCATATTCTATACTATGTACTACTATACACCATATTCTATACTATGTACCACTATACACTATATTCTATACTATGTACCACTATACACCACATTCTATACTATGTACCATTGTACAGCTTTATACCACATTCTATACTATATACCACTATACACCACACTCTATACTATGTTCCACTATACAGCTCTACACCACATTCTATACTATGTTACTCTATACACCACATTCTATACTATGTACCACTATACAGCTCTACACCACATTCTATACAATGTACCACAATACACCAAATTCTATACTATGTACCACTATGCATCTCTACACCACATTCTATACTATGTTTCTCTATACACCAAATTCTATACTATGTACCTCTATACACCATATTCTATACTATGTACCACTATACACCATATTCTATACTATGTATCACAATACACCATATTCTATACTATGTACCACTATACACCATATTCTATACTATGTACGACTAAACACACCATATTCTATACTATGTACCTCTATACACCATATTCTATACTATGTACCACTATACACCACATTCTATGCTATGTACCACTATACACCATATTCTAAACTATGTACCACAATACACCATATTCTATAATATGTACCACTATACACAACATTCTATGCTATGTACCACTATACACCATATTCTATACTGTTTCCACTATACACCATATTCTATACTATGTACCACTATACAGTTCTATACCAAATTCAATACTATGTACCATTATACAGCTCTACACCACATTCTATACTATGTACCACTATACATCATATTCTATTCTATGTACCACTATACAGCTCTACATCACATTCTATACTATGTACCACTATACAACATATTCTATACTATGTACCACTATACAGCTCTACACCAAATTCTATACTATGTACCACTATACACCACATTCTATACTATGTACCACTATACACCATAATCTATACTTTGTACCTCTATATACCATATTCTATACAATGTACCACAATACACCATATTCTATACTATGTACAACTATACACCGTATTCCATACTATGTACCTCTATACACCATTTTCTTTACTATGTACCGCTATACACCATATTCTATACTATGTACCACAATACAGCTCTACACTATTTTCTATACTATGTATCACTATACAACACTACACCATATTCTATACTATGTACCACTATACAGCTCTACACCATATTCTATATTATGTACTACTATACACCATATTCAATACTATGTACCACTATACACCATATTTCATACTATGTTCCACTATACAGCTCTACACCACATTCTATACTATGTACCACTATACAGCTCTACACCGTATTCAATACTATGTACTGCTATACACCACATTCTATACTATGTACCACTATACAGCTCTACACCATATACCTCTATACACCACATTCTATACTATGTACCACTACACCACATTCTATACTATGTACCACTATGTACCACTATACACCACATTCTATACTATGTACCATTGTACACCATAATCTGGACTATGTACCTCTATACACCATATTCTATACTATGTACCACTATACACCATATTCTATACTATGTACCACTATACAGCTCTACACCACATTCTATACTATATGACACTATATATCATATTCTATACTATGTAGCACTATACACCATATTCTACACTCTGCACCACTATACAGGTCTACACCATATTCTATGCTATGTATCACTATACACAATACTCTATACTATGCACCACTATACATCTCTACACCAAATTCTATACTATGTACCTCTATATACCATATTCTATACTATGTACCACTATACACCATATTCTATAATATGTACCACAATACAGCTATACACCATATTGTATACTTTGTACCACTATACAACACTACACCATATTCTATACTATGTACCACTATACAGCTCAACACCATATTCTATACTATGTACCACTATACACCATATTCTATACTATTTACCACTATACACCATATTCTATACTATGTACCAATATACAGCTCTACAACACATTCTATACTATGTACTACTATACACCATATTCTATACTATGTACCACTATACAGCTCTACACCACATTCTATACTATGTACCACTATACAGCTCTACACCGTATTCTATACTATGTACTACTATACACCACATTCTATACTATGTACCGCTATACCACATTCTATACTATGTACCACTATACACCATATTCTATACTACGTACCTCTATACACCATATTCTACACAATGTACCACAGTACACCATATTCTATACTATGTACCACTATACACCATATTCTATACTATGTACCACTATACACCATATTCTATACTATGTACCACTATACACCATATTCTATACTATGTACCACTGCACACCATATTATATACTATGTACCTCTATACACCACATTCTAGACTATGTACCACTATATACCATATTCTATACTATGTACCACTATACAGCTCTACACCACATTCTATACTTTGTACCACTATACACCATATTCTATGTACCACTATACACCACATTCTAGACTATGTACCACTATACACCATATTCTATACTATGTACCTCTATACACCATATTCTATACTATGTACCACTATACATCTCTACACCACATTCTATACTATGTTCCTCTATACACCATATTCTATACTATGTACCAATATATAGCTCTACACCAAATTCTATACTATGTACCACTATATACCACATTCTATACTATGTTCCACTATTCACCATATTCTATACTTTGTATCTCTATACACCATATTCTATACTATGTACCACTGTACACCATATTCTATACTATGTATCACAATACACCATATTCTATACTATGTACCACTATACACCGTATTATATAATATGAACCACTATACACACCATATTCTATACTATGTACCTCTATACACCATTTTCTATACTATGTACCACTATACACCATATTCTATGCTGTGTAGCACAATACAGCTCTACACCATATTCTATACTATGTACCACTATACAGCACTACACCATATTCTATACTATGTACTACTATACACCATATTCTATACTATGTACCACTATACACTATATTCTATACTATGTACCACTATACACCACATTCTATACTATGTACCATTGTACTGCTTTATACCACATTCTATACTATATACCACTATACAGCACACTCTATACTATGTTCCACTATACAGCTCTACACCACATTCTATACTATGTTCCTCTATACACCACATTCTATACTATGTACCACTATACAGCTCTACACCACATTCTATACAATGTACCACAATACACCAAATTCTATACTATGTACCACTATGCATCTCTACACCACATTCTATACTATGTTTCTCTATACACCAAATTCTATACTATGTACCTCTATACACCATATTCTATACTATGTACCACTATACACCATATTCTATACTATGTATCACAATACACCATATTCTATACTATGTACCACTATACACCATATTCTATACTATGTACGACTAAACACACCATATTCTATACTATGTACCTCTATACACCATATTCTATACAATGTACCACTATACACCACATTCTATGCTATGTACCACTATACACCATATTCTAAACTATGTACCACAATACACCATATTCTATAATATGTACCACTATACACAACATTCTATGCTATGTACCACTATACACCATATTCTATACTGTTTCCACTATACACCATATTCTATACTATGTACCACTATACAGTTCTATACCAAATTCAATACTATGTACCATTATACAGCTCTACACCACATTCTATACTATGTACCACTATACATCATATTCTATTCTATGTACCACTATACAGCTCTACATCACATTCTATACTATGTACCACTATACAACATATTCTATACTATGTACCACTATACAGCTCTACACCAAATTCTATACTATGTACCACTATACACCACATTCTATACTATGTACCACTATACACCATAATCTATACTTTGTACCTCTATATACCATATTCTATACAATGTACCACAATACACCATATTCTATACTATGTACAACTATACACCGTATTCCATACTATGTACCTCTATACACCATTTTCTTTACTATGTACCGCTATACACCATATTCTATACTATGTACCACAATACAGCTCTACACTATTTTCTATACTATGTATCACTATACAACACTACACCATATTCTATACTATGTACCACTATACAGCTCTACACCATATTCTATATTATGTACTACTATACACCATATTCAATACTATGTACCACTATACACCATATTTCATACTATGTTCCACTATACAGCTCTACACCACATTCTATACTATGTACCACTATACAGCTCTACACCGTATTCAATACTATGTACTGCTATACACCACATTCTATACTATGTACCACTATACAGCTCTACACCATATACCTCTATACACCACATTCTATACTATGTACCACTACACCACATTCTATACTATGTACCACTATGTACCACTATACACCACATTCTATACTATGTACCATTGTACACCATAATCTGGACTATGTACCTCTATACACCATATTCTATACTATGTACCACTATACACCATATTCTATACTATGTACCACTATACAGCTCTACACCACATTCTATACTATATGACACTATATATCATATTCTATACTATGTAGCACTATACACCATATTCTACACTCTGCACCACTATACAGGTCTACACCATATTCTATGCTATGTATCACTATACACAATACTCTATACTATGCACCACTATACATCTCTACACCAAATTCTATACTATGTACCTCTATATACCATATTCTATACTATGTACCACTATACACCATATTCTATAATATGTACCACAATACAGCTCTACACCATATTGTATACTTTGTACCACTATACAACACTACACCATATTCTATACTATGTACCACTATACAGCTCAACACCATATTCTATACTATGTACCACTATACACCATATTCTATACTATTTACCACTATACACCATATTCTATACTATGTACCAATATACAGCTCTACAACACATTCTATACTATGTACTACTATACACCATATTCTATACTATGTACCACTATACAGCTCTACACCACATTCTATACTATGTACCACTATACAGCTCTACACCGTATTCTATACTATGTACTACTATACACCACATTCTATACTATGTACCGCTATACCACATTCTATACTATGTACCACTATACACCATATTCTATACTATGTACCACTATACACCATATTCTATACTATGTACCACTATACACCATATTCTATACTATGTACCACTATACACCATATTCTATACTATGTACCACTATACACCATATTCTATACTATGTACCACTGCACACCATATTATATACTATGTACCTCTATACACCACATTCTAGACTACGTACCACTATATACCATATTCTATACTATGTACCACTATACAGCTCTACACCACATTCTATACTTTGTACTACTATACACCATATTCTATGTACCACTATACACCACATTCTAGACTATGTACCACTATACACCATATTCTATACTATGTACCTCAATACACCATAATTTATACTATGTACTACTATACACCACATTCTATACTATGTACCACTATACACCATATTCTATACTATGTACCTCTATACACCATATTCTATACTGTGTACCACTATACACCATATTCTATACTATGTACCACAATACACCATATTCTATACTATTTACCACTATATACCATATTCTATACTATATACCGCTATACACCATATTTTATTCTATGTACAACTATACAATACATTCTATACTATGTACCACTATACACCATATTCTATACTATGTACCTCTATACACCATATTCTATACTATGTACCACTATACATCTCTACACCACATTCTATACTATGTTCCTCTATACACCATATTCTATATTATGTACCAATATATAGCTCTACACCAAATTCTATACTATGTACCACTATACACCACATTCTATACTATGTTCCACTATTCACCATATTCTATACTTTGTATCTCTATACACCATATTCTATACTATGTACCACTATACACCATATTCTATACTATGTATCACAATACACCATATTCTATACTATGTACCACTATACACCGTATTATATAATATGAACCACTATACACACCATATTCTATACTATGTACCTCTATACACCATTTTCTATACTATGTACCACTATACACCATATTCTATGCTGTGTAGCACAATACAGCTCTACACCATATTCTATACTATGTACCACTATACAGCACTACACCATATTCTATACTATGTACTACTATACACCATATTCTATACTATGTACCACTATACACTATATTCTATACTATGTACCACTATACACCACATTCTATACTATGTACCATTGTACAGCTTTATACCACATTCTATACTATATACCACTATACACCACACTCTATACTATGTTCCACTATACAGCTCTACACCACATTCTATACTATGTTCCTCTATACACCACATTCTATACTATGTACCACTATACAGCTCTACACCACATTCTATACAATGTACCACAATACACCAAATTCTATACTATGTACCACTATGAATCTCTACACCACATTCTATACTATGTTTCTCTATACACCAAATTCTATACTATGTACCTCTATACACCATATTCTATACTATGTACCACTATACACCATATTCTATACTATGTATCACAATACACCATATTCTATACTATGTACCACTATACACCATATTCTATACTATGTACGACTAAACACACCATATTCTATACTATGTACCTCTATACACCATATTCTATACAATGTACCACTATACACCACATTCTATGCTATGTACCACTATACACCATATTCTAAACTATGTACCACAATACACCATATTCTATAATATGTACCACTATACACAACATTCTATGCTATGTACCACTATACACCATATTCTATACTGTTTCCACTATACACCATATTCTATACTATGTACCACTATACAGTTCTATACCAAATTCAATACTATGTACCATTATACAGCTCTACACCACATTCTATACTATGTACCACTATACATCATATTCTATTCTATGTACCACTATACAGCTCTACATCACATTCTATACTATGTACCACTATACAACATATTCTATACTATGTACCACTATACAGCTCTACACCAAATTCTATACTATGTACCACTATACACCACATTCTATACTATGTACCACTATACACCATAATCTATACTTTGTACCTCTATATACCATATTCTATACAATGTACCACAATACACCATATTCTATACTATGTACAACTATACACCGTATTCCATACTATGTACCTCTATACACCATTTTCTTTACTATGTACCGCTATACACCATATTCTATTCTATGTACCACAATACAGCTCTACACTATTTTCTATACTATGTATCACTATACAACACTACACCATATTCTATACTATGTACCACTATACAGCTCTACACCATATTCTATACTATGTACTACTATACACCATATTCAATACTATGTACCACTATACACCATATTTCATACTATGTTCCACTATACAGCTCTACACAACATTCTATACTATGTACCACTATACAGCTCTACACCATATTCAATACTATGTACTGCTATACACCACATTCTATACTATGTACCACTATACAGCTCTACACCATATACCTCTATACACCACATTCTATACTATGTACCACTGCACCACATTCTATACTATGTACCACTATGTACCACTATACACCACATTCTATACTATATACCATTGTACACCATAATCTGGACTATGTACCTCTATACACCATATTCTATACTATGTACCACTATACACCATATTCTATACTATGTACCACTATACAGCTCTACACCACATTCTATACTATATGACACTATATATCATATTCTATACTATGTAGCACTATACACCATATTCTACACTCTGCACCACTATACAGGTCTACACCATATTCTATGCTATGTATCACTATACACAATACTCTATACTATGCACCACTATACATCTCTACACCAAATTCTATACTATGTACCTCTATATACCATATTCTATACTATGTACCACTATACACCATATTCTTAAATATGTACCACAATACAGCTCTACACCATATTGTATACTTTGTACCACTATACAACACTACACCATATTCTATACTATGTACCACTATACAGCTCAACACCATATTCTATACTATGTACCACTATACACCATATTCTATACTATTTACCACTATACACCGTATTCTATACTATGTACCAATATACAGCTCTACAACACATTCTATACTATGTACTACTATACACCATATTCTATACTATGTACCACTATACAGCTCTACACCACATTCTATACTATGTACCACTATACAGCTCTACACCGTATTCTATACTATGTACTACTATACACCACATTCTATACTATGTACCGCTATACCACATTCTATACTATGTACCACTATACACCATATTCTATACTACGTACCTCTATACACCATATTCTACACAATGTACCACAGTACACCATATTCTATACTATGTACCACTATACACTATATTCTATACTATGTACCACTATACACCATATTCTATACTATGTACCACTATACACCATATTCTATACTATGTACCACTGCACACCATTTTATATACTATGTACCTCTATAAACCACATTCTAGACTACGTACCACTATACACCATATTCTATACTATGTACCACTATACAGCTCTACACCACATTCTATACTTTGTACCACTATACACCATATTCTATGTACCACTATACACCACATTCTAGACTATGTACCACTATACACCATATTCTATACTATGTACCTCAATACACCATAATTTATACTATGTACCACTATACAACACATTCTATACTATGTACCACTATACACCATATTCTATACTATGTACCTCTATACACCATATTCTATACTGTGTACCACTATACACCATATTCTATACTATGTACCACAATACACCATATTCTATACTATTTACCACTATATACCATATTCTATACTATATACCGCTATACACCATATTTTATTCTATGTACAACTATACAATACATTCTATACTATGTACCACTATACACCATATTCTATACTATGTACCTCTATACACCATATTCTATACTATGTACCACTATACACCATATTCTATACAATGTACCACAATACACCATATTCTATACTATGTACCACTATACATCTCTACACCACATTCTATACTATGTTCCTCTATACACCACATTCTATACTATGTACCACTATACAGCTCTACACCACATTCTATACAATGTACCACAATACACCAAATTCTATACTATGTACCACTATGCATCTCTACACCACATTCTATACTATGTTTCTCTATACACCAAATTCTATACTATGTACCTCTATACACCATATTCTATACTATGTACCACTATACACCATATTCTATACTATGTATCACAATACACCATATTCTATACTATGTACCACTATACACCATATTCTATACTATGTACGACTAAACACACCATATTCTATACTATGTACCTCTATACACCATATTTTATACAATGTACCACTATACACCACATTCTATGCTATGTACCACTATACACCATATTCTAAACTATGTACCACAATACACCATATTCTATAATATGTACCACTATACACAACATTCTATGCTATGTACCACTATACACCATATTCTATACTGTTTCCACTATACACCATATTCTATACTATGTACCACTATACAGTTCTATACCAAATTCAATACTATGTACCATTATACAGCTCTACACCACATTCTATACTATGTACCACTATACATCATATTCTATTCTATGTACCACTATACAGCTCTACATCACATTCTATACTATGTACCACTATACAACATATTCTATACTATGTACCACTATACAGCTCTACACCAAATTCTATACTATGTACCACTATACACCACATTCTATACTATGTACCACTATACACCATAATCTATACTTTGTACCTCTATATACCATATTCTATACAATGTACCACAATACACCATATTCTATACTATGTACAACTATACACCGTATTCCATACTATGTACCTCTATACACCATTTTCTTTACTATGTACCGCTATACACCATATTCTATACTATGTACCACAATACAGCTCTACACTATTTTCTATACTATGTATCACTATACAACACTACACCATATTCTATACTATGTACCACTATACAGCTCTACACCATATTCTATATTATGTACTACTATACACCATATTCAATACTATGTACCACTATACACCATATTTCATACTATGTTCCACTATACAGCTCTACACCACATTCTATACCATGTACCACTATACAGCTCTACACCGTATTCAATACTATGTACTGCTATACACCACATTCTATACTATGTACCACTATACAGCTCTACACCATATACCTCTATACACCACATTCTATACTATGTACCACTACACCACATTCTATACTATGTACAACTATGTACCACTATACACCACATTCTATACTATGTACCATTGTACACCATAATCTGGACTATGTACCTCTATACACCATATTCTATACTATGTACCACTATACACCATATTCTATACTATGTACCACTATACAGCTCTACACCACATTCTATACTATATGACACTATATATCATATTCTATACTATGTAGCACTATACACCATATTCTACACTCTGCACCACTATACAGGTCTACACCATATTCTATGCTATGTATCACTATACACAATACTCTATACTATGCACCACTATACATCTCTACACCAAATTCTATACTATGTACCTCTATATACCATATTCTATACTATGTACCACTATACACCATATTCTATAATATGTACCACAATACAGCTCTACACCATATTGTATACTTTGTACCACTATACAACACTACACCATATTCTATACTATGTACCACTATACAGCTCAACACCATATTCTATACTATGTACCACTATACACCATATTCTATACTATTTACCACTATACACCATATTCTATACTATGTACCAATATACAGCTCTACAACACATTCTATACTATGTACTACTATACACCATATTCTATACTATGTACCACTATACAGCTCTACACCACATTCTATACTATGTACCACTATACAGCTCTACACCGTATTCTATACTATGTACTACTATACACCACATTCTATACTATGTACCGCTATACCACATTCTATACTATGTACCACTATACACCATATTCTATACTACGTACCTCTATACACCATATTCTACACAATGTACCACAGTACACCATATTCTATACTATGTACCACTATACACCATATTCTATACTATGTACCACTATACACCATATTCTATACTATGTACCACTATACACCATATTCTATACTATGTACCACTGCACACCATATTATATACTATGTACCTCTATACACCACATTCTAGACTACGTACCACTATATACCATATTCTATACTATGTACCACTATACAGCTCTACACCACATTCTATACTTTGTACTACTATACACCATATTCTATGTACCACTATACACCACATTCTAGACTATGTACCACTATACACCATATTCTATACTATGTACCTCAATACACCATAATTTATACTATGTACTACTATACACCACATTCTATACTATGTACCACTATACACCATATTCTATACTATGTACCTCTATACACCATATTCTATACTGTGTACCACTATACACCATATTCTATACTATGTACCACAATACACCATATTCTATACTATTTACCACTATATACCATATTCTATACTATATACCGCTATACACCATATTTTATTCTATGTACAACTATACAATACATTCTATACTATGTACCACTATACACCATATTCTGTACTATGTACCTCTATACACCATATTCTATACTATGTACCACTATACATCTCTACACCACATTCTATACTATGTTCCTCTATACACCATATTCTATATTATGTACCAATATATAGCTCTACACCAAATTCTATACTATGTACCACTATACACCACATTCTATACTATGTTCCACTATTCACCATATTCTATACTTTGTATCTCTATACACCATATTCTATACTATGTACCACTGTACACCATATTCTATACTATGTATCACAATACACCATATTCTATACTATGTACCACTATACACCGTATTATATAATATGAACCACTATACACACCATATTCTATACTATGTACCTCTATACACCATTTTCTATACTATGTACCACTATACACCATATTCTATGCTGTGTAGCACAATACAGCTCTACACCATATTCTATACTATGTACCACTATACAGCACTACACCATATTCTATACTATGTACTACTATACACCATATTCTATACTATGTACCACTATACACTATATTCTATACTATGTACCACTATACACCACATTCTATACTATGTACCATTGTACAGCTTTATACCACATTCTATACTATATACCACTATACACCACACTCTATACTATGTTCCACTATACAGCTCTACACCACATTCTATACTATGTTCCTCTATACACCACATTCTATACTATGTACCACTATACAGCTCTACACCACATTCTATACAATGTACCACAATACACCAAATTCTATACTATGTACCACTATGCATCTCTACACCACATTCTATACTATGTTTCTCTATACACCAAATTCTATACTATGTACCTCTATACACCATATTCTATACTATGTACCACTATACACCATATTCTATACTATGTATCACAATACACCATATTCTATACTATGTACCACTATACACCATATTCTATACTATGTACGACTAAACACACCATATTCTATACTATGTACCTCTATACACCATATTCTATACTATGTACCACTATACACCACATTCTATGCTATGTACCACTATACACCATATTCTAAACTATGTACCACAATACACCATATTCTATAATATGTACCACTATACACAACATTCTATGCTATGTACCACTATACACCATATTCTATACTGTTTCCACTATACACCATATTCTATACTATGTACCACTATACAGTTCTATACCAAATTCAATACTATGTACCATTATACAGCTCTACACCACATTCTATACTATGTACCACTATACATCATATTCTATTCTATGTACCACTATACAGCTCTACATCACATTCTATACTATGTACCACTATACAACATATTCTATACTATGTACCACTATACAGCTCTACACCAAATTCTATACTATGTACCACTATACACCACATTCTATACTATGTACCACTATACACCATAATCTATACTTTGTACCTCTATATACCATATTCTATACAATGTACCACAATACACCATATTCTATACTATGTACAACTATACACCGTATTCCATACTATGTACCTCTATACACCATTTTCTTTACTATGTACCGCTATACACCATATTCTATTCTATGTACCACAATACAGCTCTACACTATTTTCTATACTATGTATCACTATACAACACTACATCATATTCTATACTATGTACCACTATACAGCTTTACACCATATTCTATACTATGTACTACTATACACCATATTCAATACTATGTACCACTATACACCATATTTCATACTATGTTCCACTATACAGCTCTACACCACATTCTATACTATGTACCACTATACAGCTCTACACCATATTCAATACTATGTACTGCTATACACCACATTCTATACTATGTACCACTATACAGCTCTACACCATATACCTCTATACACCACATTCTATACTATGTACCACTGCACCACATTCTATACTATGTACCACTATGTACCACTATACACCACATTCTATACTATGTACCATTGTACACCATAATCTGGACTATGTACCTCTATACACCATATTCTATACTATGTACCACTATACACCATATTCTATACTATGTACCACTATACAGCTCTACACCACATTCTATACTATATGACACTATATATCATATTCTATACTATGTAGCACTATACACCATATTCTACACTCTGCACCACTATACAGGTCTACACCATATTCTATGCTATGTATCACTATACACAATACTCTATACTATGCACCACTATACATCTCTACACCAAATTCTATACTATGTACCTCTATATACCATATTCTATACTATGTACCACTATACACCATATTCTATAATATGTACCACAATACAGCTCTACACCATATTGTATACTTTGTACCACTATACAACACTACACCATATTCTATACTATGTACCACTATACAGCTCAACACCATATTCTTGTACCACTATACACCATATTCTATACTATTTACCACTATACACCATATTCTATACTATGTACCAATATACAGCTCTACAACACATTCTATACTATGTACTACTATACACCATATTCTATACTATGTACCACTATACAGCTCTACACCACATTCTATACTATGTACCACTATACAGCTCTACACCGTATTCTATACTATGTACTACTATACACCACATTCTATACTATGTACCGCTATACCACATTCTATACTATGTACCACTATACACCATATTCTATACTACGTACCTCTATACACCATATTCTACACAATGTACCACAGTACACCATATTCTATACTATGTACCACTATACACTATATTCTATACTATGTACCACTATACACCATATTCTATACTATGTACCACTATACACCATATTCTATACTATGTACCACTGCACACCATATTATATACTATGTACCTCTATAAACCACATTCTAGACTACGTACCACTATACACCATATTCTATACTATGTACCACTATACAGCTCTACACCACATTCTATACTTTGTACCACTATACACCATATTCTATGTACCACTATACACCACATTCTAGACTATGTACCACTATACACCATATTCTATACTATGTACCTCAATACACCATAATTTATACTATGTACCACTATACACCACATTCTATACTATGTACCACTATACACCATATTCTATACTATGTACCTCTATACACCATATTCTATACTGTGTACCACTATACACCATATTCTATACTATGTACCACAATACACCATATTCTATACTATTTACCACTATATACCATATTCTATACTATATACCGCTATACACCATATTTTATTCTATGTACAACTATACAATACATTCTATACTATGTACCACTATACACCATATTCTATACTATGTACCTCTATACACCATATTCTATACTATGTACCACTATACACCATATTCTATACAATGTACCACAATACACCATATTCTATACTATGTACCACTATACATCTCTACACCACATTCTATACTATGTTCCTCTATACACCATATTCTATACTATGTACCAATATATAGCTCTACACCAAATTCTATACTATGTACCACTATACACCACATTCTATACTATGTTCCACTATTCACCATATTCTATACTTTGTATCTCTATACACCATATTCTATACTATGTACCACTGTACACCATATTCTATACTATGTATCACAATACACCATATTCTATACTATGTACCACTATACACCGTATTATATAATTTGAACCACTATACACACCATATTCTATACTATGTACCTCTATACACCATTTTCTATACTATGTACCACTATACACCATATTCTATGCTGTGTAGCACAATACAGCTCTACACCATATTCTATACTATGTACCACTATACAGCACTACACCATATTCTATACTATGTACTACTATACACCATATTCTATACTATGTACCACTATACACTATATTCTATACTATGTACCACTATACACCACATTCTATACTATGTACCATTGTACAGCTTTATACCACATTCTATACTATATACCACTATACACCACACTCTATACTATGTTCCACTATACAGCTCTACACCACATTCTATACTATGTTCCTCTATACACCACATTCTATACTATGTACCACTATACAGCTCTACACCACATTCTATACAATGTACCACAATACACCAAATTCTATACTATGTACCACTATGCATCTCTACACCACATTCTATACTATGTTTCTCTATACACCAAATTCTATACTATGTACCTCTATACACCATATTCTATACTATGTACCACTATACACCATATTCTATACTATGTATCACAATACACCATATTCTATACTATGTACCACTATACACCATATTCTATACTATGTACGACTAAACACACCATATTCTATACTATGTACCTCTATACACCATATTCTATACTATGTACCACTATACACCACATTCTATGCTATGTACCACTATACACCATATTCTAAACTATGTACCACAATACACCATATTCTATAATATGTACCACTATACACAACATTCTATGCTATGTACCACTATACACCATATTCTATACTGTTTTCCACTATACACCATATTCTATACTATGTACCACTATACAGTTCTATACCAAATTCAATACTATGTACCATTATACAGCTCTACACCACATTCTATACTATGTACCACTATACATCATATTCTATTCTATGTACCACTATACAGCTCTACATCACATTCTATACTATGTACCACTATAAAACATATTCTATACTATGTACCACTATACAGCTCTACACCAAATTCTATACTATGTACCACTATACACCACATTCTATACTATGTACCACTATACACCATAATCTATACTTTGTACCTCTATATACCATATTCTATACAATGTACCACAATACACCATATTCTATACTATGTACAACTATACACCGTATTCCATACTATGTACCTCTATACACCATTTTCTTTACTATGTACCGCTATACACCATATTCTATACTATGTACCACAATACAGCTCTACACTATTTTCTATACTATGTATCACTATACAACACTACACCATATTCTATACTATGTACCACTATACAGCTCTACACCATATTCTATACTATGTACTACTATACACCATATTCAATACTATGTACCACTATACACCATATTTCATACTATGTTCCACTATACAGCTCTACACCACATTCTATACTATGTACCACTATACAGCTCTACACCGTATTCAATACTATGTACTGCTATACACCACATTCTATACTATGTACCACTATACAGCTCTACACCATATACCTCTATACACCACATTCTATACTATGTACCACTACACCACATTCTATACTATGTACCACTATGTACCACTATACACCACATTCTATACTATGTACCATTGTACACCATAATCTGGACTATGTACCTCTATACACCATATTCTATACTATGTACCACTATACACCATATTCTATTACTATGTACCACTATACAGCTCTACACCACATTCTATACTATATGACACTATATATCATATTCTATACTATGTAGCACTATACACCATATTCTACACTCTGCACCACTATACAGGTCTACACCATATTCTATGCTATGTATCACTATACACAATACTCTATACTATGCACCACTATACATCTCTACACCAAATTCTATACTATGTACCTCTATATACTATATTCTAATACTATGTACCACTATACACCATATTCTATAATATGTACCACAATACAGCTCTACACCATATTGTATACTTTGTACCACTATACAACACTACACCATATTCTATACTATGTACCACTATACAGCTCAACACCATATTCTATACTATGTACCACTATACACCATATTCTATACTATTTACCACTATACACCATATTCTATACTATGTACCAATATACAGCTCTACAACACATTCTATACTATGTACTACTATACACCATATTCTATACTATGTACCACTATACAGCTCTACACCACATTCTATACTATGTACCACTATACAGCTCTACACCGTATTCTATACTATGTACTACTATACACCACATTCTATACTATGTACCACTATACACCATATTCTATACTACGTACCTCTATACACCATATTCTACACAATGTACCACAGTACACCATATTCTATACTATGTACCACTATACACCATATTCTATACTATGTACCACTATACACCATATTCTATACTATGTACCACTATACACCATATTCTATACTATGTACCACTGCACACCATATTATATACTATGTACCTCTATACACCACATTCTAGACTACGTACCACTATATACCATATTCTATACTATGTACCACTATACAACTCTACACCACATTCTATACTTTGTACCACTATACACCATATTCTATGTACCACTATACACCACATTCTAGACTATGTACCACTATACACCATATTCTATACTATGTACCTCAATACACCATAATTTATACTATGTACCACTATACACCACATTCTATACTATGTACCACTATACACCATATTCTATACTATGTACCTCTATACACAATATTCTATACTGTGTACCACTATACACCATATTCTATACTATGTACAACTATACAATACATTCTATACTATGTACCACTATACACCATATTCTATACTATGTACCTCTATACACCATATTCTATACTATGTACCACTATACATCTCTACACCACATTCTATACTATGTTCCTCTATACACCATATTCTATACTATGTACCAATATATAGCTCTAAACCAAATTCTATACTATGTACCACTATACACCACATTCTATACAATGTTCCACTATTCACCATATTCTATACTTTGTATCTCTATACACCATATTCTATACTATGTACCACTGTAAACCATATTCTATACTATGTATCACAATTACACCATATTCTATACTATGTACCACTATACACCGTATTATATAATATGAACCACTATACACACCATATTCTATACTATGTACCTCTATACACCATTTTCTATACTATGTACCACTATACACCATATTCTATGCTGTGTAGCACAATACAGCTCTACACCATATTCTATACTATGTACCACTATACAGCACTACACCATATTCTATACTATGTACTACTATACACCATATTCTATACTATGTACCACTATACACTATATTCTATACTATGTACCACTATACACCACATTCTATACTATCTATCATTGTACAGCTTTATACCACATTCTATACTATATACCACTATACACCACACTCTATACTATGTTCCACTATACAGCTCTACACCACATTCTATACTATGTTCCTCTATACACCACATTCTATACTATGTACCACTATACAGCTCTACACCACATTCTATACAATGTACCACAATACACCAAATTCTATACTATGTACCACTATGCATCTCTACACCACATTCTATACTATGTTTCTCTATACACCAAATTCTATACTATGTACCTCTATACACCATATTCTATACTATGTACCACTATACACCATATTCTATACTATGTATCACAATACACCATATTCTATACTATGTACCACTATACACCATATTCTATACTATGTACGACTAAACACACCATATTCTATACTATGTACCTCTATACACCATATTCTATACTATGTACCACTATACACAACATTCTATGCTATGTACCACTATACACCATATTCTATACTGTTTCCACTATACACCATATTCTATACTATGTACCACTATACAGTTCTATACCAAATTCAATACTATGTACCATTATACAGCTCTACACCACATTCTATACTATGTACCACTATACATCATATTCTATTCTATGTACCACTATACAGCTCTACATCACATTCTATACTATGTACCACTATACAACATATTCTATACTATGTACCACTATACAGCTCTACACCAAATTCTATACTATGTACCACTATACACCACATTCTATACTATGTACCACTATACACCATAATCTATACTTTGTACCTCTATATACCATATTCTATACAATGTACCACAATACACCATATTCTATACTATGTACAACTATACACCGTATTCCATACTATGTACCTCTATACACCATTTTCTTTACTATGTACCGCTATACACCATATTCTATACTATGTACCACAATACAGCTCTACACTATTTTCTATACTATGTATCACTATACAACACTACACCATATTCTATACTATGTACCACTATACAGCTCTACACCATATTCTATACTATGTACTACTATACACCATATTCAATACTATGTACCACTATACACCATATTTCATACTATGTTCCACTATACAGCTCTACACCACATTCTATACTATGTACCACTATACAGCTCTACACCGTATTCAATACTATGTACTGCTATACACCACATTCTATACTATGTACCACTATACAGCTCTACACCATATACCTCTATACACCACATTCTATACTATGTACCACTACACCACATTCTATACTATGTACCACTATGTACCACTATACACCACATTCTATACTATGTACCATTGTACACCATAATCTGGACTATGTACCTCTATACACCATATTCTATACTATGTACCACTATACACCATATTCTATACTATGTACCACTATACAGCTCTACACCACATTCTATACTATATGACACTATATATCATATTCTATACTATGTAGCACTATACACCATATTCTACACTCTGCACCACTATACAGGTCTACACCATATTCTATGCTATGTATCACTATACACAATACTCTATACTATGCACCACTATACATCTCTACACCAAATTCTATACTATGTACCTCTATATACCATATTCTATACTATGTACCACTATACACCATATTCTATAATATGTACCACAATACAGCTCTACACCATATTGTATACTTTGTACCACTATACAACACTACACCATATTCTATACTATGTACCACTATACAGCTCAACACCATATTCTATACTATGTACCACTATACACCATATTCTATACTATTTATCACTATACACCATATTCTATACTATGTACCAATATACAGCTCTACAACACATTCTATACTATGTACTACTATACACCATATTCTATACTATGTACCACTATACAGCTCTACACCACATTCTATACTATGTACCACTATACAGCTCTACACCGTATTCTATACTATGTACTACTATACACCACATTCTATACTATGTACCACTATACACCATATTCTATACTACGTACCTCTATACACCATATTCTACACAATGTACCACAGTACACCATATTCTATACTATGTACCACTATACACCATATTCTATACTATGTACCACTATACACCATATTCTATACTATGTACCACTATACACCATATTCTATACTATGTACCACTGCACACCATATTATATACTATGTACCTCTATACACCACATTCTAGACTACGTACCACTATATACCATATTCTATACTATGTACCACTATACAGCTCTACACCACATTCTATACTTTGTACCACTATACACCATATTCTATGTACCACTATACACCACATTCTAGACTATGTACCACTATACACCATATTCTATACTATGTACCTCAATACACCATAATTTATACTATGTACCACTATACACCACATTCTATACTATGTACCACTATACACCATATTCTATACTATGTACCTCTATACACCATATTCTATACTGTGTACCACTATACACCATATTCTATACTATGTACAACTATACAATACATTCTATACTATGTACCACTATACACCATATTCTATACTATGTACCTCTATACACCATATTCTATACTATGTACCACTATACATCTCTACACCACATTCTATACTATGTTCCTCTATACACCATATTCTATACTATGTACCAATATATAGCTCTACACCAAATTCTATACTATGTACCACTATACACCACATTCTATACAATGTTCCACTATTCACCATATTCTATACTTTGTATCTCTATACACCATATTCTATACTATGTACCACTGTACACCATATTCTATACTATGTATCACAATACACCATATTCTATACTATGTACCACTATACACCGTATTATATAATATGAACCACTATACACACCATATTCTATACTATGTACCTCTATACACCATTTTCTATACTATGTACCACTATACACCATATTCTATGCTGTGTAGCACAATACAGCTCTACACCATATTCTATACTATGTACCACTATACAGCACTACACCATATTCTATACTATGTACTACTATACACCATATTCTATACTATGTACCACTATACACTATATTCTATACTATGTACCACTATACACCACATTCTATACTATCTATCATTGTACAGCTTTATACCACATTCTATACTATATACCACTATACACCACACTCTATACTATGTTCCACTATACAGCTCTACACCACATTCTATACTATGTTCCTCTATACACCACATTCTATACTATGTACCACTATACAGCTCTACACCACATTCTATACAATGTACCACAATACACCAAATTCTATACTATGTACCACTATGCATCTCTACACCACATTCTATACTATGTTTCTCTATACACCAAATTCTATACTATGTACCTCTATACACCATATTCTATACTATGTACCACTATACACCATATTCTATACTATGTATCACAATACACCATATTCTATACTATGTACCACTATACACCATATTCTATACTATGTACGACTAAACACACCATATTCTATACTATGTACCTCTATACACCATATTCTATACTATGTACTACTATACACCACATTCTATGCTATGTACCACTATACACCATATTCTAAACTATGTACCACAATACACCATATTCTATAATATGTACCACTATACACAACATTCTATGCTATGTACCACTATACACCATATTCTATACTGTTTCCACTATACACCATATTCTATACTATGTACCACTATACAGTTCTATACCAAATTCAATACTATGTACCATTATACAGCTCTACACCACATTCTATACTATGTACCACTATACATCATATTCTATTCTATGTACCACTATACAGCTCTACATCACATTCTATACTATGTACCACTATACAACATATTCTATACTATGTACCACTATACAGCTCTACACCAAATTCTATACTATGTACCACTATACACCACATTCTATACTATGTACCACTATACACCATAATCTATACTTTGTACCTCTATATACCATATTCTATACAATGTACCACAATACACCATATTCTATACTATGTACAACTATACACCGTATTCCATACTATATACCTCTATACACCATTTTCTTTACTATGTACCGCTATACACCATATTCTATACTATGTACCACAATACAGCTCTACACTATTTTCTATACTATGTATCACTATACAACACTACACCATATTCTATACTATGTACCACTAGACAGCTCTACACCATATTCTATACTATGTACTACTATACACCATATTCAATACTATGTACCACTATACACCATATTTCATACTATGTTCCACTATACAGCTCTACACCACATTCTATACTATGTACCACTATACAGCTCTACACCGTATTCAATACTATGTACTGCTATACACCACATTCTATACTATGTACCACTATACAGCTCTACACCATATACCTCTATACACCACATTCTATACTATGTACCACTACACCACATTCTATACTATGTACCACTATGTACCACTATACACCACATTCTATACTATGTACCATTGTACACCATAATCTGGACTATGTACCTCTATACACCATATTCTATACTATGTACCACTATACACCATATTCTATACTATGTACCACTATACAGCTCTACACCACATTCTATACTATATGACACTATATATCATATTCTATACTATGTAGCACTATACACCATATTCTACACTCTGCACCACTATACAGGTCTACACCATATTCTATGCTATGTATCACTATACACAATACTCTATACTATGCACCACTATACATCTCTACACCAAATTCTATACTATGTACCTCTATATACCATATTCTATACTATGTACCACTATACACCATATTCTATAATATGTACCACAATACAGCTCTACACCATATTGTATACTTTGTACCACTATACAACACTACACCATATTCTATACTATGTACCACTATACAGCTCAACACCATATTCTATACTATGTACCACTATACACCATATTCTATACTATTTACCACTATACACCATATTCTATACTATGTACCAATATACAGCTCTACAACACATTCTATACTATGTACTACTATACACCATATTCTATACTATGTACCACTATACAGCTCTACACCACATTCTATACTATGTACCACTATACAGCTCTACACCGTATTCTATACTATGTACTACTATACACCACATTCTATACTATGTACCGCTATACCACATTCTATACTATGTACCACTATACACCATATTCTATACTACGTACCTCTATACACCATATTTTACACAATGTACCACAGTACACCATATTCTATACTATGTACCACTATACACCATATTCTATACTATGTACCACTATACACCATATTCTATACTATGTACCACTATACACCATATTCTATACTATGTACCACTGCACACCATATTATATACTATGTACCTCTATACACCACATTCTAGACTACGTACCACTATATACCATATTCTATACTATGTACCACTATACAGCTCTACACCACATTCTATACTTTGTTCCACTATACACCATATTCTATGTACCACTATACACCACATTCTAGACTATGTACCACTATACACCATATTCTATACTATGTACCTCAATACACCATAATTTATACTATGTACCACTATACACCACATTCTATACTATGTACCACTATACACCATATTCTATACTATGTACCTCTATACACCATATTCTATACTGTGTACCACTATACACCATATTCTATACTATGTACCACAATACACCATATTCTATACTATTTACCACTATATACCATATTCTATACTATATACCGCTATACACCATATTTTATTATATGTACAACTATACAATACATTCTATACTATGTACCACTATACACCATATTCTATACTATGTACCTCTATACACCATATTCTATACTATGTACCACTATACACCATATTCTATACAATGTACCACAATACACCATATTATATACTATGTACCACTATACATCTCTACACCACATTCTATTCTATGTTCCTCTATACACCATATTCTATACTATGTACCAATATATAGCTCTACACCAAATTCTATACTATGTACCACTATACACCACATTCTATACTATGTTCCACTATTCACCATATTCTATACTTTGTATCTCTATACACCATTTTCTATACTATGTACCACTGTACACCATATTCTATACTATGTATCACAATACACCATATTCTATACTATGTACCACTATACACCGTATTATATAATATGAACCACTATACACACCATTTTCTATACTATGTACCTCTATACACCATTTTCTATACTATGTACCACTAAACACCATATTCTATGCTGTGTAGCACAATACAGCTCTACACCATATTCTATACTATGTACCACTATACAGCACTACACCATATTCTATACTATGTACTACTATACACCATATTCTGTACTATGTACCACTATACACTATATTCTATATTATGTACCACTATACACCACATTCTATACTATGTACCATTGTACAGCTTTATACCACATTCTATACTATATACCACTATACACCACACTCTATACTATGTTCCACTATACAGCTCTACACCACATTCTATACTATGTTCCTCTATACACCACATTCTATACTATGTACCACTATACAGCTCTACACCACATTCTATACAATGTACCACAATACACCAAATTTTATACTATGTACCACTATGCATCTCTACACCACATTCTATACTATGTTTCTCTATACACCAAATTCTATACTATGTACCTCTATACACCATATTCTATACTATGTACCACTATACACCATATTCTATACTATGTATCACAATACACCATATTCTATACTATGTACCACTATACACCATATTCTATACTATGTACGACTAAACACACCATATTCTATACTATGTACCTCTATACACCATATTCTATACTATGTACCACTATACACCACATTCTATGCTATGTACCACTATACACCATATTCTAAACTATGTACCACAATACACCATATTCTATAATATGTACCACTATACACAACATTCTATGCTATGTACCACTATACACCATATTCTATACTGTTTCCACTATACACCATATTCTATACTATGTACCACTATACAGTTCTATACCAAATTCAATACTATGTACCATTATACAGCTCTACACCACATTCTATACTATGTACCACTATACATCATATTCTATTCTATGTACCACTATACAGCTCTACATCACATTCTATACTATGTACCACTATCCACTATACACCATATTCTAGACTATGTAATACTATACACCATATTCTAGACTATGTACCTCTATACACCATATTCTATACTATGTACCTCTATACACCATATTATATACTATGTACCACTATACACCACATTCTATACTATGTACCACTATACACCATATTCTATACTATGTACCACTATACACCACATTCTATACTATGTACCATTATTACGCTTTACACCACAATATATACTATGTACCACTATACAACATATTCTATACTATTTACCACTATAAAGCTCTACACCACATTCTATACTATGTACCACTATACACCATATTCTATACTATGTACAACTATACACCACATTCTATACTATGTACCATTATACAGCTTTACACCACAATCTATACTATGTACCACTATAAAACATATTCTATACTATTTACAACTATACAGCTCTACACCACATTCTATAATATGTACCTCTGTACACTATATTCTATACTATATACCACTATACACCGCATTCTATACTATGTACCACTATACAGCTTTACACCACAATCTATACTATGTACCACTATACAACATATTCTATACTATGTACCACTATACAGCTCTACACCAAATTCTATACTATGTACCACTATACACCACATTCTATACTATGTACCACTATACACCATAATCTATACTTTGTACCTCTATATACCATATTCTATACAATGAACCACAATACACCATATTCTATACTATGTACAACTATACACCGTATTCCATACTATGTACCTCTATACACCATTTTCTTTACTATGTACCGCTATACACCATATTCTATACTATGTACCACAATACAGCTCTACACTATTTTCTATACTATGTATCACTATACAACACTACACCATATTCTATACTATGTACCACTATACAGCTCTACACCATATTCTATACTATGTACTACTATACACCATATTCTATACTATGTACCACTATACACCATATTTCATACTATGTACCACTATACAGCTCTACACCACATTCTATACTATGTACCACTATACAGCTCTACACCGTATTCAATACTATGTACTGCTATACACCACATTCTATACTATGTACCACTATACAGCTCTACACCATATACCTCTATACACCACATTCTATACTATGTACCACTACACCACATTCTATACTATGTACCACTATGTACCACTATACACCACATTCTATACTATGTACCATTGTACACCATAATCTGGACTATGTACCTCTATACACCATATTCTATACTATGTACCACTATACACCATATTCTATACTATGTACCACTATACAGCTCTACACCACATTCTATACTATATGACACTATATATCATATTCTATACTATGTAGCACTATACACCATATTCTACACTCTGCACCACTATACAGGTCTACACTATATTCTATGCTATGTATCACTATACACAATACTCTATACTATGCACCACTATACATCTCTACACCAAATTCTATACTATGTACCTCTATATACCATATTCTATACTATGTACCACTATACACCATATTCTATAATATGTACCACAATACAGCTCTACACCCTATTCTATACTATGTACCACTATACAACACTACACCCTATTCTATTCTATGTATCACTATACAGCTCTACACCATATTCTATACTATGTACCACTATACCCCGTTTTCTATACTATGTACCTCTATACACCATATTCTATACAATGTACCACAATACACCATATTCTATACTATGTACCACTATACACCGTATTCCATACTATGTACCACTATACACCATATTCTATACTATGTACCACTATACACCATATTCTATACTATGTACTACATTACAGATCTACACCATATTCTATACTATGTACCACTATACACCATATTCTATACTATGTACCATTATACACCATATTCTATACTATGTACCACTATACAGCTCTACAACACTTTCTATACTATGTACCTCTATACACCATATTCAAGACTATGTACCACTATACAGCTCTAGACCACATTCTATACTATGTACCACTACACCACATTCTATACTATGTACCACTTTGTACCACTGTACACCACATTCTATCCTATGTACCCTTATACCCAATATTATATTCTATGTACCTCTATACACCATATTCTATACTATATACCACTATACACCATATTCTATACGATGTACCACTATACAGCTCTACACCACATTCTATACTATATACCACTACACACCACATTCTAGACTATGTACCATTATAAAGCTCTTCACCACATTCTATACTATGTACCACTATACACCATAATCTATACTATTTACCACTATACACCATATTCTATACGATATACAACTATACAGCTCTACCCCATATTCTGTACTATGTATCACTATACAGCTCTACACCATATTCTATAATATGTTCCACTATACACCATATTCTATACTATGTACCACTATACACCATATCCTATACTATGTACCACTATACAGCTCTACAAAACATTCTATACTATGTAACACTATACACCATATCCTATACTATGTACCACTATACAGCTCTACACCACATTCTATACTATGTACCACTATACAGCTCTACACCACATTCTATACTATGTACCACTATACCACATTCTATACTATGTACCACTATACACCATATTCTATACTATGTACCTCTTTACACCATATTCTATACAATGTACCTCTATACACCATATTCTATACAATGTACCACAATACACCGTATTCTATACTATGTACCACTATACACCATATTCTATACTATGTATCACAATACACCATATTCTATACTATGTACCACTATACACCATATTCTATACTATGTACGACTAAACACACCATATTCTATACTATGTACCTCTATACACCATATTCTATACTATGTACCACTATACACCACATTCTATGCTATGTACCACTATACACCATATTCTAAACTATGTACCACAATACACCATATTCTATAATATGTACCACTATACACAACATTCTATGCTATGTACCACTATACACCATATTCTATACTGTTTCCACTATACACCATATTCTATACTATGTACCACTATACAGTTCTATACCAAATTCAATACTATGTACCATTATACAGCTCTACACCACATTCTATACTATGTACCACTATACATCATATTCTATTCTATGTACCACTATACAGCTCTACATCACATTCTATACTATGTACCACTATCCACTATACACCATATTCTAGACTATGTAATACTATACACCATATTCTAGACTATGTACCTCTATACACCATATTCTATACTATGTACCTCTATACACCATATTATATACTATGTACCACTATACACCACATTCTATACTATGTACCACTATACACCATATTCTATACTATGTACCACTATACACCACATTCTATACTATGTACCATTATTACGCTTTACACCACAATATATACTATGTACCACTATACAACATATTCTATACTATTTACCACTATAAAGCTCTACACCACATTCTATACTATGTACCACTATACACCATATTCTATACTATGTACAACTATACACCACATTCTATACTATGTACCATTATACAGCTTTACACCACAATCTATACTATGTACCACTATAAAACATATTCTATACTATTTACAACTATACAGCTCTACACCACATTCTATAATATGTACCTCTGTACACTATATTCTATACTATATACCACTATACACCGCATTCTATACTATGTACCACTATACAGCTTTACACCACAATCTATACTATGTACCACTATACAACATATTCTATACTATGTACCACTATACAGCTCTACACCAAATTCTATACTATGTACCACTATACACCACATTCTATACTATGTACCACTATACACCATAATCTATACTTTGTACCTCTATATACCATATTCTATACAATGAACCACAATACACCATATTCTATACTATGTACAACTATACACCGTATTCCATACTATGTACCTCTATACACCATTTTCTTTACTATGTACCGCTATACACCATATTCTATACTATGTACCACAATACAGCTCTACACTATTTTCTATACTATGTATCACTATACAACACTACACCATATTCTATACTATGTACCACTATACAGCTCTACACCATATTCTATACTATGTACTACTATACACCATATTCTATACTATGTACCACTATACACCATATTTCATACTATGTACCACTATACAGCTCTACACCACATTCTATACTATGTACCACTATACAGCTCTACACCGTATTCAATACTATGTACTGCTATACACCACATTCTATACTATGTACCACTATACAGCTCTACACCATATACCTCTATACACCACATTCTATACTATGTACCACTACACCACATTCTATACTATGTACCACTATGTACCACTATACACCACATTCTATACTATGTACCATTGTACACCATAATCTGGACTATGTACCTCTATACACCATATTCTATACTATGTACCACTATACACCATATTCTATACTATGTACCACTATACAGCTCTACACCACATTCTATACTATATGACACTATATATCATATTCTATACTATGTAGCACTATACACCATATTCTACACTCTGCACCACTATACAGGTCTACACTATATTCTATGCTATGTATCACTATACACAATACTCTATACTATGCACCACTATACATCTCTACACCAAATTCTATACTATGTACCTCTATATACCATATTCTATACTATGTACCACTATACACCATATTCTATAATATGTACCACAATACAGCTCTACACCCTATTCTATACTATGTACCACTATACAACACTACACCCTATTCTATTCTATGTATCACTATACAGCTCTACACCATATTCTATACTATGTACCACTATACCCCGTTTTCTATACTATGTACCTCTATACACCATATTCTATACAATGTACCACAATACACCATATTCTATACTATGTACCACTATACACCGTATTCCATACTATGTACCACTATACACCATATTCTATACTATGTACCACTATACACCATATTCTATACTATGTACTACATTACAGATCTACACCATATTCTATACTATGTACCACTATACACCATATTCTATACTATGTACCATTATACACCATATTCTATACTATGTACCACTATACAGCTCTACAACACTTTCTATACTATGTACCTCTATACACCATATTCAAGACTATGTACCACTATACAGCTCTAGACCACATTCTATACTATGTACCACTACACCACATTCTATACTATGTACCACTTTGTACCACTGTACACCACATTCTATCCTATGTACCCTTATACCCAATATTATATTCTATGTACCTCTATACACCATATTCTATACTATATACCACTATACACCATATTCTATACGATGTACCACTATACAGCTCTACACCACATTCTATACTATATACCACTACACACCACATTCTAGACTATGTACCATTATAAAGCTCTTCACCACATTCTATACTATGTACCACTATACACCATAATCTATACTATTTACCACTATACACCATATTCTATACGATATACAACTATACAGCTCTACCCCATATTCTGTACTATGTATCACTATACAGCTCTACACCATATTCTATAATATGTTCCACTATACACCATATTCTATACTATGTACCACTATACACCATATCCTATACTATGTACCACTATACAGCTCTACAAAACATTCTATACTATGTAACACTATACACCATATCCTATACTATGTACCACTATACAGCTCTACACCACATTCTATACTATGTACCACTATACAGCTCTACACCACATTCTATACTATGTACCACTATACCACATTCTATACTATGTACCACTATACACCATATTCTATACTATGTACCTCTTTACACCATATTCTATACAATGTACCTCTATACACCATATTCTATACAATGTACCACAATACACCGTATTCTATACTATGTACCACTATACACCATATTCTATACTATGTATCACAATACACCATATTCTATACTATGTACCACTATACACCATATTCTATACTATGTACGACTAAACACACCATATTCTATACTATGTACCTCTATACACCATATTCTATACTATGTACCACTATACACCACATTCTATGCTATGTACCACTATACACCATATTCTAAACTATGTACCACAATACACCATATTCTATAATATGTACCACTATACACAACATTCTATGCTATGTACCACTATACACCATATTCTATACTGTTTCCACTATACACCATATTCTATACTATGTACCACTATACAGTTCTATACCAAATTCAATACTATGTACCATTATACAGCTCTACACCACATTCTATACTATGTACCACTATACATCATATTCTATTCTATGTACCACTATACAGCTCTACATCACATTCTATACTATGTACCACTATCCACTATACACCATATTCTAGACTATGTAATACTATACACCATATTCTAGACTATGTACCTCTATACACCATATTCTATACTATGTACCTCTATACACCATATTATATACTATGTACCACTATACACCACATTCTATACTATGTACCACTATACACCATATTCTATACTATGTACCACTATACACCACATTCTATACTATGTACCATTATTACGCTTTACACCACAATATATACTATGTACCACTATACAACATATTCTATACTATTTACCACTATAAAGCTCTACACCACATTCTATACTATGTACCACTATACACCATATTCTATACTATGTACAACTATACACCACATTCTATACTATGTACCATTATACAGCTTTACACCACAATCTATACTATGTACCACTATAAAACATATTCTATACTATTTACAACTATACAGCTCTACACCACATTCTATAATATGTACCTCTGTACACTATATTCTATACTATATACCACTATACACCGCATTCTATACTATGTACCACTATACAGCTTTACACCACAATCTATACTATGTACCACTATACAACATATTCTATACTATGTACCACTATACAGCTCTACACCAAATTCTATACTATGTACCACTATACACCACATTCTATACTATGTACCACTATACACCATAATCTATACTTTGTACCTCTATATACCATATTCTATACAATGAACCACAATACACCATATTCTATACTATGTACAACTATACACCGTATTCCATACTATGTACCTCTATACACCATTTTCTTTACTATGTACCGCTATACACCATATTCTATACTATGTACCACAATACAGCTCTACACTATTTTCTATACTATGTATCACTATACAACACTACACCATATTCTATACTATGTACCACTATACAGCTCTACACCATATTCTATACTATGTACTACTATACACCATATTCTATACTATGTACCACTATACACCATATTTCATACTATGTACCACTATACAGCTCTACACCACATTCTATACTATGTACCACTATACAGCTCTACACCGTATTCAATACTATGTACTGCTATACACCACATTCTATACTATGTACCACTATACAGCTCTACACCATATACCTCTATACACCACATTCTATACTATGTACCACTACACCACATTCTATACTATGTACCACTATGTACCACTATACACCACATTCTATACTATGTACCATTGTACACCATAATCTGGACTATGTACCTCTATACACCATATTCTATACTATGTACCACTATACACCATATTCTACACTATGTACCACTATACAGCTCTACACCACATTCTATACTATATGACACTATATATCATATTCTATACTATGTAGCACTATACACCATATTCTACACTCTGCACCACTATACAGGTCTACACTATATTCTATGCTATGTATCACTATACACAATACTCTATACTATGCACCACTATACATCTCTACACCAAATTCTATACTATGTACCTCTATATACCATATTCTATACTATGTACCACTATACACCATATTCTATAATATGTACCACAATACAGCTCTACACCCTATTCTATACTATGTACCACTATACAACACTACACCCTATTCTATTCTATGTATCACTATACAGCTATACACCATATTCTATACTATGTACCACTATACCCTGTTTTCTATACTATGTACCTCTATACACCATATTCTATACAATGTACCACAATACACCATATTCTATACTATGTACCACTATACACCGTATTCCATACTATGTACCACTATACACCATATTCTATACTATGTACCACTATACACCATATTCTATACTATGTACTACATTACAGATCTACACCATATTCTATACTATGTACCACTATACACCATATTCTATACTATGTACCATTATACACCATATTCTATACTATGTACCACTATACAGCTCTACAACACTTTCTATACTATGTACCTCTATACACCATATTCAAGACTATGTACCACTATACAGCTCTAGACCACATTCTATACTATGTACCACTACACCACATTCTATACTATGTACCACTTTGTACCACTATACACCACATTCTATCCTATGTACCCTTATACCCAATATTATATTCTATGTACCTCTATACACCATATTCTATACTATATACCACTATACACCATATTCTATACGATGTACCACTATACAGCTCTACACCACATTCTATACTATATACCACTACACACCACATTCTAGACTATGTACCATTATAAAGCTCTTCACCACATTCTATACTATGTACCACTATACACCATAATCTATACTATTTACCACTATACACCATATTCTATACGATATACAACTATACAGCTCTACCCCATATTCTGTACTATGTATCACTATACAGCTCTACACCATATTCTATAATATGTTCCACTATACACCATATTCTATACTATGTACCACTATACACCATATCCTATACTATGTACCACTATACAGCTCTACAAAACATTCTATACTATGTAACACTATACACCATATCCTATACTATGTACCACTATACAGCTCTACACCACATTCTATACTATGTACCACTATACAGCTCTACACCACATTCTATACTATGTACCACTATACCACATTCTATACTATGTACCACTATACACCATATTCTATACTATGTACCTCTTTACACCATATTCTATACAATGTACCTCTATACACCATATTCTATACAATGTACCACAATACACCGTATTCTATACTATGTACCACTATACACCATATTCCATACTATGTACCACTATACACCATATTCTATACTATGTACCACTATACACCATATTCTATACTATGTACTACATTACAGATCTACATCATATTCTATACTATGTACCACTATACACCATATTCTATACTATGTACCATTATACACCATATTCTATACTATGTACCACTATACAGCTCTACAACACATTCTATACTATGTACCTCTATACACCATATTCAAGACTATGTACCACTATACAGCTCTAGACCACATTCTATACTATGTACCACTACACCACATTCTATACTATGTACCACTTTGTACCACTATACACCACATTCTATACTATGTAACCTTATACCCAATATTCTATTCTATGTACCTCTATACACCATATTCTATACTATATACCACTATACACCATATTCTATACGATGTACCACTATACAGCTCTACACCACATTCTATACTATATACCACTACACACCACATTCTAGACTATGTACCATTATACAGCTCTTCACCACATTCTATACTATGTACCTCTATACACCATAATCTATACTATTTACCACTATACACCATATTCTATACGATATACAACTATACAGCTCTACCCCATATTCTGTACTATGTATCACTATACAGCTCTACACCATATTCTATAATATGTTCCACTATACACCATATTCTATACTATGTACCACTATACACCATATTCTATACTATGTACCACTATACAGCTCTACAAAACATTCTATACTATGTAACACTATACACCATATTCAATACTATGTACCACTATACAGCTCAACACCACATTCTATACTATGTACCACTATACAGCTCTACACCACATTCTATACTATGTACCACTATACCACATTCTATACTATGTACCACTATACACCATATTCTATACTATGTACCTCTTTACACCATATTCTATACAATGTACCACAATACACCATATTCTATACTATGTACCACTATACACCGTTTTCCATACTATGTACCACTATACACCATATTTTATACTATGTACCTCTATAAACCATATTCTATACTATTTACCACTATACACCATATTCTATACTATGTACCACAATACAGCTCTACACCATATTCTATACTAAGTACCACTATACAGCTCTACAACATATTCTATACTATGTACCACTATACACCATATTCTATACTATGTACCACTATACAGTTCTACAACACATTCTATACTATGTACCTCTACACACCATATTCTACATTATGTACCACTCTACAGCTCTACACCACATTCTATACTATGTACCACTATACAGCTCTACACCATATTCTATACAATGTACTACTATACACCACATTCTATACTATGTACCACTATACAGCTCTACACCATACACCACTATACACCACATTCTACATATGTACCACTACACCACATTCTATACTATGTACCACTATGTACCACTATACACCACATTCTATACTATGTACCACTATACCCCATATTCTATACTATGTAACTCTATACACCATATTCTATACGATGTACCACTATACAGCTCTATACCACATTCTATACTATATACCACTATACTCCACATTCTAGACTATGTACTACTATACACCATATTCTATACTATGTACCTCTATACACCATATGCTATACTATATACCACTATACACCACATCCTATACTATGTACCACTATACACCATATTCTATATGATATACAACTATACAGCTCTACCCCATATTCTGTACTATGTATATACCACTATACACCATATTCTATACTATATACCACTATACACCACATCCTATACTATGTACCATTATACAGCTCTTCACCACAATCTATACTATGTACCACTGTACAACATATTCTATACTATTTACCACTATACAGCTCTACACCACATTCTATAATATGTACCTCTATACACCATATTCTATACTATGTACCACTATACAGCTCTACACCAAATTCTATACTATGTACCACTATACACCACATTCTATACTATGTACCACTATACACCATATTCTATACTATGTACAACGATACACCGTATTCCATACTATGTACCTCTATACACCATTTTCTATACTATGTACCTCTATACACCATATTCTATACTATGTACCACAATACAGCTCTACACTATTTTCTATACTATGTACCGCTATACAACACTACACCATATTCTATACTATGTACCACTATACAGCTCTACACCATATTCTATACTATGTACTACTATACACCATATTCTATACTATGTACCACTATACACCATATTTTATACTATGTACCACTATACAGCTCTACACCACATTCTATACTATGTACCACTATACAGCTCTACACCGTATTCTATACTATGTACTACTATACACCACATTCTATACTATGTACCACTATACAGCTCTACACCATATACCACTATACACCACATTCTATTCTATGTACCACTACACCACATTCTATACTATGTACCACTATGTACCACTATACACCACATTCTATACTATGTACCACTGTACACCATAATCTGGACTATGTACCTCTATACACCATATTCTATACTATGCACCACTATACACCATATTCTATACTATGTACCACTATACAGCTCTACACCACATTCTATACTATATAACACTATATATCATATTCTATACTATGTAGCACTATACAGCATATTCTACACTCTGCACCACTATACAGCTCTACACCATATTCTATGCTATGTATCACTATACACAATACTCTATACTATGCACCACTATACAGCTCTACACCAAATTCTATACTATGTACCTCTATATACCATATACTATACTATGTACCACTATACACCATATTCTATAATATGTACCACAATACAGCTCTACACTATATTCTATACTTTGTGCCACTATACAAAACTACACCATATTCTATACTATGTACCACTATACAGCTCAACACCATATTCTATACTATGTACCACTATACACCATATTCTATACTATTTAACACTATACAACATATTCTATACTATGTACCACTAAACAGCTCTACAACACATTCTATACTATGTACTACTATACACCATATTCTATACTATGAACCACTATACTGCTCTACACCACATTCTATACTATGTACCACTATACAGCTCTACACCGTATTCTATACTATGTACTACTATACACCACCTATCTTACTATGTACCACTATACAGCTCTAAACCATATACAACTATACACCACATTCTATACTATGTACTACTATACACCATATTCTATACTTTGTACCTCTATACACCATATTCTATACTATGTAGCACAATACACCATATTCTATACTATGTACCACTATACACAGTATTCCATACTATGTACCACTATACACCATATTTTATACTATGTACCTCTATAGACCATATTCTATACTATATACAGCTCTACACCATATTCTATACTATGTCCCACTATACAACACTACACCATATTCTATACTATGTACCACTACACCATATTCTATACTATGTACCACTATACAGCTCTACAACACATTCTATACTATGTACCTCTACACACCATATTCTATACTATGTACCACTATACAGCTCTACACCACATTCTATACTATGTACCACTATACAGCTCTACACCGTATTCTATACTATGTACTACTATACACCACATTCTATACAATGTACCACAATACAGCTCTACACCATACACCACTATACACCACTTTCTACATATGTACCACCACACCACATTCTATACTATGTACCACTATGTACCACTATACACCACATTCTATACTATGTACCACTATACCCCATATTCTATACTATGTACCTCTATACACCATATTCTATACTATGTACCACTATACACCATATTCTATATGATGTACCACTATATAGCTCTACACCACATTCTATACTATATACCACTATACTCCACATTCTAGACTATGTACTACTATACACCATATTCTATACTATGTACCTCTATACACCATAATCTATACTATATACCACTATACACCACATCCTATACTATGTACCATTATACAGCTCTTCACCACATTCTATACTATGTACAACTATACACCATATTCTATACTATTTACCTCTATACACCATATTCTATACTATATACCACTATTAACCATATTCTATACAATGTACCACTATACACCATATTCTATACGATATACAACTGTACAGCTCTACCCCATATTCTGTACTATGTATATACCACTATACACCATATCCTATTGTATGAACCACTATACAGCTCTACACCATATTCTATGCTATGTACCACTATACAGCTCTATACCACATTCTATAATATGTACAACTGTACAGGTCTACACTATATTCTATACTTAATACTACTATAGACCACATTCTATACTAAGTACCTCTATACACCATATTCTATAGTATGTAGCACTATACACCACATTCTATACTATGTACCACTATACAGCTCTACACCATATTCTATACTATGTACCACTATACACCATATCCTATACTATGTACCACTATACACCACATCCTATACTATATACCATTATACAGCTCTTCACCACATTCTATACTATGTACCACTATACACCATATTCTATACTATTTACCTATATACACCATATTCTATACTATATACCACTATTAACAATATTCTATACAATATACCACTATACACAATATTCTATACGATATACAACTATACAGCTCTACCCCATATTCTGTACTATGTATATACCACTATACACCATATTCTATACTATGAACCACTATACAGCTCTACACCATATTCTATAGTATGTAGCACTATACACAACATTCTATACTATGTACCACTATACAGCTCTACACCATATTCTATACTATGTACCACTATACACCATATTTTATACTATGAACCACTATTCTGCTCTACACCACATTCTATACTATGTACCACTATACACCACATTCTATACTATGTACCACTATACACCATATTCTAGACTATGTAATACTATACACCATATTCTAGACTATGTACCTCTATACACCATATTCTATACTATGTACCTCTCTACACCATATTATATACTATGTACCATTATAAAGCTTTACACCACAATCTATACTATGTACCACTATAAAACATATTCTCTACTATTTACCACTATACAGCTCTACACCATATTCTATAATATGTACCATAATACAGCTGTACACCATATTCTATACTTTGTACCACTATACAACACTACACCATATTCTATACTATGTACCACTATACAGCTCAACACCATATTCTATACTATGTAACACTATACACCATATTCTATACTATTTAACACTATACAACATATTCTATACTATGTACCACTAAACAGCACTACAACACATTCTATACTATATACTACTATACACCATATTCTATACTATGAACCACTATACAGCTCTACACCACATTCTATACTATGTACCACTATACAGCTCTACACCGTATTCTATACTATGTACTACTATACACCACATTCTATACTATGTACCACTATACAGCTCTAAACCAGATACAACTATACACCACATTCTATACTATGTACCACTATACCACATTCTATACTATGTACCACTATACACCATATTCTATACTTTGTACCTCTATACACCATATTCTATACAATGTACCACAATTCACCATATTCTATACTATGTACCACTATACACCGTATTCCATACTATGTACCACTATACACCATATTTTATACTATGTACCTCTATAGACCATATTCTATACTATGTACCACTATACACCATATTCTATACTATGTACCACAATACAGCTCTACACCATATTCTATACTATGTCCCACTATACAACACTACACCATGTTCTATACTATGTACCACTATACAGCTCAACACCATATTCTATACTATGTACCACTATACACCATATTCTATACTATGTACCACTATACAGCTCTACAACACATTCTATACTATGTACCTCTACACACCATATTCTATACGATGTACCACTATACAGCTCTACACCACATTCTATACTATGTACCACTATACAGCTCTACACCGTATTCTATAATATGTACTACTATACACCACATTCTATACAATGTACCACAATACAGCTCTACACCATACACCACTATACACCACATTCTACATATGTACCACTACACCACATTCTATACTATGTACCACTATGTACCACTATACACCACATTCTATACTATGTACCACTATACCCCATATTCTATACTATGTACCTCTATACACCATATTCTATACTATGTACCACTATACACCATATTCTATACGATGTACCACTATATAGCTCTACACCACATTCAATACTATATACCACTATACTCCACATTCTAGACTATGTACCATTATACAGCTCTTCACCACATTCTATACTATGTACCTCTATACACCATAATCTATACTATATACCACTATACACCACATCCTATACTATGTACCATTATACAGCTCTTCACCACATTCTATACTATGTACCACTATACACCATATTCTATACTATTTACCTCTATACACCATATTCTATACTATATACCACTATTAACCATATTCTATACAATGTACCAATATACACCATATTCTATACGATATACAACTATACAGCTCTACCCCATATTCTGTACTATGTATATACCACTATACACCATATTCTATACTATGAACCACTATAAACCTCTACACTATATTCTATGCTATGTACCACTATACAGCTCTATACCACATTCTATACTATGTACAACTGTACAGGTCTACACTATATTCTATACTTAATACTACTATAGACCACATTCTATACTAAGTACCTCTATACACCATATTCTATAGTATGTAGCACTATACACCACATTCTATACTATGTACCACTATAGAGCTCTACACCATATTCTATACTATGTACCACTATACACCATATCCTATACTATGTACCACTATACACCACATCTTATACTATATACCATTATACAGCTCTTCACCACATTCTATACTATGTACCACTATACACCATATTCTATACTATTTACCTATATACACCATATTCTATACTATATACCACTATTAACAATATTCTATACAATATACCACTATACACCATATTCTATACGATATACAACTATACAGCTCTACCCCATATTCTGTACTATGTATATACCACTATACACCATATTCTATACTATGAACCACTATACAGCTCTACACCATATTCTATACTATTTACCACTATACACCATATTCTATACTATGTACCACTATAAACCTCTACACTATATTCTATGCTATGTACCACTATACAGCATATTCTATACTAATTACCTCTATACACCATATTCTATAGTATGTAGTACTATACTCAACATTCTATACTATGTACCACTATACAGCTCTACACCATATTCTATACTATGTACCACTATACACCATATTCTATACTATGTACCACTATTCTGCTCTACACCTCATTCTATACTATGTACCACTATACACCACATTCTATTATATGTACCACTATACACCACATTCTATACTATGTACCACTATACACCATATTCTATACTATGTACAACTATACAACGTATTCCATACTATGTACCTCTATACACCATTTTCTATACTATGTACCTCTATACACCATATTCTATACTATGTACCACAATACAGCTCTACACTATTTTCTATACTATGTACCACTATACAACACTACACCATATTCTATACTATGTACCACTATACAGCTCTACACCACATTCTATACTATGTACCACTATACACCATATTCTATACTATGTACCACTATACACCACATTCTATACTATGTACCATTATAAAGCTTTACACCACAATCTATACTATGTACCACTATAAAACATATTCTCTACTATTTACCACTATACAGCTCTACACCATATTCTATAATATGTACCACAATACAGCTGTACACCATATTCTATACTTTGTACCACTATACAACACTACACCATATTCTATACTATGTACCACTATACAGCTCAACACCATATTCTATACTATGTAACACTATACACCATATTCTATACTATTTAACACTATACAACATATTCTATACTATGTACCACTAAACAGCACTACAACACATTCTATACTATATAATACTATACACCATATTCTATACTATGAACCACTATACAGCTCTACACCACATTCTATACTATGTACCACTATACAGCTCTACACCGTATTCTATACTATGTACTACTATACACCACATTCTATACTATGTACCACTATACAGCTCTAAACCAGATACAACTATACACCACATTCTATACTATGTACCACTATACCACATTCTATACTATGTACCACTATACACCATATTCTATACTTTGTACCTCTATACACCATATTCTATACAATGTACCACAATTCACCATATTCTATACTATGTACCACTATACACCGTATTCCATACTATGTACCACTATACACCATATTTTATACTATGTACCTCTATAGACCATATTCTATACTATGTACCACTATACACCATATTCTATACTATGTACCACAATACAGCTCTACACCATATTCTATACTATGTCCCACTATACAACACTACACCATGTTCTATACTATGTACCACTATACAGCTCAACACCATATTCTATACTATGTACCACTATACACCATATTCTATACTATGTACCACTATACAGCTCTACAACACATTCTATACTATGTACCTCTACACACCATATTCTATACGATGTACCACTATACAGCTCTACACCACATTCTATACTATGTACCACTATACAGCTCTACACCGTATTCTATAATATGTACTACTATACACCACATTCTATACAATGTACCACAATACAGCTCTACACCATACACCACTATACACCACATTCTACATATGTACCACTACACCACATTCTATACTATGTACCACTATGTACCACTATACACCACATTCTATACTATGTACCACTATACCCCATATTCTATACTATGTACCTCTATACACCATTTTCTATACTATGTACCACTATACACCATATTCTATACGATGTACCACTATATAGCTCTACACCACATTCAATACTATATACCACTATACTCCACATTCTAGACTATGTACCATTATACAGCTCTTCACCACATTCTATACTATGTACCTCTATACACCATAATCTATACTATATACCACTATACACCACATCCTATACTATGTACCATTATACAGCTCTTCACCACATTCTATACTATGTACCACTATACACCATATTCTATACTATTTACCTCTATACACCATATTCTATACTATATACCACTATTAACCATATTCTATACAATGTACCAATATACACCATATTCTATACGATATACAACTATACAGCTCTACCCCATATTCTGTACTATGTATATACCACTATACACCATATTCTATACTATGAACCACTATAAACCTCTACACTATATTCTATGCTATGTACCACTATACAGCTCTATACCACATTCTATACTATGTACAACTGTACAGGTCTACACTACTAGAGCTGTTTAGTGGTACATAGTATAGAATATGTTGTATAGTGTTAAATAGTATAGAATATGGTGTACAGTGGTACATAGTATAGAATATGGTGTTGAGCTGTATAATGGTACATAGTATAGGATGTGGTGTATAGTGGTATATAGTATAGATTATGGTGTATAGAGGTACATAGTATAGAATATGGAGTATATTAGTACATAGCCTAGAATGTGGAGTATAGTGGTATATAGTATAGAATGTGGTGTAGAGCTATATAGTGGTACATCGTATAGAATATAGTGTATAGTGGTACATAGTATAGAATATGGTGTAGAGCTGTATAGTCGTACATAGTATAGAAAATGGGGTATAGTGGTACATAGTATAGAATGTGGTGTATAGTGGTACATAGTGGTACATAGTATAGAATGTGGTGTAGTGGTACATATGTAGAATGTGGTGTATACTGGTGTATGGTGAAGAGCTGTATAGTGGTACATAGTATAGAATATGGTGTATAGTGGTATATAGTATAGAATTTGGTGTAGAGCTGTATAGTGGTACATAGTATAGAATATGGTGTATAGTGGTACATAGTATAGAATATGGTGTATATAGGTACATAGTATAGAATATGGTGTATAGTGGTATATAGTATAGAATATGGTGTATTGTGGTAAATTGTATAGAATATGGTGTATAGAGGTACATAGTACAGAATATGGTGTATAGTGGTACATAGTATAGAATGAGGTGTATAGTGGTACATTGTATAGAATTTGGTGTAGAGCTGTATAGTGGTCCATAGCAGAGAATGTGGTACAGAGCTGTATAGTGGTACATGGCATAGAATATGGGGTAGAGCTGTTAAGTGGTATATAGTGTAGAATATGTTGTAAAGTGGTACATAGTCTAGAATATGTTGTATAGTGGTATATAGTATAGAATATGGTGTATAGTGGTACATAGTATAGAATATGGTGTATAGTGGTTCATAGTATAGAATGTTGTTTATAGTGGTACATAGTATAGAATATGGTGTATAGTGGTATATAGTATAGAACATGGTGTAGAGCTGAATATCGGTTTATAGTATAAAATATGGTGTAGAGCTGTATAGTGGTACATAGTATAGAATGTGGTGTATAGTGTTACATAGTATAGAATATGGTTTATAGTGGTACATAGTATAAAATGTGGTGTATAGTAGTATATAGTATAGAATATGGTGTAGAGCTGTACAGTGGTACTTAGTGTAGAATGTGGTGCAGAGCTGTATAGTGGAACATGGCATAGAATATGGGGTAGAGCTGTATAGTGGTATATAGTATAGAATATGGTGTAAAGTGGTACATAGTCTAGAATATGTTGTATAGAGGTACATAGTATAGAATATGGTGTATAGAGGTACATAGTGGTAAATAGTATAGAATGTGGTGTAGTGGTACATATGTAGAATGTGGTTTATAGTGGTGTATGGTGTAGAGCTGTATAGTGGTACATTGTATAGAATGTGGTGTATAGTAGTACATAGTATAGAATACGGTGTAGAGCTGTATAGCGGTACATAGTATAGAATGTAGTGTAGAGCTGTATAGTGGTACATAGTATAGAATATGGTGTGTAGAAGTACATAGTATAGAATGTGTTGTAGAGCTGTATAGTGGTACATAGTATAGAATATGGTGTATAGTGGTACATAGTATAGAATATGGTGTTGAGCTGTATAGTGGTACATAGTAGAGAATATGGTGTAGTGTTGTTTAGTGGGACATAGTATAGAATATGGTGTAGAGCTGTATTGTGGTACATAGTATAGAATATGGTGTATAGTGGTACATAGAATAGAATATGGTCTATAGAGGTACATAGTATAAAATATGGTGTATTAGTGGTACATAGTATAGAATATGGTGTACTGTGGTACATTGTGTAGAATATGGTGTATAGAGGTACGTAGTATAGAATATGGTGTATAGAGGTACATAGTCCAGATTATTGTGTACAATGGTACATAGTATAGAATGTGGTGTATAGTGGTACATAGTGGTACATAGTATAGAATGTGGTGTAGTGGTACATAGTATAGAATGTGGTGTATAGAGGTATATGGTGTAGAGCTGTATAGTGGTACATAGTATAGAATGTGGTGTATAGCAGTACATAGTATTGAATATGGTGTAGAGCTGTATAGTGGTACATAGTATAGAATGTGGTGTAGAGCTGTATAGTGGTACATAGTATAAAATATGGTGTATAGTGGTACATAGTATAGAATATGGTGTATAGTAGTACATAGTATAGAATATGGTGTAGAGCAGTATAGTGGTACATAGTATAGAATATGGTGTAGTGTTGTATAGTGGTACATAGTATAGAAAATAGTGTAGAGCTGTATTGTGGTACATAGTATAGAATATGGTGCATAGCGGTACATAGTAAAGAAAATGGTGTAAAGAGGTACATAGTATGGAATACGGTGTATAGTTGTACATAGTATAGAATATGGTGTATTGTGGTACATTGTATAGAATATGGTATATAGAGGTACAAAGTATAGAATATGGTGTATAGTGGTACATAGTATAGAATTTGGTGTAGAGCTGTATAGTGGTACATAGTATAGAATATGTTGTATAGTGGTACATAGTATAGAATGTGGTGTATAGTGGTACATAGTATAGAATGTGGTGTATAGTGGTATATAGTATAGAATATAGTGTACAGAGGTACATATTATAGAATGTGGTGTAGAGCTGTATAGTGGTAAATAGTATAGAATATGTTTTATAGTGGTACATAGTATAGATTGTGATGTAAAGCTGTATAATGATACATAGTATAGAATGTGGTGTTTAGTTGTACATAGTATAGAATATGGTGTATAGTGGTACATAGTATAGAATGTGGTGTAGAGCTGTATAGTGGTAAATAGTATAGAATATGTTGTATAGTGGTACATAGTATATATTGTGGTGTAAAGCGTAATAATGGTAAATATTATAGAATGTGGTGTATAGTGGTACATAGTATAGAATATGGTGTATAGTGGTACATAGTATAGAATGTGGTGTATAGTGGTACATAGTATATAATATGGTGTATAGAGGTACATAGTATAGAATATGGTGTAAAGAGGTACTTAGTCTAGGATATGGTGCATAGTATTACATAGTCTAGAATATGGTGTATAGTGGATAGAGGTACATAGTATAGAATGTGATGTAGAGCTGTATAGTGGTACATAGAAAAGAATATGATGTATAATGGTACATAGTATAGAATGTGGTGTAGAGCTGTATAATGGTACATAGTATTGAATTTGGTATAGAACTGTATGGTGGTACATAGTATAGAATATGGTGTATAGTGGAACACAGTATAGAATATGGTGTATAGAGGTACATAGTTTAGAATATGGTGTGTTTAGTGGTACATAGTATAGAATACGGTGTATAGTGGTACATAGTATAGAATATGGTGTATTGTGATACATAGTATAGAATATGGTGTATAGTGGTACATAGTATAGAATATGGTGTATAGATTTACATAGTATAGAATTTGGTGTATAGAGAAACATAGTATAGAATGTGGTGTAGAGATGTATAGTGGTACATTGTATAGAATTTGGTGTATTGTGGTACATTGTATAGAATGTGGTGTAGAGCTGTATAGTGGTACATAGTATAGAATGTGGTGTATAGAGGAACATAGTATAGAATGTGGTGTAGAGCTGTATAGTGGAACATAGTATAGAGTGTGGTGTATAGTGGTATATAGTATAGAATGTGTTATAAAGCTGTACAATGGTACATAGTATAGAATGTGGTGTATAGTGGTACATAGTATAGAATATAGTGTATAGTGGTACATAGTATAGAATATGGTGTATAGTGGTACATAGTATGGAATATGGTGTATAGTGGTACATAGTATAGAATACGGTGTATTGTGGTACATTGTATAGAATATGGTGTATAGAGGTACATTGTATAGAATATGGTGTAAAGAGGTACATAGTATAGAATATGGTGTATAGTGGTACATAGTATAGAATATGGTGTATAGTGGTATATACATAGTACAGAATATGGGGTAGAACTGTATAGTTGTATATCGTATCGAATATGGTGTACAGTGGTACATTGTATAGAATATTGTTAATAGTGGTATATAGTATAGAATATGGTGTATAGAGGTAAATAGTATTGAATATGGTGTATAGTGGTACATAGTATAGAATGTGGTGAAGAGCTGTATAATGGTACATAGTATAGGATGTGGTGTATAGTGGTATATAGTATAGAATATGGTGTATAGTGGTACATAGTATAGAATATGGTGTAGAGCTGTATAGTGGTACATAGTATAGAATGTGGTGTATAGTGCTACATACTATCGAATATGGTGTATAGAGGTACTTAGTATAGAATGTGGTCTATAGTAGTATTAAGTATAGAATATAGTGTAGACCTGTACAGTTGTACATAGTATAGAATGTGGTATAGAGCTGTATAGTGGTACATAGCATAGAATATAGTGTAGAGGTTTATTGTGGTACATAGTATAGAATATGGCGTATAGTGGTAAATAGTATAGAATATGGTGTAGAGCTGTATAGTGGTTCATAGTATAGAATATGGTGTATAGTGGTATATACATAGTACAGAATATGGGGTAGAGCTGTATAGTTGTATATCATATAGAATATGGTGTATAGTGGTACATTGTATAGAATATGGTTAAAAGTGGTATATAGTATAGAATATGGTGTATAGACGTAAATAGTATAGAATATCGTGTATAGTGGTACATAGTATAGAATGTGGTAAGAGCTGTATAATGGTACATAGTATAGGATGTGGTGTATAGTGGTATATAGTATAGATTATGGTGTATAGAGGTACATAGTATAGAATATGGAGTATATTAGTACATAGCCTAGAATGTGGAGTATAGTGGTATATAGTATAGAATGTGATGTAGAGCTATATAGTGGTACATCGTATAGAATATAGTGTATAGTGGTACATAGTATAGAATATGGTGTAGAGCTGTATAGTCGTACATAGTATAGAAAATGGGGTATAGTGGTACATAGTATAGAATGTGGTGTATAGTGGTACATAGTGGTACATAGTATAGAATGTGGTGTAGTGGTACATATGTAGAATGTGGTGTATACTGGTGTATGGTGAAGAGCTGTATAGTGGTACATAGTATAGAATATGGTGTATAGTGGTATATAGTATAGAATTTGGTGTAGAGCTGTATAGTGGTACATAGTATAGAATATGGTGTATAGTGGTACATAGTATAGAATGTGGTGTATATAGGTACATAGTATAGAATATGGTGTATAGTGGTATATAGTATAGAATATGGTGTATTGTGGTAAATTGTATAGAATATGGTGTATAGAGGTACATAGTACAGAATATGGTGTATAGTGGTACATAGTATAGAATGAGGTGTATAGTGGTACATTGTATAGAATTTGGTGTAGAGCTGTATAGTGGTCCATAGCAGAGAATGTGGTACAGAGCTGTATAGTGGTACATGGCATAGAATATGGGGTAGAGCTGTTAAGTGGTATATAGTGTAGAATATGGTGTAAAGTGGTACATAGTCTAGAATATGTTGTATAGTGGTATATAGTATAGAATATGGTGTATAGTGGTACATAGTATAGAATATGGTGTATAGTGGTTCATAGTATAGAATGTTGTTTATAGTGGTACATAGTATAGAATATGGTGTATAGTGGTATATAGTATAGAACATGGTGTAGAGCTGAATATCGGTTTATAGTATAAAATATGGTGTAGAGCTGTATAGTGGTACATAGTATAGAATGTGGTGTATAGTGTTACATAGTATAGAATATGGTTTATAGTGGTACATAGTATAAAATGTGGTGTATAGTAGTATATAGTATAGAATATGGTGTAGAGCTGTTCAGTGGTACTTAGTATAGAATGTGGTGCAGAGCTGTATAGTGGAACATGGCATAGAATATGGGGTAGAGCTGTATAGTGGTATATAGTATAGAATATGGTGTAAAGTGGTACATAGTCTAGAATATGTTGTATAGAGGTACATAGTATAGAATATGGTGTATAGAGGTACATAGTGGTAAATAGTATAGAATGTGGTGTAGTGGTACATATGTAGAATGTGGTTTATAGTGGTGTATGGTGTAGAGCTGTATAGTGGTACATTGTATAGAATGTGGTGTATAGTAGTACATAGTATAGAATACGGTGTAGAGCTGTATAGCGGTACATAGTATAGAATGTAGTGTAGAGCTGTATAGTGGTACATAGTATAGAATATGGTGTGTAGAAGTACATAGTATAGAATGTGTTGTAGAGCTGTATAGTGGTACATAGTATAGAATATGGTGTATAGTGGTACATAGTATAGAATATGGTGTTGAGCTGTATAGTGGTACATAGTAGAGAATATGGTGTAGTGTTGTTTAGTGGGACATAGTATAGAATATGGTGTAGAGCTGTATTGTGGTACATAGTATAGAATATGGTGTATAGTGGTACATAGAATAGAATATGGTCTATAGAGGTACATAGTATAAAATATGGTGTATTAGTGGTACATAGTATATAATATGGTGTACTGTGGTACATTGTGTAGAATATGGTGTATAGAGGTACGTAGTATAGAATATGGTGTATAGAGGTACATAGTCCAGATTATTGTGTACAATGGTACATAGTATAGAATGTGGTGTATAGTGGTACATAGTGGTACATAGTATAGAATGTGGTGTAGTGGTACATAGTATAGAATGTGGTGTATAGAGGTATATGGTGTAGAGCTGTATAGTGGTACATAGTATAGAATGTGGTGTATAGCAGTACATAGTATTGAATATGGTGTAGAGCTGTATAGTGGTACATAGTATAGAATGTGGTGTAGAGCTGTATAGTGGTACATAGTATAAAATATGGTGTATAGTGGTACATAGTATAGAATATGGTGTATAGTAGTACATAGTATAGAATATGGTGTAGAGCTGTATAGTGGTACATAGTATAGAATATGGTGTAGTGTTGTATAGTGGTACATAGTATAGAAAATAGTGTAGAGCTGTATTGTGGTACATAGTATAGAATATGGTGCATAGCGGTACATAGTAAAGAAAATGGTGTAAAGAGGTACATAGTATGGAATACGGTGTATAGTTGTACATAGTATAGAATATGGTGTATTGTGGTACATTGTATAGAATATGGTATATAGAGGTACAAAGTATAGAATATGGTGTATAGTGGTACATAGTATAGAATGTGGTGTATAGTGGTACATAGTATAGAATTTGGTGTAGAGCTGTATAGTGGTACATAGTATAGAATATGTTGTATAGTGGTACATAGTATAGAATGTGGTGTATAGTGGTACATAGTATAGAATGTGGTGTATAGTGGTATATAGTATAGAATATAGTGTACAGAGGTACATATTATAGAATGTGGTGTAGAGCTGTATAGTGGTAAATAGTATAGAATATGTTTTATAGTGGTACATAGTATAGATTGTGATGTAAAGCTGTATAATGGTACATAGTATAGAATGTGGTGTATAGTTGTACATAGTATAGAATATGGTGTATAGTGGTACATAGTATAGAATGTGGTGTAGAGCTGTATAGTGGTAAATAGTATAGAATATGTTGTATAGTGGTACATAGTATATATTGTGGTGTAAAGCGTAATAATGGTAAATATTATAGAATGTGGTGTATAGTGGTACATAGTATAGAATATGGTGTATAGTGGTACATAGTATAGAATGTGGTGTATAGTGGTACATAGTATATAATATGGTGTATAGAGGTACATAGTATAGAATATGGTGTAAAGAGGTACTTAGTCTAGGATATGGTGTATAGTATTACATAGTCTAGAATATGGTGTATAGTGGATAGAGGTACATAGTATAGAATGTGATGTAGAGCTGTATAGTGGTACATAGAAAAGAATATGATGTATAATGGTACATAGTATAGAATGTGGTGTAGAGCTGTATAATGGTACATAGTATTGAATTTGGTATAGAACTGTATAGTGGTACATAGTATAGAATATGGTGTATAGTGGAACACAGTATAGAATATGGTGTATAGAGGTACATAGTTTAGAATATGGTGTGTTTAGTGGTACATAGTATAGAATACGGTGTATAGTGGTACATAGTATAGAATATGGTGTATTGTGATACATAGTATAGAATATGGTGTATAGTGGTACATAGTATAGAATATGGTGTATAGATTTACATAGTATAGAATTTGGTGTATAGAGAAACATAGTATAGAATGTGGTGTAGAGATGTATAGTGGTACATTGTATAGAATTTGGTGTATTGTGGTACATTGTATAGAATGTGGTGTAGAGCTGTATAGTGGTACATAGTATAGAATGTGGTGTATAGAGGAACATAGTATAGAATGTGGTGTAGAGCTGTATAGTGGAACATAGTATAGAGTGTGGTGTATAGTGGTATATAGTATAGAATGTGTTATAAAGCTGTACAATGGTACATAGTATAGAATGTGGTGTATAGTGGTACATAGTATAGAATATAGTGTATAGTGGTACATAGTATAGAATATGGTGTATAGTGGTACATAGTATAGAATGTGGTGTATAGTGGTACATAGTATAGAATATAGTGTATAGTGGTACATAGTATAGAATATGGTGTATAGTGGTACATAGTATAGAATATGGTGTATAGTGGTACATAGTATAGAATATGGTGTAGTGCTGTATAGTGGTACATAGTATAGAATATGGTGTACTGTGGTACATTGTGTAGAATATGGTGTATAGAGGTACGTAGTATAGAATATGGTGTATAGTGGTACATAGTATAGAATGTGGTATAGCGGTACATAGTATAGAATGTGGTGTATAGATGTATATGGTTTAGAGCTGTATAGTGGTACATAGTATAGAATGTGGTGTATAGTAGTACATAGTATAGAATATGGTGTAGAGCTGTATAGTGGTACATAGTATAGAATGTGGTGTAGAGCTGTATAGTGGTACATAGTATAGAATATGGTGTATAGTAGTACATAGTATAGAATGTGTTGTAGAGCTGTATTTTGGTACATAGTATAGAATATGTTGTATAATGGTAAATAGTATAGAATATGGTGTACAGTGGTACATAGTATAGAATATGGTGTAGTGTTGTATAGTGGTACAAAGTATACAATATGGTGTAGAGCTGTATTGTGGTACATATTATAGAATATGGTGTATAGTGGTACATAGTATAGAATATGTTATATAGAGGTACATAGTATAGAATTTGGTGTAGAGATGTATAGTGGTGCATAGTATAGAGTATTGTGTATAGTGATACATAGCATATAATATGGTGTAGAGCTGTATAGTGGTGCAGAGTGTAGAATATGGTGTATAGTGCTACATAGTATAGAATATGATATATAGTGTCATATAGTATAGAATGTGGTGTAGAGCTGTATAGTGGTACATAGTATAGAATATGGTGTATAGTGGTACATAGTATAGAATATGGTGTTGAGCTGTATAGTGGTACATAGTAGAGAATATGGTGTAGTGTTGTTTAGTGGGACATAGTATAGAATATGGTGTAGAGCTGTATTGTGGTACATAGTATAGAATATGGTGTATAGTGGTACATAGAATAGAATATGGTCTATAGAGGTACATAGTATAAAATATGGTGTATTAGTGGAACATAGTATAGAATATGGTGTACTGTGGTACATTGTGTAGAATATGGTGTATAGAGGTACGTAGTATAGAATATGGTGTATAGAGGTACATAGTCCAGATTATTGTGTACAATGGTACATAGTATAGAATGTGGTGTATAGTGGTACATAGTGGTACATAGTATAGAATGTGGTGTAGTGGTACATAGTATAGAATGTGGTGTATAGAGGTATATGGTGTAGAGCTGTATAGTGGTACATAGTATAGAATGTGGTGTATAGCAGTACATAGTATTGAATATGGTGTAGAGCTGTATAGTGGTACATAGTATAGAATGTGGTGTAGAGCTGTATAGTGGTACATAGTATAAAATATGGTGTATAGTGGTACATAGTATAGAATATGGTGTATAGTAGTACATAGTATAGAATATGGTGTAGAGCTGTATAGTGGTACATAGTATAGAATATGGTGTAGTGTTATATAGTGGTACATAGTATAGAAAATAGTGTAGAGCTGTATTGTGGTACATAGTATAGAATATGGTGCATAGCGGTACATAGTAAAGAAAATGGTGTAAAGAGGTACATAGTATGGAATACGGTGTATAGTTGTACATAGTATAGAATATGGTGTATTGTGGTACATTGTATAGAATATGGTATATAGAGGTACAAAGTACAGAATATGGTGTATAGTGGTACATAGTATAGAATGTGGTGTATAGTGGTACATAGTATAGAATTTGGTGTAGAGCTGTATAGTGGTACATAGTATAGAATATGTTGTATAGTGGTACATAGTATAGAATTTGGTGTAGAGCTGTATAGTGGTACATAGTATAGAATATGTTGTATAGTGGTACATAGTATAGAATGTGGTGTATAGTGGTACATAGTATAGAATGTGGTGTATAGTGGTATATAGTATAGAATATAGTGTACAGAGGTACATATTATAGAATGTGGTGTAGAGCTGTATAGTGGTAAATAGTATAGAATATGTTTTATAGTGGTACATAGTATAGATTGTGATGTAAAGCTGTATAATGGTACATAGTATAGAATGTGGTGTATAGTTGTACATAGTATAGAATATGGTGTATAGTGGTACATAGTATAGAATGTGGTGTAGAGCTGTATAGTGGTAAATAGTATAGAATATGTTGTATAGTGGTACATAGTATATATTGTGGTGTAAAGCGTAATAATGGTAAATATTATAGAATGTGGTGTATAGTGGTACATAGTATAGAATATGGTGTATAGTGGTACATAGTATAGAATGTGGTGTATAGTGGTACATAGTATATAATATGGTGTATAGAGGTACATAGTATAGAATATGGTGTAAAGAGGTACTTAGTCTAGGATATGGTGTATAGTATTACATAGTCTAGAATATGGTGTATAGTGGATAGAGGTACATAGTATAGAATGTGATGTAGAGCTGTATAGTGGTACATAGAAAAGAATATGATGTATAATGGTACATAGTATAGAATGTGGTGTAGAGCTGTATAATGGTACATAGTATTGAATTTGGTATAGAACTGTATAGTGGTACATAGTATAGAATATGGTGTATAGTGGAACACAGTATAGAATATGGTGTATAGAGGTACATAGTTTAGAATATGGTGTGTTTAGTGGTACATAGTATAGAATACAGTGTATAGTGGTACATAGTATAGAATATGGTGTATTGTGATACATAGTATAGAAAATGGTGTATAGAGGTACATAGTTTAGAATATGGTGTATAGATTTACATAGTATAGAATTTGGTGTATAGAGAAACATAGTATAGAATGTGGTGTAGAGATGTATAGTGGTACATTGTATAGAATTTGGTGTATTGTGGTACATTGTATAGAATGTGGTGTAGAGCTGTATAGTGGTACATAGTATAGAATGTGGTGTATAGAGGAACATAGTATAGAATGTGGTGTAGAGCTGTATAGTGGAACATAGTATAGAGTGTGGTGTATAGTGGTATATAGTATAGAATGTGTTATAAAGCTGTACAATGGTACATAGTATAGAATGTGGTGTATAGTGGTACATAGTATAGAATATAGTGTATAGTGGTACATAGTATAGAATATGGTGTATAGTGGTACATAGTATAGAATGTGGTGTATAGTGGTACATAGTATAGAATATAGTGTATAGTGGTACATAGTATAGAATATGGTGTATAGTGGTACATAGTATAGAATATGGTGTATAGTGGTACATAGTATAGAATATGGTGTAGTGCTGTATAGTGGTACATAGTATAGAATATGGTGTACTGTGGTACATTGTGTAGAATATGGTGTATAGAGGTACGTAGTATAGAATATGGTGTATAGTGGTACATAGTATAGAATGTGGTATAGCGGTACATAGTATAGAATGTGGTGTATAGATGTATATGGTTTAGAGCTGTATAGTGGTACATAGTATAGAATGTGGTGTATAGTAGTACATAGTATAGAATATGGTGTAGAGCTGTATAGTGGTACATAGTATAGAATGTGGTGTAGAGCTGTATAGTGGTACATAGTATAGAATATGGTGTATAGTAGTACATAGTATAGAATGTGTTGTAGAGCTGTATTTTGGTACATAGTATAGAATATGTTGTATAATGGTAAATAGTATAGAATATGGTGTACAGTGGTACATAGTATAGAATATGGTGTAGTGTTGTATAGTGGTACAAAGTATACAATATGGTGTAGAGCTGTATTGTGGTACATATTATAGAATATGGTGTATAGTGGTACATAGTATAGAATATGTTATATAGAGGTACATAGTATAGAATTTGGTGTAGAGATGTATAGTGGTGCATAGTATAGAGTATTGTGTATAGTGATACATAGCATATAATATGGTGTAGAGCTGTATAGTGGTGCAGAGTGTAGAATATGGTGTATAGTGCTACATAGTATAGAATATGATATATAGTGTCATATAGTATAGAATGTGGTGTAGAGCTGTATAGTGGTACATAGTATAGAATATGGTGTATAGTGGTACATAGTATAGAATATGGTGTTGAGCTGTATAGTGGTACATAGTAGAGAATATGGTGTAGTGTTGTTTAGTGGGACATAGTATAGAATATGGTGTAGAGCTGTATTGTGGTACATAGTATAGAATATGGTGTATAGTGGTACATAGAATAGAATATGGTCTATAGAGGTACATAGTATAAAATATGGTGTATTAGTGGAACATAGTATAGAATATGGTGTACTGTGGTACATTGTGTAGAATATGGTGTATAGAGGTACGTAGTATAGAATATGGTGTATAGAGGTACATAGTCCAGATTATTGTGTACAATGGTACATAGTATAGAATGTGGTGTATAGTGGTACATAGTGGTACATAGTATAGAATGTGGTGTAGTGGTACATAGTATAGAATGTGGTGTATAGAGGTATATGGTGTAGAGCTGTATAGTGGTACATAGTATAGAATGTGGTGTATAGCAGTACATAGTATTGAATATGGTGTAGAGCTGTATAGTGGTACATAGTATAGAATGTGGTGTAGAGCTGTATAGTGGTACATAGTATAAAATATGGTGTATAGTGGTACATAGTATAGAATATGGTGTATAGTAGTACATAGTATAGAATATGGTGTAGAGCTGTATAGTGGTACATAGTATAGAATATGGTGTAGTGTTATATAGTGGTACATAGTATAGAAAATAGTGTAGAGCTGTATTGTGGTACATAGTATAGAATATGGTGCATAGCGGTACATAGTAAAGAAAATGGTGTAAAGAGGTACATAGTATGGAATACGGTGTATAGTTGTACATAGTATAGAATATGGTGTATTGTGGTACATTGTATAGAATATGGTATATAGAGGTACAAAGTACAGAATATGGTGTATAGTGGTACATAGTATAGAATGTGGTGTATAGTGGTACATAGTATAGAATTTGGTGTAGAGCTGTATAGTGGTACATAGTATAGAATATGTTGTATAGTGGTACATAGTATAGAATTTGGTGTAGAGCTGTATAGTGGTACATAGTATAGAATATGTTGTATAGTGGTACATAGTATAGAATGTGGTGTATAGTGGTACATAGTATAGAATGTGGTGTATAGTGGTATATAGTATAGAATATAGTGTACAGAGGTACATATTATAGAATGTGGTGTAGAGCTGTATAGTGGTAAATAGTATAGAATATGTTTTATAGTGGTACATAGTATAGATTGTGATGTAAAGCTGTATAATGGTACATAGTATAGAATGTGGTGTATAGTTGTACATAGTATAGAATATGGTGTATAGTGGTACATAGTATAGAATGTGGTGTAGAGCTGTATAGTGGTAAATAGTATAGAATATGTTGTATAGTGGTACATAGTATATATTGTGGTGTAAAGCGTAATAATGGTAAATATTATAGAATGTGGTGTATAGTGGTACATAGTATAGAATATGGTGTATAGTGGTACATAGTATAGAATGTGGTGTATAGTGGTACATAGTATATAATATGGTGTATAGAGGTACATAGTATAGAATATGGTGTAAAGAGGTACTTAGTCTAGGATATGGTGTATAGTATTACATAGTCTAGAATATGGTGTATAGTGGATAGAGGTACATAGTATAGAATGTGATGTAGAGCTGTATAGTGGTACATAGAAAAGAATATGATGTATAATGGTACATAGTATAGAATGTGGTGTAGAGCTGTATAATGGTACATAGTATTGAATTTGGTATAGAACTGTATAGTGGTACATAGTATAGAATATGGTGTATAGTGGAACACAGTATAGAATATGGTGTATAGAGGTACATAGTTTAGAATATGGTGTGTTTAGTGGTACATAGTATAGAATACAGTGTATAGTGGTACATAGTATAGAATATGGTGTATTGTGATACATAGTATAGAAAATGGTGTATAGAGGTACATAGTTTAGAATATGGTGTATAGATTTACATAGTATAGAATTTGGTGTATAGAGAAACATAGTATAGAATGTGGTGTAGAGATGTATAGTGGTACATTGTATAGAATTTGGTGTATTGTGGTACATTGTATAGAATGTGGTGTAGAGCTGTATAGTGGTACATAGTATAGAATGTGGTGTATAGAGGAACATAGTATAGAATGTGGTGTAGAGCTGTATAGTGGAACATAGTATAGAGTGTGGTGTATAGTGGTATATAGTATAGAATGTGTTATAAAGCTGTACAATGGTACATAGTATAGAATGTGGTGTATAGTGGTACATAGTATAGAATATAGTGTATAGTGGTACATAGTATAGAATATGGTGTATAGTGGTACATAGTATAGAATGTGGTGTATAGTGGTACATAGTATAGAATATAGTGTATAGTGGTACATAGTATAGAATATGGTGTATAGTGGTACATAGTATAGAATATGGTGTATAGTGGTACATAGTATAGAATATGGTGTAGTGCTGTATAGTGGTACATAGTATAGAATATGGTGTACTGTGGTACATTGTGTAGAATATGGTGTATAGAGGTACGTAGTATAGAATATGGTGTATAGTGGTACATAGTATAGAATGTGGTATAGCGGTACATAGTATAGAATGTGGTGTATAGATGTATATGGTTTAGAGCTGTATAGTGGTACATAGTATAGAATGTGGTGTATAGTAGTACATAGTATAGAATATGGTGTAGAGCTGTATAGTGGTACATAGTATAGAATGTGGTGTAGAGCTGTATAGTGGTACATAGTATAGAATATGGTGTATAGTAGTACATAGTATAGAATGTGTTGTAGAGCTGTATTTTGGTACATAGTATAGAATATGTTGTATAATGGTAAATAGTATAGAATATGGTGTACAGTGGTACATAGTATAGAATATGGTGTAGTGTTGTATAGTGGTACAAAGTATACAATATGGTGTAGAGCTGTATTGTGGTACATATTATAGAATATGGTGTATAGTGGTACATAGTATAGAATATGTTATATAGAGGTACATAGTATAGAATTTGGTGTAGAGATGTATAGTGGTGCATAGTATAGAGTATTGTGTATAGTGATACATAGCATATAATATGGTGTAGAGCTGTATAGTGGTGCAGAGTGTAGAATATGGTGTATAGTGCTACATAGTATAGAATATGATATATAGTGTCATATAGTATAGAATGTGGTGTAGAGCTGTATAGTGGTACATAGTATAGAATATGGTGTATAGTGGTACATAGTATAGAATATGGTGTATAGAGGTTCATAGTCCAGATTATGGTGTACAATGGTACATAGTATAGAATGTGGTGTATAGTGGTACATAGTGGTACATAGTATAGAATGTGGTGTAGTGGTACATAGAATAGAATGTGGTGTATAGAGGTATATGGTGTAGAGCTGTATAGTGGTACATATTATAGAATGTGGTGTATAGCAGCTCTACATCACATTCTATACTATGTACCTCTATCCACTATACACCATATTCTAGACTATGTAACACTATACACCATATCCTAGACTAAGTACCTCTTTACACCATATTCTATACTATGTACCTCTATACACCATATTATATACTATGTACCACTATACACCACATTCTATACTATGTACCACTATACACCATATTCTATACTTTGTACCACTATACAACATATTCTATACTATTTACCACTATACAGCTCTACACCACATTCTATACTATGTACCACTATACACCATATTCTATACTATGTACCACTATACACCACATTCTATACTATGTACCATTGTACAGCTTTATACCACATTCTATACTATATACCACTATACACCACACTCTATACTATGTTCCACTATACAGCTCTACACCACATTCTATACTATGTTCCTCTATACACCACATTCTATACTATGTACCACTATACAGCTCTACACCACATTCTATACAATGTACCACAATACACCAAATTCTATACTATGTACCACTATACATCTCTACACCACATTCTATACTATGTTTCTCTATACACCAAATTCTATACTATGTACCTCGATACACCATATTCTATACTATGTACCACTATACACCATATTCTATACTATTTATCACAATATACCATATTCTATACTATGTACCACTATACACCGTATTCTATACTATGTTCCACTATACAGCTCTACACCATATTCTATACTATTTACTACTATACACCATATTCTGTACTATGTACCACTATACACCACATTCTATACTATGTACCACTATACAGCTCTACACCGTATTCAATACTATGTACTGCTATACACCACATTCTATAATATGTACCACTATACAGCTCTACACCATATACCTCTATACACCACATTCTATTCTATGTACCACTACACCACATTCTATACTATGTACCACTATGTACCACTATACACCACATTCTATACTATGTACCATTGTACACCATAATCTGGACTATGAACCTCTATACACCATATTCTATACTATGTACCACTATACACCATATTCTATACTATGTACCACTATACAGCTCTACACCACATTCTATACTATATGACACTATATATCATATTCTATACTATGTAGCACTATACACCATATTCTACACTCTGCACCACTATACAGCTCTACACCATATTATATGCTATGTATCACTATACACAATACTCTATACTATGCACCACTATACATCTCTACACCAAATTCTATACTATGTACCTCTATATAACATATTCTATACTATGTACCACTATACACCATATTCTATAATATGTACCACAATACAGCTCTACACCATATTGTATACTTTGTACCACTATACAACACTACACCATATTCTATACTATGTACCACTGTACACCATATTCTATACTATTTACCATTATACAACATATTCTATACTATGTACCAAAATACAGCTCTACAACACATTCTATACTATGTACTACTATACACCATATTCTATACTATGTACCACTATACAGCTCTACACCACATTCTATACTATGTACCACTATACAGCTCTACACCATATTCTATACTATGTACTACTATACACCACATTCTATACTATGTACCACTATACAGCTCTAAACTATACATCTATACACCACCATTCTATACTATGTACCGCTATACCACATTCTATACTATGTACCCACTATACACCATATTCTATACTACGTACCTCTATACACCATATTCTACACAATGTACCACAGTACACCATATTCTATACTATGTACCACTATACAGCACTACACCATATTCTATACTATGTACCACTATACACCATATTCTATACTATGTACCACTATACACCATATTCTATACTATGTACCACTATACACTATATTCTATACTATGTACCACTATACACCACATTCTATACTATGTACCACTATACACCATATTCTATACTATGTACCACTATACACTATATTCCTATACTATGTACCACTATACACCACATTCTATACTATGTACCATTGTACAGCTTTATAACACATTCTATACTATATACCACTATACACCACACTCTATACTATGTTCCACTATACAGCTCTACACCACATTCTATACTATGTTCCTCTATACACCACATTCTATACTATGTACCACTATACAGCTCTACACCACATTCTATACAATGTACCACAATACACCAAATTCTATACAATGTACCACTATACATCTCTACACCACATTCTATACTATGTTTCTCTATACACCAAATTCTATACTATGTAAATCTATACACCATATCTAAACTATGTACCTCTATACACCATATTCTATACTATGTATCACAATACACCATATTCTATACTATGTACCACTATACACCGTATTCTATACTATGTACCACTAAACACACCATATTCTAAACTATGTACCTCTATACACCATATTCTATACTGTGTTCCACTATACACCATATTCTATACTATGTACCACTATACAGTTCTATACCAAATTCAATACTATGTTACCATTATACAGCTCTACACCACATTCTATACTATGTACCATTATACATCATATTCTTTTCTATGTACCACTATACAGCTCTACATCACATTCTATACTATGTACCTCTATCCACTATACACCATATTCTAGACTATGTAATACTATACACCATATCCTAGACTAAGTACCTCTTTACACCATATTCTATACTATGTACCTCTATACACCATATTATATACTATGTACCACTATACACCACATTCTATACTATGTACCACTATACACCATATTCTATACTATGTACCACTATACACCACATTCTATAATATTACCATTATTACGCTTTACACCACAATATATACTATGTACCACTATACAACATATTCTATACTATTTACCACTATACAGCTCTACACCACATTCTATACTATGTACCACTATACACCATATTCTATACTATGTACAACTATACACCACATTCTATACTATGTACCATTATACAGCTTTACATCACAATCTATACTATGTACCACTATAAAACATATTCTATACTATTTACCACTATACAGCTCTACACCACATTCTATAATATGTACCTCTGTACACTATATTCTATACTATATACCACTATACACCACATTCTATACTATGTACCACTATACACCACATTCTATACTATGTACCACTATACAACATATTCTATACTATGTACCACTATACAGCTCTACACCAAATTCTATACTATGTACCACTATACAACATATTCTATACTATGTACCACTATACAGCTCTACACCAAATTCTATACTATGTACCACTATACACCACATTCTATACTATGTACCACTATACACCATATTCTATACTTTGTACCTCTATATACCATATTCTATACAATGTACCACAATACACCATATTCTATACTATGTACAACTATACACCGTATTCCATACTATGTACCTCTTTACACCATTTTCTTTACTATGTACCGCTATGCACCATATTCTATACTATGTACCACAATACAGCTCTACACTATTTTCTATACTATGTACCACTATATAACACTACACCATATTCTATACTATGTACCACTATACAGCTCTACACCATATCTATACTATGTACTACTATACACCATATTCTATACTATGTACCACTATACACCATATTTTATACTATGTACCACTATACAGCTCTACACCACATTCTATACTATGTACCACTATACAGCTCTACACCATATTCAATACTATGTACTGCTATACACCACATTCTATACTATGTACCACTATACAGCTCTACACCATATACCTCTATACACCACATTCCTATACTATGTACCACTACACCACCATTCTATACTATGTACCACTATGTACCACTATACACCACATTCTATACTATGTACCATTGTACACAATAATCTGGACTATGTACCTCTATACACCATATTCTATACTACGTACCTCTATACACCATATTCTACACAATGTACCACAGTACACCATATTCTATACTATGTTCCACTAATACACCATATTTTATACTATGTACCTCTATAGACCATATTCTATTCTATGTACCACTATACACCATATTCTATACTATGTACCACAATACAGCTCTACACCATATTCTATACTATGTCCCACTAAACAACACTACACCATATTCTCTACTATGTACCACTATACAGCTCAACACCATATTCTATACTATGTACCACTATACACCATATTCTATACTATGTACCACTATACAGCTCTACACCACATTCTATACTATATGACACTATATATCATATTCTATACTATGTAGCACTATACACCATATTCTACACTCTGCACCACTATACAGCTCTACACCATATTATATGCTATGTATCACTATACACAATACTCTATACTATGCACCACTATACATCTCTACACCAAATTCTATACTATGTACCTCTATATAACATATTCTATACTATGTACCACTATACACCATATTCTATAATATGTACCACAATACAGCTCTACACCATATTGTATACTTTGTACCACTATACAACACTACACCATATTCTATACTATGTACCACTGTACACCATATTCTATACTATTTACCATTATACAACATATTCTATACTATGTACCAAAATACAGCTCTACAACACATTCTATACTATGTACTACTATACACCATATTCTATACTATGTACCACTAAACAGCTCTACACCACATTCTATACTATGTACCACTATACAGCTCTACACCATATTCTATACTATGTACTACTATACACCACATTCTATACTATGTACCACTATACAGCTCTAAACCATATACATCTATACACCACATTCTATACTATGTACCGCTATACCACATTCTATACTATGTACCACTATACACCATATTCTATACTACGTACCTCTATACACCATATTCTACACAATGTACCACCGTACACCATATTCTATACTATGTACCACTATACAGCACTACACCATATTCTATACTATGTACCACTATACACCATATTCTATACTATGTACCACTATACACCATATTCTATACTATGTACCACTATACACTATATTCTATACTATGTACCACTATACACCACATTCTATACTATGTACCACTATACACCATATTCTATACTATGTACCACTATACACTATATTCTATACTATGTACCACTATACACCACATTCTATACTATGTACCATTGTACAGCTTTATAACACATTCTATACTATATACCACTATACACCACACTCTATACTATGTTCCACTATACAGCTCTACACCACATTCTATACTATGTTCCTCTATACACCACATTCTATACTATGTACCACTATACAGCTCTACACCACATTCTATACAATGTACCACAATACACCAAATTCTATACAATGTACCACTATACATCTCTACACCACATTCTATACTATGTTTCTCTATACACCAAATTCTATACTATGTAAATCTATACACCATATTCTATACTATGTACCACTATACACCATATTCTATACTATTTATCACAATATACCATATTCTATACTATGTACCACTATACACCGTATTCTATACTATGTTCCACTATACAGCTCTACACCATATTCTATACTATTTACTACTATACACCATATTCTGTACTATGTACCACTATACACCACATTCTATACTATGTACCACTATACAGCTCTACACCGTATTCAATACTATGTACTGCTATACACCACATTCTATAATATGTACCACTATACAGCTCTACACCATATACCTCTATACACCACATTCTATTCTATGTACCACTACACCACATTCTATACTATGTACCACTATGTACCACTATACACCACATTCTATACTATGTACCATTGTACACCATAATCTGGACTATGAACCTCTATACACCATATTCTATACTATGTACCACTATACACCATATTCTATACTATGTACCACTATACAGCTCTACACCACATTCTATACTATATGACACTATATATCATATTCTATACTATGTAGCACTATACACCATATTCTACACTCTGCACCACTATACAGCTCTACACCATATTATATGCTATGTATCACTATACACAATACTCTATACTATGCACCACTATACATCTCTACACCAAATTCTATACTATGTACCTCTATATAACATATTCTATACTATGTACCACTATACACCATATTCTATAATATGTACCACAATACAGCTCTACACCATATTGTATACTTTGTACCACTATACAACACTACACCATATTCTATACTATGTACCACTGTACACCATATTCTATACTATTTACCATTATACAACATATTCTATACTATGTACCAAAATACAGCTCTACAACACATTCTATACTATGTACTACTATACACCATATTCTATACTATGTACCACTATACAGCTCTACACCACATTCTATACTATGTACCACTATACAGCTCTACACCATATTCTATACTATGTACTACTATACACCACATTCTATACTATGTACCACTATACAGCTCTAAACCATATACATCTATACACCACATTCTATACTATGTACCGCTATACCACATTCTATACTATGTACCACTATACACCATATTCTATACTACGTACCTCTATACACCATATTCTACACAATGTACCACAGTACACCATATTCTATACTATGTACCACTATACAGCACTACACCATATTCTATACTATGTACCACTATACACCATATTCTATACTATGTACCACTATACACCATATTCTATACTATGTACCACTATACACTATATTCTATACTATGTACCACTATACACCACATTCTATACTATGTACCACTATACACCATATTCTATACTATGTACCACTATACACTATATTCTATACTATGTACCACTATACACCACATTCTATACTATGTACCATTGTACAGCTTTATAACACATTCTATACTATATACCACTATACACCACACTCTATACTATGTTCCACTATACAGCTCTACACCACATTCTATACTATGTTCCTCTATACACCACATTCTATACTATGTACCACTATACAGCTCTACACCACATTCTATACAATGTACCACAATACACCAAATTCTATACAATGTACCACTATACATCTCTACACCACATTCTATACTATGTTTCTCTATACACCAAATTCTATACTATGTAAATCTATACACCATATTCTAAACTATGTACCTCTATACACCATATTCTATACTATGTATCACAATACACCATATTCTATACTATGTACCACTATACACCGTATTCTATACTATGTACCACTAAACACACCATATTCTAAACTATGTACCTCTATACACCATATTCTATACTGTGTTCCACTATACACCATATTCTATACTATGTACCACTATACAGTTCTATACCAAATTCAATACTATGTACCATTATACAGCTCTACACCACATTCTATACTATGTACCATTATACATCATATTCTTTTCTATGTACCACTATACAGCTCTACATCACATTCTATACTATGTACCTCTATCCACTATACACCATATTCTAGACTATGTAATACTATACACCATATCCTAGACTAAGTACCTCTTTACACCATATTCTATACTATGTACCTCTATACACCATATTATATACTATGTACCACTATACACCACATTCTATACTATGTACCACTATACACCATATTCTATACTATGTACCACTATACACCACATTCTATAATATTTACCATTATTACGCTTTACACCACAATATATACTATGTACCACTATACAACATATTCTATACTATTTACCACTATACAGCTCTACACCACATTCTATACTATGTACCACTATACACCATATTCTATACTATGTACAACTATACACCACATTCTATACTATGTACCATTATACAGCTTTACATCACAATCTATACTATGTACCACTATAAAACATATTCTATACTATTTACCACTATACAGCTCTACACCACATTCTATAATATGTACCTCTGTACACTATATTCTATACTATATACCACTATACACCACATTCTATACTATGTACCACTATACACCACATTCTATACTATGTACCACTATACAACATATTCTATACTATGTACCACTATACAGCTCTACACCAAATTCTATACTATGTACCACTATACAACATATTCTATACTATGTACCACTATACAGCTCTACACCAAATTCTATACTATGTACCACTATACACCACATTCTATACTATGTACCACTATACACCATATTCTATACTTTGTACCTCTATATACCATATTCTATACAATGTACCACAATACACCATATTCTATACTATGTACAACTATACACCGTATTCCATACTATGTACCTCTTTACACCATTTTCTTTACTATGTACCGCTATGCACCATATTCTATACTATGTACCACAATACAGCTCTACACTATTTTCTATACTATGTACCACTATATAACACTACACCATATTCTATACTATGTACCACTATACAGCTCTACACCATATTCTATACTATGTACTACTATACACCATATTCTATACTATGTACCACTATACACCATATTTTATACTATGTACCACTATACAGCTCTACACCACATTCTATACTATGTACCACTATACAGCTCTACACCATATTCAATACTATGTACTGCTATACACCACATTCTATACTATGTACCACTATACAGCTCTACACCATATACCTCTATACACCACATTCTATACTATGTACCACTACACCACATTCTATACTATGTACCACTATGTACCACTATACACCACATTCTATACTATGTACCATTGTACACAATAATCTGGACTATGTACCTCTATACACCATATTCTATACTACGTACCTCTATACACCATATTCTACACAATGTACCACAGTACACCATATTCTATACTATGTTCCACTAATACACCATATTTTATACTATGTACCTCTATAGACCATATTCTATTCTATGTACCACTATACACCATATTCTATACTATGTACCACAATACAGCTCTACACCATATTCTATACTATGTCCCACTAAACAACACTACACCATATTCTCTACTATGTACCACTATACAGCTCAACACCATATTCTATACTATGTACCACTATACACCATATTCTATACTATGTACCACTATACAGCTCTACACCACATTCTATACTATATGACACTATATATCATATTCTATACTATGTAGCACTATACACCATATTCTACACTCTGCACCACTATACAGCTCTACACCATATTATATGCTATGTATCACTATACACAATACTCTATACTATGCACCACTATACATCTCTACACCAAATTCTATACTATGTACCTCTATATAACATATTCTATACTATGTACCACTATACACCATATTCTATAATATGTACCACAATACAGCTCTACACCATATTGTATACTTTGTACCACTATACAACACTACACCATATTCTATACTATGTACCACTGTACACCATATTCTATACTATTTACCATTATACAACATATTCTATACTATGTACCAAAATACAGCTCTACAACACATTCTATACTATGTACTACTATACACCATATTCTATACTATGTACCACTAAACAGCTCTACACCACATTCTATACTATGTACCACTATACAGCTCTACACCATATTCTATACTATGTACTACTATACACCACATTCTATACTATGTACCACTATACAGCTCTAAACCATATACATCTATACACCACATTCTATACTATGTACCGCTATACCACATTCTATACTATGTACCACTATACACCATATTCTATACTACGTACCTCTATACACCATATTCTACACAATGTACCACCGTACACCATATTCTATACTATGTACCACTATACAGCACTACACCATATTCTATACTATGTACCACTATACACCATATTCTATACTATGTACCACTATACACCATATTCTATACTATGTACCACTATACACTATATTCTATACTATGTACCACTATACACCACATTCTATACTATGTACCACTATACACCATATTCTATACTATGTACCACTATACACTATATTCTATACTATGTACCACTATACACCACATTCTATACTATGTACCATTGTACAGCTTTATAACACATTCTATACTATATACCACTATACACCACACTCTATACTATGTTCCACTATACAGCTCTACACCACATTCTATACTATGTTCCTCTATACACCACATTCTATACTATGTACCACTATACAGCTCTACACCACATTCTATACAATGTACCACAATACACCAAATTCTATACAATGTACCACTATACATCTCTACACCACATTCTATACTATGTTTCTCTATACACCAAATTCTATACTATGTAAATCTATACACCATATTCTATACTATGTACCACTATACACCATATTCTATACTATGTATCACAATACACCATATTCTATACTATGTACCACTATACACCGTATTCTATACTATGTACCACTAAACACACCATATTCTAAACTATGTACCTCTATACACCATATTCTATACTGTGTTCCACTATACACCATATTCTATACTATGTACCACTATACAGTTCTATACCAAATTCAATACTATGTACCATTATACAGCTCTACACCACATTCTATACTATGTACCATTATACAGCTCTACACCACATTCTATACTATGTACCATTATACATCATATTCTTTTCTATGTACCACTATACAGCTCTACATCACATTCTATACTATGTACCTCTATCCACTATACACCATATTCTAGACTATGTAATACTATACACCATATCCTAGACTAAGTACCTCTTTACACCATATTCTATACTATGTACCTCTATACACCATATTATATACTATGTACCACTATACACCACATTCTATACTATGTACCACTATACACCATATTCTATACTATGTACCACTATTCACCACATTCTATAATATTTACCATTATTATGCTTTACACCACAATATATACTATGTACCACTATACAACATATTCTATACTATTTACCACTATACACCACATTCTATACTATGTACCACTATACAGCTCTACACCATATTTTATACTATAAACCGATATTCAGCTCTACACCATGTTCTATACTATATACCACTATACACCATATTCTATACTATGTACCACTATAAACAACATTCTATACTATGAACCACTATACACCATATTCTATACTATGTACCACTATACACCATATTCTATACTATATACCACTATACAACATATTCTAGACTATGTACCACTTTACACCATATTCTACACTATATACCACTTAACAGCTCTACCCCATATTCTATGCCATGTACCACTATACAGCTCTGTACCACATTCTCTGCTATGGACCACTATACAGCTCTACACCAAATTCTATACAATGTACCACTATACACCTCATTCTATACTATGTACCACTATACACCATATTCTGTACTATGTACCTCTATACACCATATTCTATACAATTTACCACAATACACCATATTCTATACTATATACCACTATACACCATATTCTATACTATGTACCTATATACACCATATTCTATACTATGTACCACTATACACCATATTCTATACTATGTACCACTATACAGCTCTACACCAAATTCTATACTATATACCACTATACACCATATTCTATACTATGTACCACTATACAGCTCTTCACCATACACCAGTATACACCACATTCTACATATGTACCACTACACCACATTCTATACTATGTACCACTATGTACCACTATACACCACATTCTATACTATGTACCACTATACCCCATTTTCTATACTATGTACGACTATACAGCTCTACACCATATTCTATACTATGTACCACTATACACTATATTCTATACGATGTACCACTATATAGCTCTACACCACATTCTATACTATATACCACTATACTCCACATTCTAGGCTATGTACTAATATACTCCATATTCTATACTATGTACCTCTATACACCATAATCTATACTATATACCACTATACACCACATCCTATACTATGTACCATTATACAGCTCTTACCACATTCTATACTATGTACCACTATACACGATATTCTATACTATTTACGTCTATACACCATATTCTATACTATATACCACTTTTAACCATATTCTATACAATGTACCACTATACACCATATTCTATATGATATACAACTATACAGCTCTACCCCATATTCTGTACTATGTATATACCACTATACACCATATTCTATACTATGAACCACTATACAGCTCTACACCATATTCTATACTATTTACCACTATACGCCATATTCTATACTATGTACCACAATAAACCTCTACACTATATTCTATGCTATGTACCACTATACAGCTCTATACCACATTCTATACTATGTACAACTGTACAGGTCTACACTATATTCTATACTTAATACTACTATAGACCACATTCTATACTAAGTACCTCTATACACCATATTCTATAGTATGTAGCATATACACCACATTCTATACTATGTACCACTATACAGCTCTACACCATATTCTATACTATGTACCACTATACACCATATTCTATACTATATACCACTATACACCACATCCTATACTATGTACCATTATACAGCTCTTCACCACATTCTATACTATGTACCACTATACACCATATTCAATACTATTTACCTCTATACACCATATTCTATACTATATACCACTATTAACAATATTCTATATAATGTACCACTGTACACCATATTCGATACGATATACAACTATACAGTTCTACCCCATATTCTGTACTATGTATATACCACTATACACCATATTCTATACTATGTACCACTATACACCATATTCTATACTATGTACCTCTTTACACCATATTCTATACAATGTACCTCTATACACCATATTATATACAATGTACCACAATACACCGTATTCTATACTATGTACCACTATACACCATATTCCATACTATGTACCACTATACACCATATTCTATACTATGTACCACTATACACCATATTCTATACTATGTACTACATTACAGATCTACACCATATTCTATACTATGTACCACTATACACCATATTCTATACTATGTACCATTATACACCATATTCTATACTATGTACCACTATACAGCTCTACAACACATTCTATACTATGTACCTCTATACACCATATTCAAGACTATGTACCACTATACAGCTCTAGACCACATTCTATACTATGTACCACTACACCACATTGTATACTATGTACCACTTTGTACCACTATACACCACATTCTATACTATGTACCCTTATACCCAATATTCTATTCTATGTACCTCTATACACCATATTCTATACTATATACCACTATACACCATATTCTATACGATGTACCACTATACAGCTCTACACCACATTCTATACTATATACCACTACACACCACATTCTAGACTATGTACCATTATACAGCTCTTCACCACATTCTATACTATGTACCTCTATACACCATAATCTATACTATTTACCACTATACACCATATTCTATACGATATACAACTATACAGCTCTACCCCATATTCTGTACTATGTATCACTATACAGCTCTACACCATATTCTATAATATGTTCCACTATACACCATATTCTATACTATGTACCACTATTCACCATATTCTATACTATGTACCACTATACAGCTCTACAAAACATTCTATACTATGTAACACTATACACCATATTCAATACTATGTACCACTATACAGCTCAACACCACATTCTATACTATGTACCACTATACAGCTCTACACCACATTCTATACTATGTACCACTATACCACATTCTATACTATGTACCACTATACACCATATTCTATACTATGTACCTCTTTACACCATATTCTATACAATGTACCACAATACACCATATTCTATACTATGTACCACTATACACCGTTTTCCATACTATGTACCACTATACACCATATTTTATACTATGTACCTCTATACACCATATTCTATACTATGTACCACTATACACCATATTCTATACTATGTACCACAATACAGCTCTACACCATATTCTATACTAAGTACCACTATACAGCTCTACAACATATTCTATACTATGTACCACTATACACCATATTCTATACTATGTACCACTATATACAGTTCTACAACACATTCTATACTATGTACCTCTACACACCATATTCTACATTATGTACCACTCTACAGCTCTACACCACATTCTATACTATCTACCACTATACAGCTCTACACCATATTCTATACAATGTACTACTATACACCACATTCTATACTATGTACCACTATACAGCTCTACACCATACACCACTATACACCACATTCTACATATGTACCACTACACCACATTCTATACTATGTACCACTATGTACCACTATACACCACATTCTATACTATGTACCACTATACCCCATATTCTATACTATGTACCTCTATACACCATATTCTATACGATGTACCACTATACAGCTCTATACCACATTCTATACTATATACCACTATACTCCACATTCTAGACTATGTACTACTATACACCATATTCTAAACTATGTACCTCTATACACCATATTCTATACTATATACCACTATACACCACATCCTATACTTTGTACCATTATACAGCTCTTCACCACATTCTATACTTAGTACCACTATGCACCATATTCTATACTATTTACCTCTATACACCATATTGTATACTATATACCATTATTAACCATATTCTATACAATGTACCACTATACACCATATTCTATATGATATACAACTATACAGCTCTACCCCATATTCTGTACTATGTATATACCACTATACACCATATTCTATACTATATACCACTATACACCACATCCTATACTATGTACCATTATACAGCTCTTCACCACAATCTATACTATGTACCACTGTACAACATATTCTATACTATTTACCACTATACAGCTCTACACCACATTCTATAATATGTACCTCTATACACCATATTCTATACTATGTACCACTATACAGCTCTACACCAAATTCTATACTATGTACCACTATACACCACATTCTATACTATGTACCACTATACACCATATTCTATACTATGTACAACGTTACAACGTATTCCATACTATGTACCTCTATACACCATTTTCTATACTATGTACCTCTATACACCATATTCTATACTATGTACCACAATACAGCTCTACACTATTTTCTATACTATGTACCGCTATACAACACTACACCATATTCTATACTATGTACCACTGTACAGCTCTACACCATATTCTATACTATGTACTACTATACACCATATTCTATACTATGTACCACTATACACCATATTTTATACTATGTACCACTATACAGCTCTACACCACATTCTATACTATGTACCACTATACAGCTCTACACCGTATTCTATACTATGTACTACTATACACCACATTCTATACTATGTACCACTATACAGCTCTACACCATATACCACTATACACCACATTCTATTCTATGTACCACTATGTACCACTATACACCACATTCTATACTATGTACCACTGTACACCATAATCTGGACTATGTACCTCTATACACCATATTCTATACTATGCACCACTATACACCATATTCTATACTATGTACCACTATACAGCTCTACACCACATTCTATACTATATAACACTATATATCATATTCTATACTATGTAGCACTATACAGCATATTCTACACTCTGCACCACTATACAGCTCTACACCATATTCTATGCTATGTATCACTATACACAATACTCTATACTATGCACCACTATACAGCTCTACACCAAATTCTATACTATGTACCTCTATATACCATATGCTATACTATGTACCACTATACACCATATTCTATAATATGTACCACAATACAGCTCTACACTATATTCTATACTTTGTACCACTATACAACACTACACCATATTCTATACTATGTACCACTATACAGCTCAACACCATATTCTATACTATGTACCACTATACACCATATTCTATACTATTTAACACTATACAACATATTCTATACTATGTACCACTAAACAGCTCTACAACACATTCTATACTATGTACTACTATACACCATATTCTATACTATGAACCACTATACAGCTCTACACCACATTCTATACTATGTACCACTATACAGCTCTACACCGTATTCTATACTATGTACTACTATACACCACATATCTTACTATGTACCACTATACAGCTCTAAACCATATACAACTATACACCACATTCTATACTATGTACCACTATACCACATTCTATACTATGTACCACTATACACCATATTCTATACTTTGTACCTCTATACACCATATTCTATACTATGTAGCACAATACACCATATTCTATACTATGTACCACTATACACAGTATTCCATACTATGTACCACTATACACCATATTTTATACTATGTACCTCTATAGACCATATTCTATACTATATACAGCTCTACACCATATTCTATAGACCACTATACAGCTCTACACCATATTCTATACTATGTACCACTATACAGCTCTACACCATTTTCTATGCTATGTACCACTATACACCACATTCTATGTTATGTACCACTCTACATAGTATAGAATGTGGTATAGTGGTACATAGTATAGAATGTGGTGTATAGTTGTATATGGTTTAGAGCTGTATAGTGGTACATAGTAAGATATGTGGTGTATAGTAGTACATAGTATAGAATATGGTGTAGAGCTGTATAGTGGTACATAGTATAGAATGTGGTGTAGAGCTGTATAGTGGTACATAGTATAGAATATGTTGTATAGTGTTAAATAGTATAGAATATGGTGTATAGTGGTACATAGTATAGAATATGGTGTTGAGCTGTATAGTGGTACATAGTATAGAATATGGTGTAGTGTTGTATAGTGGTACAAAGTATAGAATATAGTGTAGAGCTGTATTGTGGTACATATTATAGAATATGGTGTATAGTGGTACATAGTATAGCATATGGTATATAGAGGTACATAGTATAGAATTTGGTGTAGAGCTGTATAGTGGTGCATAGTATAGAGTATTGTGTATAGTCATACATAGCATAGAATATGGTGTAGAGCTGTATAGTGGTGCAGAGTGTAGAATATGTTGTATAGTGCTACATAGTATAGAATATGATATATAGTGTTATATAGTATAGAATGTGGTGTAGAGCTGTATAGTGGTACATAGTATAGAATATGGTGTATAGTGGTGCATAGTATAGAATATGGTGTATAGAGGTACATAGTCCAGATTATGGTGTACAGTGGTACATAGTATAGAATGTGGTGTATAGTGGTACATAGTGGTACATAGTATAGAATGTGGTGTAGTGGTACATAGAATAGAATGTGGTGTATAGTGGTATATGGTGTAGAGCTGTATAGTGGTACATAGTATAGAATGTGGTGTATAGTAGTACATAGTATAGAATATGGTGTAGAGCTGTATAGTGGTACATAGTATAGAATGTGGTGTAGAGCTGTATAGTGGTACATAGTATAAAATATGGTGTATAGTGGTACATAGTATAGAATATGGTGTATAGTAGTACATAGTATAGAATATGGTGTAGCGCTGTATAGTGGTACATAGTATAGAATATGGTGTAGTGTTGTATAGTGGTACATAGTATAGAAAATAGTGTAGAGCTGTATTGTGGTACATAGTATAGAATATGGTGTATAGAGGTACATAGTATAGAAAATGGTGTATAGAGGTACATAGTATGGAATACGGTGTATCGTTGTACATAGTTTAGAATATGGTGTATAGTGGTACATAGTATAGAATGTGGTGTATAGTGGTACATAGTATAGAATTTGGTGTAGAGCTGTATAGTGGTACATAGTATAGAATATGGTGTATAGAGGTACATATTATAGAATGTGGTGTAGAGCTGTATAGTGGTAAATAGTATAGAATATGTTGTACAGTGGTACATAGTATAGATTGTGGTGTAAAGCTGTATAATGGTACATAGTATAGAATGTGGTGAATAGTGGTACATAGTATAGAATGTGGTGTATAGTGGTATATAGTATATAATATAGTGTATAGAGGTACATAGTATATAATATGGTGTATAGAGGTACATAGTATAGAATATATACACTATACACCATATTCTACACTCCGCACCACTATACAGATCTACACCATATTCTATGCTTTGTATCTCAATACACAATACTCTATACTATGCACCACTATACAGCTCTACACCTTATTCTATACTATGTACCTCTATATACCATATTCTATACTATGTACCACTATACACCATATTCTATAATATGTACCACAATACAGCTCTACACCATATTCTATACTATGTACCACTATACAACACTACACCATATTCTATACTATGTACCACTATACAGCTCTTCACCATATTCTATACTATGTACCACTATACACCATATTCTATACTATGTACCACTATACACCGTATTCCATACTATGTACCACTATACACCATATTCTATACTATTTACCTCTATACACCATATTCTAAACTATATACCACTATACACCATATTCTATACTATATACCACTATACACAATATTCTATACTATGTACCACTATACACCAAATTCTATACTATGTACCACAATACAGCTCTTCACCATATTCTATACTATGTACCACTATACACCATATTCTATACTATGTACCACTATACACCATATTCTACAATACGAACCACTATACAACTCTACACTACATTCTATACTATGTAAGACTATACAGCTCTACACCGTATTCTATACAATGTACTACTATACACCATATTCTATACTATGTACCACTATAAACCTCTACACTATATTCTATGCTATGTACCACTATACAGCTCTACACCACATTCTATACTATGTAAGACTATACAGCTCTACACCGTATTCTATACAATGTACAACTATACACCACATACTATACTATGTACCACTATACAGCTCTACACCATTCAACACTATACACCATATTCTATACTATTTACCACTACACCACATTCTATACTATGTACCAATATGTACCACTATACACCACATTCTATACTATGTACCACTATACCCCATAATCTATTCTATGTACCTCTAGACACCATATTCTATACTATGTACCACTATACACCATATCCTATACGATGTACCACTATACAGCTCTACACCACATTCTATACTATGTACCACTATACACCATAATCTATACTATTTACCTCTATACACCATATTCTATACTATATACCACTATTAACCATATTCTATACAATGTACCACTATACACCATATTCTATACGATATACAACTATACAGCTCTACCCCATATTCTGTACTATGTATATACCACTATACACCATATTCTATACTATGAACCAATATACAGCTCTACACCATATTCTATACTATTTACCACTATACACCATATTCTATACTATGTACCACTATAAACCTCTACACTATATTCTATGCTATGTACCACTATACAGCTCTATACCACACTCTTTACTATGTACAACTGTACAGCTCTACACCATATTCTATACTATATTCTACTATAGACCACATTCTATGCTAAGTACCTCTATACTCCATATTCTATAGTATGTAGCACTATACACAACATTCTATACTATGTACCACTATACACCATATTCTATACTTTGTACCACTATTCAGCTCTACAGCACATTCTATACTTTGTACCGCTATACATCATATACTATGTACCACTATACACCATATTCTAGACTATGTAATACTAAACACCATATTCTAGACGATGTACCTCTACACACCATATTCTATACTATGTACCTCTATACACCATATTATATACTATGTACCACTATACACCAACATTCTATACAATGTACTACACCATATTCTATACTATGTACCACTATACAACATATTCTATACTATTTATAACTATACAGCTCTACACCACATTCTATACTATGTACCTCTATACACCATATTCTATACTATGTACCACTATACAGCTCTACACCAAATTCTTAACTATGTACCACTATATAACATATTCTATACTATGTGCCTCCATACACTATATTCTATACTATGTACCACTATACACCACATTCTATACTATGTACCACTATACTCCATATTCTATACTATGTACCTCTATACACCATTTTCTATACTATGTACCACTATACAGCTCTACACCACAATCGATACTATGTACCACTATACAGCTCTACACCACATTCTATACTATGTACCGCTATACACCAAATTCTATACTATGTACCACTATACACCATATTCTATACTATGTACCACTATACATCATATTCTATACTATGTACCATTATACAGCTTTACACCACAATCTATACTATGTACCACAATACAACATATTCTATACTATTTACCACTATACAGCTCTACACCACATTCTATACTATGTACCTCTATACACCATATTCTATACACCATTTTCTATACTATGTACCACTATACAGCTCTACACCACAATCAATACTATGTACCACTATACAGCTCTACACCACATTCTATACTATGTACCGCTATACACCAAATTCTATACTATGTACCACTATACACCATATTCTATACTATGTACCACTATACATCATATTCTATACTATGTACCATTATACAGCTTTACACCACAATCTATACTATGTACCACAATACAACACATTCTATACTATTTACCACTCTACAGCTCTACACCACATTCTATACTATGTACCTCTATACACCATATTTTATACTATGTACCACTATACAGCTCTACACCACATTCTATACTATGTACCACTATACAGCTCTACACCGTATTCTATACTATGTACTACTATACACCACATTCTATACAATGTACCACAATACAGCTCTACACCATACACCACTATACACCACTTTCTACATATGTACCACCACACCACATTCTATACTATGTACCACTATGTACCACTATACACCACATTCTATACTATGTACCACTATACCCCATATTCTATACTATGTACCTCTATACACCATATTCTATACTATGTACCACTATACACCATATTCTATACGATGTACCACTATATAGCTCTACACCACATTCTATACTATATACCACTATACTCCACATTATAGACTATGTACTACTATACACCATATTCTATACTATGTACCTCTATACACCATAATCTATACTATATACCACTATACACCACATCCTATACTATGTACCATTATACAGCTCTTCACCACATTCTATACTATGTACCACTACACCATTCTCTATACTATTTACCTCTATACACCATATTCTATACTATATACCACTATTAACCATATTCTATACAATGTACCACTATACACCATATTCTATACGATATACAACTGTACAGCTCTACCCCATATTCTGTACTATGTATATACCACTATACACCATATCCTATTGTATGAACCACTATACAGCTCTACACCATATTCTATGCTATGTACCACTATACAGCTCTATACCACATTCTATACTATGTACAACTGTACAGGTCTACACTATATTCTATACTTAATACTACTATAGACCACATTCTATACTAAGTACCTCTATACACCATATTCTATAGTATGTAGCACTATACACCACATTCTATACTATGTACCACTATACAGCTCTACACCATATTCTATACTATGTACCACTATACACCATATCCTATACTATGTACCACTATACACCACATCCTATACTATATACCATTATACAGCTCTTCACCACATTCTATACTATGTACCACTATACACCATATTCTATACTATTTACCTATATACACCATATTCTATACTATATACCACTATACAGCTCTACCCCATATTCTGTACTATGTATATACCACTATACACCATATTCTATACTATGAACCACTATACAGCTCTACACCATATTCTATACTATTTACCACTATACACCATATTCTATACTATGTACCACTATAAACCTCTACACTATATTCTATGCTATGTACCACTATACAGCATATTCTATACTAAGTACCTCTATGCACCATATTCTATAGTATGTAGCACTATACACAACATTCTATACTATGTACCACTATACAGCTCTACACCATATTCTATACTATGTACCACTATACACCATATTCTATACTATGTACCACTATTCTGCTCTACACCACATTCTATACTATGTACCACTATACACCACATTCTATACTATGTACCACTATACACCATATTCTAGACTATGTAATACTATACACCATATTCTAGACTATGTACCTCTATACACCATATTCTATACTATGTACCTCTCTACACCATATTATATACTATGTACCATTATAAAGCTTTACACCACAATCTATACTATGTACCACTATAAAACATATTCTCTACTATTTACCACTATACAGCTCTACACCATATTCTATAATATGTACCACAATACAGCTGTACACCATATTCTATACTTTGTACCACTATACAACACTACACCATATTCTATACTATGTACCACTATACAGCTCAACACCATATTCTATACTATGTAACACTATACACCATATTCTATACTATTTAACACTATACAACATATTCTATACTATGTACCACTAAACAGCACTACAACACATTCTATACTATATACTACTATACACCATATTCTATACTATGAACCACTATACAGCTCTACACCACATTCTATACTATGTACCACTATACAGCTCTACACCGTATTCTATACTATGTACTACTATACACCACATTCTATACTATGTACCACTATACAGCTCTAAACCAGATACAACTATACACCACATTCTATACTATGTACCACTATACCACATTCTATACTATGTACCACTATACACCATATTCTATACTTTGTACCTCTATACACCATATTCTATACAATGTACCACAATTCACCATATTCTATACTATGTACCACTATACACCATATTTTATACTATGTACCTCTATAGACCATATTCTATACTATGTACCACTATACACCATATTCTATACTATGTACCACAATACAGCTCTACACCATATTCTATACTATGTCCCACTATACAACACTACACCATGTTCTATACTATGTACCACTATACAGCTCAACACCATATTCTATACTATGTACCACTATACACCATATTCTATACTATGTACCACTATACAGCTCTACAATACATTCTATACTATGTACCTCTACACACCATATTCTATACGATGTACCACTATACAGCTCTACACCACATTCTATACTATGTACCACTAAACAGCTCTACACCGTATTCTATAATATGTACTACTATACACCACATTCTATACAATGTACCACAATACAGCTCTACACCATACACCACTATACACCACATTCTACATATGTACCACTACACCACATTCTATACTATGTACCACTATGTACCACTATACACCACATTCTATACTATGTACCACTATACCCCATATTCTATACTATGTACCTCTATACACCATATTCTATACTATGTACCACTATACACCATATTCTATACGATGTACCACTATATAGCTCTACACCACATTCAATACTATATACCACTATACTCCACATTCTAGACTATGTACTACTATACACCATATTCTATACTATGTACCTCTATACACCATAATCTATACTATATACCACTATACACCACATCCTATACTATGTACCATTATACAGCTCTTCACCACATTCTATACTATGTACCACTATACACCATATTCTATACTATTTACCTCTATACACCATATTCTATACTATATACCACTATTAACCATATTCTATACAATGTACCAATATACACCATATTTTATACGATATACAACTATACAGCTCTACCCCATATTCTGTACTATGTATATACCACTATACACCATATTCTATACTATGAACCACTATAAACCTCTACACTATATTCTATGCTATGTACCACTATACAGCTCTATACCACATTCTATACTATGTACAACTGTACAGGTCTACACTACTAGAGCTGTTTAGTGGTACATAGTATAGAATATGTTGTATAGTGTTAAATAGTATAGAATATGGTGTACAGTGGTACATAGTATAGAATATGGTGTTGAGCTGTATAGTGGTACATAGTATAGAATATGGTGTATTGTTGTATAGTGGTACAAAGTATATAATATGGTGTAGAGCTGTATTGTGGTACATATTATAGAATATGGTGTATAGTGGTACATAGTATAGCATATGGTATATAGAGGTACATAGTATAGAATTTGGTGTAGAGCTGTATAGTGGTGCATAGTATAGAGTATTGTGTATAGTGATACATAGCATAGAATATGGTGTAGAGCTGTATAGTGGTGCAGAGTGTAGAATATGCTGTATAGTGCTACATAGTATAGAATATGATATATAGTGTTATATAGTATAGAATGTGGTGTAGAGCTGTATAGTGGTACATAGTATAGAATATGGTGTATAGTGGTGCATAGTATAGAATATGGTGTATAGAGGTACATAGTCCAGATTATGGTGTACAGTGGTACATAGTAAAGAATGTGGTGTATAGTGGTACATAGTGGTACATAGTATAGAATGTGGTGTAGTGGTACATAGTATAGAATGTGGTGTATAGTGGTATATAGTATATAATATAGTGTATAGAGGTACATATTATAGAATGTGGTGTAGAGCTGTATAGTGGTAAATAGTAGAGAATATGTTTTATAGTGGTACATAGTATAGATTGTGGTGTAAAGCTTTATAATGGTACATAGTATAGAATGTGGTGTATAGTGGTACATAGTATAGAATATGGTGTATAGTGGTACATAGTATAGAATGTGGTGTAGAGCTGTATAGTGGTACATAGTATAGAATATGGTGTAGTGTTGTATAGTGGTACATAGTATAGAAAATAGTGTAGAGCTGTATTGTGGTACATAGTATAGAATATGGTGTATAGAGGTACATAGTATAGAAAATGGTGTATAGAGGTACATAGTATGGAATACGGTGTATAGTTGTACATAGTATAGAATATGGTGTATAGTGGTACATAGTATAGAATGTGGTGTATAGTGGTACATATAATAGAATGTGGTGTATAGTGGTACATAGTATAGAATGAGGTGTAGAGCAGAATAGTGGTACATAGTATAGAATATGGTGTATAGTGGTACATAGTATAGAATATGGTGTAGAGCTGTATAGTGGTACATAGTATAGAATATGGTGTATAGTGGTACATAGTATAGAATGTGGTGTAGAGCTGTATAGTGGTAGATAGTATAGAATATGGTGTAGTGTTGTATAGTGGTACATAGTATAGAAAATAGTGTAGAGCTGTATTGTGGTACATAGTATAGAATATGGTGTATAGAGGTACATAGTATAGAAAATGGTGTATAGAGGTACATAGTATGGAATACGGTGTATAGTTGTACATAGTATAGAATATGGTGTATAGTGGTACATAGTATAGAATGTGGTGTATAGTAGTACATAGTATAGAATTTGGTGTAGAGCTGTATAGTGGTACATAGTATAGAATATGGTGTATAGAGGTACATATTATAGAATGTGGTGTAGAGCTGTATAGTGGTAAATAGTATAGAATATGTTGTACAGTGGTACATAGTATAGATTGTGGTGTAAAGCTGTATAATGGTACATAGTATAGAATGTGGTGAATAGTGGTACATAGTATAGAATGTGGTGTATAGTGGTATATAGTATATAATATAGTGTATAGAGGTACATATTATAGAATGTGGTGTAGAGCTGTATAGTGGTAAATAGTAGAGAATATGTTTTATAGTGGTACATAGTATAGATTGTGGTGTAAAGCTTTATAATGGTACATAGTATAGAATGTGGTGTATAGTGGTACATAGTATAGAATATGGTGTATAGTGGTACATAGTATAGAATGTGGTGTAGAGCTGTATAGTGGTACATAGTATAGAATATGGTGTAGTGTTGTATAGTGGTACATAGTATAGAAAATAGTGTAGAGCTGTATTGTGGTACATAGTATAGAATATGGTGTATAGAGGTACATAGTATAGAAAATGGTGTATAGAGGTACATAGTATGGAATACGGTGTATAGTTGTACATAGTATAGAATATGGTGTATAGTGGTACATAGTATAGAATGTGGTGTATAGTGGTACATATAATAGAATGTGGTGTATAGTGGTACATAGTATAGAATGAGGTGTAGAGCAGAATAGTGGTACATAGTATAGAATATGGTGTATAGTGGTACATAGTATAGAATATGGTGTAGAGCTGTATAGTGGTACATAGTATAGAATGTTGAGTATAGTACTACATACTATAGAATATGGTGTATAGAGGTAATTAGTATAGAATATGCTGTATAGTGGTACATAGCATAGAATATAGTGTAGAGGTTTATAGTGGTACATAGTATAGAATATGGTGTATAGTGGTAAATAGTATAGAATATGGTGTAGAGCTGTATAGTGGTTCATAGTATAGAATATGGTGTATAGTGGTATATACATAGTACAGAATATGGGGTAGAGCTGTATAGTTGTATATCGTATAGAATATGGTGTATAGTGGTATATTGTATAGAATATTGTTAATAGTGGTATATAGTATAGAATATGGTGTATATAGGTAAATAGTATAGAATATGGTGTATAGTGGTACATAGTATAGAATGTGGTGAAGAGCTGTATAATGGTATATAGTATAAGATGTGGTGTATAGTGGTACATAGTATAGGATATGGTGTATAGTGGTACATAGTATAGAATATGGTGTAGAGCTCTATAGTGGTACATAGTATAGAATGTGGTGTATAGTGCTACATACTATAGAATATGGTGTATAGAGGTACTTAGTATAGAATGTGGTCTATAGTAGTATTAAGTATAGAATATAGTGTAGACCTGTACAGTTGTACATAGTATAGAATGTGGTATAGAGCTGTATAGTGGTACATAGCATAGAATATAGTGTAGAGGTTTATAGTGGTTCATAGTATAGAATATGGTGTATAGTGGTATATACATAGTACAGAATATGGGGTAGAGCTGTATAGTTGTATATCGTATAGAATATGGTGTATATTGGTACATTGTATAGAATATGGTTAATAGTGGTATATAGTATAGAATATGGTGTATAGAGGTAAATAGTATAGAATATGGTGTATAGTGGTACATAGTATAGAATGTGGTGAAGAGCTGTATAATGGTACATAGTATAGGATGTGGTGTATAGTGGTATATAGTATAGATTATGGTGTATAGAGGTACATAGTATAGAATGTGGTGAAGAGCTGTATAATGGTACATAGTCTAGAATGTGGAGTATAGTGGTATATAGTATTGAATGTGGTGTAGAGCTATATAGTGGTACATCGTATAGAATATGGTGTATAGTGGTACATAGTATAGAAAATGGTGTATAGAGGTACATAGTATAGAATATGGGGTATAGTGGTACATAGTATAGAATGTGGTGTATAGTGGTACATAGTGGTACATAGTATAGAATGTGGTGTAGTGGTACATATGTAGAATGTGGTGTATAGTGGTGTATGGTGTAGAGCTGTATTGTGGTACATTGTATAGAATGTGGTGTATAGTAGTACATATTATAGAATACGGTGTAGAGCTGTATAGTGGTACATAGTATAGAATGTGGTGTAGAGCTGTATAGTGGTACATCGTATAGAATATGGTGTGTAGAGGTACATAGTATAGAATGTGTTGTAGAGCTGTATAGTGGTACATAGTATAGAATATGGTGTATAGTGGTACATAGTATAGAATATGGTGTTGAGCTGTATAGTGGTACATAGTATAGAACATGGTGTAGTGTTGTATAGTGGGACATAGTATAGAATATGGTGTAGAGCTGTATTGTGGTACATAGTATAGAATATGGTGTATAGTGGTACATAGTATAGAATATGGTCTATAGAGGTACATAGTATAAAATATGGTGTATAGTGGTACATAGTATGGAATACGGTGTATAGTGGTACATAGTATAGAATATGGTGAATTGTGGTACATTGTATAGAATATGGTGTATAGAGGTACAAAGTATAGAATATGGTGTATAGTGGTACATAGTATAGAATGTAGTATAGTGGTACATAGTATAGAATGTGGTGTATAGTTGTATCTGGTTTAGAGCTGTATAGTGGTACATAGTATAGAATGTGGTGTATAGTAGTACATAGTATAGAATACGGTGTAGAGCTGTATAGTGGTACATAGTATAGAATGTGGTGTAGAGCTGTATAGTGGTTCATAGTATAGAATATGGTGTATAGTATTATATAGTATAGAATGTGTTGTAGTGCTGTTTAGTGGTACATAGTATAGAATATGTTGTATAGTGTTAAATAGTATAGAATATGGTGTATAGTGTTACATAGTATAGAATATGGTGTTGAGCTGTATAGTGGTACATAGTATAGAATATGGTGTAGTGTTGTATAGTGGTACAAAGTATAGAATATGGTGTACAGCTGTATTGTGGTACATATTATAGAATATGGTGTAGAGCTGTATAGTGGTAAATAGTAGAGAATATGTTTTATAGTGGTACATAGTATAGATTGTGGTGTAAAGCTTTATAATGGTACATAGTATAGAATGTGGTGTATAGTGGTACATAGTATAGAATATGGTGTATAGTGGTACATAGTATAGAATGTGGTGTAGAGCTGTATAGTGGTACATAGTATAGAATATGGTGTAGTGTTGTATAGTGGTACATAGTATAGAAAATAGTGTAGAGCTGTATTGTGGTACATAGTATAGAATATGGTGTATAGAGGTACATAGTATAGAAAATGGTGTATAGAGGTACATAGTATGGAATACGTTGTATAGTTGTACATAGTATAGAATATGGTGTATAGTGGTACATAGTATAGAATGTGGTGTATAGTGGTACATATAATAGAATGTGGTGTATAGTGGTACATAGTATAGAATGAGGTGTAGAGCAGAATAGTGGTACATAGTATAGAATATGGTGTATAGTGGTACATAGTATAGAATATGGTGTAGAGCTGTATAGTGGTACATAGTATAGAATGTTGAGTATAGTACTACATACTATAGAATATGGTGTATAGAGGTAATTAGTATAGAATATGCTGTATAGTGGTACATAGCATAGAATATAGTGTAGAGGTTTATAGTGGTACATAGTATAGAATATGGTGTATAGTGGTAAATAGTATAGAATATGGTGTAGAGCTGTATAGTGGTTCATAGTATAGAATATGGTGTATAGTGGTATATACATAGTACAGAATATGGGGTAGAGCTGTATAGTTGTATATCGTATAGAATATGGTGTATAGTGGTATATTGTATAGAATATTGTTAATAGTGGTATATAGTATAGAATATGGTGTATATAGGTAAATAGTATAGAATATGGTGTATAGTGGTACATAGTATAGAATGTGGTGAAGAGCTGTATAATGGTATATAGTATAAGATGTGGTGTATAGTGGTACATAGTATAGGATATGGTGTATAGTGGTACATAGTATAGAATATGGTGTAGAGCTCTATAGTGGTACATAGTATAGAATGTGGTGTATAGTGCTACATACTATAGAATATGGTGTATAGAGGTACTTAGTATAGAATGTGGTCTATAGTAGTATTAAGTATAGAATATAGTGTAGACCTGTACAGTTGTACATAGTATAGAATGTGGTATAGAGCTGTATAGTGGTACATAGCATAGAATATAGTGTAGAGGTTTATAGTGGTTCATAGTATAGAATATGGTGTATAGTGGTATATACATAGTACAGAATATGGGGTAGAGCTGTATAGTTGTATATCGTATAGAATATGGTGTATATTGGTACATTGTATAGAATATGGTTAATAGTGGTATATAGTATAGAATATGGTGTATAGAGGTAAATAGTATAGAATATGGTGTATAGTGGTACATAGTATAGAATGTGGTGAAGAGCTGTATAATGGTACATAGTATAGGATGTGGTGTATAGTGGTATATAGTATAGATTATGGTGTATAGAGGTACATAGTATAGAATGTGGTGAAGAGCTGTATAATGGTACATAGTCTAGAATGTGGAGTATAGTGGTATATAGTATTGAATGTGGTGTAGAGCTATATAGTGGTACATCGTATAGAATATGGTGTATAGTGGTACATAGTATAGAAAATGGTGTATAGAGGTACATAGTATAGAATATGGGGTATAGTGGTACATAGTATAGAATGTGGTGTATAGTGGTACATAGTGGTACATAGTATAGAATGTGGTGTAGTGGTACATATGTAGAATGTGGTGTATAGTGGTGTATGGTGTAGAGCTGTATTGTGGTACATTGTATAGAATGTGGTGTATAGTAGTACATATTATAGAATACGGTGTAGAGCTGTATAGTGGTACATAGTATAGAATGTGGTGTAGAGCTGTATAGTGGTACATCGTATAGAATATGGTGTGTAGAGGTACATAGTATAGAATGTGTTGTAGAGCTGTATAGTGGTACATAGTATAGAATATGGTGTATAGTGGTACATAGTATAGAATATGGTGTTGAGCTGTATAGTGGTACATAGTATAGAACATGGTGTAGTGTTGTATAGTGGGACATAGTATAGAATATGGTGTAGAGCTGTATTGTGGTACATAGTATAGAATATGGTGTATAGTGGTACATAGTATAGAATATGGTCTATAGAGGTACATAGTATAAAATATGGTGTATAGTGGTACATAGTATGGAATACGGTGTATAGTGGTACATAGTATAGAATATGGTGAATTGTGGTACATTGTATAGAAAATGGTGTATAGAGGTACAAAGTATAGAATATGGTGTATAGTGGTACATAGTATAGAATGTAGTATAGTGGTACATAGTATAGAATGTGGTGTATAGTTGTATCTGGTTTAGAGCTGTATAGTGGTACATAGTATAGAATGTGGTGTATAGTAGTACATAGTATAGAATACGGTGTAGAGCTGTATAGTGGTACATAGTATAGAATGTGGTGTAGAGCTGTATAGTGGTTCATAGTATAGAATATGGTGTATAGTATTATATAGTATAGAATGTGTTGTAGTGCTGTTTAGTGGTACATAGTATAGAATATGTTGTATAGTGTTAAATAGTATAGAATATGGTGTATAGTGTTACATAGTATAGAATATGGTGTTGAGCTGTATAGTGGTACATAGTATAGAATATGGTGTAGTGTTGTATAGTGGTACAAAGTATAGAATATGGTGTACAGCTGTATTGTGGTACATATTATAGAATATGGTGTAGAGCTGTATAGTGGTAAATAGTAGAGAATATGTTTTATAGTGGTACATAGTATAGATTGTGGTGTAAAGCTTTATAATGGTACATAGTATAGAATGTGGTGTATAGTGGTACATAGTATAGAATATGGTGTATAGTGGTACATAGTATAGAATGTGGTGTAGAGCTGTATAGTGGTACATAGTATAGAATATGGTGTAGTGTTGTATAGTGGTACATAGTATAGAAAATAGTGTAGAGCTGTATTGTGGTACATAGTATAGAATATGGTGTATAGAGGTACATAGTATAGAAAATGGTGTATAGAGGTACATAGTATGGAATACGTTGTATAGTTGTACATAGTATAGAATATGGTGTATAGTGGTACATAGTATAGAATGTGGTGTATAGTGGTACATATAATAGAATGTGGTGTATAGTGGTACATAGTATAGAATGAGGTGTAGAGCAGAATAGTGGTACATAGTATAGAATATGGTGTATAGTGGTACATAGTATAGAATATGGTGTAGAGCTGTATAGTGGTACATAGTATAGAATGTTGAGTATAGTACTACATACTATAGAATATGGTGTATAGAGGTAATTAGTATAGAATATGCTGTATAGTGGTACATAGCATAGAATATAGTGTAGAGGTTTATAGTGGTACATAGTATAGAATATGGTGTATAGTGGTAAATAGTATAGAATATGGTGTAGAGCTGTATAGTGGTTCATAGTATAGAATATGGTGTATAGTGGTATATACATAGTACAGAATATGGGGTAGAGCTGTATAGTTGTATATCGTATAGAATATGGTGTATAGTGGTATATTGTATAGAATATTGTTAATAGTGGTATATAGTATAGAATATGGTGTATATAGGTAAATAGTATAGAATATGGTGTATAGTGGTACATAGTATAGAATGTGGTGAAGAGCTGTATAATGGTATATAGTATAAGATGTGGTGTATAGTGGTACATAGTATAGGATATGGTGTATAGTGGTACATAGTATAGAATATGGTGTAGAGCTCTATAGTGGTACATAGTATAGAATGTGGTGTATAGTGCTACATACTATAGAATATGGTGTATAGAGGTACTTAGTATAGAATGTGGTCTATAGTAGTTTTAAGTATAGAATATAGTGTAGACCTGTACAGTTGTACATAGTATAGAATGTGGTATAGAGCTGTATAGTGGTACATAGCATAGAATATAGTGTAGAGGTTTATAGTGGTTCATAGTATAGAATATGGTGTATAGTGGTATATACATAGTACAGAATATGGGGTAGAGCTGTATAGTTGTATATCGTATAGAATATGGTGTATATTGGTACATTGTATAGAATATGGTTAATAGTGGTATATAGTATAGAATATGGTGTATAGAGGTAAATAGTATAGAATATGGTGTATAGTGGTACATAGTATAGAATGTGGTGAAGAGCTGTATAATGGTACATAGTATAGGATGTGGTGTATAGTGGTATATAGTATAGATTATGGTGTATAGAGGTACATAGTATAGAATGTGGTGAAGAGCTGTATAATGGTACATAGTCTAGAATGTGGAGTATAGTGGTATATAGTATTGAATGTGGTGTAGAGCTATATAGTGGTACATCGTATTGAATATGGTGTATAGTGGTACATAGTATAGAATATGGTGTATAGAGGTACATAGTATAGAATATGGGGTATAGTGGTACATAGTATAGAATGTGGTGTATAGTGGTACATAGTGGTACATAGTATAGAATGTGGTGTAGTGGTACATATGTAGAATGTGGTGTATAGTGGTGTATGGTGTAGAGCTGTATTGTGGTACATTGTATAGAATGTGGTGTATAGTAGTACATATTATAGAATACGGTGTAGAGCTGTATAGTGGTACATAGTATAGAATGTGGTGTAGAGCTGTATAGTGGTACATCGTATAGAATATGGTGTGTAGAGGTACATAGTATAGAATGTGTTGTAGAGCTGTATAGTGGTACATAGTATAGAATATGGTGTATAGTGGTACATAGTATAGAATATGGTGTTGAGCTGTATAGTGGTACATAGTATAGAACATGGTGTAGTGTTGTATAGTGGGACATAGTATAGAATATGGTGTAGAGCTGTATTGTGGTACATAGTATAGAATATGGTGTATAGTGGTACATAGTATAGAATATGGTCTATAGAGGTACATAGTATAAAATATGGTGTATAGTGGTACATAGTATGGAATACGGTGTATAGTGGTACATAGTATAGAATATGGTGAATTGTGGTACATTGTATAGAATATGGTGTATAGAGGTACAAAGTATAGAATATGGTGTATAGTGGTACATAGTATAGAATGTGGTATAGTGGTACATAGTATAGAATGTGGTGTATAGTTGTATCTGGTTTAGAGCTGTATAGTGGTACATAGTATAGAATGTGGTGTATAGTAGTACATAGTATAGAATACGGTGTAGAGCTGTATAGTGGTACATAGTATAGAATGTGGTGTAGAGCTGTATAGTGGTTCATAGTATAGAATATGGTGTATAGTAGTATATAGTATAGAATGTGTTGTAGTGCTGTTTAGTGGTACATAGTATAGAATATGTTGTATAGTGTTAAATAGTATAGAATATGGTGTATAGTGTTACATAGTATAGAATATGGTGTTGAGCTGTATAGTGGTACATAGTATAGAATATGGTGTAGTGTTGTATAGTGGTACAAAGTATAGAATATGGTGTACAGCTGTATTATGGTACATAGTATAGAATGTGGTGTAGAGCTGTATAGTGGTTCATAGTATAGAATATGGTGTATAGTAGTATATAGTATAGAATGTGTTGTAGTGCTGTTTAGTGGTACATAGTATAGAATATGTTGTATAGTGTTAAATAGTATAGAATATGGTGTATAGTGTTACATAGTATAGAATATGGTGTTGAGCTGTATAGTGGTACATAGTATAGAATATGGTGTAGTGTTGTATAGTGGTACAAAGTATAGAATATGGTGTACAGCTGTATTATGGTACATATTATAGAATATGGTGTAGAGCTGTATAGTGGTAAATAGTAGAGAATATGTTTTATAGTGGTACATAGTATAGATTGTGGTGTAAAGCTTTATAATGGTACATAGTATATAATATGGTGTAGAGAGGTACATAGTCTAGAATATGGTGTATAGTATTACATAGTCTAGAATATGGTGTATAGTGGTACATAGTATAGAATGTGGTGTATAGTGGTACATAGTATAGAATGTGGTGTAGAGCAGAATAGTGGTTCATAGTATAAAATATGGTGTATAGTGGTACATAGTATAGAATATGGTGTAGAGCTGTATAGTGGTACATAGTATAGAATGTTGTGTATAGTGCTACATACTATAGAATATGGTGTAGAGCTGTATAGTGGTTCATAGTATAGAATATGGTGTATAGTGGTATATACATAGTACAGAATATGGGGTAGAGCTGTATAGTTGTATATCGTATAGAATATTGTGTATAGTGGTATATTGTATAGAATATTGTTAATAGTGGTATATAGTATAGAATATGGTGTATATAGGTAAATAGTATAGAATATGGTGTATAGTGGTACATAGTATAGAATGTGGTGAAGAGCTGTATAATGGTATATAGTATAGGATGTGGTGTATAGTGGTACATAGTATAGGATATGGTGTATAGTGGTACATAGTATAGAATATGGTGTAGAGCTGTATAGTGGTACATAGTATAGAATGTGGTGTATAGTGCTACATACTATAGAATATGGTGTATAGAGGTACTTAGTATAGAATGTGGTCTATAGTAGTATTAAGTATAGAATATAGTGTAGACCTGTACAGTTGTACATAGTATAGAATGTGGTATAGAGCTGTATAGTGGTACATAGCATAGAATATGGTGTAGAGCTGTATAGTGGTTCATACAATAGGATATGGTGTATAGTGGTATATACATAGTACAGAATATGGGGTAGAGCTGTACAGTTGTATATCGTATAGAATATGGTGTATAGTGGTACATTGTATAGAATATGGTTAATAGTGGTATATAGTATAGAATATGGTGTATAGAGGTAAATAGTATAGAATATGGTGTATAGTTGTACATAGTATAGAATGTGGTGAAGAGCTGTATAATGGTACATAGTATAGGATGTGGTGTATAGTGGTATATAGTATAGATTATGGTGTATAGAGGTACATAGTATAGAATATGGTGTATAGTAGTACATAGTCTAGAATGTGGAGTATAGTGGTATATAGTATAGAATGTGGTGTAGAGCTATATAGTGGTACATCATATAGAATATGGTGTATAGTGGTACATAGTATAGAATATGGTGTATAGAGGTACATAGTATAGAATATGGGGTATAGTGGTACATAGTATAGAATGTGGTGTATAGTGGTACATAGTGGTACATAGTATAGAATGTGGTGTGGTGGTACATATGTAGAAAGTGGTGTATAGTGGTGTATGGTGTAGAGCTGTATTGTGGTACATTGTATAGAATGTGGTGTATAGTAGTACATAGTATAGAATACGGTGTAGAGCTGTATAGTGGTACATAGTATAGAATGTGGTGTAGAGCTGTATAGTGGTACATAGTATAGAATATGGTGTGTAGAGGTACATAGTATAGAATGTGTTGTAGAGCTGTATAGTGGTACATAGTATAGAATATGGTGTAGTGGTACATAGTATAGAATATGGTGTAGTGTTGTATAGTGGGACATAGTATAGAATATGGTGTAGAGCTGTATATAGTATAGAATATGGTCTATAGAGGTACATAGTATAAAATATGGTGTATAGTGGTACATAGTATGGAATACTGTGTATAGTGGTACATAGTATAGAATATGGTGTATTGTGCTACATAGTATAGAATATGGTGTATAGAGGTACAAAGTATAGAATATGGTGTATAGTAGTACATAGTATAGAATGTGGTATAGTGGTACATAGTATAGAATGTGGTGTATAGTTGTATATGGTTTAGAGCTGTATAGTGGTACATAGTAAGATATGTGGTGTATAGTAGTACATAGTATAGAATACGGTGTAGAGCTGTATAGTGGTACATAGTATAGAATGTGGTGTAGAGCAGTATAGTGGTTCATAGTATAGAATATGGTGTATAGTAGTACATAGTATAGAATGTGTTGTAGAGCTGTTTAGTGGTACATAGTATAGAATATGTTGTATAGTGTTAAATAGTATAGAATATGGTGTATAGTGGTACATAGTATAGAATATGGTGTTGAGCTGTATAGTGGTACATAGTATAGAATATGGTGTAGTTTTGTATAGTGGCACAAAGTATAGAATATAGTGTAGAGCTGTATTGTGGTACATATTATAGAATATGGTGTATAGTGGTACATAGTATAGTATATGGTATATAGAGGTACATAGTATAGAATTTGGTGTAGAGCTGTATAGTGGTGCATAGTATAGAGTATTGTGTATAGTGATACATAGCATAGAATATGGTGTAGAGCTGTATAGTGGTGCAGAGTGTAGAATATGCTGTATAGTGCTACATAGTATAGAATATGATATATAGTGTTATATAGTATAGAATGTGGTGTAGAGCTGTATAGTGGTACATAGTATAGAATATGGTGTATAGTGGTGCATAGTATAGAATATGGTGTATAGAGGTACATAGTCCAGATTATGGTGTACAGTGGTACATAGTATAGAATGTGGTGTATAGTGGTACATAGTGGTACATAGTATAGAATGTGGTGTAGTGGTACATAGAATAGAATGTGGTGTATAGTGGTATATGGTGTAGAGCTGTATAGTGGTACATAGTATAGAATGTGGTGTATAGTAGTACATAGTATAGAATACGGTGTAGAGCTGTATAGTGGTACATAGTATAGAATGTGGTGTAGAGCTGTATAGTGGTACATAGTATAAAATATGGTGTATAGTGGTACATAGTATAGAATATGGTGTATAGTAGTACATAGTATAGAATATGGTGTAGAGCTGTATAGTGGTACATAGTATAGAATATGGTGTAGTGTTGTATAGCGGTACATAGTATAGAAAATAGTGTAGAGCTGTATTGTGGTACATAGTATAGAATATGGTGTATAGAGGTACATAGTATAGAAAATGGTGTATAGAGGTACATAGTATGGAATACGGTGTATCATTGTACATAGTATAGAATATGGTGTATAGTGGTACATAGTATAGAATGTGGTGTATAGTGGTACATAGTATAGAATTTGGTGTAGAGCTGTATAGTGGTACATAGTATAGAATATGGTGTATAGAGGTACATATTATAGAATGTGGTGTAGAGCTGTATAGTGGTAAATAGTATAGAATATGTTGTACAGTGGTACATAGTATAGATTGTGGTGAAGAGCTGTATAATGGTACATAGTATAGGATGTGGTGTATAGTGGTATATAGTATAGAATATGGTGTATAGTGGTATATACATAGTACAGAATATGGGGTAGAGCTGTATAGTTGTATATCATATAGAATATGGTGTATAGTGGTACATAGTATAGGATGTGGTGTATAGTGGTATATAGTATAGCATATGGTGTATAGAGGTACATAGTATAGAATATGGTGTATAGTAGTACATAGTCTAGAATGTGGAGTATAGTGGTATATAGTATAGAATGTGGTATAGAGCTGTATAGTGGTACATCGTATAGAATATGGTGTATAGAGTTACATAGTATAGAATATGGGGTATAGTGGTACATAGTATAGAATGTGGTGTATAGTGGTACATAGTGGTACATAGTATAGAATGTGGTGTAGTGGTACATATGTAGAATGTGGTGTATAGTGGTGTATGGTGTAGAGCTGTATAGTGGTACATAGTATAGAATGTGGTGTATAGTAGTACATTGTATAGAATATGGTGTAGAGCTGTATAGTGGTACATAGTATAGAATGTGGTGTAGAGCTGTAGAGTGGTACATAATGTAGAATATGGTGTGTAGAAGTACATAGTATAGAATGTGTTGTAGAACTGTATAGTGGTACATAGTATAGAATATGGTGTATAGTGGTACATAGTATAGAATATGTTGTAGAGCTGTATAGTGGTACTTAGTATAGAATATGGTGTAGAGCTGTATTGTGGTACATAGTATAGAATATGGTGTATAGTGGTACATAGTATAGAATATGGTGTATAGAGGTACATAGTATAAAATATGGTGTATAGTGGTACATAGTATGGAAAACGGTGTATAGTGGTACATAGTATAGAATATGGTGTATTGTGGTACATTGTATAGAATATGGTGTAAAGAGGTACATAGTATAGAATATGGTGTATAGTGGTACATAGTATAGAATGTGGTATAGTGGTACATAGTATAGAATGTGGTGTAGAGCTGTATAGTGGTACATAGTATAGAATGTGGTGTTGAGCTGTATAGTGGTACATAGTATTGAATATGGTGTATAGTGTTACATAGTATAGAATGTTTTGTAGAGCTGTATAGTGGTACATAGTATAGAATATGGTGTATAGTGGTACATAGTATAGAATATGGTGTATAGTGGAACATATTATAGAATATGGTGTAGAGCTGTATAGTGATACATAGTACAGAATATGGGGTAGAGCTGTATAGTTGTATATCGTATAGAATATGGTGTATAGTGGTAAATAGTATAGATTATGGTGTATAGAGGTACATAGTATAGAATGTGGTGAAGAGCTGTATAATGGTACATAGTCTAGAATGTGGTGTGTAGTGGTATATAGTATAGAATGTGGTGTAGAGCTGTATAGTGGTACATCGTATAGAATATGGTGTATAGTGGTATATAGTATAGAATATGGTGTATAGAGGTACATAGAATAGAATATTGGGTATAAGGTTACATAGTATAGAATGTGGTGTATAGTGGTACAAAGTGGTACATAGTATAGAATGTGGTGTAGTGGTACATAGTATAGAATGTGGTCTAGAGCTGTATAGTGGTACATAGTCTTGAATATGGTGTATAGAGGTACATAGTATAGAATGTGTTGTAGAGCTGTATAGTGGTACATAGTATAGAATATGGTGTATAATGGTACATAGTATAGAATATGGTGTATAGTGGTACATAGTATAGAATATGATGTAGATCTGTAATGTAGTACATAGTATAGAATATGGTGTATAGTGGTACATAGTATAGAATATGGTGTATAGTGGTACATAGTATGGAATATGGTGTATAGTGGTACATAGTATAGAATACGGTGTATTGTGGTACATTGTATAGAATATGGTGTATAGAGGTACATTGTATAGAATATGGTGTAAAGAGGTACATAGTATAGAATATGGTGTATAGTGGTACATAGTATAGAATGTGGTATAGTGGTACATAGTATAGAATGTGGTGTAGAGCTGTATAGTGGTACATAGTATAGAATGTGGTGTAGAGCTGTATAGTGGTACATAGTATAGGATATGGTGTATAGTGTTACATAGTATAGAATGTTTTGTAGAGCTGTATAGTGGTACATAGTATAGGATATGGTGTATAGTGGTACATAGTATAGAATATGGTGTATAGTGGAACATATTATAGAATATGGTGTAGAGCTGTATAGTGATACATAGTACAGAATATGGGGTAGAGCTGTATAGTTGTATATCGTATAGAATATGGTGTATAGTGGTAAATAGTATAGATTATGGTGTATAGTGGTACATAGTATAGAATGTGGTGAAGAGCTTTATAATGGTACATAGTCTAGAATGTGGTGTGTAGTGGTATATAGTATAGAATGTGGTGTAGAGCTGTATAGTGGTACATCGTATAGAATATGGTGTATAGTGGTATATAGTATAGAATATGGTGTATAGAGGTACATAGAATATAATATTGGGTATAAGGGTACATAGGATAGAATGTGGTGTATAGTGGTACAAAGTGGTACATAGTATAGAATGTGGTGTAGTGGTACATAGTATAGAATGTGGTCTAGAGCTGTATAGTGGTACATAGTCTTGAATATGGTGTATAGAGGTACATAGTATAGAAAGTGTTGTAGAGCTGTATAGTGGTACATAGTATAGAATATGGTGTATAATGGTACATAGTATAGAATATGGTGTATAGTGGTACATAGTATAGAATATGGTGTAGATCTGTAATGTAGTACATAGTATAGAATATGGTGTATAGTGGTACATAGTATAGAATATGGTGTATAGTGGTACATAGTATGGAATACGGTGTATAGTGGTACATAGTATAGAATATGGTGTATTGTGGTACATTGTATAGAATATGGTGTATAGAGGTACATAGTTTAGAAAACGGGGTATAGTGGTACATAGTATAGAATATGGTGTAGAGCTGTATAGTGATACATAGAATAGAATAGGGTGTAGTGTTGTATAGTGGTACATAGTATAGAATAGGGTGTAGAGCTGTATTGTGGTACATATTATAGAATATGGTGTATAGTGGTACATAGTATAGAATATGGTATATAGAGGTACATAGTATAGAATTTGGTGTAGAGATGTATAGTGGTGCATAGTATAGAGTATTGTGTATAGTGATACATAGCATAGAATATAGTGTAGACCTGTATAGTGGTGCAGAGTGTAGAATATGGTGTATAGTGCTACATAGTATAGAATATGATATATAGTGTCATATAGTATAGAATGTGGTGTAGAGCTGTATAGTGGTACATAGTATAGAATATGGTGTATAGTGGTACATAGTATAGAATATGGTGTATAGAGGTACATAGTCCAGATTATGGTGTACAATGGTACATAGTATAGAATGTGGTGTATAGTGGTACATAGTGGTACATAGTATAGAATGTGGTGTAGTGGTACATAGTATAGAATGTGGTGTATAGAGGTATATGGTGTAGAGCTGTATAGTGGTACATAGTATAGAATGTGGTGTATAGCAGTACATAGTATTGAATACGGTGTAGAGCTGTATAGTGGTACATAGTATAGAATGTGGTGTAGAGCTGTATAGTGGTACATAGTATGAAATATGGTGTATAGTGGTACATAGTATAGAATATGGTGTATAGTAGTACATAGTATAGAATATGGTGTAGAGCTGTATAGTGGTACATAGTATAGAATATGGTGTAGTGTTGTATAGTGATACATAGTATAGAAAATAGTGTAGAGCTGTATTGTGGTACATAGTATAGAATATGGTGTATAGCGGTACATAGTAAAGAAAATGGTGTATAGAGGTACATAGTATGGAATACGGTGTATAGTTGTACATAATATAGAATATGGTGTATTGTGGTTCATTGTATAGAATATGGTATATAGAGGTACAAAGTATAGATTATGGTGTATAGTGGTACATAGTATAGAATGTGGTGTATAGTGGTACATAGTATAGAATTTGGTGTAGAGCTGTATAGTGGTACATAGTATAGAATATGTTGTATAGTGGTACATAGTATAGATTGTGGTGTAAAGCTGTATAGTGGTACATAGTATAGAATGCGGTGTATAGTGGTATATAGTATAGAATATAGTGTACAGAGGTACATATTATAGAATGTGGTGTAGAGCTGTATAGTTGTAAATAGTATAGAATATGTTTTATAGTGGTACATAGTATAGATTGTGGTGTAAAGCTGTATAATGGTACATAGTATAGAATGTGGTGTATAGTTGTACATAGTATAGAATATGGTGTATAGTGGTACATAGTATAGAATGTGGTGTAGAGCTTTATAGTGGTAAATAGTATAGAATATGATGTATAGTGGTACATAGTATATATTGTGGTGTAAAGCGTAATAATGGTACATAGTATAGAATGTGGTGTATAGTGGTACATAGTATAGAATATGGTGTATAGTGGTACATAGTATAGAATGTGGTGTATAGTGGTACATAGTATATAATATGGTGTATAGAGGTACATAGTATAGAATATGGTGTATAGAGGTACATAGTCTAGAATATGGTGTATAGTATTACATAGTCTAGAATATGGTGTATAGTGGATAGTGGTACATAGTATAGAATGTGATGTAGAGCTGTATAGTGGTACATAGAATAGAATATGATGTATAGTGGTACATAGTATAGAATGTGGTGTAGAGCTGTATAATGGTACATAGTATTGAATTTGGTATAGAACTGTATAGTGGTACATAGTATAGAATATGGTGTATAGTGGAAACAGTATAGAATATGGTGTATAGTGGTACATAGCATAGAATGTTGTGTATAGTGGTATATATTATAGAATATGGTGTATTGTGGTACATAGTTTAGAATATGGTGTATAGTGGTACATAGCATAGAATGTGGTGTATAGTGGTACATAGTATAGAATATGGTGTATAGAGGTACATAGTATAGAATATGGTGTGTTTAGTCGTACATAGTATAGAATATGGTGTATAGTGGTACATAGTATAGAATATGGTGTATTGTGATACATAGTATAGAATATGGTGTATAGTGGTACATAGTATAGAATACGGTGTATTGTGGTACATTGTATAGAATATGGTGTATAGAGGTACATTGTATAGAATATGGTGTAAAGAGGTACATAGTATAGAATATGGTGTATAGTGGTACATAGTATAGAATGTGGTATAGTGGTACATAGTATAGAATGTGGTGTAGAGCTGTATAGTGGTACATAGTATAGAATGTGGTGTAGAGCTGTATAGTGGTACATAGTATAGGATATGGTGTATAGTGTTACATAGTATAGAATGTTTTGTAGAGCTGTATAGTGGTACATAGTATAGGATATGGTGTATAGTGGTACATAGTATAGAATATGGTGTATAGTGGAACATATTATAGAATATGGTGTAGAGCTGTATAGTGATACATAGTACAGAATATGGGGTAGAGCTGTATAGTTGTATATCGTATAGAATATGGTGTATAGTGGTAAATAGTATAGATTATGGTGTATAGTGGTACATAGTATAGAATGTGGTGAAGAGCTTTATAATGGTACATAGTCTAGAATGTGGTGTGTAGTGGTATATAGTATAGAATGTGGTGTAGAGCTGTATAGTGGTACATCATATAGAATATGGTGTATAGTGGTATATAGTATAGAATATGGTGAATAGAGGTACATAGAATATAATATTGGGTATAAGGGTACATAGGATAGAATGTGGTGTATAGTGGTACAAAGTGGTACATAGTATAGAATGTGGTGTAGTGGTACATAGTATAGAATGTGGTCTAGAGCTGTATAGTGGTACATAGTCTTGAATATGGTGTATAGAGGTACATAGTATAGAAAGTGTTGTAGAGCTGTATAGTGGTACATAGTATAGAATATGGTGTATAATGGTACATAGTATAGAATATGGTGTATAGTGGTACATAGTATAGAATATGGTGTAGATCTGTAATGTAGTACATAGTATAGAATATGGTGTATAGTGGTACATAGTATAGAATATGGTGTATAGTGGTACATAGTATGGAATACGGTGTATAGTGGTACATAGTATAGAATATGGTGTATTGTGGTACATTGTATAGAATATGGTGTATAGAGGTACATAGTATAGAAAACGGGGTATAGTGGTACATAGTATAGAATATGGTATATAGAGGTACATAGTATAGAATTTGGTGTAGAGATGTATAGTGGTGCATAGTATAGAGTATTGTGTATAGTGATACATAGCATAGAATATAGTGTAGACCTGTATAGTGGTGCAGAGTGTAGAATATGGTGTATAGTGCTACATAGTATAGAATATGATATATAGTGTCATATAGTATAGAATGTGGTGTAGAGCTGTATAGTGGTACATAGTATAGAATATGGTGTATAGTGGTACATAGTATAGAATATGGTGTATAGAGGTACATAGTCCAGATTATGGTGTACAATGGTACATAGTATAGAATGTGGTGTATAGTGGTACATAGTGGTACATAGTATAGAATGTGGTGTAGTGGTACATAGTATAGAATGTGGTGTATAGAGGTATATGGTGTAGAGCTGTATAGTGGTACATAGTATAGAATGTGGTGTATAGCAGTACATAGTATTGAATACGGTGTAGAGCTGTATAGTGGTACATAGTATAGAATGTGGTGTAGAGCTGTATAGTGGTACATAGTATGAAATATGGTGTATAGTGGTACATAGTATAGAATATGGTGTATAGTAGTACATAGTATAGAATATGGTGTAGAGCTGTATAGTGGTACATAGTATAGAATATGGTGTAGTGTTGTATAGTGATACATAGTATAGAAAATAGTGTAGAGCTGTATTGTGGTACATAGTATAGAATATGGTGTATAGCGGTACATAGTAAAGAAAATGGTGTATAGAGGTACATAGTATGGAATACGGTGTATAGTTGTACATAGTATAGAATATGGTGTATTGTGGTTCATTGTATAGAATATGGTATATAGAGGTACAAAGTATAGATTATGGTGTATAGTGGTACATAGTATAGAATGTGGTGTATAGTGGTACATAGTATAGAATTTGGTGTAGAGCTGTATAGTGGTACATAGTATAGAATATGTTGTATAGTGGTACATAGTATAGATTGTGGTGTAAAGCTGTATAGTGGTACATAGTATAGAATGCGGTGTATAGTGGTATATAGTATAGAATATAGTGTACAGAGGTACATATTATAGAATGTGGTGTAGAGCTGTATAGTTGTAAATAGTATAGAATATGTTTTATAGTGGTACATAGTATAGATTGTGGTGTAAAGCTGTATAATGGTACATAGTATAGAATGTGGTGTATAGTTGTACATAGTATAGAATATGGTGTATAGTGGTACATAGTATAGAATGTGGTGTAGAGCTTTATAGTGGTAAATAGTATAGAATATGTTGTATAGTGGTACATAGTATATATTGTGGTGTAAAGCGTAATAATGGTACATAGTATAGAATGTGGTGTATAGTGGTACATAGTATAGAATATGGTGTATAGTGGTACATAGTATAGAATGTGGTGTATAGTGGTACATAGTATATAATATGGTGTATAGAGGTACATAGTATAGAATATGGTGTATAGAGGTACATAGTCTAGAATATGGTGTATAGTATTACATAGTCTAGAATATGGTGTATAGTGGATAGTGGTACATAGTATAGAATGTGATGTAGAGCTGTATAGTGGTACATAGAATAGAATATGATGTATAGTGGTACATAGTATAGAATGTGGTGTAGAGCTGTATAATGGTACATAGTATTGAATTTGGTATAGAACTGTATAGTGGTACATAGTATAGAATATGGTGTATAGTGGAAACAGTATAGAATATGGTGTATAGTGGTACATAGCATAGAATGTTGTGTATAGTGGTACATATTATAGAATATGGTGTATTGTGGTACATAGTTTAGAATATGGTGTATAGTGGTACATAGCATAGAATGTGGTGTATAGTGGTACATAGTATAGAATATGGTGTATAGAGGTACATAGTATAGAATATGGTGTGTTTAGTCGTACATAGTATAGAATATGGTGTATAGTGGTACATAGTATAGAATATGGTGTATTGTGATACATAGTATAGAATATGGTGTATAGTGGTACATAGTATAGAATATGGTGTATAGAGGTACATAGTATAGAATTTGGTGTATAGAGAAACATAGTATAGAATGTGGTGTAGAGATGCATAGTGGTACATAGTATAGAATTTGGTGTATTGTGGTACATTGTATAGAATGTGGTGTAGAGCTGTATAGTGGTACATAGTATAGAATGTGGTGTATAGAGGAACATAGTATAGAATGTGGTGTAGAGCTGTATAGTGGAACATAGTATAGAGTGTGGTGTATAGTGGTATATAGTATAGAATGTGGTATAAAGCTGTACAATGGTACATAGTATAGAATGTGGTGTATAGTGGTACATAATATAGAATATAGTGTATAGTGGTACATAGTACAGAATATGGTGTATAGTAGTACATAGTATAGAATATGGTGTAGTGCTGTATAGTGGTACATAGTATAGAATATGGTGTAGAGCTGTATTGTGCTACACAGCATAGAATATGGTGTATAGTGGTACATAGTATAGAAAATGGTGTATAGAGGTACATAGTATAGAAAATGGTGTGTATAGTGGTTCATATTATATAATACGGTGTATAGTGGTACATAGTATAGAATATGGTGTATTGTGATACATAGTATAGAATATGGTGTACAGTGGTACATAGTATAGAATATGGTGTATAGAGATACAAAGTATAGAATATGGTGAATAGTGGAACATAGTATAGAATGTGGTGTATAGTGGTACATAGTATAGAATTTGGTGTAGAGCTATATATTGGTACATAGTATAGAATATGGTGTATAGAGGAACATAGAATAGAATGTGGTGTAGAGATGTATAGTGGTACATAGTATATAATATGGTGTATTGTGGTACATTGTATAGAATATGGTGTATAGTGGTACATAGTATAGAATATGGTGTATAGAGGTACATAGTATAGAATATGGTGTATAGTGGTACATAGTATAGAATGTATTGTATAGTTGTACATATAATAAAATATGGTGTATAGCGGTATATAGTATAGAATATGGTATATAGTGGTAAATAGTATAGAATATGGTGTATTGTGGTACATAGTATAGAATATGGTGTATAGTGGTACACAGTATAGAATATGGTGTATAGAGGTACATAGTATAGAATATGGTGTATAGTGGTACATAGTATAGAATGTGGTGTATAGTGGTACATAGTATAAATTATGGTGTATTGAGCTACATAGTATAGAATATGGTGTATAGTGGTACATAGTCTAGAATGTGGTGTATAGTGGTACATAGAATATGGTGTATAGTGGTACAAAGTATAGAATGTGGTGTAGAGCTGTATAGTGGTACATAGTATAGAATATGGTATATAGTGGTACGTAGTCTAGAATGTGGTGTATAGAGGTACATAGTATATAATATGGTGTGCAGTGGTACATAGTATAGAATATGGTGTATAGTGGTACATAGTATAGAATATGGTGTACTGTGGTACATTGTGTAAAATATGGTGTATAGAGGTACGTAGTATAGAATATGGTGTATAGTGGTACATAGTATAGAATGTGGTATAGCGGTACATAGTATAGAATGTGGTGTATAGTAGTACATAGTATAGAATACGGTGTAGAGCTGTATAGTGGTACATAGTATAGAATGTGGTGTAGAGCTGTATAGTGGTACATAGTATAGAATATGGTGTATAGTAGTACATAGTATAGAATGTGTTGTAGAGCTGTATATTGGTACATAGTATAGAATATGGTGTATAGTGGTAAATAGTATAGAATATGGTGTATAGTGGTACATAGTATAGAATATGGTGTTGAGCTGTATAGTGGTACATAGTATAGAATATGGTGTAGTGTTGTATAGTGGTACAAAGTATACAATATGGTGTAGAGCTGTATTGTGGTACATATTATAGAATATGGTGTATAGTGGTACATAGTATAGAATATGGTATATAGAGGTACATAGTATAGAATTTGGTGTAGAGATGTATAGTGGTGCATAGTATAGAATATGGTGTATAGAGATACAAAGTATAGAATATGGTGAATAGTGGAACATTGTATAGAATGTGGTGTATAGTGGTACATAGTATAGAATTTGGTGTAGAGCTATATATTGGTACATAGTATAGAATATGGTGTATAGAGGAACATAGTATAGAATGTGGTGTAGAGATGTATAGTGGTACATAGTATAGAATATGGTGTATAGAGGTACATAGTATAGAATATGGTGTATAGTGGTACATAGTATAGAATGTATTGTATAGTTGTACATAGTATAGAATATGGTGTATAGTGGTACACAGTATAGAATATGGTGTATAGAGGTACATAGTATAGAATATGGTGTATAGTGGTACATAGTATAGAATGTGGTGTATAGTGGTACATAGTATAAATTATGGTGTATTGAGGTACATAGTATAGAATATGGTGTATAGTGGTACATAGTCTAGAATGTGGTGTATAGTGGTACATAGAATATGGTGTATAGTGGTACAAAGTATAGAATGTGGTGTAGAGCTGTATAGTGGTACATAGTATAGAATATGGTATATAGTGGTACGTAGTCTAGAATGTGGTGTATAGAGGTACATAGTATATAATATGGTGTGCAGTGGTACATAGTATAGAATATGGTGTATAGTGGTACATAGTATAGAATATGGTGTATAGTGGTACATAGTATAGAATATGGTGTATAGTGGTACATAGTATAGAATATGGTGTACTGTGGTACATTGTGTAGAATATGGTGTATAGAGGTACGTAGTATAGAATATGGTGTATAGTGGTACATAGTATAGAATGTGGTGTATAGTAGTACATAGTATAGAATACGGTGTAGAGCTGTATAGTGGTACATAGTATAGAATGTGGTGTAGAGCTGTATAGTGGTACATAGTATAGAATATGGTGTATAGTAGTACATAGTATAGAATGTGTTGTAGAGCTGTATATTGGTACATAGTATAGAATATGGTGTATAGTGGTAAATAGTATAGAATATGGTGTATAGTGGTACATAGTATAGAATATGGTGTTGAGCTGTATAGTGGTACATAGTATAGAATATGGTGTAGTGTTGTATAGTGGTACAAAGTATACAATATGGTGTAGAGCTGTATTGTGGTACATATTATAGAATATGGTGTATAGTGGTACATAGTATAGAATATGGTATATAGAGGTACATAGTATAGAATTTGGTGTAGAGATGTATAGTGGTGCATAGTATAGAGTATTGTGTATAGTGATACATAGCATAGAATATGGTGTAGACCTGTATAGTGGTGCAGAGTGTAGAATATGGTGTATAGTGCTACATAGTATAGAATATGATATATAGTGTCATATAGTATAGAATGTGGTGTAGAGCTGTATAGTGGTACATAGTATAGAATATGGTGTATAGTGGTACATAGTATAGAATATGGTGTATAGAGGTACATAGTCCAGATTATGGTGTACAATGGTACATAGTATAGAATGTGGTGTATAGTGGTACATAGTGGTACATAGTATAGAATGTGGTGTAGTGGTACATAGTATAGAATGTGGTGTATAGAGGTATATGGTGTAGAGCTGTATAGTGGTACATAGTATAGAATGTGGTGTATAGCAGTACATAGTATTGAATACGGTGTAGAGCTGTATAGTGGTACATAGTATAGAATGTGGTGTAGAGCTGTATAGTGGAACATAGTATGAAATATGGTGTATAGTGGTACATAGTATTGAATATGGTGTATAGTAGTACATAGTATAGAATATGGTGTAGAGCTGTATAGTGGTACATAGTATAGAATATGGTGTAGTGTTGTATAGTGATACATAGTATAGAAAATAGTGTAGAGCTGTATTGTGGTACATAGTATAGAATATGGTGTATAGCGGTACATAGTAAAGAAAATGGTGTATAGAGGTACATAGTATGGAATACGGTGTATAGTTGTACATAGTATAGAATATGGTGTATTGTGGTACATTGTATAGAATATGGTATATAGAGGTACAAAGTATAGATTATGGTGTATAGTGGTACATAGTATAGAATGTGGTGTATAGTGGTACATAGTATAGAATTTGGTGTAGAGCTGTATAGTGGTACATAGTATAGAATATGTTGTATAGTGGTACTTAGTATAGAATGTGATGTAGAGCTGTATAGTGGTACATAGAATAGAATATGATGTATAGTGGTACATAGTATAGAATGTGGTGTAGAGCTGTATAATGGTACATAGTATTGAATTTGGTATAGAACTGTATAGTGGTACATAGTATAGAATATTGTGTATAGTGGAAACAGTATAGAATATGGTGTATAGTGGTACATAGCATAGAATGTTGTGTATAGTGGTACATAGTATAGAATATGGTGTATAGAGGTACATAGTATAGAATATGGTGTGTTTAGTCGTACATAGTATAGAATATGGTGTATAGTGGTACATAGTATAGAATATGGTGTATTGTGATACATAGTATAGAATATGGTGTATAGTGGTACATAGTATAGAATATGGTGTATAGAGGTACATAGTATAGAATTTGGTGTATAGAGAAACATAGTATAGAATGTGGTGTAGAGATGCATAGTGGTACATAGTATAGAATTTGGTGTATTGTGGTACATTGTATAGAATGTGGTGTAGAGCTGTATAGTGGTACATAGTATAGAATGTGGTGTATAGAGGAACATAGTATAGAATGTGGTGTAGAGCTGTATAGTGGAACATAGTATAGAGTGTGGTGTATAGTGGTATATAGTATAGAATGTGGTATAAAGCTGTACAATGATAGATAGTATAGAATGTGGTGTATAGTGGTACATAGTATAGAATATAGTGTATAGTGGTACATAGTATAGAATATGGTGTATAGTAGTACATAGTATAGAATATGGTGTAGTGCTGTATAGTGGTACATAGTATAGAATATGGTGTAGAGCTGTATTGTGCTACACAGCATAGAATATGGTGTATAGTGGTACATAGTATAGAAAATGGTGTATAGAGGTACATAGTATAGAATATGGTGTGTATAGTGGTTCATATTATATAATACGGTGTATAGTGGTACATAGTATAGAATATGGTGTATTGTGATACATAGTATAGAATATGGTTTACAGTGGTACATAGTATAGAATATGGTGTATAGAGATACAAAGTATAGAATATGGTGAATAGTGGAACATTGTATAGAATGTGGTGTATAGTGGTACATAGTATAGAATTTGGTTTAGAGCTATATATTGGTACATAGTATAGAATATGGTGTATAGAGGAACATAGTATAGAATGTGGTGTAGAGATGTATAGTGGTACATAGTATAGAATATGGTGTATAGAGGTACATAGTATAGAATATGGTGTATAGTGGTACATAGTATAGAATGTATTGTATAGTTGTACATAGTATAGAATATGGTGTATAGTGGTACACAGTATAGAATATGGTGTATAGAGGTACATAGTATAGAATATGGTGTATAGTGGTACATAGTATAGAATGTGGTGTATAGTGGTACATAGTATAAATTATGGTGTATTGAGGTACATAGTATAGAATATGGTGTATAGTGGTACATAGTCTAGAATGTGGTGTATAGTGGTACATAGAATATGGTGTATAGTGGTACAAAGTATAGAATGTGGTGTAGAGCTGTATAGTGGTACATAGTATAGAATATGGTATATAGTGGTACGTAGTCTAGAATGTGGTGTATAGAGGTACATAGTATATAATATGGTGTGCAGTGGTACATAGTATAGAATATGGTGTATAGTGGTACATAGTATAGAATATGGTGTATAGTGGTACATAGTATAGAATATGGTGTATAGTGGTACATAGTATAGAATATGGTGTACTGTGGTACATTGTGTAGAATATGGTGTATAGAGGTACGTAGTATAGAATATGGTGTATAGTGGTACATAGTATAGAATGTGGTGTATAGTAGTACATAGTATAGAATACGGTGTAGAGCTGTATAGTGGTACATAGTATAGAATGTGGTGTAGAGCTGTATAGTGGTACATAGTATAGAATATGGTGTATAGTAGTACATAGTATAGAATGTGTTGTAGAGCTGTATATTGGTACATAGTATAGAATATGGTGTATAGTGGTAAATAGTATAGAATATGGTGTATAGTGGTACATAGTATAGAATATGGTGTTGAGCTGTATAGTGGTACATAGTATAGAATATGGTGTAGTGTTGTATAGTGGTACAAAGTATACAATATGGTGTAGAGCTGTATTGTGGTACATATTATAGAATATGGTGTATAGTGGTACATAGTATAGAATATGGTATATAGAGGTACATAGTATAGAATTTGGTGTAGAGATGTATAGTGGTGCATAGTATAGAGTATTGTGTATAGTGATACATAGCATAGAATATGGTGTAGACCTGTATAGTGGTGCAGAGTGTAGAATATGGTGTATAGTGCTACATAGTATAGAATATGATATATAGTGTCATATAGTATAGAATGTGGTGTAGAGCTGTATAGTGGTACATAGTATAGAATATGGTGTATAGTGGTACATAGTATAGAATATGGTGTATAGAGGTACATAGTCCAGATTATGGTGTACAATGGTACATAGTATAGAATGTGGTGTATAGTGGTACATAGTGGTACATAGTATAGAATGTGGTGTAGTGGTACATAGTATAGAATGTGGTGTATAGAGGTATATGGTGTAGAGCTGTATAGTGGTACATAGTATAGAATGTGGTGTATAGCAGTACATAGTATTGAATACGGTGTAGAGCTGTATAGTGGTACATAGTATAGAATGTGGTGTAGAGCTGTATAGTGGAACATAGTATGAAATATGGTGTATAGTGGTACATAGTATTGAATATGGTGTATAGTAGTACATAGTATAGAATATGGTGTAGAGCTGTATAGTGGTACATAGTATAGAATATGGTGTAGTGTTGTATAGTGATACATAGTATAGAAAATAGTGTAGAGCTGTATTGTGGTACATAGTATAGAATATGGTGTATAGCGGTACATAGTAAAGAAAATGGTGTATAGAGGTACATAGTATGGAATACGGTGTATAGTTGTACATAGTATAGAATATGGTGTATTGTGGTACATTGTATAGAATATGGTATATAGAGGTACAAAGTATAGATTATGGTGTATAGTGGTACATAGTATAGAATGTGTTGTATAGTGGTACATAGTATAGAATTTGGTGTAGAGCTGTATAGTGGTACATAGTATAGAATATGTTGTATAGTGGTACATAGTATAGAATGTGATGTAGAGCTGTATAGTGGTACATAGAATAGAATATGATGTATAGTGGTACATAGTATAGAATGTGGTGTAGAGCTGTATAATGGTACATAGTATTGAATTTGGTATAGAACTGTATAGTGGTACATAGTATAGAATATGGTGTATAGTGGAAACAGTATAGAATATGGTGTATAGTGGTACATAGCATAGAATGTTGTGTATAGTGGTACATATTATAGAATATGGTGTATTGTGGTACATAGTTTAGAATATGGTGTATAGTGGTACATAGCATAGAATGTGGTGTATAGTGGTACATAGTATAGAATATGGTGTATAGAGGTACATAGTATAGAATATGGTGTGTTTAGTCGTACATAGTATAGAATATGGTGTATAGTGGTACATAGTATAGAATATGGTGTATTGTGATACATAGTATAGAATATGGTGTATAGTGGTACATAGTATAGAATATGGTGTATAGAGGTACATAGTATAGAATTTGGTGTATAGAGAAACATAGTATAGAATGTGGTGTAGAGATGCATAGTGGTACATAGTATAGAATTTGGTGTATTGTGGTACATTGTATAGAATGTGGTGTAGAGCTGTATAGTGGTACATAGTATAGAATGTGGTGTATAGAGGAACATAGTATAGAATGTGGTGTAGAGCTGTATAGTGGAACATAGTATAGAGTGTGGTGTATAGTGGTATATAGTATAGAATGTGGTATAAAGCTGTACAATGGTACATAGTATAGAATGTGGTGTATAGTGGTACATAGTATAGAATATAGTGTATAGTGGTACATAGTATAGAATATGGTGTATAGTAGTACATAGTATAGAATATGGTGTAGTGCTGTATAGTGGTACATAGTATAGAATATGGTGTAGAGCTGTATTGTGCTACACAGCATAGAATATGGTGTATAGTGGTACATAGTATAGAAAATGGTGTATAGAGGTACATAGTATAGAATATGGTGTGTATAGTGGTTCAAATTATATAATACGGTGTATAGTGGTACATAGTATAGAATATGGTGTATTGTGATACATAGTATAGAATATGGTGTACAGTGGTACATAGTATAGAATATGGTGTATAGAGATACAAAGTATAGAATATGGTGAATAGTGGAACATAGTATAGAATGTGGTGTATAGTGGTACATAGTATAGAATTTGGTGTAGAGCTATATATTGGTACATAGTATAGAATATGGTGTATAGAGGAACATAGTATAGAATGTGGTGTAGAGATGTATAGTGGTACATAGTATAGAATATGGTGTATTGTGGTACATTGTATAGAATATGGTGTATAGTGGTACATAGTATAGAATATGGTGTATAGAGGTACATAGTATAGAATATGGTGTATAGTGGTACATAGTATAGAATGTATTGTATAGTTGTACATAGAATAAAATATGGTGTATAGCGGTATATAGTATAGAATATGGTATATAGTGGTAAATAGTATAGAATATGGTGTATTGTGGTACATAGTATAGAATATGGTGTATAGTGGTACACAGTATAGAATATGGTGTATAGAGGTACATAGTATAGAATATGGTGTATAGTGGTACATAGTATAGAATGTGGTGTATAGTGGTACATAGTATAAATTATGGTGTATTGAGGTACATAGTATAGAATATGGTGTATAGTGGTACATAGTCTAGAATGTGGTGTATAGTGGTACATAGAATATGGTGTATAGTGGTACAAAGTATAGAATGTGGTGTAGAGCTGTATAGTGGTACATAGTATAGAATATGGTGTATAGTGGTACGTAGTCTAGAATGTGGTTTATAGAGGTACATAGTATATAATATGGTGTGCAGTGGTACATAGTATAGAATATGGTGTATAGTGGTACATAGTATAGAATATGGTGTATAGTGGTACATAGTATAGAATATAGTGTATAGTGGTACATAGTATAGAATATGGTGTACTGTGGTACATTGTGTAGAATATGGTGTATAGAGGTACGTAGTATAGAATATGGTGTATAGTGGTACATAGTATAGAATGTGGTATAGCGGTACATAGTATAGAATGTGGTGTATAGTAGTACATAGTATAGAATACGGTGTAGAGCTGTATAGTGGTACATAGTATAGAATGTGGTGTAGAGCTGTATAGTGGTACATAGTATAGAATATGGTGTATAGTAGTACATAGTATAGAATGTGTTGTAGAGCTGTATATTGGTACATAGTATAGAATATGGTGTATAGTGGTAAATAGTATAGAATATGGTGTATAGTGGTACATAGTATAGAATATGGTGTTGAGCTGTATAGTGGTACATAGTATAGAATATGGTGTAGTGTTGTATAGTGGTACAAAGTATACAATATGGTGTAGAGCTGTATTGTGGTACATATTATAGAATATGGTGTATAGTGGTACATAGTATAGAATATGGTATATAGAGGTACATAGTATAGAATTTGGTGTAGAGATGTATAGTGGTGCATAGTATAGAGTATTGTGTATAGTGATACATAGCATAGAATATGGTGTAGACCTGTATAGTGGTGCAGAGTGTAGAATATGGTGTATAGTGCTACATAGTATAGAATATGATATATAGTGTCATATAGTATAGAATGTGGTGTAGAGCTGTATAGTGGTACATAGTATAGAATATGGTGTATAGTGGTACATAGTATAGAATATGGTGTATAGAGGTACATAGTCCAGATTATGGTGTACAATGGTACATAGTATAGAATGTGGTGTATAGTGGTACATAGTGGTACATAGTATAGAATGTGGTGCAGTGGTACATAGTATAGAATGTGGTGTATAGAGGTATATGGTGTAGAGCTGTATAGTGGTACATAGTATAGAATGTGGTGTATAGCAGTACATAGTATTGAATATGGTGTAGAGCTGTATAGTGGTACATAGTATAGAATGTGGTGTAGAGCTGTATAGTGGAACATAGTATGAAATATGGTGTATAGTGGTACATAGTATTGAATATGGTGTATAGTAGTACATAGTATAGAATATGGTGTAGAGCTGTATAGTGGTACATAGTATAGAATATGGTGTAGTGTTGTATAGTGATACATAGTATAGAAAATAGTGTAGAGCTGTATTGTGGTACATAGAATAGAATATGGTGTATAGCGGTACATAGTAAAGAAAATGGTGTATAGAGGTACATAGTATGGAATACGGTGTATAGTTGTACATAGTATAGAATATGGTGTATTGTGGTACATTGTATAGAATATGGTATATAGATGTACAAAGTATAGATTATGGTGTATAGTGGTACATAGTATAGAATGTGGTGTATAGTGGTACATAGTATAGAATTTGGTGTAGAGCTGTATAGTGGTACATAGTATAGAATATGTTGTATAGTGGTACATAGTATAGAATGTGATGTAGAGCTGTATAGTGGTACATAGAATAGAATATGATGTATAGTGGTACATAGTATAGAATGTGGTGTAGAGCTGTATAATGGTTCATAGTATTGAATTTGGTATAGAACTGTATAGTGGTACATAGTATAGAATATGGTGTATAGTGGAAACAGTATAGAATATGGTGTATAGTGGTACATAGCATAGAATGTTGTGTATAGTGGTACATATTATAGAATATGGTGTATTGTGGTACATAGTTTAGAATATGGTGTATAGTGGTACATAGCATAGAATGTGGTGTATAGTGGTACATAGTATAGAATATGGTGTATAGAGGTACATAGTATAGAATATGGTGTGTTTAGTCGTACATAGTATAGAATATGGTGTATAGTGGTACATAGTATAGAATATGGTGTATTGTGATACATAGTATAGAATATGGTGTATAGTGGTACATAGTACAGAATATGGTGTATAGAGGTACATAGTATAGAATTTGGTGTATAGAGAAACATAGTATAGAATGTGGTGTAGAGATGCATAGTGGTACATAGTATAGAATTTGGTGTATTGTGGTACATTGTATAGAATGTGGTGTAGAGCTGTATAGTGGTACATAGTATAGAATGTGGTGTATAGAGGAACATAGTATAGAATGTGGTGTAGAGCTGTATAGTGGAACATAGTATAGAGTGTGTTGTATAGTGGTATATAGTATAGATTGTGGTATAAAGCTGTACAATGGTACATAGTATAGAATGTGGTGTATAGTGGTACATAGTATAGAATATAGTGTATAGTGGTACATAGTATAGAATATGGTGTATAGTAGTACATAGTATAGAATATGGTGTAGTGCTGTATAGTGGTACATAGTATAGAATATGGTGTAGAGCTGTATTGTGCTACACAGCATAGAATATGGTGTATAGTGGTACATAGTATAGAAAATGGTGTATAGAGGTACATAGTATAGAATATGGTGTGTATAGTGGTTCATATTATATAATACGGTGTATAGTGGTACATAGTATAGAATATGGTGTATTGTGATACATAGTATAGAATATGGTGTACAGTGGTACATAGTATAGAATATGGTGTATAGAGATACAAAGTATAGAATATGGTGAATAGTGGAACATAGTATAGAATGTGGTGTATAGTGGTACATAGTATAGAATTTGGTGTAGAGCTATATATTGGTACATAATATAGAATATGGTGTATAGAGGAACATAGTATAGAATGTGGTGTAGAGATGTATAGTGGTACATAGTATAGAATATGGTGTATAGAGGTACATAGTACAGAATATGGTTTATAGTGGTACATAGTATAGAATGTATTGTATAGTTGCACATAGAATAAAATATGGTGTATAGCGGTATATAGTATAGAATATGGTATATAGTGGTAAATAGTATAGAATATGGTGTATTGTGGTACATAGTATAGAATATGGTGTATAGTGGTACACAGTATAGAATATGGTGTATAGAGGTACATAGTATAGAATATGGTGTATAGTGGTACATAGTATAGAATGTGGTGTATAGTAGTACATAGTATAAATTATGGTGTATTGAGGTACATAGTATAGAATATGGTGTATAGTGGTACATAGTCTAGAATGTGGTGTATAGTGGTACATAGAATATGGTGTATAGTAGTACAAAGTATAGAATGTGGTGTAGAGCTGTATAGTGGTACATAGTATAGAATATGGTATATAGTGGTACGTAGTCTAGAATGTGGTGTATAGAGGTACATAGTATATAATATGGTGTGCAGTGGTACATAGTATAGAATATGGTGTATAGTGGTACATAGTATAGAATATGGTGTATAGTGGTACATAGTATAGAATATGGTGTATAGTGGTACATAGTATAGAATATGGTGTACTGTGGTACATTGTGTAGAATATGGTGTATAGAGGTACGTAGTATAGAATATGGTGTATAGTGGTACATAGTATAGAATGTGGTATAGCGGTACATAGTATAGAATGTGGTGTATAGTAGTACATAGTATAGAATACGGTGTAGAGCTGTATAGTGGTACATAGTATAGAATGTGGTGTAGAGCTGTATAGTGGTACATAGTATAGAATATGGTGTATAGTAGTACATAGTATAGAATGTGTTGTAGTGCTGTATATTGGTACATAGTATAGAATATGGTGTATAGTGGTAAATAGTATAGAATATGGTGTATAGTGGTACATAGTATAGAATATGGTGTTGAGCTGTATAGTGGTACATAGTATAGAATATGGTGTAGTGTTGTATAGTGGTACAAAGTATACAATATGGTGTAGAGCTGTATTGTGGTACATATTATAGAATATGGTGTATAGTGGTACATAGTATAGAATATAGTATATAGAGGTACATAGTATAGAATTTGGTGTAGAGATGTATAGTGGTGCATAGTATAGAGTATTGTGTATAGTGATACATAGCATAGAATATGGTGTAGACCTGTATAGTGGTGCAGAGTGTAGAATATGGTGTATAGTGCTACATAGTATAGAATATGATATATAGTGTCATATAGTATAGAATGTGGTGTAGAGCTGTATAGTGGTACATAGTATAGAATATGGTGTATAGTGGTACATAGTATAGAATATGGTGTATAGAGGTACATAGTCCAGATTATGGTGTACAATGGTACATAGTATAGAATGTGGTGTAGTGGTACATAGTATAGAATGTGGTGTATAGAGGTATATGGTGTAGAGCTGTATAGTGGTACATAGTATAGAATGTGGTGTATAGCAGTACATAGTATTGAATACGGTGTAGAGCTGTATAGTGGTACATAGTATAGAATGTGGTGTAGAGCTGTATAGTGGAACATAGTATGAAATATGGTGTATAGTGGTACATAGTATTGAATATGGTGTATAGTAGTACATAATATAGAATATGGTGTAGAGCTGTATAGTGGTACATAGTATAGAATATGGTGTAGTGTTGTATAGTGATACATAGTATAGAAAATAGTGTAGAGCTGTATTGTGGTACATAGTATAGAATATGGTGTATAGCGGTACATAGTAAAGAAAATGGTGTATAGAGGTACATAGTATGGAATACGGTGTATAGTTGTACATAGTATAGAATATGGTGTATTGTGGTACATTGTATAGAATATGGTATATAGAGGTACAAAGTATAGATTATGGTGTATAGTGGTACATAGTATAGAATGTGGTGTATAGTGGTACATAGTATAGAATTTGGTGTGTATAGTGGTTCATATTATATAATACGGTGTATAGTGGTACATAGTATAGAATATGGTGTATTGTGATACATAGTATAGAATATGGTGTATAGTGGTACATAGTATAGAATATGGTGTATAGAGATACAAAGTATAGAATATGGTGAATAGTGGAACATAGTATAGAATGTGGTGTATAGTGGTACATAGTATAGAATTTGGTGTAGAGCTATATATTGGTACATAATATAGAATATGGTGTATAGAGGAACATAGTATAGAATGTGGTGTAGAGATGTATAGTGGTACATAGTATAGAATATGGTGTATAGAGGTACATAGTATAGAATATGGTGTATAGTGGTACATAGTATAGAATGTATTGTATAGTTGTACATAGAATAAAATATGGTGTATAGCGGTATATAGTATAGAATATGGTATATAGTGGTAAATAGTATAGAATATGGTGTATTGTGGTACATAGTATAGAATATGGTGTATAGTGGTACACAGTATAGAATATGGTGTATAGAGGTACATAGTATAGAATATGGTGTATAGTGGTACATAGTATAGAATGTGGTGTATAGTAGTACATAGTATAAATTATGGTGTATTGAGGTACATAGTCTAGAATGTGGTGTATAGTGGTACATAGAATATGGTGTATAGTAGTACAAAGTATAGAATGTGGTGTAGAGCTGTATAGTGGTACATAGTATAGAATATGGTATATAGTGGTACGTAGTCTAGAATGTGGTGTATAGAGGTACATAGTATATAATATGGTGTGCAGTGGTACATAGTATAGAATATGGTGTATAGTGGTACATAGTATAGAATATGGTGTATAGTGGTACATAGTATAGAATATGGTGTATAGTGGTACATAGTATAGAATATGGTGTACTGTGGTACATTGTGTAGAATATGGTGTATAGAGGTACGTAGTATAGAATATGGTGTATAGTGGTACATAGTATAGAATGTGGTATAGCGGTACATAGTATAGAATGTGGTGTATAGTAGTACATAGTATAGAATACGGTGTAGAGCTGTATAGTGGTACATAGTATAGAATGTGGTGTAGAGCTGTATAGTGGTACATAGTATAGAATATGGTGTATAGTAGTACATAGTATAGAATGTGTTGTAGAGCTGTATATTGGTACATAGTATAGAATATGGTGTATAGTGGTAAATAGTATAGAATATGGTGTATAGTGGTACATAGTATAGAATATGGTGTTGAGCTGTATAGTGGTACATAGTATAGAATATGGTGTAGTGTTGTATAGTGGTACAAAGTATACAATATGGTGTAGAGCTGTATTGTGGTACATATTATAGAATATGGTGTATAGTGGTACATAGTATAGAATATGGTATATAGAGGTACATAGTATAGAATTTGGTGTAGAGATGTATAGTGGTGCATAGTATAGAGTATTGTGTATAGTGATACATAGCATAGAATATGGTGTAGACCTGTATAGTGGTGCAGAGTGTAGAATATGGTGTATAGTGCTACATAGTATAGAATATGATATATAGTGTCATATAGTATAGAATGTGGTGTAGAGCTGTATAGTGGTACATAGTATAGAATATGGTGTATAGTGGTACATAGTATAGAATATGGTGTATAGAGGTACATAGTCCAGATTATGGTGTACAATGGTACATAGTATAGAATGTGGTGTATAGTGGTACATAGTGGTACATAGTATAGAATGTGGTGTAGTGGTACATAGTATAGAATGTGGTGTATAGAGGTATATGGTGTAGAGCTGTATAGTGGTACATAGTATAGAATGTGGTGTATAGCAGTACATAGTATTGAATACGGTGTAGAGCTGTATAGCGGTACATAGTATAGAATGTGGTGTAGAGCTGTATAGTGGAACATAGTATGAAATATGGTGTATAGTGGTACATAGTATTGAATATGGTGTATAGTAGTACATAATATAGAATATGGTGTAGAGCTGTATAGTGGTACATAGTATAGAATATGGTGTAGTGTTGTATAGTGATACATAGTATAGAAAATAGTGTAGAGCTGTATTGTGGTACATAGTATAGAATATGGTGTATAGCGGTACATAGTAAAGAAAATGGTGTATAGAGGTACATAGTATGGAATACGGTGTATAGTTTGTACATAGTATAGAATATGGTGTATTGTGGTACATTGTATAGAATATGGTATATAGAGGTACAAAGTATAGATTATGGTGTATAGTGGTACATAGTATAGAATGTGGTGTATAGTGGTACATAGTATAGAATTTGGTGTAGAGCTGTATAGTGGTACATAGTATAGAATATGTTGTATAGTGGTACATAGTATAGAATGTGATGTAGAGCTGTATAGTGGTACATAGAATAGAATATGATGTATAGTGGTACATAGTATAGAATGTGGTGTAGAGCTGTATAATGGTACATAGTATTGAATTTGGTATAGAACTGTATAGTGGTACATAGTATAGAATATGGTGTATAGTGGAAACAGTATAGAATATGGTGTATAGTGGTACATAGCATAGAATGTTGTGTATAGTGGTACATATTATAGAATATGGTGTATTGTGGTACATAGTTTAGAATATGGTGTATAGTGGTACATAGCATAGAATGTGGTGTATAGTGGTACATTGTATAGAATATGGTGTATAGAGGTACATAGTATAGAATATGGTGTGTTTAGTCGTACATAGTATAGAATATGGTGTATAGTGGTACATAGTATAGAATATGGTGTATTGTGATACATAGTATAGAATATGGTGTATAGTGGTACATAGTATAGAATATGGTGTATAGAGGTACATAGAATAGAATTTGGTGTATAGAGAAACATAGTATAGAATGTGGTGTAGAGATGCATAGTGGTACATAGTATAGAATTTGGTGTATTGTGGTACATTGTATAGAATGTGGTGTAGAGCTGTATAGTGGTACATAGTATAGAATGTGGTGTATAGAGGAACATAGTATAGAATGTGGTGTAGAGCTGTATAGTGGAACATAGTATAGAGTGTGGTGTATAGTGGTATATAGTATAGAATGTGGTATAAAGCTGTACAATGGTACATAGTATAGAATGTGGTGTATAGTGGTACATAGTATAGAATATAGTGTATAGTGGTACATAGTATAGAATATGGTGTATAGTAGTACATAGTATAGAATATGGTGTAGTGCTGTATAGTGGTACATAGTATAGAATATGGTGTAGAGCTGTATTGTGCTACACAGCATAGAATATGGTGTATAGTGGTACATAGTATAGAAAATGGTGTATAGAGGTACATAGTATAGAATATGGTGTGTATAGTGGTTCATATTATATAATACGGTGTATAGTGGTACATAGTATAGAATATGGTGTATTGTGATACATAGTATAGAATATGGTGTACAGTGGTACATAGTATAGAATATGGTGTATAGAGATACAAAGTATAGAATATGGTGAATAGTGGAACATAGTATAGAATGTGGTGTATAGTGGTACATAGTATAGAATTTGGTGTAGAGCTATATATTGGTACATAGTATAGAATATGGTGTATAGAGGAACATAGTATAGAATGTGGTGTAGAGATGTATAGTGGTACATAGTATAGAATATGGTGTATTGTGGTACATTGTATAGAATATGGTGTATAGTGGTACATAGTATAGAATATGGTGTATAGAGGTACATAGTATAGAATATGGTGTATAGTGGTACATAGTATAGAATGTATTGTATAGTTGTACATAGTATAAATTATGGTGTATTGAGGTACATAGTATAGAATATGGTGTATAGTGGTACATAGTCTAGAATGTGGTGTATAGTGGTACATAGAATATGGTGTATAGTGGTACAAAGTATAGAATGTGGTGAAGAGCTGTATAGTGGTACATAGTATAGAATATGGTGTATAGTGGTACGTAGTCTAGAATGTGGTTTATAGAGGTACATAGTATATAATATGGTGTGCAGTGGTACATAGTATAGAATATGGTGTATAGTGGTACATAGTATAGAATATGGTGTATAGTGGTACATAGTATAGAATATGGTGTATATTGGTACATAGTATAGAATATGGTGTACTGTGGTACATTGTGTAGAATATGGTGTATAGAGGTACGTAGTATAGAATATGGTGTATAGTGGTACATAGTATAGAATGTGGTATAGCGGTACATAGTATAGAATGTGGTGTATAGTAGTACATAGTATAGAATACGGTGTAGAGCTGTATAGTGGTACATAGTATAGAATGTGGTGTAGAGCTGTATAGTGGTACATAGTATAGAATATGGTGTATAGTAGTACATAGTATAGAATGTGTTGTAGAGCTGTATATTGGTACATAGTATAGAATATGGTGTATAGTGGTAAATAGTATAGAATATGGTGTATTGTGGTACATAGTATAGAATATGGTGTATAGTGGTACACAGTATAGAATATGGTGTATAGAGGAACATAGTATAGAATATGGTGTATAGTGGTACATAGTATAGAATGTGGTGTATAGTGGTACATAGTATAAATTATGGTGTATTGAGGTACATAGTATAGAATATGGTATATAGTGGTACATAGTCTAGAATGTGGTGTATAGTGGTACATAGTATAGAATATGGTGTACTGTGGTACATTGTGTAGAATATGGTGTATAGAGGTACGTAGTATAGAATATGGTGTATAGTGGTACATAGTATAGAATGTGGTATAGCTGTACATAGTATAGAATGTGGTGTATAGTAGTACATAGTATAGAATACGGTGTAGAGCTGTATAGTGGTACATAGTATAGAATGTGGTGTAGAGCTGTATAGTGGTACATAGTATAGAATATGGTGTATAGTAGTACATAGTATAGAATGTGTTGTAGAGCTGTATATTGGTACATAGTATAGAATATGGTGTATAGTGGTAAATAGTATAGAATATGGTGTATAGTGGTACATAGTATAGAATATGGTGTTGAGCTGTATAGTGGTACATAGTATAGAATATGGTGTAGTGTTGTATAGTGGTACAAAGTATACAATATGGTGTAGAGCTGTATTGTGGTACATATTATAGAATATGGTGTATAGTGGTACATAGTATAGAATATGGTATATAGAGGTACATAGTATAGAATTTGGTGTAGAGATGTATAGTGGTGCATAGTATAGAGTATTGTGTATAGTGATACATAGCATAGAATATGGTGTAGACCTGTATAGTGGAGCAGAGTGTAGAATATGGTGTATAGTGCTACATAGTATAGAATATGATATATAGTGTCATATAGTATAGAATGTGGTGTAGAGCTGTATAGTGGTACATAGTATAGAATATGGTGTATAGTGGTACATAGTATAGAATATGGTGTATAGAGTTACATAGTCCAGATTATGGTGTACAATGGTACATAGTATAGAATGTGGTGTATAGTGGTACATAGTGGTACATAGTATAGAATGTGGTGTAGTGGTACATAGTATAGAATGTGGTGTATAGAGGTATATGGTGTAGAGCTGTATAGTGGTACATAGTATAGAATGTGGTGTATAGCAGTACATAGTATTAAATACGGTGTAGAGCTGTATAGCGGTACATAGTATAGAATGTGGTGTAGAGCTGTATAGTGGAACATAGTATGAAATATGGTGTATAGTGGTACATAGTATTGAATATGGTGTATAGTAGTACATAATATAGAATATGGTGTAGAGCTGTATAGTGGTACATAGTATAGAATATGGTGTAGTGTTGTATAGTGATACATAGTATAGAAAATAGTGTAGAGCTGTATTGTGGTACATAGTATAGAATATGGTGTATAGCGGTACATAGTAAAGAAAATGGTGTATAGAGGTACATAGTATGGAATACGGTGTATAGTTGTACATAGTATAGAATATGGTGTATTGTGGTACATTGTATAGAATATGGTATATAGAGGTACAAAGTATAGATTATGGTGTATAGTGGTACATAGTATAGAATGTGGTGTATAGTGGTACATAGTATAGAATTTGGTGTAGAGCTGTATAGTGGTACATAGTATAGAATATGTTGTATAGTGGTACATAGTATAGAATGTGATGTAGAGCTGTATAGTGGTACATAGAATAGAATATGATGTATAGTGGTACATAGTATAGAATGTGGTGTAGAGCTGTATAATGGTACATAGTATTGAATTTGGTATAGAACTGTATAGTGGTACATAGTATAGAATATGGTGTATAGTGGAAACAGTATAGAATATGGTGTATAGTGGTACATAGCATAGAATGTTGTGTATAGTGGTACATATTATAGAATATGGTGTATTGTGGTACATAGTTTAGAATATGGTGTATAGTGGTACATAGCATAGAATGTGGTGTATAGTGGTACATTGTATAGAATATGGTGTATAGAGGTACATAGTATAGAATATGGTGTGTTTAGTCGTACATAGTATAGAATATGGTGTATAGTGGTACATAGTATAGAATATGGTGTATTGTGATACATAGTATAGAATATGGTGTATAGTGGTACATAGTATAGAATATGGTGTATAGAGGTACATAGAATAGAATTTGGTGTATAGAGAAACATAGTATAGAATGTGGTGTAGAGATGCATAGTGGTACATAGTATAGAATTTGGTGTATTGTGGTACATTGTATAGAATGTGGTGTAGAGCTGTATAGTGGTACATAGTATAGAATGTGGTGTATAGAGGAACATAGTATAGAATGTGGTGTAGAGCTGTATAGTGGAACATAGTATAGAGTGTGGTGTATAGTGGTATATAGTATAGAATGTGGTATAAAGCTGTACAATGGTACATAGTATAGAATGTGGTGTATAGTGGTACATAGTATAGAATATAGTGTATAGTGGTACATAGTATAGAATATGGTGTATAGTAGTACATAGTATAGAATATGGTGTAGTGCTGTATAGTGGTACATAGTATAGAATATGGTGTAGAGCTGTATTGTGCTACACAGCATAGAATATGGTGTATAGTGGTACATAGTATAGAAAATGGTGTATAGAGGTACATAGTATAGAATATGGTGTGTATAGTGGTTCATATTATATAATACGGTGTATAGTGGTACATAGTATAGAATATGGTGTATTGTGATACATAGTATAGAATATGGTGTACAGTGGTACATAGTATAGAATATGGTGTATAGAGATACAAAGTATAGAATATGGTGAATAGTGGAACATAGTATAGAATGTGGTGTATAGTGGTACATAGTATAGAATTTGGTGTAGAGCTATATATTGGTACATAGTATAGAATATGGTGTATAGAGGAACATAGTATAGAATGTGGTGTAGAGATGTATAGTGGTACATAGTATAGAATATGGTGTATTGTGGTACATTGTATAGAATATGGTGTATAGTGGTACATAGTATAGAATATGGTGTATAGAGGTACATAGTATAGAATATGGTGTATAGTGGTACATAGTATAGAATGTATTGTATAGTTGTACATAGTATAAATTATGGTGTATTGAGGTACATAGTATAGAATATGGTGTATAGTGGTACATAGTCTAGAATGTGGTGTATAGTGGTACATAGAATATGGTGTATAGTGGTACAAAGTATAGAATGTGGTGAAGAGCTGTATAGTGGTACATAGTATAGAATATGGTGTATAGTGGTACGTAGTCTAGAATGTGGTTTATAGAGGTACATAGTATATAATATGGTGTGCAGTGGTACATAGTATAGAATATGGTGTATAGTGGTACATAGTATAGAATATGGTGTATAGTGGTACATAGTATAGAATATGGTGTATAGTGGTACATAGTATAGAATATGGTGTACTGTGGTACATTGTGTAGAATATGGTGTATAGAGGTACGTAGTATAGAATATGGTGTATAGTGGTACATAGTATAGAATGTGGTATAGCGGTACATAGTATAGAATGTGGTGTATAGTAGTACATAGTATAGAATACGGTGTAGAGCTGTATAGTGGTACATAGTATAGAATGTGGTGTAGAGCTGTATAGTGGTACATAGTATAGAATATGGTGTATAGTAGTACATAGTATAGAATGTGTTGTAGAGCTGTATATTGGTACATAGTATAGAATATGGTGTATAGTGGTAAATAGTATAGAATATGGTGTATTGTGGTACATAGTATAGAATATGGTGTATAGTGGTACACAGTATAGAATATGGTGTATAGAGGAACATAGTATAGAATATGGTGTATAGTGGTACATAGTATAGAATGTGGTGTATAGTGGTACATAGTATAAATTATGGTGTATTGAGGTACATAGTATAGAATATGGTATATAGTGGTACATAGTCTAGAATGTGGTGTATAGTGGTACATAGTATAGAATATGGTGTACTGTGGTACATTGTGTAGAATATGGTGTATAGAGGTACGTAGTATAGAATATGGTGTATAGTGGTACATAGTATAGAATGTGGTATAGCTGTACATAGTATAGAATGTGGTGTATAGTAGTACATAGTATAGAATACGGTGTAGAGCTGTATAGTGGTACATAGTATAGAATGTGGTGTAGAGCTGTATAGTGGTACATAGTATAGAATATGGTGTATAGTAGTACATAGTATAGAATGTGTTGTAGAGCTGTATATTGGTACATAGTATAGAATATGGTGTATAGTGGTAAATAGTATAGAATATGGTGTATAGTGGTACATAGTATAGAATATGGTGTTGAGCTGTATAGTGGTACATAGTATAGAATATGGTGTAGTGTTGTATAGTGGTACAAAGTATACAATATGGTGTAGAGCTGTATTGTGGTACATATTATAGAATATGGTGTATAGTGGTACATAGTATAGAATATGGTATATAGAGGTACATAGTATAGAATTTGGTGTAGAGATGTATAGTGGTGCATAGTATAGAGTATTGTGTATAGTGATACATAGCATAGAATATGGTGTAGACCTGTATAGTGGTGCAGAGTGTAGAATATGGTGTATAGTGCTACATAGTATAGAATATGATATATAGTGTCATATAGTATAGAATGTGGTGTAGAGCTGTATAGTGGTACATAGTATAGAATATGGTGTATAGTGGTACATAGTATAGAATATGGTGTATAGAGGTACATAGTCCAGATTATGGTGTACAATGGTACATAGTATAGAATGTGGTGTATAGTGGTACATAGTGGTACATAGTATAGAATGTGGTGCAGTGGTACATAGTATAGAATGTGGTGTATAGAGGTATATGGTGTAGAGCTGTATAGTGGTACATAGTATAGAATGTGGTGTATAGCAGTACATAGTATTGAATATGGTGTAGAGCTGTATAGTGGTACATAGTATAGAATGTGGTGTAGAGCTGTATAGTGGAACATAGTATGAAATATGGTGTATAGTGGTACATAGTATTGAATATGGTGTATAGTAGTACATAGTATAGAATATGGTGTAGAGCTGTATAGTGGTACATAGTATAGAATATGGTGTAGTGTTGTATAGTGATACATAGTATAGAAAATAGTGTAGAGCTGTATTGTGGTACATAGAATAGAATATGGTGTATAGCGGTACATAGTAAAGAAAATGGTGTATAGAGGTACATAGTATGGAATACGGTGTATAGTTGTACATAGTATAGAATATGGTGTATTGTGGTACATTGTATAGAATATGGTATATAGAGGTACAAAGTATAGATTATGGTGTATAGTGGTACATAGTATAGAATGTGGTGTATAGTGGTACATAGTATAGAATTTGGTGTGTAGAGCTGTATAGTGGTACATAGTATAGAATATGTTGTATAGTGGTACATAGTATAGATTGTGTGTAAAGCTGTATAATGGTACATAGTATAGAATGTGGTGTATAGTGGTATATAGTATAGAATATAGTGTACAGAGGTACATATTATAGAATGTGGTGTAGAGCTGTATAGTGGTAAATAGTATAGAATATGTTTTATAGTGGTACATAGTATAGATTGTGGTGTAAAGCTGTATAATGGTACATAGTATAGAATGTGGTGTATAGTTGTACATAGTATAGAATATGGTGTATAGTGGTACATAGTATAGATGTGGTGTAGAGCTTTATAGTGGTAAATAGTATAGAATATGTTGTATAGTGGTACATAGTATAGAATGTGATGTAGAGCTGTATAGTGGTACATAGAATAGAATATGATGTATAGTGGTACATAGTATAGAATGTGGTGTAGAGCTGTATAATGGTACATAGTATTGAATTTGGTATAGAACTGTATAGTGGTACATAGTATAGAATATGGTGTATAGTGGAAACAGTATAGAATATGGTGTATAGTGGTACATAGCATAGAATGTTGTGTATAGTGGTACATATTATAGAATATGGTGTATTGTGGTACATAGTTTAGAATATGGTGTATAGTGGTACATAGCATAGAATGTGGTGTATAGTGGTACATAGTATAGAATATGGTGTATAGAGGTACATAGTATAGAATATGGTGTGTTTAGTCGTACATAGTATAGAATATGGTGTATAGTGGTACATAGTATAGAATATGGTGTATTGTGATACATAGTATAGAATATGGTGTATAGTGGTACATAGTATAGAATATGGTGTATAGAGGTACATAGTATAGAATTTGGTGTATAGAGAAACATAGTATAGAATGTGGTGTAGAGATGCATAGTGGTACATAGTATAGAATTTGGTGTATTGTGGTACATTGTATAGAATGTGGTGTAGAGCTGTATAGTGGTACATAGTATAGAATGTGGTGTATAGAGGAACATAGTATAGAATGTGGTGTAGAGCTGTATAGTGGAACATAGTATAGAGTGTGGTGTATAGTGGTATATAGTGGTACATAGTATAGAATGTGGTGTAGTGGTACATAGAATAGAATGTGGTGTATAGTGGTATATGGTGTAGAGCTGTATAGTGGTACATAGTATAGAATGTGGTATATAGTAGTACATAGTATAGAATACGGTGTAGAGCTGTATAGTGGTACATAGTATAGAATGTGGTGTAGAGCTGTATAGTGGTACATAGTAAAAAATATGGTGTATAGTGGTACATAGTATAGAATATGGTGTATAGTAGTACATAGTATAGAATATGGTGTAGAGCTGTATAGTGGTACATAGTATAGAATATGGTGTAGTGTTGTATAGCGGTACATAGTATAGAAAATAGTGTAGAGCTGTATTGTGGTACATAGTATAGAATATGGTGTATAGAGGTACATAGTATAGAAAATGGTGTATAGAGGTACATAGTATGGAATACGGTGTATCGTTGTACATAGTATAGAATATGGTGTATAGTGGTACATAGTATAGAATGTGGTGTATAGTGGTACATAGTATAGAATTTGGTGTAGAGCTGTATAGTGGTACATAGTATAGAATATGGTGTATAGAGGTACATATTATAGAATGTGGTGTAGAGCTGTATAGTGGTAAATAGTATAGAATATGTTGTACAGTGGTACATAGTATAGATTGTGGTGAAGAGCTGTATAATGGTACATAGTATAGGATGTGGTGTATAGTGGTATATAGTATAGAATATGGTGTATAGTGGTATATACATAGTACAGAATATGGGGTAGAGCTGTATAGTTGTATATCATATAGCATATGGTGTATAGAGGTACATAGTATAGAATATGGTGTATAGTAGTACATAGTCTAGAATGTGGAGTATAGTGGTATATAGTATAGAATGTTGTATAGAGCTGTATAGTGGTACATCGTATAGAATATGGTGTATAGAGTTACATAGTATAGAATATGGGGTATAGTGGTACATAGTATAGAATGTGGTGTATAGTGGTACATAGTGGTACATAGTATAGAATGTGGTGTAGTGGTACATATGTAGAATGTGGTGTATAGTGGTGTATGGTGTAGAGCTGTATAGTGGTACATAGTGTAGAATGTGGTGTATAGTAGTACATTGTATAGAATATGGTGTAGAGCTGTATAGTGGTACATAGTATAGAATGTGGTGTAGAGCTGTAGAGTGGTACATAATGTAGAATATGGTGTGTAGAGGTACATAGTATAGAATGTGTTGTAGAACTGTATAGTGGTACATAGTATAGAATATGGTGTATAGTGGTACATAGTATAGAATATGTTGTAGAGCTGTATAGTGGTACTTAGTATAGAATATGGTGTAGAGCTGTATTGTGGTACATAGTATAGAATATGGTGTATAGTGGTACATAGTATAGAATATGGTGTATAGAGGTACATAGTATAAAATATGGTGTATAGTGGTACATAGTATGGAAAACGGTGTATAGTGGTACATAGTATAGAATATGGTGTATTGTGGTACATTGTATAGAATATGGTGTAAAGAGGTACATAGTATAGAATATGGTGTATAGTGGTACATAGTATAGAATGTGGTATAGTGGTACATAGTATAGAATGTGGTGTAGAGCTGTATAGTGGTACATAGTATAGAATGTGGTGTTGAGCTGTATAGTGGTACATAGTATTGAATATGGTGTATAGTGTTACATAGTATAGAATGTTTTGTAGAGCTGTATAGTGGTACATAGTATAGAATATGGTGTATAGTGGTACATAGTATAGAATATGGTGTATAGTGGAACATATTATAGAATATGGTGTAGAGCTGTATAGTGATACATAGTACAGAATATGGGGTAGAGCTGTATAGTTGTATATCGTATAGAATATGGTGTATAGTGGTAAATAGTATAGATTATGGTGTATAGAGGTACATAGTATAGAATGTGGTGAAGAGCTGTATAATGGTACATAGTCTAGAATGTGGTGTGTAGTGGTATATAGTATAGAATGTGGTGTAGAGCTGTATAGTGGTACATCGTATAGAATATGGTGTATAGTGGTATATAGTATAGAATATGGTGTATAGAGGTACATAGAATAGAATATTGGGTATAAGGTTACATAGTATAGAATGTGGTGTATAGTGGTACAAAGTGGTACATAGTATAGAATGTGGTGTAGTGGTACATAGTATAGAATGTGGTCTAGAGCTGTATAGTGGTACATAGTCTTGAATATGGTGTATAGAGGTACATAGTATAGAATGTGTTGTAGAGCTGTATAGTGGTACATAGTATAGAATATGGTGTATAATGGTACATAGTATAGAATATGGTGTATAGTGGTACATAGTATAGAATATGGTGTAGATCTGTAATGTAGTACATAGAGAATATGGTGTATAGTGGTACATAGTATAGAATATGGTGTATAGTGGTACATAGTATGGAATATGGTGTATAGTGGTACATAGTATAGAATACGGTGTATTGTGGTACATTGTATAGAATATGGTGTATAGAGGTACATTGTATAGAATATGGTGTAAAGAGGTACATAGTATAGAATATGGTGTATAGTGGTACATAGTATAGAATGTGGTATAGTGGTACAATAGTATAGAATGTGGTGTGAGCTGTATAGTGGTACATAGTATAGAATGTGGTGTAGAGCTGTATAGTGGTACATAGTATAGGATATGGTGTATAGTGTTACATAGTATAGAATGTTTTGTAGAGCTGTATAGTGGTACATAGTATAGAATATGGTGTATAGTGGTACCATAGTATAGAATATGGTGTATAGTGGAACATATTATAGAATATGGTGTAGAGCTGTATAGTGATACATAGTACAGAATATGGGGTAGAGCTGTATAGTTGTATATCGTATAGAATATGGTGTATAGTGGTAAATAGTATAGATTATGGTGTATAGTGGTACATAGTATAGAATATGTTGTATTGTGGTACATTGTATAGAATAATGGTGTATAGAGGTACATAGTATAGAAAAACGGGGTATAGTGGTACATAGTATAGAATATGGTGTAGAGCTGTATAGTGATACATAGAATAGAATAGGGTGTAGTGTTGTATAGTGGTACATAGTATAGAATAGGGTGTAGAGCTGTATTGTGGTACATATTATAGAATGTGGTGTATAGTGGTACATAGAATATGGTGTATAGTGGTACAAAGTATAGAATGTGGTGTAGAGCTGTATAGTGGTACATAGTATAGAATATGGTGTATAGTGGTACGTAGTCTAGAATGTGGTTTATAGAGGTACATAGTATATAATATGGTGTGCAGTGGTACATAGTATAGAATATGGTGTATAGTGGTACATAGTATAGAATATGGTGTATAGTGGTACATAGTATAGAATATGGTGTATAGTGGTACATAGTATAGAATATGGTGTACTGTGGTACATTGTGTAGAATATGGTGTATAGAGGTACGTAGTATAGAATATGGTGTATAGTGGTACATAGTATAGAATGTGGTATAGCGGTACATAGTATAGAATGTGGTGTATAGTAGTACATAGTATAGAATACGGTGTAGAGCTGTATAGTGGTACATAGTATAGAATGTGGTGTAGAGCTGTATAGTGGTACATAGTATAGAATATGGTGTATAGTAGTACATAGTATAGAATGTGTTGTAGAGCTGTATATTGGTACATAGTATAGAATATGGTGTATAGTGGTAAATAGTATAGAATATGGTGTATAGTGGTACATAGTATAGAATATGGTGTTGAGCTGTATAGTGGTACATAGTATAGAATATGGTGTAGTGTTGTATAGTGGTACAAAGTATACAATATGGTGTAGAGCTGTATTGTGGTACATATTATAGAATATGGTGTATAGTGGTACATAGTATAGAATATGGTATATAGAGGTACATAGTATAGAATTTGGTGTAGAGATGTATAGTGGTGCATAGTATAGAGTATTGTGTATAGTGATACATAGCATAGAATATGGTGTAGACCTGTATAGTGGTGCAGAGTGTAGAATATGGTGTATAGTGCTACATAGTATAGAATATGATATATAGTGTCATATAGTATAGAATGTGGTGTAGAGCTGTATAGTGGTACATAGTATAGAATATGGTGTATAGTGGTACATTGTATAGAATATGGTGTATAGAGGTACATAGTCCAGATTATGGTGTACAATGGTACATAGTATAGAATGTGGTGTATAGTGGTACATAGTGGTACATAGTATAGAATGTGGTGTAGTGGTACATAGTATAGAATGTGGTGTATAGAGGTATATGGTGTAGAGCTGTATAGTGGTACATAGTATAGAATGTGGTGTATAGCAGTACATAGTATTGAATACGGTGTAGAGCTGTATAGTGGTACATAGTATAGAATGTGGTGTAGAGCTGTATAGTGGAACATAGTATGAAATATGGTGTATAGTGGTACATAGTATTGAATATGGTGTATAGTAGTACATAGTATAGAATATGGTGTAGAGCTGTATAGTGGTACATAGTATAGAATATGGTGTAGTGTTGTATAGTGATACATAGTATAGAAAATAGTGTAGAGCTGTATTGTGGTACATAGTATAGAATATGGTGTATAGCGGTACATAGTAAAGAAAATGGTGTATAGAGGTACATAGTATGGAATACGGTGTATAGTTGTACATAGTATAGAATATGGTGTATTGTGGTACATTGTATAGAATATGGTATATAGAGGTACAAAGTATAGATTATGGTGTATAGTGGTACATAGTATAGAATGTGGTGTATAGTGGTACATAGTATAGAATTTGGTGTAGAGCTGTATAGTGGTACATAGTATAGAATATGTTGTATAGTGGTACATAGTATAGAATGTGATGTAGAGCTGTATAGTGGTACATAGAATAGAATATGATGTATAGTGGTACATAGTATAGAATGTGGTGTAGAGCTGTATAATGGTACATAGTATTGAATTTGGTATAGAACTGTATAGTGGTACATAGTATAGAATATGGTGTATAGTGGAAACAGTATAGAATATGGTGTATAGTGGTACATAGCATAGAATGTTGTGTATAGTGGTACATATTATAGAATATGGTGTATTGTGGTACATAGTTTAGAATATGGTGTATAGTGGTACATAGCATAGAATGTGGTGTATAGTGGTACATAGTATAGAATATGGTGTATAGAGGTACATAGTATAGAATATGGTGTGTTTAGTCGTACATAGTATAGAATATGGTGTATAGTGGTACATAGTATAGAATATGGTGTATTGTGATACATAGTATAGAATATGGTGTATAGTGGTACATAGTATAGAATATGGTGTATAGAGGTACATAGTATAGAATTTGGTGTATAGAGAAACATAGTATAGAATGTGGTGTAGAGATGCATAGTGGTACATAGTATAGAATTTGGTGTATTGTGGTACATTGTATAGAATGTGGTGTAGAGCTGTATAGTGGTACATAGTATAGAATGTGGTGTATAGAGGAACATAGTATAGAATGTGGTGTAGAGCTGTATAGTGGAACATAGTGTAGAGTGTGGTGTATAGTGGTATATAGTATGGAATGTGGTATAAAGCTGTACAATGGTACATAGTATAGAATGTGATGTATAGTGGTACATAGTATAGAATATAGTGTATAGTGGTACATAGTATAGAATATGGTGTATAGTAGTACATAGTATAGAATATGGTGTAGTGCTGTATAGTGGTACATAGTATAGAATATGGTGTAGAGTGGTACATAGTATAGAAAATGGTGTATAGAGGTACATAGTATAGAATATGGTGTGTATAGTGGTTCATATTATATAATACGGTGTATAGTGGTACATAGTATAGAATATGGTGTATTGTGATACATAGTATAGAATATGGTGTACAGTGGTACATAGTATAGAATATGGTGTATAGAGATACAAAGTATAGAATATGGTGAATAGTGGAACATAGTATAGAATGTGGTGTATAGTGGTACATAGTATAGAATTTGGTGTAGAGCTATATATTGGTACATAGTATAGAATATGGTGTATAGAGGAACATAGTATAGAATGTGGTGTAGAGATGTATAGTGGGACATAGTATAGAATATGGTGTAGAGCTGTATTGTGGTACATAGTATAGAATATGGTGTATAGTGGTACATAGTATAGAATATGGTCTATAGAGGTACATAGTATAAAATATGGTGTATAGTGGTACATAGTATGGAATACGGTGTATAGTGGTACATAGTATAGAATATGGTGAATTGTGGTACATTGTATAGAATATGGTGTATAGAGGTACAAAGTATAGAATATGGTGTATAGTGGTACATAGTATAGAATGTGGTATAGTGGTACATAGTATAGAATGTGGTGTATAGTTGTATCTGGTTTAGAGCTGTATAGTGGTACATAGTATAGAATGTGGTGTATAGTAGTACATAGTATAGAATACGGTGTAGAGCTGTATAGTGGTACATAGTATAGAATGTGGTGTAGAGCTGTATAGTGGTTCATAGTATAGAATATGGTGTATAGTAGTATATAGTATAGAATGTGTTGTAGTGCTGTTTAGTGGTACATAGTATAGAATATGTTGTATAGTGTTAAATAGTATAGAATATGGTCTATAGTGTTACATAGTATAGAATATGGTGTTGAGCTGTATAGTGGTACATAGTATAGAATATGGTGTAGTGTTGTATAGTGGTACAAAGTATAGAATATGGTGTACAGCTGTATTGTGGTACATATTATAGAATATGGTGTAGAGCTGTATAGTGGTAAATAGTAGAGAATATGTTTTATAGTGGTACATAGTATAGATTGTGGTGTAAAGCTTTATAATGGTACATAGTATATAATATGGTGTAGAGAGGTACATAGTATAGAATATGGTGTATAGAGGTACATAGTCTAGAATATGGTGTATAGTATTACATAGTCTAGAATATGGTGTATAGTGGTACATAGTATAGAATGTGGTGTATAGTGGTACATAGTATAGAATGTGGTGTAGAGCAGAATAGTGGTACATAGTATAGAATATGGTGTATAGTGGTACATAGTATAGAATATGGTGTAGAGCTGTATAGTGGTACATAGTATAGAATGTTGTGTTTAGTGCTACATACTATAGAATATGGTGCATTGAGGTACTTAGTATAGAATATGCTGTATAGTGGTACATAGCATAGAATATAGTGTAGAGGTTTATTGTGGTACATAGTATAGAATATGGTGTATAGTGGTAAATAGTATAGAATATGGTGTAGAGCTGTATAGTGGTTCATAGTATAGAATATGGTCTATAGTGGTATATACATAGTACAGAATATGGGGTAGAGCTGTATAGTTGTATATCGTATAGAATATTGTGTATAGTGGTATATTGTATAGAATATTGTTAATAGTGGTATATAGTATAGAATATGGTGTATATAGGCAAATAGTATAGAATATGGTGTATAGTGGTACATAGTATAGAATGTGGTGAAGAGCTGTATAATGGTATATAGTATAGGATGTGGTGTATAGTGGTACATAGTATAGGATATGGTGTATAGTGGTACATAGTATAGAATATGGTGTAGAGCTGTATAGTGGTACATAGTATAGAATGTGGTGTATAGTGCTACATACTATAGAATATGGTGTATAGAGGTACTTAGTTAAGAATGTGGTCTATAGTAGTATTAAGTATAGAATATAGTGTAGACCTGTACAGTTGTACATAGTATAGAATGTGGTATAGAGCTGTATAGTGGTACATAGCATAGAATATGGTGTAGAGCTGTATAGTGGTTCATACAATAGGATATGGTGTATAGTGGTATATACATAGTACAGAATATGGGGTAGAGCTGTACAGTTGTATATCGTATAGAATATGGTGTATAGTGGTACATTGTATAGAATATGGTTAATAGTGGTATATAGTATAGAATATGGTGTATAGAGGTAAATTGTATAGAATATGGTGTATAGTGGTACATAGTATAGAATGTGGTGAAGAGCTGTATAATGGTACATAGTGTAGGATGTGGTGTATAGTGGTATATAGTATAGATTATGGTGTATAGAGGTACATAGTATAGAATATGGTGTATAGTAGTACATAGTCTAGAATGTGGAGTATAGTGGTATATAGTATAGAATGTGGTGTAGAGCTATATAGTGGTACATCGTATAGAATATGGTGTATAGTGGTACATAGTATAGAATATGGTGTATAGAGGTACATAGTATAGAATATGGGGCATAGTGGTACATAGTATAGAATGTGGTGTATAGTGGTACATAGTGGTACATAGTATAGAATGTGGTGTGGTGGTACATATGTAGAAAGTGGTGTATAGTGGTGTATGGTGTAGAGCTGTATTGTGGTACATTGTATAGAATGTGGTGTATAGTAGTACATAGTATAGAATACGGTGTAGAGCTGTATAGTGGTACATAGTATAGAATGTGGTGTAGAGCTGTATAGTGGTACATAGTATAGAATATGGTGTGTAGAGGTACATAGTATAGAATGTGTTGTAGAGCTGTATAGTGGTACATAGTATAGAATATGGTGTAGTGGTACATAGTATAGAATATGGTGTAGTGTTGTATAGTGGGACATAGTATAGAATATGGTGTAGAGCTGTATATAGTATAGAATATGGTCTATAGAGGTACATAGTATAAAATATGGTGTATAGTGGTACATAGTATGGAATACTGTGTATAGTGGTACATAGTATAGAATATGGTGTATTGTGCTACATAGTATAGAATATGGTGTATAGAGGTACAAAGTATAGAATATGGTGTATAGTGGTACATAGTATAGAATGTGGTATAGTGGTACATAGTATAGAATGTGGTGTATAGTTGTATATGGTTTAGAGCTGTATAGTGGTACATAGTAAGATATGTGGTGTATAGTAGTACATAGTATAGAATACGGTGTAGAGCTGTATAGTGGTACATAGTATAGAATGTGGTGTAGAGCTGTATAGTGGTTCATAGTATAGAATATGGTGTATAGTAATACATAGTATAGAATGTGTTGTAGAGCTGTTTAGTGGTACATAGTATAGAATATGTTGTATAGTGTTAAATAGTATAGAATATGGTGTATAGTGGTACATAGTATAGAATATGGTGTTGAGCTGTATAGTGGTACATAGTATAGAATATGGTGTAGTGTTGTATAGTGGCACAAAGTATAGAATATAGTGTAGAGCTGTATTGTGGTACATATTATAGAATATGGTGTATAGTGGTACATAGTATAGCATATGTTATATAGAGGTACATAGTATAGAATTTGGTGTAGAGCTGTATTGTGGTGCATAGTATAGAGTATTGTGTATAGTGATACATAGCATAGAATATGGTGTAGAGCTGTATAGTGGTGCAGAGTGTAGAATATGCTGTATAGTGCTACATAGTATAGAATATGATATATAGTGTTATATAGTATAGAATGTGGTGTAGAGCTGTATAGTGGTACATAGTATAGAATATGGTGTATAGTGGTGCATAGTATAGAATATGGTGTATAGAGGTACATAGTCCAGATTATGGTGTACAGTGGTACATAGTATAGAATGTGGTGTATAGTGGTACATAGTGGTACATAGTATAGAATGTGGTGTAGTGGTACATAGAATAGAATGTGGTGTATAGTGGTATATGGTGTAGAGCTGTATAGTGGTACATAGTATAGAATGTGGTGTATAGTAGTACATAGTATAGATTACGGTGTAGAGCTGTATAGTGGTACATAGTATAGAATGTGGTGTAGAGCTGTATAGTGGTACATAGTATAAAATATGGTGTATAGTGGTACATAGTATAGAATATTGTGTATAGTAGTACATAGTATAGAATATGGTGTAGAGCTGTATAGTGGTACATAGTATAGAATATGGTGTAGTGTTGTATAGCGGTACATAGTATAGAAAATAGTGTAGAGCTGTATTGTGGTACATAGTATAGAATATGGTGTATAGAGGTACATAGTATAGAAAATGGTGTATAGAGGTACATAGTATGGAATACGGTGTATCGTTGTACATAGTATAGAATATGGTGTATAGTGGTACATAGTATAGAATGTGGTGTATAGTGGTACATAGTATAGAATTTGGTGTAGAGCTGTATAGTGGTACATAGTATAGAATATGGTGTATAGAGGTACATATTATAGAATGTGGTGTAGAGCTGTATAATGGTAAATAGTATAGAATATGTTGTACAGTGGTACATAGTATAAATTGTGGTGAAGAGCTGTATAATGGTACATAGTATAGGATGTGGTGTATAGTGGTATATACATACTATAGAATATGGTGTATAGATTACGGTGTAGAGCTGTATAGTGGTACATAGTATAGAATGTGGTGTAGAGCTGTATAGTGGTACATAGTATAAAATATGGTGTATAGTGGTACATAGTATAGAATATGGTGTATAGTAGTACATAGTATAGAATATAGTGTAGACCTGTACAGTTGTACATAGTATAGAATGTGATATAGAGCTGTATAGTGGTACATAGCATAGAATATAGTGTAGAGGTTTATAGTGGTACATAGTATAGAATATGGTGTATAGTGGTAAATAGTATAGAATATGGTGTAGAGCTGTATAGTGGTTCATAGTATAGAATATGGTGTATAGTGGTGTATACATAGTACAGAATATGGGGTAGAGCTGTATAGTTGTATATCGTATAGAATATGGTGTATAGTGGTACATTGTATAGAATATTGTTAATAGTGGTATATAGTATAGAATATGGTGTATAGAGGTAAATAGTATAGAATATGGTGTATAGTGGTACATAGTATAGAATGTGGTGAAGAGCTGTATAATGGTACATAGTATAGGATGTGGTGTATAGTGGTACATAGTATAGAATATGGTGAAGAGTGGTACATAGTATAGAATATGGTGTAGAGCTGTATAGTGGTACATAGTATAGAATGTGGTGTATAGTGCTACATACTATAGAATATGGTGTTTAGAGGTACTTAGTATAGAATGTGGTCTATAGTAGTATTAAGTATAGAATATATTGTAGACCTGTACAGTTGTACATAGTATAGAATGTGGTATAGAGCTGTATAGTGGTACATTGCATAGAATATAGTGTAGAGGTTTATAGTGGTACATAGTATAGAATATGGTGTATAGTGGTAAATAGTATAGAATATGGTGTAGAGCTGTATAGTGGTTCATAGTATAGAATATGGTGTATAGTGGTATATACATAGTACAGAATATGGGGTAGAGCTGTATAGTTGTATATCGTATAGAATATGGTGTATAGAGGTAAATAGTATAGAATATGGTGTATAGTGGTACATAGTATAGAATGTGGTGAAGAGCTGTATAATGTTACATAGTATAGGATGTGGTGTATAGTGGTATATAGTATAGATTATGGTGTATAGAGGTACATATTATAGAATTTGGTGTATAGTAGTACATAGTCTAGAATGTGGAGTAGTGTGGTATATAGTATAGAATGTGGTGTAGAGCTATATAGTGGTACATCGTATAGAATATGGTGTATAGTGGTACATAGTATAGAATATGGTGTATAGAGGTACATAGTATAGAATATGGGGTATAGTGGTACATAGTATAGAATGTGGTGTATAGTGGTACATATTGGTACATAGTATCGAATGCGGAGTAGTGGTACATATGTAGAATGTGGTGTATAGTGGTGTATGGTGTAGACCTGTATAGTGGTACATTGTATAGAATGTGGTGTATAGTAGTACATAGTATAGAATACGGTGTAGAGCTGTATAGTGGTACATAGTATAGAATGTAGTGTAGAGCTGTATAGTGGTACATAATATAGAATATGGTGTAGTGTTGTATAGTGGGACATAGTATAGAATATGGTGTAGAGCTGTATTGTGGTACATAGTATAGAATATGGTGTATAGTGGTACATAGTATAGAATATTGTCTATAGAGGTACATAGTATAAAATATGGTGTATAGTGGTACATAGTATGGAATACGGTGTATAGTGGTACATAGTATAGAATATGATGTACTGTGGTACATTGTATAGAATATGGTGCATAGAGGCACATAGTATAGAATATGGCGTATAGTGGTACATAGTATAGAATGTGGTATAGTGGTACATAGTATAGAATGTGGTGTATAGTTGTATATGGTTTAGAGCTGTATAGTGGTTCATAGTATAGAATGTGGTGTATAGTAGTACATAGTATAGAATACGGTGTAGAGCTTTATAGTGGTACATGGTATAGAATGTGGTGTAGAGCTGTATAGTGGTACATAGTATAGAATATGGTGTTTAGTAGGACATAGTATAGAATGTGTTGTAGAGCTGTATAGTGGTACATAGTATAGAATATGGTGTATAGTGGTAAATAGTATAGAATATGGTGTATAGTGGTACATAGTATAGAATATGGTGTTGAGCTGTATAGTGGTACATAGTATAGAATATGGTGTAGTGTTGTATAGTGGTACAAAGTATAGAATATGGTGTAGAGCTGTATTGTGGTACATAGTATAGAATGTGGTGTATAGTAGTACATAGTATAGATTACGGTGTAGAGCTGTATAGTGGTACATAGTATAGAATGTGGTGTAGAGCTGTATAGTGGTACATAGTATAAAATATGGTGTATAGTGGTACATAGTATAGAATATGGTGTATAGTAGTACATAGTATAGAATATGGTGTAGAGCTGTATAGTGGTACATAGTATAGAATATGGTGTAGTGTTGTATAGCGGTACATAGTATAGAAAATAGTGTAGAGCTGTATTGTGGTACATAGTATAGAATATGGTGTATAGAGGTACATAGTATAGAAAATGGTGTATAGAGGTACATAGTATGGAATACGGTGTATCGTTGTACATAGTATAGAATATGGTGTATAGTGGTACATAGTATAGAATGTGGTGTATAGTGGTACATAGTATAGAATTTGGTGTAGAGCTGTATAGTGGTACATAGTATAGAATATGGTGTATAGAGGTACATATTATAGAATGTGGTGTAGAGCTGTATAATGGTAAATAGTATAGAATATGTTGTACAGTGGTACATAGTATAAATTGTGGTGAAGAGCTGTATAATGGTACATAGTATAGGATGTGGTGTATAGTGGTATATACATACTATAGAATATGGTGTATAGATTACGGTGTAGAGCTGTATAGTGGTACATAGTATAGAATGTGGTGTAGAGCTGTATAGTGGTACATAGTATAAAATATGGTGTATAGTGGTACATAGTATAGAATATGGTGTATAGTAGTACATAGTATAGAATATAGTGTAGACCTGTACAGTTGTACATAGTATAGAATGTGATATAGAGCTGTATAGTGGTACATAGCATAGAATATAGTGTAGAGGTTTATAGTGGTACATAGTATAGAATATGGTGTATAGTGGTAAATAGTATAGAATATGGTGTAGAGCTGTATAGTGGTTCATAGTATAGAATATGGTGTATAGTGGTGTATACATAGTACAGAATATGGGGTAGAGCTGTATAGTTGTATATCGTATAGAATATGGTGTATAGTGGTACATTGTATAGAATATTGTTAATAGTGGTATATAGTATAGAATATGGTGTATAGAGGTAAATAGTATAGAATATGGTGTATAGTGGTACATAGTATAGAATGTGGTGAAGAGCTGTATAATGGTACATAGTATAGGATGTGGTGTATAGTGGTACATAGTATAGAATATGGTGAAGAGTGGTACATAGTATAGAATATGGTGTAGAGCTGTATAGTGGTACATAGTATAGAATGTGGTGTATAGTGCTACATACTATAGAATATGGTGTTTAGAGGTACTTAGTATAGAATGTGGTCTATAGTAGTATTAAGTATAGAATATAGTGTAGACCTGTACAGTTGTACATAGTATAGAATGTGGTATAGAGCTGTATAGTGGTACATTGCATAGAATATAGTGTAGAGGTTTATAGTGGTACATAGTATAGAATATGGTGTATAGTGGTAAATAGTATAGAATATGGTGTAGAGCTGTATAGTGGTTCATAGTATAGAATATGGTGTATAGTGGTATATACATAGTACAGAATATGGGGTAGAGCTGTATAGTTGTATATCGTATAGAATATGGTGTATAGAGGTAAATAGTATAGAATATGGTGTATAGTGGTACATAGTATAGAATGTGGTGAAGAGCTGTATAATGTTACATAGTATAGGATGTGGTGTATAGTGGTATATAGTATAGATTATGGTGTATAGAGGTACATATTATAGAATTTGGTGTATAGTAGTACATAGTCAAGAATGTGGAGTAGTGTGGTATATAGTATAGAATGTGGTGTAGAGCTATATAGTGGTACATCGTATAGAATATGGTGTATAGTGGTACATAGTATAGAATATGGTGTATAGAGGTACATAGTATAGAATATGGGGTATAGTGGTACATAGTATAGAATGTGGTGTATAGTGGTACATATTGGTACATAGTATCGAATGCGGAGTAGTGGTACATATGTAGAATGTGGTGTATAGTGGTGTATGGTGTAGACCTGTATAGTGGTACATTGTATAGAATGTGGTGTATAGTAGTACATAGTATAGAATACGGTGTAGAGCTGTATAGTGGTACATAGTATAGAATGTAGTGTAGAGCTGTATAGTGGTACATAATATAGAATATGGTGTAGTGTTGTATAGTGGGACATAGTATAGAATATGGTGTAGAGCTGTATTGTGGTACATAGTATAGAATATGGTGTATAGTGGTACATAGTATAGAATATTGTCTATAGAGGTACATAGTATAAAATATGGTGTATAGTGGTACATAGTATGGAATACGGTGTATAGTGGTACATAGTATAGAATATGATGTACTGTGGTACATTGTATAGAATATGGTGCATAGAGGCACATAGTATAGAATATGGCGTATAGTGGTACATAGTATAGAATGTGGTATAGTGGTACATAGTATAGAATGTGGTGTATAGTTGTATATGGTTTAGAGCTGTATAGTGGTTCATAGTATAGAATGTGGTGTATAGTAGTACATAGTATAGAATACGGTGTAGAGCTTTATAGTGGTACATGGTATAGAATGTGGTGTAGAGCTGTATAGTGGTACATAGTATAGAATATGGTGTTTAGTAGGACATAGTATAGAATGTGTTGTAGAGCTGTATAGTGGTACATAGTATAGAATATGGTGTATAGTGGTAAATAGTATAGAATATGGTGTATAGTGGTACATAGTATAGAATATGGTGTTGAGCTGTATAGTGGTACATAGTATAGAATATGGTGTAGTGTTGTATAGTGGTACAAAGTATAGAATATGGTGTAGAGCTGTATTGTGGTACATATTATAGAATATGGTGTATAGTGGTACACAGTATAGAATATGGTATATAGAGGTACATAGTATAGAATTTGGTGTAGAGCTGTATAGTGGTGCATAGTATAGAGTATTGTGTATAGTGATGCATAGCATAGAATATGGTGTAGAGCTGTATAGTGGTGCAGAGTGTAGAATATGGTGGATAGTGCAACATAGTATAGAATATGATATATAGTGTTATATAGTATAGAATGTGGTGTAGAGCTGTATAGTGGTACATAGTATATAATATGGTGTATAGTGGTACATAGTATAGAATATGGTGTATAGAGGTACATAGTCCAGATTATGGTGTACAATGGTACATAGTATAGAATGTAGTGTATAATGGTACATAATGGTACATAGTATAGAATGTGGTGTAGTGGTACTTAGTATAGAATGTGGTGTATAGTGGTATATGGTGTAGAGCTGTATAGTGGCACATAGTATAGAATGTGGTGTATAGTAGTACATAGTATAGAATACGTTGTAGAGCTGTATAGTGGTACATAGTATAGAATGCGGTGTAGAGCTGTATAGTGGTACATAGTATAAAATATGGTGTATAGTGGTACATAGTATAGAATATGGAGTATAGTAGTACATTGTATAGAATATGGTGTAGAGCTGTATAGTGGTACATAGTATAGAATATGGTGTAGTGTTGTATAGTGGTACATAGTATAGAAAATAGTGTAGAGCTGTATTGTGGTACATAGTATAGAATATGGTGTATAGAGGTACATAGTATAGAAAATGGTGTATAGAGGTACATAGTATGGAATACGGTGTATAGTTGTACATAGTATAGAATATGGTGTATTGTGGTACATTGTATAGAATATGGTATATAGAGGTACAAAGTATAGAATATGGTGTATAGTGGAATATAGTATAGAATGTGGTGTATAGTGGTACATAGTATAGAATTTGTTGTAGAGCTGTGTAGTGGTACATAGTATAGAATATGGTGTATAGAGGTACAAATTATAGAATGTGGTGTAGAGCTGTATAGTGGTAAATATTATAGAATATGTTGTATAGTGCTACATAGTATAGATTGTGGTTTAAGCTGTATAATGGTACATAGTATAGAATGTGGTGTATAGTGGTACATAGTATAGATTGTGGTGTATAGTGGTATATAGTATAGAATATAGTGTATAGAGGTACATATTATAGAATGTGGTGTAGAGCTGTATAGTGGTAAATAGTATAGAATATGTTTTATAGTGGTACATAGTATAGATTGTGGTGTAAAGCTGTATAATGGTACATAGTATAGAATGTGGTGTATAGTGATACATAGTATAGAATATGGTGTATAGTGGTACATAGTATAGAATGTGGTGTAGAGCTGTATAGTGGTAAATAGTATAGAATATGTTGTATAGTCGTACATAGTATATATTGTGGTGTAAAGCGCAATAATGGTACATAGTATAGAATGTGGTGTATAGTGGTACATAGTATATAATATGGTGTATAGAGGTACATAGTATAGAATATGGTGTATAGAGGTACATAATGTAGAATATGGTGTATAGTATTATATAGTCTAGAATATGGTGTATAGTGGTACATAGAATATGATGTATAGCATTACATAGTATAGAATGTGGTGTAGAGCTGAATAGTGGTACATAGTATAGAATATGGTGTATAGTGGTACATAGTATAGAATGTGGTGTAGAGATGTATAGTGGTACATAGAATAGAATGTGGTGTATAGTGCAACATACTATAGAATATGGTGTATTGAGGTACTTAGTATAGAATGTGGTCTATAGTAGAATATAGTATAGAATATGGTGTAGAGCTGTACAGTTGTACATAGTATAGAATGTGGTATAGAGCTGTTTAGTGGTACATAGCATAGAATATAGTGTAGAGGTTTAAAGTGGTACATAGTATAGAATATGGTGTATAGTGGTAAATAGTATAGAATATAGTGTAGAGCTGTATAGTGGTTCATAGTATAGAATATGGTGTATAGTGGTATATACATAGTACAGAATATGGGGTAGAGCTGTATAGTTGTATATCGTATAGAATATGGTGTATAGAGGTAAATAGTATAGATTATGGTGTATAGTGGTACATAGTATAGAATGTGGTGAAGAACTGTATAATGGTAAATAGTATAGGATGTGGTGCATAGTAGTACATAGTCTAGAATATGGTGTATAGTGGTACATAGAATATGATGTATAGCGGTACATAGTATAGAATGTGGTGTAGAGCTGAATAGTGGTACATAGTATAGAATATGGGGTATAGTGGTTCATAGTATAGAATGTGGTGTATAGTGGTACAAAGTGGTACATAGTATAGAAGGTGGTGTAGTGGTACATAGTATAGAATGTGGTGTATAGTGGTGAATGTTGTAGAGCTGTATAGTGGTACATAGTATAGAATGTGGTCTAGAGCTGTATAGTGGTACATAGTATTGAATATGGTGTATAGAGGTACATAGTATAGAATGTGTTGTAGAGCTGTATAGTGGTACATAGTATAGAATATGGTGTATAATGGTACATAGTATAGAATATGGTGTATAGTGGTACATAGTATAGAATATGGTGTAGATCTGTATTGTGGTACATAGTAGAGAATATGGTGTTTAGTGGTACATAGTATAGAATATGGTGTTTAGAGGTAAATAGTATAGAATATGGTGTATAGTGGTACATAGTATGGAATAAGGTGTATAGTGGTACATAGTATAGAATATGGTTTATAGTGGTACATAGTATAGAATTTGGTGTAGAGCTACATAGTGGTGCATAGTATAGAATGTGGTGTAGTGCTGTATAGTGGTACATAGTATAGAATATGGTGTATAGTGGTACATAGTATAGAATGTGTTGTAGAGCTGTATAGTGGTACATAGTAAAGAATATAGTGTATAGTGGTACATAGTATAGAATATGGTGTATAGTGTTACATAGTATAGAATATGGTGTAGAGCTGTATTGTGGTACATAGTATAGAATATGGTGTATAGTGGTACATAGTATAGAATATGGTATATAGAGGTACATAGTATAGAATTTGGTGTAGAGCTGTATAGTGGTGCATAGTATAGAGAATTGTGTATAGTGATACATAGCATAGAATATGGAGTAGAGCTGTATAGTTGTGCGGAGTATAGACTATGGTGTATAGTGCTACATAGTATAGAATATGGTGTATAGTGGTATATAGTATATAATGTGGTTTAGAGCTGTATAGTGGTACATAGTATAGAATATGGTGCATAGTGGTATATAGTATAGAATATTGTGTATAGTGGTACATAGTATAAAATATGGTGTATAGTGGTACATAGTGTAGAATATGGTGTATATAGGTACATAGTATAGAATATGGTGTATACTGGTATATAGTACAGAATATGGTGTATAGTGCTACATAGTACAGAATATGGTGTATAGTGGTATATAGTATAGAATTTGGTGTAGAGCTGTATAGTGGTACATAGTATAGAATGTGGTACAGAGCTGTATAGTGGTACATGGCATAGAATATGGGGTAGAGCTGTTAAGTGGTAAATAGTATAGAATATGGTGTGTACACCATATTCGATACGATATACAACTATACAGCTCTACCCCATATTCTGTACTATGTATATACCACTATACACCATATTTTATACTATGTACCAATATTCAGCTCTACACCATGTTCTATTCTATATACCACTATACACCATATTCTATACTATGTACCACTATAAACAACATTCTGTAATGTCTACCACTATACACCACATTCTGTACTATGCACCACTATACACCATATTCTGTACTATGTAACACTATACATCATATTCTATACCATATACCACTATACAGCTCTACACCATATTCTATACTATGTACCACTATACAACATATTCTATACCAGAACCATAACTAGACGTTTTGGTGCCCTGTGCCAGAAAGTTCATTGGTGGCTCCCACAATTTTCAAAGGACATAATGCACTCAAAAAAGGGCAAAGGCTTCATGGGAAAGGGCCAGGTAAAGTATAGGAGAGGACAGGAGATGCTGGGGATGAAATAAGAGGAAGCTACAAACAAGAATGATAATAAATAGAAATTTGGTAGGCCCAACCAGCGCCCCATGACCTGTGGTGCAGTGTGCGATGGCATCGGCAGCACTACCCTAGCTACGACCCTGTTCTATATTAGGTACCACTATACACCATATTCTATACTATGTACCATTATACACCATATTCAATAGTATGTACCACTATACACCATATTCTATACTATATACCACAATACACCATATTCTATACTATGTACCATTATACACCATATTCTATACTATGTATCACTATACATTATATTCTATACTATGTACCACTATACAGCTCTACACCATATTCTATACTATGTACCACTATACACCATATTCTATACTATCTACCACTATACAGCTCTACACCATATTCTATACTATGTACCACTATACAGCTCGACACCACATTCTATACTATGTACCACTATATACCACATTCTATACTATGTACCACTATACAGCTCTACACCATAATCTATACTATGTACCACTATACACCACATTCTAGAATATGTACTACTATACACAATATTCAATATTATGTTCCTCTATACACCATATTCTATACTATATACCACTATTCACCACATCCTATACTATGTACCATTATACAGCTCTTCACCACATCCTATACTATGTACCACTATACACCATATTCTATACTATTTACCTCTATACACTATATTCTATACTATATACCACTATTAACCATATTCTATACAATGTACCACTATACACCATATTCTATACGATATACAACTATGCAGCTCTACCCCATATTTTATACTATGTATATACAACTATACACCATATTCTATACTATGAACCACTATACAGCTCTACACCATATTCTATACTATTTACCACTATACACCATATTCTATACTATGTACCACTATAAACCTCTACACTATATTCTATGCTATGTACCATTATACAGCTCTATACCACATTCTATACTTTGTATAACTGTACAGCTCTACACCATATTCTATACTATAAACTACTATAGACCACATTCTATACTAAGTACCACTATACACCATATTCTATACTATGTAGCACTATACACCACATTCTATACTATGTTCCACTATACAGCTCTACACCACATTCTATACTATGTACCACTATACACCATATTCTATACTATGTACCACTATTCAGCTCTACACCACATTCTATACTATGTACCGCTATATATCATATTCTATGTACCACTATACACCATATTCTAGACTATGTAACACTATACACCATATTCTAGACAATGTACCTCTATACACCATATTCTATACTATGTACATCTATACACCATATTATATACTATGTACCACTATACACCACATTCTATTCTATGTACCACTATACACCACATTCTATACTATGTACCATTATACAGCTTTACACCACAATCTATACTATGTACCACTATGCAACATATTCTATACTATTTAGCATTTTACAGCTCTACACCAAACTCTATACTATGTACCTCTATACACCATATTCTATACTATGTACCACTATACACCATATTCTATACTTTGTACCTCTATACACCATATTCTATACAATGTACCACAATACACCATATTCTATAGTATGTACCACTATACACCGTATTCCATACTATGTACCACTATACACCATATTCTATACTATGTACCTCTATACACCATATTCTATACTATGTACCACTAAACACCATATTCTATAATATGTACCACAATACAGCTCTACACTATATTCTATACTATGTGCCACTGTACAGCTCTATATCAATTTCTATACTATGTACTTCTATAAACCATATTCTATACTATGTACCACTATACACAATATTCTATACTATGTACCACTATACGGCTCTACACCACATTCTATACTATGTACCACTATACAGCTCTACACCGTATTCTGTACTATGTAATACTGTACACCACATTCTATGCTATGTACCACTATACAGCTCTACACCATATACCACTATACACCACATTCTATAATATGTACCACTACACCACATTCTATACTATGTACCACTATGTACCACTATACACCACATTCTATACTATGTACCACTGTACACCACATTCTATACTATGTACCACTATACACCATATTCTATACTATGTACCTCAATACACCATATTCTATACTATGTACCTCTATACATCATATTCTATACTATGTACCACTATACAGCTCTACATCACATTCTATACTATGTACCACTATACACCATATTCTATACTATGTACCTCTATACACCATATTCTATACTATGTACCTCTATACAACATATTCTAGACTATGTACCACTTTACACCATACTCTATACTATATACCACTTCACAGCTCTACCCCATATTCTACTCCATGTACCACTATACAGCTCTGCACCACATTCTATAATATGTACCACTGTACAGCTCTGCACCATATTCTAAACTATATACTTCTATACACCACATTCTATACTATGTACCACTATAAACCATATTCTATACTATGTAACACTATACAACACATTCTATACTATGTACCACTATACAGCTCTACACCATATTTTATACTATGTACCAATATTCAGCTCTACACCATGTTCTATTCTATATACCACTATACACCATATTCTATACTATGTACCACTATAAACAACATTCTATAATGTGTACCACTATACACCACATTCTGTACTATGCACCACTATACACCATATTCTGTACTATGTAACACTATACATCATATTCTATACCATATACCACTATACAGCTCTACACCATATTCTATACTATGTACCACTATACAACATATTCTATACCAGAACCATAACTAGACTTTTTGGTGCCCTGTGCCAGAAAGTTCATTGGTGGCTCCCACATTTTTCAAAGGACATAATGCACTCAAAAAAGGGCAAAGGCTTCATGGGGAAGGGCCAGGTAAAGTATAGGAGAGGCCAGGAGATGCTGGGGATGAAATAAGAGGAAGCTACAAACAAGAATGATAATAAATAGAAATTTGGTAGGCCCAACCAGCGCCCCATGACCTGTGGTGCAGTGTGCGATGGCATCGGCAGCACTACCCTAGCTACGACCCTGTTCTATATTAGGTACCACTATACACCATATTCTATACTATGTACCATTATACACCATATTCAATACTATGTACCACTATACACCATATTCTATACTATATACCACAATACACCATATTCTATACTATGTACCATTATACACCATATTCTATACTATGTATCACTATACATTATATTCTATACTATGTACCACTATACAGCTCTACACCATATTCTATACTATGTACCACTATACACCATATTCTATACTATCTACCACTATACAGCTCTACACCATATTCTATACTATGTAACACTATACAGCTCGACACCACATTCTATACTATGTACCACTATACACCACATTCTATACTATGTACCACTATACAGCTGTACACCATAATCTATACTATGTACCACTATACACCACATTCTAGAATATGTACTACTATACACAATATTCAATATTATGTTCCTCTATACACCATATTCTATACTATATACCACTATACACCACATCCTATACTATGTACCATTATACAGCTCTTCACCACATCCTATACTATGTACCACTATACACCATATTCTATACTATTTACCTCTATACACTATATTCTATACTATATACCACTATTAACCATATTCTATACAATGTACCACTATACACCATATTCTATACGATATACAACTATGCAGCTCTACCCCATATTTTATACTATGTATATACAACTATACACCATATTCTATACTATGAACAACTATACAGCTCTACACCATATTCTATACTATTTACCACTATACACCATATTCTTTAATATGTACCACTATAAACCTCTACACTATATTCTATGCTATGTACCACTATACAGCTCTATACCACATTCTATACTATGTATAACTGTACAGCTCTACACCATATTCTATTCTATAAACTACTATAGACCACATTCTATACTAAGTACCACTATACACCATATTATATACTATGTAGCACTATACACCACATTCTATACTATGTACCACTATACAGCTCTACACCACATTCTATACTATGTACCACTATACACCATATTCTATACTATGTACCACTATTCAGCTCTACACCACATTCTATACTATGTACCGCTATACATCATATTCTATGTACCACTATACACCATATTCTAGACTATGTAAAACTATACACCATATTCTAGACATTGTACCTCTATACACCATATTCTATACTATGTACATCTCTACACCATATTATATACTATGTACCACTATACACCACATTCTATTCTATGTACCACTATACACCACATTCTATACTATGTACCATTATACAGCTTTACACCACAATCTATACTATGTACCACTATGCAACATATTCTATACTATTTAGCACTTTACAGCTCTACACCAAATTCTATACTATGTACCTCTATACACCATATTCTATACTATGTACCACTATACACCATATTCTATACTTTGTACCTCTATACACCATATTCTATACAATGTACCACAATACACCATATTCTATACTATGTACCACTATACACCGTATTCCATACTATGTACCACTATACACCATATTCTATACTATGTACCTCTATACACCATATTCTATACTATGTACCACTAAACACCATATTCTATAATATGTACCACAATACAGCTCTACACTATATTCTATACTATGTACCACTGTACAGCTCTACATCAATTTCTATACTATGTACTTCTATAAACCATATTCTATACTATGTACCACTATACACCATATTCTATACTATGTACCACTATACCACTTATTCTCTACACCTCATTCTATACTATGTACCACTATACAGCTCTACACCGTATTCTGTACTATGTAATACTGTACACCACATTCTATGCTATATACCACTATACAGCTCTACACCATATAATATAGAATATGGTTTAGAGGTGAACAGTGGTACATAGTATAGAATATGGTGTATAGTGGTATATAGTATAGAATATGGTGTAGAGCTATATAGTGGTTCATAGTATAGAATATACATATATTGGTACAAAGTATAGAATATGGTGTAGAGCTGTATTGTGGTACATATTATAGAATATGGTGTATAGTGGTACATAGTATAGCATATGGTATATAGAGGTACATAGTATAGAATTTGGTGTAGAGCTGTATAGTGGTGCATAGTATAGAGTATTGTGTATAGTGATACATAGCATAGAATATGGTGTAGAGCTGTATAGTGGTGCAGAGTGTAGAATATGCTGTATAGAGCTACATAGTATAGAATATGATATATAGTGTTATAAAGTATAGAATGTGGTGTAGAGCTGTATAGTGGTACATAGTATAGAATATGGTGTATAGTGGTGCATAGTATAGAATATGGTGTATAGAGGTACATAGTCCAGATTATGGTGTACAGTTTTACATAGTATAGAATGTGGTGTATAGTGGTACATAGTGGTACATAGTATAGAATGTGGTGTAGTGGTACATAGTATAGAATGTGGTGTATAGTGGTATATGGTGTAGAGCTGTATAGTGGTACATAGTATAGAATATGGTGTATAGTAGTACATAGTATAGAATATGGTGTAGAGCTGTATAGTGGTACATAGTATAGAATATGGTGTAGTGTTGTATAGTGGTACATAGTATAGAAAATAATGTAGAGCTGTATTGTGGTACATAGTATAGAATATGGTGTATAGAGGTACATAGTATAGAAAATGGTGTATAGAGGTACATAGTATGGAATATGGTGTATAGTTGTACATAGTATAGAATATGGTGTATAGTGGTACATAGTATTGAATGTGGTGTATAGTAGTACATAGTGTAGAATTTGGTGTAGAGCTGTATAGTGGTACATAGTATAGAATATGGTGTATAGAGGTACATATTATAGAATGTGGTGTAGAGCTGTATAGTGGTAAATAGTATAGAATATGTTGTACAGTGGTACATAGTATAGATTGTGGTGTAAAGCTGTACAATGGGACATAGTATAGAATGTGGTGAATAGTGGTACATAGTATAGAATGTGGTGTATAGTGGTATATAGTATATAATATAGTGTATAGAGGTACATATTATAGAATGTGGTGTAGAGCTGTATAGTGGTACATAGTATAGAATATGGTGTATAGTGGTACATAGTACAGAATATGGTGTTGAGCTGTATAGTGGTACATAGTACAGAATATGGTGTAATGTTGTATAGTGGGACATAGTATAGAATATGGTGTAGAGCTGTATTATGGTACATAGTATAGAATATGGTGTTTAGTGGTACATAGTATAGAATATGGTCTATAGAGGTACATAGTATAAAATATGGTGTATAGTGGTACATAGTATGGAATACGGTGTATAGTGGTACATAGTATAGAATATGGTGAATTGTGGTACATTGTATAGAATATGGTGTTTAGAGGTACAAAGTATAGAATATGGTATATAGTGGTACATAGTATAGAATGTGGTATAGTGGTACATAGTATAGAATGTGGTGTATAGTTGTATATGGTTTAGAGCTGTATAGTGGTACATAGTATAGAATGTGGTGTATAGTAGTACATAGTATAGAATACGGTGTAGAGCTGTATAGTGGTACATAGTATAGAATGTGGTGTAGAGCTGTATAGTGGTTCATAGTATAGAATATGGTGTATAGTAGTATATAGTATAGAATGTGTTGTAGAGCTGTTTAGTGGTACATATTATAGAATATGTTGTATAGTGGTACATAGTATAGAAAATGGTGTTGAGCTGTATAGTGGTACATAGTATAGAATATGGTGTAGTGTTGTATAGTGGTACAAAGTATAGAATATGGTGTAGAGCTGTATTGTGGTACATATTATAGAATATGGTGTATAGTGGTACATAGTATAGCATATGGTATATAGAGGTACATAGTATAGAATTTGGTGTAGAGCTGTATAGTGGTGCATAGTATAGAGTATTGTGTATAGTGATACATAGCATAGAATATGGTGTAGAGCTATATAGTGGTGCAGAGTGTAGAATATGCTGTATAGTGCTACATAGTATAGAATATGATATATAGTGTTATATAGTACAGAATGTGGTGTAGAGCTGTATAGTTGTACATAGTATAGAATATGGTATATAGTGGTGCATAGTATAGAATATGGTGTATAGAGGTACATAGTCCAGATTATGGTGTACAGTGGTACATAGTATAGAATGTGGTGTATAGTGGTACATAGTGGTACATAGTATAGAATGTGGTGTAGTGGTACATAGTATAGAATGTGGTGTATAGTGGTATATGGTGTAGAGCTGTATAGTGGTACATAGTATAGAATGTGGTGTATAGTAGTACATAGTATAGAATACAGTGTAGAGCTGTATAGTGGTACATAGTATAGAATGTGGTGTAGAGATGTATAGTGGTACATAGTATAAAATATGGTGTATAGTGGTATATAGTATAGAATATGGTGTATAGTAGTACATAGTATAGAATATGGTGTAGAGCTGTATAGTGGTACATAGTATAGAATATGGTGTAGTGTTGTATAGTGGTACATAGTATTGAAAAAAGTGTAGAGCTGTATTGTGGTACATAGTATAGAATACGGTGTATAGTTGTACATAGTATAGAATATGGTGTATAGTGGTACATTGTATAGAATGTGGTGTATAGTAGTACATAATGTAGAATTTGGTGTAGAGCTGTATAGTGGTACATAGTATAGAATATGGTGTATAGAGGTACATATTATAGAATGTGGTGTAGAGCTGTATAGTGGTAAATAGTATAGAATATGTTGTACAGTGGTATATAGTATAGATTGTGGTGTAAAGCTGTATAATGGTACATAGTATAGAATGTGGTGAATAGTGGTACATAGTATAGAATGTGGTGTATAGTGGTATATAGTATATAATATAGTGTATAGAGGTACATATTATAGAATGTGGTGTAGAGCTGTATAGTGGTACATAGTATAGAATATGGTGTGTAGAGGTACATAGTATAGAATGTGTTGTAGAGCTGTATAGTGGTACATAGTATAGAATATGGTGTATAGTGGTACATAGTATAGAATATGGTGTTGAGCTGTATAGTGGTACATAGTATAGAATATGGTGTAATGTTGTATAGTGGGACATAGTATAGAATATGGTGTAGAGCTGTATTATGGTACATAGTATAGAATATGGTGTATAGTGGTACATAGTATAGAATATGGTCTATAGAGGTACATAGTATAAAATATGGTGTATAGTGGTACATAGTATGGAATACGGTGTATAGTGGTACATAGTATAGAATATGGTGAATTGTGGTACATTGTATAGAATATGGTGTATAGAGGTACAAAGTATAGAATATGGTATATAGTGGTACATAGTATAGAATGTGGTATAGTGGTACATAGTATAGAATGTGGTGTATAGTTGTATATGGTTTAGAGCTGTATAGTGGTACATAGTATAGAATGTGGTGTATAGTAGTACATAGTATAGAATACGGTGTAGAGCTGTATAGTGGTACATAGTATAGAATGTGGTGTAGAGCTGTATAGTGGTTCATAGTATAGAATATGGTGTATAGTAGTATATAGTATAGAATGTGTTGTAGAGCTGTTTAGTGGTACATAGTATAGAATATGTTGTATAGTGTTAAATAGTATAGAATATGGTGTATAGTGGTATATATTATAGAAAATGGTGTTGAGCTGTATAGTGGTACATAGTATAGAATATGGTGTAGTGTTGTATAGTGGTACAAAGTATAGAATATGGTGTAGAGCTGTATTGTGGTACATATTATAGAATATGGTGTATAGTGGTACATAGTATAGCATATGGTATATAGAGGTACATAGTATAGAATTTGGTGTAGAGCTGTATAGTGGTGCATAGTATAGAGTATTGTGTATAGTGATACATAGCATAGAATATGGTGTAGAGCTGTATAGTGGTGCAGAGTGTAGAATATGCTGTATAGTGCTACATAGTATAGAATATGATATATAGTGTTATATAGTACAGAATGTGGTGTAGAGCTGTATAGTTGTACATAGTATAGAACATGGTGTATAGTGGTGCATAGTATAGAATATGGTGTATAGAGGTACATAGTCCAGATTATGGTGTACAGTGGTACATAGTATAGAATATGGTGTATAGTGGTACATAGTGGTACATAGTATAGAATGTGGTGTAGTGGTACATAGTATAGAATGTGGTGTATAGTGGTATATGGTGTAGAGCTGTATAGTGGTACATAGTATAGAATGTGGTGTATAGTAGTACATAGTATAGAATACAGTGTAGAGCTGTATAGTGGTACATAGTATAGAATGTGGTGTAGAGATGTATAGTGGTACATAGTATAAAATATGGTGTATAGTGGTACATAGTATAGAATATGGTGTATAGTGGTACATAGTATAGAATATGGTGTAGTGTTGTATAGTGGTACATAGTATTGAAAAAAGTGTAGAGCTGTATTGTGGTACATAGTATAGAATATGGTGTATAGAGGTACATAGTATAGAAAATGGTGTATAGAGGTACATAGTATGGAATACGGTGTATAGTTGTACATAGTATAGAATATGGTGTATAGTGGTACATAGTATAGAATGTGGTATATAGTATTACATAGTATAGAATTTGGTGTAGAGCTGTATAGTGGTATATAGTATAGAATATGGTGTATAGAGGTACATATTATAGAATGTGGTGAAGAGCTGTATAGTGGTAAATAGTATAGAATATTTTGTACAGTGGTACATAGTATAGATTGTGGTGTAAAGCTGTATAATGGTACATAGTATAGAATGTGGTGAATAGTGGTACATAAAATAGAATGTGGTGTATAGTGGTATATAGTATATAATATAGTGTATAGAGGTAAATATTATAGAATGTGGTGTAGAGCTGTATAGTGGTAAATAGTAGAGAATATATTTTATAGTGGTACATAGTATAGATTGTGGTGTAAAGCTTTATAATGGTACATAGTATTGAATGTGGTGTATAGTGGTACATAGTATAGAATATGGTGTAGAGCTGTATAGTGGTTCATAGTATAGAATATGGTGTATAGTGGTATATACATAGTACAGATTATGGGGTAGAGCTGTATAGTTGTATATTGTATAGAATATGGTGTATAGTGGTACATTGTATAGAATATGGTTAATAGTGGTATATAGTATAGAATATGGTGTATAGAGGTAAAGAGTATAGAATATGGTGTATAGTGGTAGATAGTATAGAATGTGGTGAAGAGCTGTATAATGGTACATAGTATAGGATGTGGTGTATAGTGGTATATAGTATAGATTATGGTGTATAAAGGTACATAGTATAGAATATGGTGAATTGTAGTACATAGTCTAGAATGTGGAGTATAGTGGTATATAGTATAGAATGTGGTGTAAAGCTATATAGTGGTACATCGTATAGAATATGGTGTATAGTGGTACATACTATAGAATATGGTGTATAGAGGTACATAGTATAGAATATGGGGTATAGTGGTACATAGTATAGAATGTGGTGTATAGTGGTACATAGTGGTACATAGTATAGAATGTGGTGTAGTGGTACATATGTAGAATGTGGTGTATAGTGGTGTATGGTGTAGAGCTGTATTGTGGTACATTGTATAGAATGTGGTGTAGTGGTACATAGTATAGAATGTGGTGTATAGTGGTATATGGTGTAGAGCTGTATAGTGGTACATAGTATAGAATGTGGTGTATAGTAGTACATAGTATAGAATACGGTGTAGAGCTGTATAGTGGTACATAGTATAGAATGTGGTGTAGAGCTGTATAGTGGTACATAGTATAGAAAATGGTGTAGTGGTACATAGTATAGAATATGGTGTAGTGTTGTATAGTGGGACATAGTATAGAATATGGTGTAGAGCTGTATTGTGGTACATAGTATAGAATATGGTGTATAGTGGTGTATAGTATAGAATATGGTCTATAGAGGTACATAGTATAAAATATGGTGTATAGTGGTACATAGTAAGGAATACGGTGTATAGTGGTACATAGTATAAAATATGGTGTATTGTGGTACATTGTATAGAATATGGTGTATAGAGGTACAAATTATAGAATATGGTGTATAGTGGTACATAGTGTAGAATGTGGTATAGTGGTACATAGTATAGAATGTGGTGTATAGATGTATATGGTTTAGAGCTGTATAGTGGTACATAGTATAGAATGTGGTGAATAGTAGTACATAGTATAGAATACGGTGTAGAGCTGTATAGTGGTACATAGTATAGAATGTGGTGTAGAGCTGTATAGTGGTTCATAGTATAGAATATGGTGTATAGTAGTATATAGTATAGAATTTGTTGTAGAGCTGTTTATTGGTACATAGTATAGAATATGTTGTATAGTGTTAAATAGTATAGAATATGGTGTACAGTGGTACATAGTATAGAATATGGTGTTGAGCTGTATAGTGGTACATAGTATAGAATATGGTGTATTGTTGTATAGTGGTACAAAGTATAGAATATGGTGTAGAGCTGTATTGTGGTACATATTATAGAATATGGTGTATAGTGGTACATAGTATAGCATATGGTATATAGAGGTACATAGTATAGAATTTGGTGTAGAGCTGTATAGTGGTGCATAGTATAGAGTATTGTGTATAGTGATACATAGCATAGAATATGGTGTAGAGCTGTATAGTGGTGCAGAGTGTAGAATATGCTGTATAGTGCTACATAGTATAGAATATGATATATAGTGTTATATAGTATAGAATGTGGTGTAGAGCTGTATAGTGGTACATAGTATAGAATATGGTGTATAGTGGTGCATAGTATAGAATATGGTGTATAGAGGTACATAGTCCAGATTATGGTGTACAGTGGTACATAGTATAGAATGTGGTGTATAGTGGTACATAGTGGTACATAGTATAGAATGTGGTGTAGTGGTACATAGTATAGAATGTGGTGTATAGTGGTATATGGTGTAGAGCTGAATAGTGGTACATAGTATAGAATATGGTGTATAGTAGTACATAGTATAGAATATGGTGTAGAGCTGTATAGTGGTACATAGTATAGAATATGGTGTAGTGTTGTATAGTGGTACATAGTATAGAAAATAGTGTAGAGCTGTATTGTGGTACATAGTATGGAATATGGTGTATAGAGGTACATAGTATAGAAAATGGTGTATAGAGGTATATAGTATGGAATACGGTGTATAGTTGTACATAGTATAGAATATGGTGTATAGTGGTACATAGTATAGAATGTGGTGTATAGTAGTACATAGTATAGAATTTGGTGTAGAGCTGTATAGTGGTACATAGTATAGAATATGGTGTATAGAGGTACATATTATAGAATGTGGTGTAGAGCTGTATAGTGGTAAATAGTATAGAATATGTTGTACAGTGGTACATAGTATAGATTGTGGTGTAAAGCTGTATAATGGTACATAGTATAGAATGTGGTGAATAGTGGTACATAGTATAGAATGTGGTGTATATTGGTATATAGTATATAATGTAGTGTATAGAGGTACATATTATCGAATGTGGTGTAGAGCTGTATAGTGGTAAATAGTAGAGAATATGTTTTATAGTGGTACATAGTATAGATTGTGGTGTAAAGCTTTATAATGGTACATAGTATAGAATGTGGTGTATAGTGGTACATAGTATAGAATATGGTGTATAGTGGTACATAGTATAGAATGTGGTGTACAGCTGTATAGTGGTACATAGTATAGAATATGGTGTAGTGTTGTATAGTGGTACATAGTATAGAAAATAGTGTAGAGCTGTATTGTGGTACATAGTATAGAATATGGTGTATAGAGGTACATAGTATAGAAAATGGTGTATAGAGTTACATAGTATGGAATACGGTGTATAGTTGTACATAGTATAGAATATGGTGTATAGTGGTACATAGTATAGAATGTGGTGTATAGTGGTACATATAATAGAATGTGGTGTATAGTGGTACATAGTATAGAATGAGGTGTAGAGCAGAATAGTGGTACATAGTATAGAATATGGTGTATAGTGGTACATAGTATAGAATATGGTGTAGAGCTGTATAGTGGTACATAGTATAGAATGTTGAGTATAGTGCTACATACTATAGAATATGGTGTATAGAGGTACTTAGTATAGAATATGCTGTATAGTGGTACATAGCATAGAATATAGTGTAGAGGTTTATAGTGGTACATAGTATAGAATATGGTGTATAGTGGTAAATAGTATAGAATATGGTGTAGAGCTGTATAGTGGTTCATAGTATAGAATATGGTGTATAGTGGTATATACATAGTACAGAATATGGGGTAGAGCTGTATAGTTGTATATCGTATAGAATATGGTGTATAGTGGTATATTGTATAGAATATTGTTAATAGTGGTATATAGTATAGAATATGGTGTATATAGGTAAATAGTATAGAATATGGTGTATAGTGGTACATAGTATAGAATGTGGTGAAGAGCTGTATAATGGTATATAGTATAAGATGTGTTGTATAGTGGTACATAGTATAGGATATGGTGTATAGTGGTACATAGTATAGAATATGGTGTAGAGCTATATAGTGGTACATAGTATAGAATGTGGTGTATAGTGCTACATACTATAGAATATGGTGTATAGAGGTACTTAGTATAGAATGTGGTCTATAGTAGTATTAAGTATAGAATATAGTGTAGACCTGTACAGTTGTACATAGTATAGAATGTGGTATAGAGCTGTATAGTGGTACATAGCATAGAATATAGTGTAGAGGTTTATAGTGGTTCATAGTATAGAATATGGTGTATAGTGGTATATACATAGTACAGAATATGGGGTAGAGCTGTATAGTTGTATATCGTATAGAATATGGTGTATATTGGTACATTGTATAGAATATGCTTAATAGTGGTATATAGTATAGAATATGGTGTATAGAGGTAAATAGTATAGAATATGGTGTATAGTGGTACATAGTATAGAATGTGGTGAAGAGCTGTATAATGGTACATAGTATAGGATGTGGTGTATAGTGGTATATAGTATAGATTATGGTGTATAGAGGTACATATTATAGAATATGGTGTATAGTAGTACATAGTCTAGAATGTGGAGTAGAGTGGTATATAGTATTGAATGTGGTGTAGAGCTATATAGTGGTACATCGTATAGAATATGGTGTATAGTGGTACATAGTATAGAATATGGTGTATAGAGGTACATAGTATAGAATATGGGGTATAGTGGTACATAGTATAGAATGTGGTGTATAGTGGTACATAGTGGTACATAGTATAGAATGTGGTGTAGTGGTACATATGTAGAATGTGGTGTATAGTGGTGTATGGTGTAGAGCTGTATTGTGGTACATTGTATAGAATGTGGTGTATAGTAGTACATATTATAGAATACGGTGTAGAGCTGTATAGTGGTACATAGTATAGAATGTGGTGTAGAGCTGTATAGTGGTACATCGTATAGAATATGGTGTGTAGAGGTACATAGTATAGAATGTGTTGTAGAGCTGTATAGTGGTACATAGTATAGAATATGGTGTATAGTGGTACATAGTATAGAATATGGTGTTGAGCTGTATAGTGGTACATAGTATAGAACATGGTGTAGTGTTGTATAGTGGGACATAGTATAGAATATGGTGTAGAGCTGTATTGTGGTACATAGTATAGAATATGGTGTATAGTGGTACATAGTATAGAATATGGTCTATAGAGGTACATAGTATAAAATATGGTGTATAGTGGTACATAGTATGGAATACGGTGTATAGTGGTACATAGTATAGAATATGGTGAATTGTGGTACATTGTATAGAATATGGTGTATAGAGGTACAAAGTATAGAATATGGTGTATAGTGGTACATAGTATAGAATGTGGTATAGTGGTACATAGTATAGAATGTGGTGTATAGTTGTATCTGGTTTAGAGCTGTATAGTGGTACATAGTATAGAATGTGGTGTATAGTAGTACATAGTATAGAATACGGTGTAGAGCTGTATAGTGGTACATAGTATAGAATGTGGTGTAGAGCTGTATAGTGGTTCATAGTACAGAATATGGTGTATAGTAGTATATAGTATAGAATGTGTTGTAGTGCTGTTTAGTGGTACATAGTATAGAATATGTTGTATAGTGTTAAATAGTATAGAATATGGTGTATAGTGTTACATAGTATAGAATATGGTGTTGAGCTGTATAGTGGTACATAGTATAGAATATGGTGTAGTGTTGTATAGTGGTACAAAGTATAGAATATGGTGTACAGCTGTATTGTGGTACATATTATAGAATATGGTGTAGAGCTGTATAGTGGTAAATAGTAGAGAATATGTTTTAAAGTGGTACATAGTATAGATTGTGGTGTAAAGCTTTATAATGGTACATAGTATATAATATGGTGTAGAGAGGTACATAGTATAGAATATGGTGTATAGAGGTACATAGTCTAGAATATGGTGTATAGTATTACATAGTCTCGAATATGGTGTATAGTGGTACATAGTATAGAATGTGGTGTATAGTGGTACATAGTATAGAATGTGGTGTAGAGCAGAATAGTGGTACATAGTATAGAATATGGTGTATAGTGGTACATAGTATAGAATATGGTGTAGAGCTGTATAGTGGTACATAGTATAGAATGTTGTGTATAGTGCTACATACTATAGAATATGGTGCATAGAGGTACTTAGTATAGAATATGCTGTATAGTGGTACATAGCATAGAATTTAGTGTAGAGGTTTATAGTGGTACATAGTATAGAATATGGTGTATAGTGGTAAATAGTATAGAATATGGTGTAGAGCTGTATAGTGGTTCATAGCATAGAATATGGTGTATAGTGGTATATACATAGTACAGAATATGGGGTAGAGCTGTATAGTTGTATATCGTATTGAATATGGTGTATAGTGGTATATTGTATAGAATATTGTTAATAGTGGTATATAGTATAGAATATGGTGTATATAGGTAAATAGTATAGAATATGGTGTATAGTGGTACATAGTATAGAATGTGGTGAAGAGCTGTATAATGGTATATAGTATAGGATGTGGTGTATAGTGGTACATAGTATAGGATATGGTGTATAGTGGTACATAGTTTAGAATATGGTGTAGAGCTGTATAGTGGTACATAGTATAGAATGTGGTGTATAGTGCTACATACTATAGAATATGGTGTATAGAGGTACTTAGTATAGAATGTGGTCTATAGTAGTATTAAGTATAGAATATAGTGTAGACCTGTACAGTTGTACATAGTATAGAATGTGGTATAGAGCTGTATAGTGGTACATAGCATAGAAAATGGTGTAGAGCTGTATAGTGGTTCATACAATAGGATATGGTGTATAGTGGTATATACATAGTACAGAATATGGGGTAGAGCTGTACAGTTGTATATCATATAGAATATGGTGTATAGTGGTACATTGTATAGAATATGGTTAATAGTGGTATATAGTATAGAATATGGTGTATAGAGGTAAATAGTATAGAATATGGTGTATAGTGGTACATAGTATAGAATGTGGTGAAGAGCTGTATAATGGTACATAGTATAGGATGTGGTGTATAGTGGTATATAGTATAGATTATGGTGTATAGAGGTACATAGTATAGAATATGGTGTATAGAAGTACATAGTCTAGAATGTGGAGTATAGTGGTATATAGTATAGAATGTGCTGTAGAGCTATATAGTGGTACATCGTATAGAATATGGTGTATAGTGGTACATAGTATAGAATATGGTGTATAGAGGTACATAGTATAGAATATGGGGTATAGTGGTACATAGTATAGAATGTGGTGTATAGTGGTACATAGTGGTACATAGTATAGAATGTGGTGTGGTGGTACATATGTAGAAAGTGGTGTATAGTGGTGTATGGTGTAGAGCTGTATTGTGTTACATTGTATAGAATGTGGTGTATAGTAGTACATAGTATAGAATACGGTGTAGAGCTGTATAGTGGTACATAGTATAGAATGTGGTGTAGAGCTGTATAGTGGTACATAGTATAGAATATGGTGTGTAGAGGTACATAGTATAGAATGTGTTGTAGAGCTGTATAGTGGTACATAGTATAGAATATGGTGTAGTGGTACATAGTATAGAATATGGTGTAGTGTTGTATAGTGGGACATAGTATAGAATATGGTGTAGAGCTGTATATAGTATAGAATATGGTCTATAGAGGAACATAGTATAAAATATGGTGTATAGTGGTACATAGTATGGAATACTGTGTATAGTGGTACATAGTATAGAATATGGTGTATTGTGCTACATAGTATAGAATATGGTGTATAGAGGTACAAAGTATAGAATATGGTGTATAGTGGTACATAGTATAGAATGTGGTATAGTGGTACATAGTATAGAATGTGGTGTATAGTTGTATATGGTTTAGAGCTGTATAGTGGTACATAGTAAGATATGTGGTGTATAGTAGTACATAGTATAGAATACGGTGTAGAGCTGTATAGTGGTACATAGTATAGAATGTGGTGTAGAGCTGTATAGAGGTTCATAGTATAGAATATGGTGTATAGTAGTACATAGTATAGAATGTGTTGTAGAGCTGTTTAGTGGTACATAGTATAGAATATGTTGTATAGTGTTAAATAGTATAGAATATGGTGTATAGTGGTACATAGTATAGAATATGGTGTTGAGCTGTATAGTGGTACATAGTATAGAATATGGTGTAGTGTTGTATAGTGGTACAAAGTATAGAATATAGTGTAGAGCTGTATTGTGGTACATATTATAGAATATGGTGTATAGTGGTACATAGTATAGCATATGGTATATAGAGGTACATAGTATAGAATTTGGTGTAGAGCTGTATAGTGGTGCATAGTATAGAGTATTGTGTATAGTGATACATAGCATAGAATATGGTGTAGAGCTGTATAGTGGTGCAGAGTGTAGAATATGCTGTATAGTGCTACATAGTATAGAATATGATATATAGTGTTATATAGTATAGAATGTGGTGTAGAGCTGTATAGTGGTACATAGTATAGAATATGGTGTATAGTGGTGCATAGTATAGAATATGGTGTATAGAGGTACATAGTCCAGATTATGGTGTACAGTGGTACATAGTATAGAATGTGGTGTATAGTGGTACATAGTGGTACATAGTATAGAATGTGGTGTAGTGGTACATAGAATAGAATGTGGTGTATAGTGGTATATGGTTTAGAGCTGTATAGTGGTACATAGTATAGAATGTGGTGTATAGTAGTACATAGTATAGAATACGGTGTAGAGCTGTATAGTGGTACATAGTATAGAATGTGGTGTAGAGCTGTATAGTGGTACATAGTATAAAATATGGTGTATAGTAGTACATAGTATAGAATATGGTGTAGAGCTGTATAGTGGTACATAGTATAGAATATGGTGTAGTGTTGTATAGCGGTACATAGTATAGAAAATAGTGTAGAGCTGTATTGTGGTACATAGTATAGAATATGGTGTATAGAGGTACATAGTATAGAAAATGGTGTATAGAGGTACATAGTATGGAATACGGTGTATCGTTGTACATAGTATAGAATATGGTGTATAGTGGTACATAGTATAGAATGTTGTGTATAGTGGTACATAGTATAGAATTTGGTGTAGAGCTGTATAGTGGTACATAGTACAGAATATGGTGTATAGAGGTACATATTATAGAATGTGGTGTAGAGCTGTATAGTGGTAAATAGTATAGAATATGTTGTACAGTGGTATATAGTATAGATTGTGGTGTAAAGCTGTATAATGGTACATAGTATAGAATGTGGTGAATAGTGGTACATAGTATAGAATGTGGTGTATAGTGGTATATAGTATATAATATAGTGTATAGAGGTACATATTATAGAATGTGGTGTAGAGCTGTATAGTGGTAAATAGTAGAGAATATGTTTTATAGTGGTACATAGTATAGATTGTGGTGTAAAGCTTTATAATGGTACATAGTATAGAATGTGGTGTATAGTGGTACATAGTTTAGAATATGGTTAATAGTGGTATATAGTATAGAATATGGTGTATAGAGGTAAATAGTATAGAATATGGTGTATAGTGGTACATAGTATAGAATGTGGTGAAGAGCTGTATAATGGTACATAGTATAGGATGTGGTGTATAGTGGTATATAGTATAGATTATAGTGTATAGAGGTACATAGTATAGAATATGGTGTATAGTAGTACATAGTCTAGAATGTGGAGTATAGTGGTATATAGTATAGAATGTGGTGTAGAGCTATATAGTGGTACATCGTATAGAATATGGTGTATAGTGGTACATAGTATAGAATATGGTGTATAGAGGTACATAGTATAGAATATGGGGTATAGTGGTACATAGTATAGAATGTGGTGTATAGTGGTACATAGTGGTACATAGTATAGAATGTGGTGTGGTGGTACATATGTAGAATGTGGTGTATAGTGGTGTATGGTGTAGAGCTGTATTGTGGTACATTGTATAGAATGTGGTGTATAGTAGTACATAGTATAGAATACGGTGTAGAGCTGTATAGTGGTACATAGTATAGAATGTGGTGTAGAGCTGTATAGTGGTACATAGTATAGAATATGGTGTGTAGAGGTACATAGTATAGAATGTGATGTAGAGCTGTATAGTGGTACATATATTCTATAATATGTACCACAATACAGCTCTACACTATATTCTATACTTTGTACCACTATACAACACTACACCATATTCTATACTATGTACCACTATACAGCTCAACACCATATTCTATACTATGTACCACTATACACCATATTCTATACTATTTAACACTATATAACATATTCTATACTATGTATCACTAAACAGCTCTAAAACACATTCTATACTATGTACTACTATACACCATATTCTATACTATGAACCACTATACAGCTCTATACCACATTCTATACTATGTACCACTATACAGCTCTACACCGTATTCTATACTATGTACTACTATACACCACATATCTTACTATGTACCACTATACAGCTCTAAACCATATACAACTATACACCACATTCTATACTATGTACCACTATACCACATTCTATACTATGTACCACTATACACCATATTCTATACTTTGTACCTCTATACACCATATTCTATACAATGTACCACAATACAGCATATTCTATACTATGTACCACTATACACCGTATTCCATACTATGTACCACTATACACCATATTTTATACTATGTACCTCTATAGACCATATTCTATACTATATACAGCTCTACACCATATTCTATACTATGTCCCACTATACAACACTACACCATATTCCATACTATGTACCACTACACCATATTCTATACTATGTACCACTATACAGCTCTACAACACATTCTATACTATGTACCTCTACACACCATATTCTATACTATGTACCACTATACAGCTCTACACCACATTCTATACTATGTACCACTATACAGCTCTACACCGTATTCTATACTATGTACTACTATACACCACATTCTATACAATGTACCACAATACAGCTCTACACCATACACCACTATACACCACATTCTACATATGTACCACCACACCACATTCTATACTATGTACCACTATGTACCACTATACACCACATTCTATACTATGTACCACTATACCCCATATTCTATACTATGTACCTCTATACACCATATTCTATACTATGTACCACTATACACCATATTCTATACGATGTACCACTATATAGCTCTACACCACATTCTATACTATATACCACTATACTCCACATTCTAGACTATGTACTACTATACACCATATTCTATATTATGTACCTCTATACACCATAATCTATACTATACACCACTATACACCACATCCTATACTATGTACCATTATACAGCTCTTCACCACATTCTATACTATGTACCACTATACACCATATTCTATACTATTTACCTCTATACACCATATTCTATACTATATACCACTATTAACCATATTCTATACTATGTACCACTATACACCACATTCTATACTATGTACCATTATAAAGCTTTACACCACAATCTATACTATGTACCACTATAAAACATATTCTCTACTATTTACCACTATACAGCTCTACACCACATTCTATAATATGTACCTCTATACACTATATTATATACTATATACCACTATACACCACATTCTATACTATGTACCACTATTCACCACATTCTATACTATGTACCATTATACAGCTTTACACCACAATCTATACTATGTACCACTGTACAACATATTCTATACTATTTACCACTATACAGCTCTACACCACATTCTATAATATGTACCTCTATACACCATATTCTATACTATGTACCACTATACAGCTCTACACCATATTCTATACTTTGTTCCACTGTACAACACTACACCATATTCTATACTAAGTACCACTATACAGCTCTACAACATATTCTTTACTATGTACCACTATACACCTTATTCTATACTATGTACCACTATACAGCTCTACAACACATTCTATACTATGTACCTCTACACACAATATTCTATATTATGTACCACTATACAGCTCTACACCACATTCTATACTATGTACCACTATACAGCTCTACACCACATTCTACATATGTACCACTACACCACATTCTATACTATGTACCACTATGTACCAATATACACCACATTCTAGACTATGTTCTACTATACACCATATTCTATACTATGTACCTCTATACACCATATTCTATACTATATACCACTATACAACACATCCTATACTATGTAGCATTATACAGCTCTTCAACACATTCTATACTATGTACCACTATACACCATATTCTATACTATTTACCTCTATACACCATATTCTATACTATATACCACTATTAACCATATTCTATACAATGTACCACTATACACCATATTCTATACGATATACCACTATACAGCTCTACCCCATATTCTGTACTATGTATATACCACTACACACCATATTCTATACTATGAACCACTATACAGCTCTACACCATATTCTATACTATTTACCACTATACACCATATTCTATACTATGTAACACTATAAACATCTACACTATATTCAATGCTATGTACCACTATACATTTCTATACCGCATTCTATACTATGTACAACTGTACAGGTCTACACTATATTCTATACTATATACTACTATAGACCACATTCTATACTAATTACCTCTATACATCATAATCTATAGTATGTAGCACTATACACCACATTCTATACTATGTACCACTATACAGCTCTACACCATATTCTATACTATGTACCACTATACACCATATTCTATACTATGTACCACTATTCAGCTCTACACCACATTCTATACTATGTACTGCTATACATCATATTCTGTGTACCACTATACACCATATTCTAGACGATGTACCTCTATACACCATATTCTATAATATGTACCTCTATACACCATATTATATACTATGTACCACTATACACCACATTCTATACTGTGTTCCACTATACACCATATTCTATACTATGTTACTCTATACACTATATTCTCTACTATGTACCACTATACACCTCATTCTTTACTATGTACCACTATACACCATTTTCTATACTATGTACCACTATACAGCTCTACACCATATTCTTTACTATGTAACACTATACAACACTACACCATATTCTATACTATGTACTAATATACAGCTCTACACCGTATTCTATACTATGTACTACTATACACCACATTCTATACTATGTACCACTACACCACATTCTATACTATGTACTACTATATACCACTATACACCACATTCTATACTATGTACCACTATACACCATATTCTATACTATGTACCTCGATACACCATATTCTATACTATGTACCACTATACACCATTTTCTATACTATGTACCACTATACAGCTCTACACCAAATTCTATACTATATACGACTATACACCATATTCTGTACTATGTAGCACTATACACCATATTCTATACTCCGCACCACTATACAGCTCTACACCATATTCTATGCTATGTATCACTCTACTTAATACTCTATACTATGCACCACTATACAGCTCTATACCAAATTCTATACTTTGTACCTCTATATACCATATTCTATACTATGTACCACTATACAGCTCTATACCAAATTCTACACTATGTACCATTATACAGCTCTACACCACATTCTATACTATTTACCACTTATACATCATATTCTATACTATGTACCACTATACAGCTCTACATCACATTCTATACTATGTACCACTATACACCATATTCTATACTATGTACCTCTTTACACCATATTCTATACTATGTACCTCTATACAACATATTCTATACTTTGTACCACTTTACACCATATTCTATACTATATACCACTATACAACTCTACCCCATATTCTATACTATATACTACTATACACCATATTTTATACTATGTACCTCTATAGACCATATTCTATACTATGTACCACTATACACCATATTCTATACTATGTACCACAATACAGCTCTACACCATTTTCTATACTATGTCCCACTATACATCTCTACACCACATTCTATACTATGTTCCTCTATACACCATATTCTATACTATGTTCCAATATATAGCTCTACACCAAATTCTATACTATGTACCACTATACACCACATTCTATACTATGTTCCACTATTCACCATATTCTATACTTTGTATCTCTATACACCATATTCTATACTATGTACCACTGTACACCATATTCTATACTATGTATCACAATACACCATATTCTATACTATGTACCACTATACACCGTATTATATAATATGAACCACTATACACACCATATTCTATACTATGTACCTCTATACACCATTTTCTATACTATGTACCACTATACACCATATTCTATGCTGTGTAGCACAATACAGCTCTACACCATATTCTATACTATGTACCACTATACAGCACTACACCATATTCTATACTATGTACTACTATACACCATATTCTATACTATGTACCAGTATACACTATATTCTATACTATGTACCACTATACACCACATTCTATACTATGTACCATTGTACAGCTTTATACCACATTCTATACTATATACCACTATACACCACACTCTATACTATGTTCCACTATACAGCTCTACACCACATTCTATACTATGTTCCTCTATACACCACATTCTATACTATGTACCACTATACAGCTCTACACCACATTCTATACAATGTACCACAATACACCAAATTCTATACTATGTACCACTATGCATCTCTACACCACATTCTATACTATGTTTCTCTATACACCAAATTCTATACTATGTACCTCTATACACCATATTCTATACTATGTACCACTATACACCATATTCTATACTATGTATCACAATACACCATATTCTATACTATGTACCACTATACACCATATTCTATACTATGTACGACTAAACACACCATATTCTATACTATGTACCTCTATACACCATATTCTATACTATGTACCACTATACACCACATTCTATGCTATGTACCACTATACACCATATTCTAAACTATGTACCACAATACACCATATTCTATAATATGTACCACTATACACAACATTCTATGCTATGTACCACTATACACCATATTCTATACTGTTTCCACTATACACCATATTCTATACTATGTACCACTATACAGTTCTATACCAAATTCAATACTATGTACCATTATACAGCTCTACACCACATTCTATACTATGTACCACTATACATCATATTCTATTCTATGTACCACTATACAGCTCTACATCACATTCTATACTATGTACCACTATACAACATATTCTATACTATGTACCACTATACAGCTCTACACCAAATTCTATACTATGTACCACTATACACCACATTCTATACTATGTACCACTATACACCATAATCTATACTTTGTACCTCTATATACCATATTCTATACAATGTACCACAATACACCATATTCTATACTATGTACAACTATACACCGTATTCCATACTATGTACCTCTATACACCATTTTCTTTACTATGTACCGCTATACACCATATTCTATACTATGTACCACAATACAGCTCTACACTATTTTCTATACTATGTATCACTATACAACACTACACCATATTCTATACTATGTACCACTATACAGCTCTACACCATATTCTATACTATGTACTATTATACACCATATTCAATACTATGTACCACTATACACCATATTTCATACTATGTTCCACTATACAGCTCTACACCACAATCTATACTATGTACCACTATACAGCTCTACACCGTATTCAATACTATGTACTGCTATACACCACATTCTATACTATGTACCACTATACAGCTCTACACCATATACCTCTATACACCACATTCTATACTATGTACCACTACACCACATTCTATACTATGTACCACTATGTACCACTATACACCACATTCTATACTATGTACCATTGTACACCATAATCTGGACTATGTACCTCTATACACCATATTCTATACTATGTACCACTATACACCATATTCTATACTATGTACCACTATACAGCTCTACACCACATTCTATACTATATGACACTATATATCATATTCTATACTATGTAGCACTATACACCATATTCTACACTCTGCACCACTATACAGGTCTACACCATATTCTATGCTATGTATCACTATACACAATACTCTATACTATGCACCACTATACATCTCTACACCAAATTCTATACTATGTACCTCTATATACCATATTCTATACTATGTACCACTATACACCATATTCTATAATATGTACCACAATACAGCTCTACACCATATTGTATACTTTGTACCACTATACAACACTACACCATATTCTATACTATGTACCACTATACAGCTCAACACCATATTCTATACTATGTACCACTATACACCATATTCTATACTATTTACCACTATACACCATATTCTATACTATGTACCAATATACAGCTCTACAACACATTTTATACTATGTACTACTATACACCATATTCTATACTATGTACCACTATACAGCTCTACACCACATTCTATACTATGTACCACTATACAGCTCTACACCACATTCTATACTATGTACCACTATACCACATTCTATACTATGTACCACTATACACCATATTCTATACTATGTACCTCTTTACACCATATTCTATACAATGTACCTCTATACACCATATTCTATACAATGTACCACAATACACCGTATTCTATACTATGTACCACTATACACCATATTCCATACTATGTACCACTATACACCATATTCTATACTATGTACCACTATACACCATATTCTACACTATGTACTACATTACAGATCTACACCATATTCTATACTATGTACCACTATACACCATATTCTATACTATGTACCATTATACACCATATTCTATACTATGTACTACTATACAGCTCTACAACACATTCTATACTATGTACCTCTATACACCATATTCAAGACTATGTACCACTATACAGCTCTAGACCACATTCTATACTATGTACCACTACACCACATTCTATACTATGTACCACTTTGTACCACTATACACCACATTCTATACTATGTACCCTTATACCCAATATTCTATTCTATGTACCTCTATACACCATATTCTATACTATATACCACTATACACCATATTCTATACGATGTACCACTATACAGCTCTACACCACATTCTATACTATATACCACTACACACCACATTCTAGACTATGTACCATTATACAGCTCTTCACCACATTCTATACTATGTACCTCTATACACCATAATCTATACTATTTACCAATATACACCATATTCTATACGATATACAACTATACAGCTCTACCCCATATTCTGTACTATGTATCACTATACAGCTCTACACCATATTCTATAATATGTTCCACTATACACCATATTCTATACTATGTACCACTATACACCATATTCTATACTATGTACCACTATACAGCTCTACAAAACATTCTATACTATGTAACACTATACACCATATTCAATACTATGTACCACTATACAGCTCAACACCACATTCTATACTATGTACCACTATACAGCTCTACACCACATTCTATACTATGTACCACTATACCACATTCTATACTATGTACCACTATACACCATATGCTATACTATGTACCTCTTTACACCATATTCTATACAATGTACCACAATACACCATATTCTATACTATGTACCACTATACACCGTTTTCCATACTATGTACCACTATACACCATATTTTATACTATGTACCTCTATACACCATATTCTATACTATGTACCACTATACACCATATTCTATACTATGTACCACAATACAGCTCTACACCATATTCTATACTAAGTACCACTATACAGCTCTACAACATATTCTATACTATGTACCACTATACACCATATTCTATACTATGTACCACTATACAGTTCTACAACACATTCTATACTATGTACCTCTACACACCATATTCTACATTATGTACCACTCTACAGCTCTACACCACATTCTATACTATGTACCACTATACAGCTCTACACCATATTCTATACAATGTACTACTATACACCACATTCTATACTATGTACCACTATACAGCTCTACACCATACACCACTATACACCACATTCTACATATGTACCACTACACCACATTCTATACTATGTACCACTATGTACCACTATACACCACATTCTATACTATGTACCACTATACCCCATATTCTATACTATGTACCTCTATACACCATATTCTATACGATGTACCACTATACAGCTCTATACCACATTCTATACTAAATACCACTATACTCCACATTCTAGACTATGTACCTCTATACACCATATGCTATACTATATACCACTATACACCACATCCTATACTTTGTACCATTATACAGCTCTTCACCACATTCTATACTTTGTCCCTCTACACACCATATTCTATACTATGTAATACTATACAGCTCTACACCATATTCTATTCTATGTACCACTATACAGCTCTACACCATATTCTAGACTATGTACCACTAAACACCATATTCTATACTATGTACATCTATACACCATATTCTATACTATGTACCTCTATACACCATATTCTATACTATATACGACTATATAGCTCACCCCATATTCTATACTATGTACTACTATACAACATTTTCTATACTATGAACCACTATATAGCTCTACACCATATTCTATACTATATACCACTATACACCATTTTCTATACTATGTACCACAATTCACCTCTACACAATATTCTATACTATGTACCACTATACAGCTGTATACCACATTCTATACTATGTACCACTATACAGCTCTACACCATATACTATACTATATACTACTATTCACCACATTCTATACTATGTACCGCTATACACCATATTCTATAAAATGTAACACTATACAGCACATTCTCTACTATGTACCATTATACAGATCTACACCACAATATATACTATGTACCACTGTATACCATATTCTATACTATGTACCACTATACACAACATTCTAGACTATGTACCACTATACACCATATTCTATACTATGTACCATTATACAGCTCTAAATCACATTCTATACTATGTACCACTATACACAACATTCTATACTATGTACCATTATACAGCTCTACACCACATTCTATACTATGTACCACTATACACCATATTCTATACTATGTACCTCTATACAGCTCTACACCACATTCTATACTGTGTACCACTATACACCATATTCTATACTGTGTACCACTATACACCATATTCTATACTATGTACCACAATACACCATATCCTATACTGTTTACCACTATATACCATATTCTATACTATATACCGCTATACACCATATTTTATACTATGTACCACTATACAACACATTCTATACTATGTAACACTATACACCATATTCTATACTATGTACCTCTATACACCATATTCTATACTATGTACCACTATACAGCTCTACACCAAATTCTATACTATATACCACTATACACCATATTCTGTAATATGTAGCACTATATACCATATTCTATACTCTGCACCACTATACAGCACTACACCATATTCTATGCTATGTATCACTCTACACAATACTCTATACTATGACCACTATACAGCTCTACACCAAATTCTATACTATGTACCTCTTTATACCATACTCTATACTATGTACCACTATACAGCTCTATACCAAATTCTACACTATGAACAATTATACAGCTCTACACCACATTCTATACTATGTACCACTATACATCATATTCTATACTATGTACCACTATACAGCTCTACATCACAATCTATACTATGTACCACTATTCACCATATTCTATACTATGTACCTCTATACACAATATTCTATACTATGTACCTCTATACAACATATTCTAGACTATGTACCACTTTACACCATATTTTATACTATATACCACTATACAGCTCTACCCCATATTCTATGCCATGTACCACTATACAGCTCTGCACCACATTCTATACTATGTACCACTGTACAGCTCTACACCATATTCTATACTATATACTACTATACACCACATTCTATACCATGTTCCACTATAAACCATATTCTATACTATGTAACACTATACACCACATTCTATACTATGTACCACTATACAGCTCTACACCATATTTTATACTATGTACCAATATTCAGCTCTACACCATGTTCTATACTATATACCACTATACACCATATTCTATACTATGTACCACTATAAAAAACATTCTATACTATGTACCATTATACACCATATTCTATACTATGTACCACTATACACCATATTCTATACTATATACCACTATACAACATATTCTAGACTATGTACCACTTTACACCATATTCTGTACTATATACCACTTAACAGCTTTACCCCATATTCTATGCCTTGTACCACTATACAGCTCTGTACCACATTCTATACTATGTACCACTATACAGTTCTATACCACATTCTATACTATGTACCATTATACAGCTCTACACCACATTCTATACTATGTACCATTATACAACATGTTCTATACTATGTTCCACTATACAGCTCTTCATCACATTCTATATTATGTACCACTATACACCACATTCTATACTATGTACCACTATACACCATATTCTATACTCTGTACCTCTATACACCATATTCTATACTATGTACCACTATACACCATATTCTATACTATATACCACTATACAGCTCTACCCCGTAATCTATACCATGTACCACTATACACCATATTCTATACTATGTATCACTATACACCATATTCTATACTATGTATCACTATGCACCATATCCTATACTATGTACCACTATACAGCTCTACACCATATTTTATGCTATGTACCACAAACTATACACCATATTCTATACTATGTACCACTATACAGCTCAACACCATATTCTATACTAAGTACCACTCTACAGCTCTACACCATGTTCTATACTATGTACCACTATACACCATATTCTATTCTATATACCACTATACACCATATTCTATACTATGTACCACTATTCACCTCTACACCATATTCTATGCTATGTATCTCTATACACCATATTCTATACTATATACCACTATACAGTTCTATACCATATTCTATACTATATACGACTATACACTATATTCTATACTATGTACCACTATACAGTTCTATACCAAATTCAATACTATGTACCATTATACAGCTCTACACCACATTCTATACTATGTACCACTATACATCATATTCTATACTATGTACCACTATACAGCTCTACATCACATTCTATACTATGTAACACTAAACACCATATTCTATACTTTGTACCTCTATACACCAATTTCTATACTATGTACCTCTATACAACATACTCTATACAATGTACCAATTTACACCATATTCTATACTATATACAACTTAACAGCTCTACCCCATATTCTATGCCATGTACCACTATACAGCTCTGTACCACTTTCTATACTATATACTACTATACACCACATACTATTCTATGTACCACTATACAGCACTACACCATATTTTATACTATATACCAATATTCAGCTCTACACCATGTTCTATACTATATAATACTGTACACCATATTCTATACTATGTACCACTATAAACAACATTCTATACTATATATCACTATACACCTTATTCTATACTATGTATCACTATACACCACATTCTATACTATATACCACTATACAGCTCTATACCACATTTTATACTAATACCATTATACAGCTCTACACCACATTCTATACTATGTTCCACTATACAACATATTCTATACTATGAACCACTATACAGCTCTTCATCACATTCTATACTATGTACTACTATACACCATATTCCAAACTATGTACCACTTTACACCATATTCTATACTATGTACCTCTATACACCATATTCTATACTATGTACCACTATACACCATATTCTACACTATATACCACTATACAGCTTTACCCCATATTCTATACTATGTACCAATATACACCTTATTCTATACTATGTGCTATACACCATATTCTATACTATGTGCCACTATACACCATATTCTATACTATGTACCACAATACAGCTCTACATCATATTCTATATTATATGCCACTATACACAATATTCTATACTATGTACCACTTTACACCACATTCTATACTATGTACCACTATACACCATATTCTATACTATGTACCACTATACACCATATTCTATACTATGTACTACTTTACAGCTCTACACCACATTCTGTACTATATGCCACTATACACCATATTCTATACTATGTAGCACTATACACCATATTCTATACTACGTACAACTTAACATCTCTACACCGTATTCTATGCTATGTATCACTATACACAATACTCTATACTATACACCACTGTACAGCTATACACCATATTCTATACCATATACCACTATACACGCTATTGTATACAATGTACCACTATACAGCTCTACACCATATTCTAGACTATGTACCACTATATACCATATTCTATACTATGTAGATCTATACACCATATTCTATACTATGTACCTCTATACACCATATTCTAAACTATGTACCACTATAAACCATATTCTATACTATAAACAACTATATAGCTCACCCCATATTCTATACTATGTACTACTATACACCATTTTCTATACTATGAACCACTATATAGCTCTACACCATATTCTATACTATGTACCACTGTTCACCTCTACACCATATTCTATACTATGTACCACTATACAGCTGTATACCACATTCTATACTGTGTACCACTATACAGCTCTACACCATATTCTATACTATATACTACTATACACCACATTCTATACTATGTACCGCTATACACCATAATCTATAAAATGTAACACTATACACCACATTCTATACTATGTACCATTATACAGCTCTACACCACAATATATACTATGTACCACTATACAGCTCTACACCACATTCTATAATATGTACCACTGTACACTATATTCTATACTATGTACCACTATACACCACATTCTAGACTATGTACCACTATACACCATATTCTATACTATGTACCATTACACAGCTCTAAATCACATTCTATACTATGTACCACTATACACCACATTCTATACTATGTACCATTATACAGCTCTACTCCACATTCTATACTATGCACCACTATACACCATATTCTATACTATGTACCACTATACAGCTCTACACCACATTCTATACTATGTACCACTATACACCATATTCTATTTACCACTATATACCACATTCTAGACTATGTACCACTATACCACATATTCTATACTATGTACCTCTATACACCATAATTTATACTATGTACCACTACACACCACATTCTATACTATGTAGCACTATACACCATATTCTATACTATGTACCACTATACACCATATTCTATACTATGTACCTCTATACACCATATTCTATACTGTGTACCACTATACACCATATTCTATACTATGTACCACAATACACCATATTCTATACTATTTACCACTATATACCATATTCTATACTATATACCTCTAAACACCATATTTTATACTATGTACCTCTATACACCATATTCTATACTGTGTACCACTATACACCATATTCTATACTATGTACCACAATACACCATATTCTATACTATTTACCACTATATACCATATTCTATACTATATACCTCTAAACACCATATTTTATACTATGTACCAATATACAACACATTCTATACTGTGTACCACTATACACCATATTCTATACTATGTACCACAATACACCATATTCTATACTATTTACCACTATATACCATATTCTATACTATATACCTCTAAACACCATATTTTATATTATGTACCTCTGTACACCATATTCTATACTATGTACCACTATACACCATATTCTATACAATGTACCACAATACACCATATTCTATACTATGTACCACTATACATCTCTACACCACATTCTATACCATGTTTCTCTATAAACCATATTCTATACTTTGTACAACTATACACCATATTCTATACTATGTACCACTATACAGCTCTACAACACATTCTATACTATGTACCACTATACATCTCTACACCATATTCTATGCTATGTATCACTGTACACAATACTCTATACTATGCACCACTGTACAGCTATACACCATATTCTATACTATATACCACTATACACCCTATTGTATACTATGTTCCACTCTACAGCTCTACACCATATTCTATTCTATGTACCACTATACAGCTCTACACCATATTCTAGACTATGTACCACAAAACACCATATTCTATACTATGTACATCTATACACCATATTCTATACTATGTACCTCTATACACCATATTCTATACTATATACCACTATATAGCTCACCCCATATTCTATACTATGTACTACTATACACCATTTTCTATACTATGAACCACTATATAGCTCTACACCATATTCTATACTATATACCACTATACACCATATTCTATACTATGTACCACAATTCACCTCTACACCATATTCTATACTATGTACCACTATACAGCTGTATACCACATTCTATACTATGTACCACTATACAGCTCTACACCATATTCTATACTATATACTACTATTCACCACATTCTATACTATGTACCGCTATACACCATATTCTATAAAATGTAACACTATACAGCACATTCTCTACTATGTACCATTATACAGCTCTACACCACAATATATACTATGTACCACTGTACACCATATTCTATACTATGTACCACTATACACAACATTCTAGACTATGTACCACTATACACCATATTCTATACTATGTACCTCTATACAGCTCTACACCACATTCTATACTGTGTACCACTATACACCATATTCTATACTGTGTACCACTATACACCATATTCTATACTATGTACCACAATACACCATATCCTATACTGTTTACCACTATATACCATATTCTATACTATATACCGCTATACACCATATTTTATACTATGTACCACTATACAACACATTCTATACTATGTAACACTATACACCATATTCTATACTATGTACCTCTATACACCATATTCTATACTATGTACCACTATACAACATATTCTATACAATGTACCACAATACACCATATTCTACACTATGTACCACTATACATCTCAACACCACATTCTATACTATGTACCACTATACACCATATTCTATACTATGTACCACTATACAGCTCTACAACACATTTTATACTATGTACCTCTCCACACACCATATTCTATTCTATGTACTACTATACAGCTCTAAACCGTATTCTATACTGTGTACTACTATACACCACATTCTATACTATGTACCACTATACAGCTCTACACCATACACCACTATACACCACATTCTATACTATGTACCACTACACCACATTCAATACTATGTACCACTATGTACCACTATACACTGCATTCTATACTATGTACCACTATACCCCATATTCTATACTATGTTCCTCTATACACCATATTCTATACTATGTACCACTATACACCATATTCTATGTGATGTACCACTATACAGCTCTACACCACATTCTATACTATATACCACTATACACCACATTCTAGACTATGTACTACTATACACCATATTCTATACTATGTACCTCTATACACCATATTCTATACTATATACCACTATACACCACATCTTATACTATGTACCATTATACAGCTCTTCACCACATTCTATACTATGTACCACTATACACCATATTCTATACTATTTACCTCTATACACCATATTCTATACTATATACCAATATTAACCATATTCTATACAATGTACAACTATACACCATATTCTATATGATATACAACTATACAACTCTACCCCATATTCTATACTATATATATACCACTATACACCATATTCTATACTATGAACAACTATACAGCTCTACACCATATTCTATACTATTTACCACTATACACCATATTCTATACTATGTACCACTGTAAACCTCTACACTATATTCTATGCTATGTACCACTATAAAGCTCTACAACACATTCTATACTATATACTACTATCGACCACATTCTATACTAAATACCTCTATACACCATATTCTATAGTATGTAGCACTATACACCATATTCTATACTATGTACCACTATACAGCTCTACACCATATTCTATACTATGTACCACTATACACCATATTCTATACTATGTACCACTATTCAGCTCTACACCACATTCTATACTATGTACTGCTATACATCATATTCTGTGTACCACTATACACCATATTCTAGACTATGTAACACTATACACCATATTCTATACTATGTACCTCTATACACCATATTTCATACTATGTACCACTATACACCACATTCTATACTATGTACCACTATACACCACATTCTATACTATGTACCACTATACACCATTTTCTATACTATGTACCACTATACAGCTCTACACCATATTCTATACTATGTACCACTATACACCATATTCTATACTATGTACCTCTATACACAATATTCTATACTATGTACCTCTATACAACATATTCTAGACTATGTACCACTTTACACCATATTCTATACTATATACCACTATACAGCTCTACCCCATATTCTATGCCATGTACCACTATACAGCTCTGCACCACATTCTATACTATGTAGCACTGTACAGCTCTACACCATATTCTATACTATATACTACTATACACCACATTCTATACCATGTTCCACTATAAACCATATTCTATACTATGTAACACTATACACCACATTCCATACTATGTACCACTATACAGCTCTACACCATATTTTATACTATGTACCAATATTCAGCACTACACCATTTTCTATACTATGTACCACTATAAACAACATTCTATACTATGTACCACTATACACCATATTCTATACTATGTACCACTATACACCATATTCTATACTATATACCACTATACAACATATTCTAGACTATGTACCACTTTACACCATATTCTGTACTATATACCACTTAACAGCTTTACCCCATATTCTATGCCATGTACCACTATACAGCTCTGTACCACATTCTATACTATGTACCACTATACAGCTCTATACCACATTCTATACTATGTACCATTATACAGCTCTACACCACATTCTATACTATGTACCATTACACAACTTGTTCTATACTATGTACCACTATACAGCTCTTCATCACATTCTATATTATGTACCACTATACACCACATTCTATACTATGTACCACTATAAAGCTTTAAACCACATTCTATACAATGTACCACAATACACCATATTCTATGTACCACTATTCACCATATTCTATACTATGTACCACTATACACCATATTCTATACTCTGTACCTCTATACACCATATTCTATACTATGTACCACTATACACCATATTCTATACTATATACCACTATACAGCTCTACCCCGTAATCTATACCATGTACCACTATACACCATATTCTATACTATGTATCACTATACACCATATTCTATACTATGTATCACTATGCACCATATTCTATACTATGTACCACTATACAGCTCTACACCATATTTTATGCTATGTACTACAAACTATACACCATATTCTATACTATGTACCACTATACAGCTGAACACCATATTCTATACTAAGTACCACTATACAGCTCTACACCATGTTCTATACTATGTACCACTATACTCCACATTCTATGCCATGTACCACTATACACCATATTCTAAACTATGCACCACTATACACCATATTCTATACTATGTTCCACTATACACCACATTCTATGCTATGTACTACTATACACCATATTCTATACTGTGTACCACTATACAACATATTTTATACTATGTACCACTATACAGCTCTACACCATATTCTATACTATGTATTTCTATACACCATATTCTATACTATATACCACTATACAGTTCTATACCATATTCTATACTATATACGACTATACACCATATTCTATACTATGTACCACTAAACAGCTCTATACCAAATTCTACACTATGTACCATGATACAGCTCTACACCACATTCTATACTATGTACCACTATACATCATATTCTACACTATGTACCACTATACAGCTCTACATCACATTCTATACTATGTACCACTATACAGCTCTTCACCATGTTCTATACTATGTACCACTATACACCACATTCTATGCTATGTACCACTATACACCATATTCTAAACTATGTAACACTATACACCATATTCTATACTATGTACGACTATACACCACATTCTATGCTATGTACCACTATACACCATATTATATACTATGTACCACTATACACCATATTCTAGACTGTGTACCACTATACAGCTCTACACCATATTCTATACTATGTATCTCTATACACCATATTCTATACTATATACCACTATACAGTTCTATACCATATTCTATACTATATATGACTATACACCATATTCTATACTATATACCACTATACAGTTCTATACCATATTCTATACTATGTACCACTATACACCATATTCTATACTATGTACCTCTATACACCATATTCTGCACTATGTACCTCTATACAACATATTCAAGACTATGTACCACTTTACACCATATTCTATACTATATACCACTTAATAGCTCTACCCCATATTCTATGCCATGTACCACTATACAGCTCTGTACCACATTCTATACTATGTACCACTATACAGCTCTACACCATATTCTATACTATATACTACTATATACCACATTCTATACTATGTACCACTATACACCATATTCTATACTATGTAACACTATAAACCACATACTATTCTATATACCACTATACAGCTCTACACCATATTTTATACTATGTACCAATATTCAGCTCTACACCATGTTCTATACTATATACCACTATACACCATATTCTATACTATGTACCACTATAAATGATGTTCTATACTATATACCACTATACACCTTATTCTATACTATGTATCACTATACACCACATTCTGTACTATATACCACTATACAGCTCTATACCACATTTTATACTATGTACCATTATACAGCTCTACACCACATTCTATACTATGTACCACTATACAACATATTCTATACTATGTACCACTATACAGCTCTTCATCACATTCTATACTATGTACCACTATACACCATATTCTAGACTATGAACCACTATACAGCTCTACACAACATTATAAACAATGTACCACAATCCACCATATACTATGTACCACTATACACCATATTCTATACTATGTACCACTATACACCATATTCTATACTATGTACCTCTATACACCATATTCTAAACTATGTACCACTTTACACCATATTCTATACTATATACCACTATACAGCTCTACCCCATATTCTATACCATGTACCACTATACAACTTATTCTATACTATGTGCTATACACCATATTCTATACTATGTTCCACTAAACACCATATTCTATACTATGTAACACAATACAGCTCTACATCATATTCTATATTATATACCACTATACACCATATTCTATACTATGTACCACTTTACACCACATTATATACTATGTACCACTATACACCATATTCTATACTATGTACCACTATACACCATATTCTATACTATGTACCACTATACAGCTCTACACCACATTCTGTACTATAAACCACTATACACCATATTCTATAATATGTACCACTATACATCTCTACACCATATTATATGCTATGTATCACTATACACAATACTCTATACTATGCACCACTGTACAGCTAAACACTATATTCTGTGCTATATACCACTATACACACTATTGTATACTATGCACCACTTTACAGCTCTACAGCATATTCTATACTTTGTACCACTATACAGCTGTACACCACATATTATATTTTGTACCACTATACACCATATTCTAGACTATGTACCACTATACACCATATTCTATACTATGTACATCTATGCACCATATTCTATACTACGTACCTCTATACACCATATTCTATACTTTATACCACTATACACCATATTCTATACTATATACCACTATAAACCATATTCTATACTATAAACAACTATATAGCTCACCCCATATTCTATACTATGTACTACTATACACCATTTTCTATACTATGAACCACTATACAGCTCTACACCATATTCTATACTATATAACACTATACACCATATTCTAAACTATGTACCAATATTCACCTCTACACCATATTCTATACTATGTACCACTATACAGCTGTATACCACATTCTATACTATGTACCACTATACAGCTCTACACCATATTCTATACTAAATACTACTATACACCACATTCTATACTATGTACCACTATACACCATATTCTATAAAATGTAACACTATACACCACATTCTATACTATGTACCACTATACAGCTCTACACCACATTCTATACTATGTACCACTGCACACCATATTCTATACTATGTACGTCTATACACCACATTCTAGACTACGTACCACTATACACCATATTCTATACTATGTACCACTATACAGCTCTACACCACATTCTATACTTTGTACCACTATACACCATATTCTATGTACCACTATACACCACATTCTAGACTATGTACCACTATACACCATATTCTATACTATGTACCTCAATACACCATAATTTATACAATGTACCACTATACACCACATTCTATACTATGTACCTCTATACACCATATTCTATACTGTGTACCACTATACACCATATTCTATACTATGTACCACAATACACCATATTCTATACTATTTACCACTATATACCATATTCTATACTATATACCGCTATACACCATATTTTATTCTATGTACCACTATACACCACATTCTATACTATGTACCACTATACACCATATTCTATAAAATGTAGCACTATACACCACATTCTATACTATGTACCACTATACAGCTCTACACCACATTCTATACTATGTACCACTGCACACCATATTCTATACTATGTACCTCTATACACCTTATTCTATACTATGTATCACTATACAGCTCTATACCACATTTTACACTATGTACCATTATACAGCTCTACACCACATTCTATACTATGTACCACTATACAACATATTCTATACTATGTACAACTATACAGCTCTTCATCACATTCTATACTATGTACCACTATGCACGATATTCTATACTTTGAACCACTATATAGTGGTACATAGTGTAGAATATGGTGTATTGTGGTACATTGTATAGAATATGGTTTATAGTGGTACATAGTATAGAATATGGTGTATAGAGGTACATAGTATAGAATATGGTGTATAGATCTACATAGTATAGAATATGGTATATAGTGGTACATAGTCTAGAATATGGTGAATAGCTGTACAGTGGTGTATAGTATAGAGTATTGTGTATAGTGATACATAGCATAGAATACGGTGTAGAGATGTTAAGTGGTACGTAGTATAGAATATGGTGTATAGTGCTATATAGTATAGAATATGGTGTATAGTGGCATATAGAACAGAATGTGGTGTAGAGCTGTATAGTGGTACATAGTATAGAATATGGTGTATAGTGGTACATAGTATAGAATATGGTGAATAGTGGTACATAGTATAGAATGTGGTGTAAAGTGGTACATAGTATAGAATATGGTGTATAGTGGTATATAATATAGAATATGATGTAGAGCTGTATTGTGGTACATAGTATAGAATAAGGTGTATAGTGGTACATAGTATAGAATATGGTGTATAGCACTTAGTATAGAATAAGGTGTATAGTGGTACATGGTATAGAATATGGGGTAGAGCTGTATAGTGGTATATAGTATAGAATATGGTGTATAGTGGTACATAGTATAGAATATGGTGTATAGAGGTACATAGTATAGAATATGGTGTATAGTGGTACATAGTATAGAATATGGTGTATAGAGGTACATAGTATAGAATATGGTGTAAAGTGGTACATAGTATAGAATATGGTGTGTACTTGGTACATAGAATATGGTGTATTGTGGTACATTGTATTGAATGTGGTGTAGAGCTGTATAGTGGTTCATAGTATAGAATATGGTGTATAGTGGTACATAGTATAGAATGTGATGAAGTGCTGTATAGTGGTACATAGCATAGAATATGTTGTATAGTGGAACATAGTATAGAATGTGGTGTAGCGCTGTATAATGGTATTTAGTATAAAATGTGGTATAGAGCTGTATAGTGGTATATAGTATAGAATGTGGTGTATAGTGATACATAGTATAGAATAAGGTGTATAGTGATATATAGTATAGAATGTCGTTTATAGTGGTACATAGAATAGAATATGGTGTATAGTATTATATAGTATAGAACATGGTGTAGAGCTGAATATTGGTATATAGTATAAAATATGGTGTAGAGCTGTATAGTGGAACATAGAATAGAATATGGTGTAGAGCTGTATAGTGGTACATAGTATACAATAGCGTGTATAGTGGTATATAGTACAGAATGTGGTGTATAGTGATACATAGTATAGAATAAGGTGTATAGTGGTATATAGTATAGAACGTCATTTATAGTGGTACATAGTATAGAATATGGTGTATAGTGGTATATAGTATAGAACATTGTGTAGAGCTGAATATTGGTACATAGTATAAAATATGGTGTAGAGCTGTATAGTGGTATATAGAATAGTATGTGGTTTATAGTGTTACATAGTATAGAATATGGTGTATAGTGGTACATAGTATAGAATGTGGTGTATAGTAGTATATAGTATAGAATATGGTGTAGAGCTGTATAGTGGTACATAGTATAGAATGTGGTACAGAGCTGTATAGTGGTACATGGCATAGAATATGGGGTAGAGCTATTAAGTGGTATATAGTATAGAATATGGTGTAAAGTGGTACATAGTCTTGAATATGTTGTATAGAGGTACATAGTATAGAATATGGTGTATAGTGGTACATAGTATAGAATATGGTATAGAACTGTATAGTGGTATATAGTATAGAATATGGTGTATAGTCATATATAGTATAGAATATGGTATAGAACTGTATAGTGGTATATAGTATAGAATATGGTGTATAGAGATACATAGTATAGAATATGGTGTAGAGCTGTATAGTGGTACACAGTATAGAATATGGTGTATAGTGGTACATAGTATATAATATGGTGTATAGTGGTACATAGCATAGAATGTGGTGTATAGTGGTACATAGTATAGAATATGGTGTATAGTGGTACATAGTTTAGAATATGGTGTATAGTGGTACATAGCATAGAATGTGATGTATAGTGGTACATAGTATAGAACATGGTGAAGAGCTGTATAGTGGTACATAGTATAGAATGTGATGTAGAGCTGTATAGTGGTACATAGTGTAGAATATGATGTATAGTGGTACATAGTATAAAATGTGGTGTAGAGCTGTATCATGGTACATAGTGTAGAATTTGATATAGAGCTGTATAGTGGTACATATTATAGAATATGGTGTATAGTGATACATAGTATAGAATATTGTGTATAGAGGTACAGAGTATAGAATATGGTGTATAGTGGTACATAGTATAAAATATGGTGTATAGTGGTACATAGAATATGGTGTATTGTGGTACATTGTATAGAATGTGGTTTAAAGCTGTATAGTGGTACATAGTATAGAATATGTTGTATAGTGGTACAAAGTATAGAATGTGGTGTAGAGCTGTATAATGGTACATAGTATAGAATGTGGTATAGAGCTGTATAGTGGTACATAGTATAGAATGTGGTACAGAGCTTTATAGTGGTACATGGCATAGAATATGGGGTAGAGCTGTTAAGTGGTATATAGTATAGAATATGGTGTAAAGTGGTACATAGTCTAGAATATGTTGTATAGTGGTATATAGTATAGAATATGGTGTATAGTGGTACATAGTATAGAATATGGTGTATAGTGGTACATAGTATAGAATATGGTGTATAGTGGTACATAGTATAGAATGTTATTTATAGTGGTACATAGTATAGAATATGGTGTATAGTGGTATATAGTATAGAACATGTTGTAGAGCTGTATAATGTTACATAGTATAGAATATGATTAATAGTGGTACATAGTATAGAATGTGGTGTATAGTAGTATATAGTATAGAATATGGTGTAGAGCTGTACAGTGGTACATAGTATAGAAATGTGCAGAGCTGTATAGTGGTACATGGCATAGAATATGGGGTAGAGCTGTATAGTGGTATATAGTATAGAATATGGTGTATAGTGGTACATAGTATAGAATGTGATGTAGAGCTGTATAGTGGTACATAGTGTAGAATATGATGTATAGTGGTACATAGTATAGAATGTGGTGTAGAGCTGTATCATGGTACATAGTGTAGAATTTGGTATAGAGCTGTATAGTGGTACATAGTATAGAATATGGTGTATAGTGGTATATAGTATAGAATTTGGTGTAGAGCTGTATAGTGGCACATAGTACAGGACATGGTGTATAGTGGTACATAGTATAGAATATGGTGTATAGAGGTACATAGTATAGAATATTGTGTATAGTGGTACATAGTATAGAATGTCGTGTATAGTGGTATATGGTGTAGAGCTGTACAGTGGTACATAGTGTAGAATGTGGTGTATAGTAGTACATAGTATAGAATACGGTGTAGAGCTGTATATTAGTACATAGTATAGAATATGGTGTAGTGTTGTATAGTGGTACATAGTATAGAATATGGTGTAGAGCTGTATAGTTGTACATTGTATAAAAAATGGTGTATAGTGGGAAAAAGTATAGAATGTGGAGTATAGTGGTACATAGTATGAAATATGGTATATAGAGGTACATAGTATAGAATATGGTGTATAGTGTTACATAGTCTAGAATATGGTGTATAGTGGTTCACAGAATATGATGTATAGCGGTACATAGTATAGAATGTGGTGTAGAGCTGAATAGTGGTACATAGTATAGAATATGGTGTATAGTGGTACATAGTATAGAATGTGGTGTAGAGCTGTATAGTGGTACATAGTATAGAATGTGGTGTATGGTGCTACATACTATAGAATATGGTGTATAGAGGTATTTAGTATAGAATGTGGTCGATAGTAGTATATAGTATAGAATGTGTTGTAGAGCATTATAGTGGAACATAGCATAGAATATAGTGTAGAGGTTTATAGTGGTACATAGTATAGAATATGGTGTATAGTGGTAAATAGTATAGAATATGGTGTAGAGCTGTATAGTTGTTCATAGTATAGAATATGGTGTATAGTGGTATATACATAGTATAGAATATGGGGTAGAGCTGTATAGTTGTATATCATATAGAATATGGTGTATAGTTGTACATTGTATAGAATATGGTTAATAGTGGTATATAGTAAGGAATATGGTGTATAGAGGTAAATAGTATAGAGTATGGTGTATAGTGGTACATAGTATAGAATGTGGTGAAGAGCTGTATAATGGTACATAGTATAGGATGTGGTGTATAGTGGTATATAGTATAGAATATGGTGTATAGAGGTACATAGTATAGAATATGGTGTATAGTAGTACATAGTCTAGAATGTGGTGTATAGTGGTATATAGTATAGAATGTGGTGTAGAGCTGTATAGTGGTACATTGCATAGAATATGGTGTATAGTGGTACAAAGTATAGAATATGGTGTATAGAGGAACATAGTATAGAATATGGGGTACAGTGGTACATAGTATAGAATGCAGTGTATAGTGGTACATAGTGGTACATAGTATAGAATGTGGTGTAGTGGTACATGGTATAGAATGTGGTGTATAGTGGTGTACGGTGTAGAGCTGTATAGTGGTACATAGTATAGAATGTGGTGTATAGTAGTACATAGAATAGAATACGGTGTAGAGCTGTATAGTAGTACATAGAATAGAATATGGTGTGTAGAGGTACATAGTATAGAATGTGTTGTAGAGCTGTATAGTGGTACATAGTATAGAATATGGTGTATAGTGGTACATAGTATAGAATATGGTGTATAGAGGAACATAGTATAGAATGTGGTGTAGAGATGTATAGTGGTACATAGTGTAGAATATGGTGTATTGTGGTACATTGTATAGAATATGGTGTATAGTGGTACATAGTATAGAATATGGTGTATAGAGGAACATAGTATAGAATATGGGGTATAGTGGTACATAGTATAGAATGCAGTGTATAGTGGTACATAGTGGTACATAGTATAGAATGTGGTGTAGTGGTACATAGTTTAGAATGTGGTTGATAGTGGTGTATGGTGTAGAGCTGTATAGTGGTACATAGTATAGAATGTGGTGTATAGTAGTACATAGTATAGAATACGGTGTAGAGCTGTATAGTAGTACATAGAATAGAATATGGTGTGTAGAGGTACATAGTATAGAATGTGTTGTAGAGCTGTATAGTGGTACATAGTATAGAATATGGTGTATAGTGGTACATAGTATAGAATATGGTGTATAGAGGAACATAGTATAGAATGTGGTGTAGAGATGTATAGTGGTACATAGTGTAGAATATGGTGTATTGTGGTACATTGTATAGAATATGGTGTATAGTGGTACATAGTATAGAATATGGTGTATAGAGGTACATAGTATAGAATATGGTGTATAGATCTACATAGTATAGAATATGGTATATAGTGGTAGATAGTCTAGAATATGGTGTATAGTGCTACATAGTATAGAATGTGGTGTGTAGTGCTACATAGTATAAATTATGGTGTATAGAGGTACATAGTATAGAATATGGTGTATAGTGGTACATAGTATAGAATATGGTGTATAGTACTACATAGTATAGAATGTGGTGTGTAGTGGTACATAGTATAAATTATGGTGTATAGAGGTACATAGTATAGAATATGTGGTATAGTGGTACATAGTCTAGAATGTGGTGTATAGTGGTAAATAGAATATGGTGTATAGTGGTACATAGTATAGAATGTGGTGTAGAGCTGTATAGTGGTACATAGTATAGAATATGGTGTATAGTGGTGCATAGTATAGAATATGGTGTAGAGCTGTATAATGGTACATAGTATAGAATGTGGTGTTTAGTGGTACATAGTATAGAATGTGATTTAGAGCTGTATAATGGTAAATAGTATAGAATATGGAGTATAGTGGTACATAGTCTAGAATGTGGTGTATAGTGGTACATAGTATAGAATATAGTGTACAGTGGTACATAGTATATATTGTGGTGTAGAGCTGTATAATGGTACATAGTATAGAATGTGGTGTATAGTGTTACATTTTATAGAATATGGTGTATAGCGGTACATAGTATAGAATGTGGTGTATAGTAGTATATAGTATAGAATATGGTGTAGAGCTGTATAGTGGTACACAGTATAGAATGTGGTATACAGCTGTATAGTGGTACATAATATAGAATATGGTGTAGAGGTGAACAGTGGTACATAGTATAGAATATGGTGTATGGTGGTATATAGTATAGAATATGGTGTAGAGCTATATAGTGGTTCATAGTATAGAAAATGGTGTATAGTAGTACATAGTATAGAATATGGGGTGAGCTATATAGTTGTTTATAGTATAGAATATGGTTTATAGTGGTACATAGTTTAGAATATGGTGTATAGTGGTATATAGTATAGAATATGTTGTATAGAGGTACATAGTATAGAATATGGTGTACAGATCTACATAGTATAGAATTTGGTATATAGTGGTACATAGTCTAGAATATGGTGTAGAGCTGTATAGTGGTACATAGAATAGAATATGGTGTAGAGCTGTATAGTGGTACATAGTATACAATAGCGTGTATAGTGGTATATAGTACAGAATGTGGTGTATAGTGATACATAGTATAGAATAAGGTGTATAGTGGTATATAGTATAGAACGTCATTTATAGTGGTACATAGTATAGAATATGGTGTATAGTGGTATATAGTATAGAACATTGTGTAGAGCTGAATATTGGTACATAGTATAAAATATGGTGTAGAGCTGTATAGTGGTATATAGAATAGTATGTGGTTTATAGTGTTACATAGTATAGAATATGGTGTATAGTGGTACATAGTATAGAATGTGGTGTATAGTAGTATATAGTATAGAATATGGTGTAGAGCTGTATAGTGGTACATAGTATAGAATGTGGTACAGAGCTGTATAGTGGTACATGGCATAGAATATGGGGTAGAGCTATTAAGTGGTATATAGTATAGAATATGGTGTAAAGTGGTACATAGTCTTGAATATGTTGTATAGAGGTACATAGTATAGAATATGGTGTATAGTGGTACATAGTATAGAATATGGTATAGAACTGTATAGTGGTATATAGTATAGAATATGGTGTATAGTGGTACAAAGTATAGAATATGGTGTATAGAGGAACATAGTATAGAATATGGGGTACAGTGGTACATAGTATAGAATGCAGTGTATAGTGGTACATAGTGGTACATAGTATAGAATGTGGTGTAGTGGTACATGGTATAGAATGTGGTGTATAGTGGTGTACGGTGTAGAGCTGTATAGTGGTACATAGTATAGAATGTGGTGTATAGTAGTACATAGAATAGAATACGGTGTAGAGCTGTATAGTAGTACATAGAATAGAATATGGTGTGTAGAGGTACATAGTATAGAATGTGTTGTAGAGCTGTATAGTGGTACATAGTATAGAATATGGTGTATAGTGGTACATAGTATAGAATATGGTGTATAGAGGAACATAGTATAGAATGTGGTGTAGAGATGTATAGTGGTACATAGTGTAGAATATGGTGTATTGTGGTACATTGTATAGAATATGGTGTATAGTGGTACATAGTATAGAATATGGTGTATAGAGGAACATAGTATAGAATATGGGGTATAGTGGTACATAGTATAGAATGCAGTGTATAGTGGTACATAGTGGTACATAGTATAGAATGTGGTGTAGTGGTACATAGTTTAGAATGTGGTTGATAGTGGTGTATGGTGTAGAGCTGTATAGTGGTACATAGTATAGAATGTGGTGTATAGTAGTACATAGTATAGAATACGGTGTAGAGCTGTATAGTAGTACATAGAATAGAATATGGTGTGTAGAGGTACATAGTATAGAATGTGTTGTAGAGCTGTATAGTGGTACATAGTATAGAATATGGTGTATAGTGGTACATAGTATAGAATATGGTGTATAGAGGAACATAGTATAGAATGTGGTGTAGAGATGTATAGTGGTACATAGTGTAGAATATGGTGTATTGTGGTACATTGTATAGAATATGGTGTATAGTGGTACATAGTATAGAATATGGTGTATAGAGGTACATAGTATAGAATATGGTGTATAGATCTACATAGTATAGAATATGGTATATAGTGGTAGATAGTCTAGAATATGGTGTATAGTGCTACATAGTATAGAATGTGGTGTGTAGTGCTACATAGTATAAATTATGGTGTATAGAGGTACATAGTATAGAATATGGTGTATAGTGGTACATAGTCTAGAATGTGGTGTATAGTGGTAAATAGAATATGGTGTATAGTGGTACATAGTATAGAATGTGGTGTAGAGCTGTATAGTGGTACATAGTATAGAATATGGTGTATAGTGGTGCATAGTATAGAATATGGTGTAGAGCTGTATAATGGTACATAGTATAGAATGTGGTGTTTAGTGGTACATAGTATAGAATGTGATTTAGAGCTGTATAATGGTAAATAGTATAGAATATGGAGTATAGTGGTACATAGTCTAGAATGTGGTGTATAGTGGTACATAGTATAGAATATAGTGTACAGTGGTACATAGTATATATTGTGGTGTAGAGCTGTATAATGGTACATAGTATAGAATGTGGTGTATAGTGTTACATTTTATAGAATATGGTGTATAGCGGTACATAGTATAGAATGTGGTGTATAGTAGTATATAGTATAGAATATGGTGTAGAGCTGTATAGTGGTACACAGTATAGAATGTGGTATACAGCTGTATAGTGGTACATAATATAGAATATGGTGTAGAGGTGAACAGTGGTACATAGTATAGAATATGGTGTATGGTGGTATATAGTATAGAATATGGTGTAGAGCTATATAGTGGTTCATAGTATAGAAAATGGTGTATAGTAGTACATAGTATAGAATATGGGGTGAGCTATATAGTTGTTTATAGTATAGAATATGGTTTATAGTGGTACATAGTTTAGAATATGGTGTATAGTGGTATATAGTATAGAATATGTTGTATAGAGGTACATAGTATAGAATATGGTGTACAGATCTACATAGTATAGAATTTGGTATATAGTGGTACATAGTCTAGAATATGGTGTAGAGCTGTATAGTGGTACATAGAATAGAATATGGTGTAGAGCTGTATAGTGGTACATAGTATACAATAGCGTGTATAGTGGTATATAGTACAGAATGTGGTGTATAGTGATACATAGTATAGAATAAGGTGTATAGTGGTATATAGTATAGAACGTCATTTATAGTGGTACATAGTATAGAATATGGTGTATAGTGGTATATAGTATAGAACATTGTGTAGAGCTGAATATTGGTACATAGTATAAAATATGGTGTAGAGCTGTATAGTGGTATATAGAATAGTATGTGGTTTATAGTGTTACATAGTATAGAATATGGTGTATAGTGGTACATAGTATAGAATGTGGTGTATAGTAGTATATAGTATAGAATATGGTGTAGAGCTGTATAGTGGTACATAGTATAGAATGTGGTACAGAGCTGTATAGTGGTACATGGCATAGAATATGGGGTAGAGCTATTAAGTGGTATATAGTATAGAATATGGTGTAAAGTGGTACATAGTCTTGAATATGTTGTATAGAGGTACATAGTATAGAATATGGTGTATAGTGGTACATAGTATAGAATATGGTATAGAACTGTATAGTGGTATATAGTATAGAATATGGTGTATAGTCATATATAGTATAGAATATGGTATAGAACTGTATAGTGGTATATAGTATAGAATATGGTGTATAGAGATACATAGTATAGAATATGGTGTAGAGCTGTATAGTGGTACACAGTATAGAATATGGTGTATAGTGGTACATAGTATATAATATGGTGTATAGTGGTACATAGCATAGAATGTGGTGTATAGTCGTACAAAGTATAGAATATGGTGTATAGTGGTACATAGTTTAGAATATGGTGTATAGTGGTACATAGCATAGAATGTGATGTATAGTGGTACATAGTATAGAACATGGTGAAGAGCTGTATAGTGGTACATAGTATAGAATGTGATGTAGAGCTGTATAGTGGTACATAGTGTAGAATATGATGTATAGTGGTACATAGTATAGAATGTGGTGTAGAGCTGTATCATGGTACATAGTGTAGAAATTGATATAGAGCTGTATAGTGGTACATAGTATAGAATATGGTGTATAGTGATACATAGTATAGAATATTGTGTATAGAGGTACAGAGTATAGAATATGGTGTATAGTGGTACATAGTATAAAATATGGTGTATAGTGGTACATAGAATATGGTGTATTGTGGTACATTGTATAGAATGTGGTTTAAAGCTGTATAGTGGTACATAGTATAGAATATGTTGTATAGTGGTACAAAGTATAGAATGTGGTGTAGAGCTGTATAATGGTACATAGTATAGAATGTGGTATAGAGCTGTATAGTGGTACATAGTATAGAATGTGGTACAGAGCTTTATAGTGGTACATGGCATAGAATATGGGGTAGAGCTGTTAAGTGGTATATAGTATAGAATATGGTGTAAAGTGGTACATAGTCTAGAATATGTTGTATAGTGGTATATAGTATAGAATATGGTGTATAGTGGTACATAGTATAGAATATGGTGTATAGTGGTACATAGTATAGAATATGGTGTATAGTGGTACATAGTATAGAATGTTATTTATAGTGGTACATAGTATAGAATATGGTGTATAGTGGTATATAGTATAGAACATGTTGTAGAGCTGTATAGTGTTACATAGTATAGAATATGATTAATAGTGTTACATAGTATAGAATGTGGTGTATAGTAGTATATAGTATAGAATATGGTGTAGAGCTGTACAGTGGTACATAGTATAGAAATGTGCAGAGCTGTATAGTGGTACATGGCATAGAATATGGGGTAGAGCTGTATAGTGGTATATAGTATAGAATATGGTGTATAGTGGTACATAGTATAGAATGTGATGTAGAGCTGTATAGTGGTACATAGTGTAGAATATGATGTATAGTGGTACATAGTATAGAATGTGGTGTAGAGCTGTATCATGGTACATAGTGTAGAATTTGGTATAGAGCTGTATAGTGGTACATAGTATAGAATATGGTGTATAGTGGTATATAGTATAGAATTTGGTGTAGAGCTGTATAGTGGCACATAGTACAGGACATGGTGTATAGTGGTACATAGTATAGAATATGGTGTATAGAGGTACATAGTATAGAATATTGTGTATAGTGGTACATAGTATAGAATGTGGTGTATAGTGGTATATGGTGTAGAGCTGTACAGTGGTACATAGTGTAGAATGTGGTGTATAGTAGTACATAGTATAGAATACGGTGTAGAGCTGTATATTAGTACATAGTATAGAATATGGTGTAGTGTTGTATAGTGGTACATAGTATAGAATATGGTGTAGAGCTGTATAGTTGTACATTGTATAAAAAATGGTGTATAGTGGGAAAAAGTATAGAATGTGGAGTATAGTGGTACATAGTATGAAATATGGTATATAGAGGTACATAGTATAGAATATGGTGTATAGTGTTACATAGTCTAGAATATGGTGTATAGTGGTTCACAGAATATGATGTATAGCGGTACATAGTATAGAATGTGGTGTAGAGCTGAATAGTGGTACATAGTATAGAATATGGTGTATAGTGGTACATAGTATAGAATGTGGTGTAGAGCTGTATAGTGGTACATAGTATAGAATGTGGTGTATGGTGCTACATACTATAGAATATGGTGTATAGAGGTATTTAGTATAGAATGTGGTCGATAGTAGTATATAGTATAGAATGTGTTGTAGAGCATTATAGTGGAACATAGCATAGAATATAGTGTAGAGGTTTATAGTGGTACATAGTATAGAATATGTTGTATAGTGGTACAAAGTATAGAATGTGGTGTAGAGCTGTATAATGGTACATAGTATAGAATGTGGTATAGAGCTGTATAGTGGTACATAGTATAGAATGTGGTACAGAGCTTTATAGTGGTACATGGCATAGAATATGGGGTAGAGCTGTTAAGTGGTATATAGTATAGAATATGGTGTAAAGTGGTACATAGTCTAGAATATGTTGTATAGTGGTATATAGTATAGAATATGGTGTATAGTGGTACATAGTATAGAATATGGTGTATAGTGGTACATAGTATAGAATATGGTGTATAGTGGTACATAGTATAGAATGTTATTTATAGTGGTACATAGTATAGAATATGGTGTATAGTGGTATATAGTATAGAACATGTTGTAGAGCTGTATAGTGTTACATAGTATAGAATATGATTAATAGTGGTACATAGTATAGAATGTGGTGTATAGTAGTATATAGTATAGAATATGGTGTAGAGCTGTACAGTGGTACATAGTATAGAAATGTGCAGAGCTGTATAGTGGTACATGGCATAGATTATGGGGTAGAGCTATATAGTGGTATATTATATAGAATATGGTGTATAGTGGTACATAGTATAGAATGTGATGTAGAGCTGTATAGTGGTACATAGTGTAGAATATGATGTATAGTGGTACATAGTATAGAATGTGGTGTAGAGCTGTATCATGGTACATAGTGTAGAATTTGGTATAGAGCTGTATAGTGGTACATAGTATAGAATATGGTGTATAGTGGTATATAGTATAGAATTTGGTGTAGAGCTGTATAGTGGCACATAGTACAGGACATGGTGTATAGTGGTACATAGTATAGAATATGGTGTATAGAGGTACATAGTATAGAATATTGTGTATAGTGGTACATAGTATAGAATGTGGTGTATAGTGGTATATGGTGTAGAGCTGTACAGTGGTACATAGTGTAGAATGTGGTGTATAGTAGTACATAGTATAGAATACGGTGTAGAGCTGTATATTAGTACATAGTATAGAATATGGTGTAGTGTTGTATAGTGGTACATAGTATAGAATATGGTGTAGAGCTGTATAGTTGTACATTGTATAAAAAATGGTGTATAGTGGGAAAAAGTATAGAATGTGGAGTATAGTGGTACATAGTATGAAATATGGTATATAGAGGTACATAGTATAGAATATGGTGTATAGTGTTACATAGTCTAGAATATGGTGTATAGTGGTTCACAGAATATGATGTATAGCGGTACATAGTATAGAATGTGGTGTAGAGCTGAATAGTGGTACATAGTATAGAATATGGTGTATAGTGGTACATAGTATAGAATGTGGTGTAGAGCTGTATAGTGGTACATAGTATAGAATGTGGTGTATGGTGCTACATACTATAGAATATGGTGTATAGAGGTATTAGTATAGAATGTGGTCGATAGTAGTATATAGTATAGAATGTGTTGTAGAGCATTATAGTGGAACATAGCATAGAATATAGTGTAGAGGTTTATAGTGGTACATAGTATAGAATATGGTGTATAGTGGTAAATAGTATAGAATATGGTGTAGAGCTGTATAGTTGTTCATAGTATAGAATATGGTGTATAGTGGTATATACATAGTATAGAATATGGGGTAGAGCTGTATAGTTGTATATCATATAGAATATGGTGTATAGTTGTACATTGTATAGAATATGGTTAATAGTGGTATATAGTAAGGAATATGGTGTATAGAGGTAAATAGTATAGAGTATGGTGTATAGTGGTACATAGTATAGAATGTGGTGAAGAGCTGTATAATGGTACATAGTATAGGATGTGGTGTATAGTGGTATATAGTATAGAATATGGTGTATAGAGGTACATAGTATAGAATATGGTGTATAGTAGTACATAGTCTAGAATGTGGTGTATAGTGGTATATAGTATAGAATGTGGTGTAGAGCTGTATAGTGGTACATTGCATAGAATATGGTGTATAGTGGTACAAAGTATAGAATATGGTGTATAGAGGAACATAGTATAGAATATGGGGTATAGTGGTACATAGTATAGAATGCAGTGTATAGTGGTACATAGTGGTACATAGTATAGAATGTGGTGTAGTGGTACATGGTATAGAATGTGGTGTATAGTGGTGTACGGTGTAGAGCTGTATAGTGGTACATAGTATAGAATGTGGTGTATAGTAGTACATAGAATAGAATACGGTGTAGAGCTGTATAGTAGTACATAGAATAGAATATGGTGTGTAGAGGTACATAGTATAGAATGTGTTGTAGAGCTGTATAGTGGTACATAGTATAGAATATGGTGTATAGTGGTACATAGTATAGAATATGGTGTATAGAGGAACATAGTATAGAATGTGGTGTAGAGATGTATAGTGGTATATAGTGTAGAATATGGTGTATTGTGGTACATTGTATAGAATATGGTGTATAGTGGTACATAGTATAGAATATGGTGTATAGAGGAACATAGTATAGAATATGGGGTATAGTGGTACATAGTATAGAATGCAGTGTATAGTGGTACATAGTGGTACATAGTATAGAATGTGGTGTAGTGGTACATAGTTTAGAATGTGGTTGATAGTGGTGTATGGTGTAGAGCTGTATAGTGGTACATAGTATAGAATGTGGTGTATAGTAGTACATAGTATAGAATACGGTGTAGAGCTGTATAGTAGTACATAGAATAGAATATGGTGTGTAGAGGTACATAGTATAGAATGTGTTGTAGAGCTGTATAGTGGTACATAGTATAGAATATGGTGTATAGTGGTACATAGTATAGAATATGGTGTATAGAGGAACATAGTATAGAATGTGGTGTAGAGATGTATAGTGGTACATAGTGTAGAATATGGTGTATTGTGGTACATTGTATAGAATATGGTGTATAGTGGTACATAGTATAGAATATGGTGTATAGAGGTACATAGTATAGAATATGGTGTATAGATCTACATAGTATAGAATATGGTATATAGTGGTAGATAGTCTAGAATATGGTGTATAGTGCTACATAGTATAGAATGTGGTGTGTAGTGCTACATAGTATAAATTATGGTGTATAGAGGTACATAGTATAGAATATGGTGTATAGTGGTACATAGTATAGAATATGGTGTATAGTGCTACATAGTATAGAATGTGGTGTGTAGTGGTACATAGTATAAATTATGGTGTATAGAGGTACATAGTATAGAATATGTGGTATAGTGGTACATAGTCTAGAATGTGGTGTATAGTGGTAAATAGAATATGGTGTATAGTGGTACATAGTATAGAATGTGGTGTAGAGCTGTATAGTGGTACATAGTATAGAATATGGTGTATAGTGGTGCATAGTATAGAATATGGTGTAGAGCTGTATAATGGTACATAGTATAGAATGTGGTGTTTAGTGGTACATAGTATAGAATGTGATTTAGAGCTGTATAATGGTAAATAGTATAGAATATGGAGTATAGTGGTACATAGTCTAGAATGTGGTGTATAGTGGTACATAGTATAGAATATAGTGTACAGTGGTACATAGTATATATTGTGGTGTAGAGCTGTATAATGGTACATAGTATAGAATGTGGTGTATAGTGTTACATTTTATAGAATATGGTGTATAGCTGTACATAGTATAGAATGTGGTGTATAGTAGTATATAGTATAGAATATGGTGTAGAGCTGTATAGTGGTACACAGAATAGAATGTGGTATACAGCTGTATAGTGGTACATAATATAGAATATGGTGTAGAGGTGAACAGTGGTACATAGTATAGAATATGGTGTATGGTGGTATATAGTATAGAATATTGTGTAGAGCTATATAGTGGTTCATAGTATAGAAAATGGTGTATAGTAGTACATAGTATAGAATATGGGGTGAGCTATATAGTTGTTTATAGTATAGAATATGGTTTATAGTGGTACATAGTTTAGAATATGGTGTATAGTGGTATATAGTATAGAATATGTTGTATAGAGGTACATAGTATAGAATATGGTGTACAGATCTACATAGTATAGAATTTGGTATATAGTGGTACATAGTCTAGAATATGGTGTAGAGCTGTATAGTGGTACATAGAATAGAATATGGTGTAGAGCTGTATAGTGGTACATAGTATACAATAGCGTGTATAGTGGTATATAGTACAGAATGTGGTGTATAGTGATACATAGTATAGAATAAGGTGTATAGTGGTATATAGTATAGAACGTCATTTATAGTGGTACATAGTATACAATATGGTGTATAGTGGTATATAGTATAGAACATTGTGTAGAGCTGAATATTGGTACATAGTATAAAATATGGTGTAGAGCTGTATAGTGGTATATAGAATAGTATGTGGTTTATAGTGTTACATAGTATAGAATATGGTGTATAGTGGTACATAGTATAGAATGTGGTGTATAGTAGTATATAGTATAGAATATGGTGTAGAGCTGTATAGTGGTACATAATATAGAATGTGGTACAGAGCTGTATAGTGGTACATGGCATAGAATATGGGGTAGAGCTATTAAGTGGTATATAGTATAGAATATGGTGTAAAGTGGTACATAGTCTTGAATATGTTGTATAGAGGTACATAGTATAGAATATGGTGTATAGTGGTACATAGTATAGAATATGGTATAGAACTGTATAGTGGTATATAGTATAGAATATGGTGTATAGTCATATATAGTATAGAATATGGTATAGAACTGTATAGTGGTATATAGTATAGAATATGGTGTATAGAGATACATAGTATAGAATATGGTGTAGAGCTGTATAGTGGTACACAGTATAGAATATGGTGTATAGTGGTACATAGTATATAATATGGTGTATAGTGGTACATAGCATAGAATGTGGTGTATAGTCGTACATAGTATAGAATATGGTGTATAGTGGTACATAGTTTAGAATATGGTGCATAGTGGTACATAGCATAGAATGTGATGTATAGTGGTACATAGTATAGAACATGGTGAAGAGCTGTATAGTGGTACATAGTATAGAATGTGATGTAGAGCTGTATAGTGGTACATAGTGTAGAATATGATGTATAGTGGTACATAGTATAGAATGTGGTGTAGAGCTGTATCATGGTACATAGTGTAGAATTTGATATAGAGCTGTATAGTGGTACATAGTATAGAATATGGTGTATAGTGATACATAGTATAGAATATTGTGTATAGAGGTACAGAGAATAGAATATGGTGTATAGTGGTACATAGTATAAAATATGGTGTATAGTGGTACATAGAATATGGTGTATTGTGGTACATTGTATAGAATGTGGTTTAAAGCTGTATAGTGGTACATAGTATAGAATATGTTGTATAGTGGTACAAAGTATAGAATGTGGTGTAGAGCTGTATAATGGTACATAGTATAGAATGTGGTATAGAGCTGTATAGTGGTACATAGTATAGAATGTGGTACAGAGCTTTATAGTGGTACATGGCATAGAATATGGGGTAGAGCTGTTAAGTGGTATATAGTACAGAATATGGTGTAAAGTGGTACATAGTCTAGAATATGTTGTATAGTGGTATATAGTATAGAATATGGTGTATAGTGGTACATAGTATAGAATATGGTGTATAGTGGTACATAGTATAGAATATGGTGTATAGTGGTACATAGTATAGAATGTTATTTATAGTGGTACATAGTATAGAATATGGTGTATAGTGGTATATAGTATAGAACATGGTGTAGAGCTGTATAGTGTTACATAGTATAGAATATGATTAATAGTGGTACATAGTATAGAATGTGGTGTATAGTAGTATATAGTATAGAATATGGTGTAGAGCTGTACAGTGGTACATAGTATAGAATGTGGTGCAGAGCTGTATAGTGGTACATGGCATAGAATATGGGGTAGAGCTGTATAGTGGTATATAGTATAGAATATGGTGTATAGTGGTACATAGTATAGAATGTGATGTAGAGCTGTATAGTGGTACATAGTGTAGAATATGATGTATAGTGGTACATAGTATAGAATGTGGTGTAGAGCTGTATCATGGTACATAGTGTAGAATTTGGTATAGAGCTGTATAGTGGTACATAGTATAGAATATGGTGTATAGTGGTATATAGTATAGAATTTGGTGTAGAGCTGTATAGTGGCACATAGTACAGGACATGGTGTATAGTGGTACATAGTATAGAATATGGTGTATAGAGGTACATAGTATAGAATATTGTGTATAGTGGTACATAGTATAGAATGTGGTGTATAGTGGTATATGGTGTAGAGCTGTACAGTGGTACATAGTGTAGAATGTGGTGTATAGTAGTACATAGTATAGAATACGGTGTAGAGCTGTATATTAGTACATAGTATAGAATATGGTGTTGTGTTGTACAGTGGTACATAGTATAGAATATGGTGTAGAGCTGTATAGTTGTACATTGTATAAAAAATGGTGTATAGTGGGAAAAAGTATAGAATGTGGTGTATAGTGGTACATAGTATGAAATATGGTATATAGAGGTACATAGTATAGAATATGGTGTATAGTGTTACATAGTCTAGAATATGGTGTATAGTGGTTCACAGAATATGATGTATAGCAGTACATAGTATAGAATGTGGTGTAGAGCTGAATAGTGGTACATAGTATAGAATATGGTGTATAGTGGTACATAGTATAGAATGTGGTGTAGAGCTGTATAGTGGTACATAGTATAGAATGTGGTGTATGGTGCTACATACTATAGAATATGGTGTATAGAGGTATTTAGTATAGAATGTGGTCGATAGTAGTATATAGTATAGAATGTGTTGTAGAGCATTATAGTGGAACATAGCATAGAATATAGTGTAGAGGTTTATAGTGGTACATAGTATAGAATATGGTGTATAGTGGTAAATAGTATAGAATATGGTGTAGAGCTGTATAGTTGTTCATAGTATAGAATATGGTGTATAGTGGTATATACATAGTATAGAATATGGGGTAGAGCTGTATAGTTGTATATCATATAGAATATGGTGTATAGTTGTACATTGTATAGAATATGGTTAATAGTGGTATATAGTATAGAATATGGTGTATAGAGGTAAATAGTATAGAGTATGGTGTATAGTGGTACATAGTATAGAATGTGGTGAAGAGCTGTATAATGGTACATAGTATAGGATGTGGTGTATAGTGGTATATAGTATAGAATATGGTGTATAGAGGTACATAGTATAGAATATGGTGTATAGTAGTACATAGTCTAGAATGTGGTGTATAGTGGTATATAGTATAGAATGTGGTGCAGAGCTGTATAGTGGTACATTGCATAGAATATGGTGTATAGTGGTACAAAGTATAGAATATGGTGTATAGAGGAACATAGTATAGAATATGGGGTATAGTGGTACATAGTATAGAATGCAGTGTATAGTGGTACATAGTGGTACATAGTATAGAATGTGGTGTAGTGGTACATGGTATAGAATGTGGTGTATAGTGGTGTACGGTGTAGAGCTGTATAGTGGTACATAGTATAGAATGTGGTGTATAGTAGTACATAGTATAGAATACGGTGTAGAGCTGTATAGTAGTACATAGAATAGAATATGGTGTGTAGAGGTACATAGTATAGAATGTGTTGTAGAGCTGTATAGTGGTACATAGTATAGAATATGGTGTATAGTGGTACATAGGATAGAATATGTTGTATAGAGGAACATAGTATAGAATGTGGTGTAGAGATGTATAGTGGTACATAGTGTAGAATACGGTGTATTGTGGTACATTGTATAGAATATGGTGTATAGTGGTACATAGTATAGAATATGGTGTATAGAGGAACATAGTATAGAATATGGGGTATAGTGGTACATAGTATAGAATGCAGTGTATAGTGGTACATAGTGGTACATAGTATACAATGTGGTGTAGTGGTACATAGTTTAGAATGTGGTTGATAGTGGTGTATGGTGTAGAGCTGTATAGTGGTACATAGTATAGAATGTGGTGTATAGTAGTACATAGTATAGAATACGGTGTAGAGCTGTATAGTAGTACATAGAATAGAATATGGTGTGTAGAGGTACATAGTATAGAATGTGTTGTAGAGCTGTATAGTGGTACATAGTATAGAATATGGTGTATAGTGGTACATAGTATAGAATATGGTGTATAGAGGAACATAGTATAGAATGTTGTGTAGAGATGTATAGTGGTACATAGTGTAGAATATGGTGTATTGTGGTACATTGTATAGAATATGGTGTATAGTGGTACATAGTATAGAATATGTTGTATAGAGGTACATAGTATAGAATATGGTGTATAGATCTACACAGTATAGAATATGGTATATAGTGGTACATAGTCTAGAATATGGTGTAGAGCTGTATAGTGGTACATAGAATAGAATATGGTCTAGAGCTGTATAGTGGTACATAGTATACAATAGCGTGTATAGTGGTATATAGTATAGAATATTGTGAATAGCTGTACAGTGGTGTATAGTATAGAGTATTGTGTATAGTGATACATAGCATAGAATACGGTGTAGAGATGTTAAGTGGTACGTAGTATAGAATATGGTGTATAGTGCTACATAGTATAGAATATGGTGTATAGTGGCATATAGTACAGAATGTCGTGTAGAGCTGTATAGTGGTACATAGTATAGAATATGGTGTATAGTGGTACATAGTATAGAATATGGTGTATAGTGGTACATAGTATAGAATGTGGTGTAAAGTGGTACATAGTATAGAATATGGTGTATAGTGGTATATAATATAGAATATGATGTAGAGCTGTATTGTGGTACATAGTATAGAATAAGGTGTATAGTGGTACATAGTATAGAATATGGTGTATAGCACATAGTATAGAATAAGGTGTATAGTGGTACATGGTATAGAATATGGGGTAGAGCTGTATAGTGGTATATAGTATAGAATATGGTGTATAGTGGTACATAGTATAGAATATGGTGTATAGAGGTACATAGTATAGAATATGGAGTAAAGTGGTACATAGTATAGAACATGGTGTATACTTGGTACATAGTATATGGTGTATTGTGGTACATTGTATTGAATGTGGTGTAGAGCTGTATAGTGGTTCATAGTATACAATATGGTGTATAGTGGTACATAGTATAGAATGTGATGAAGTGCTGTATAGTGGTACATAGTATAGAATATGTTGTATAGTGTTACATAGTATAGAATGTGGTGTAGCGCTGTATAATGGTATTTAGTATAAAATGTGGTATAGAGCTGTATAGTGGTATATAGTATAGAATGTGGTGTATAGTGATACATAGTATAGAATAAGGTGTATAGTTATATATAGTATAGAATGTCGTTTATAGTGGTACATAGTATAGAATATGGTGTATAGTATTATATAGTATAGAACATGGTGTAGAGCTGAATATTGGTATATAGTATAAAATATGGTGTAGAGCGGGTATAGTGGTACATAGAATAGTATGTGGTGTATAGTAGTATATAGTATAGAAAGTGGTACAGAGCTGTATAGTGGTACATGGCATAGAATATGGGGTAGAGCTGTTAAGTTGTATATAGTATAGAATATGGTGTAAATTGGTACATTGTCTAGAATATGTTGTATAGAGGTACATAGTATAGAATATGGTGTATAGAGGTACAAAGTATAGAATATGGTGTTTAGTGTTACATAGTATAGAATGTGATGTAGAGCTGTATAGTGGTACATAGTATAGAATATGATGTATAGTGGTACATAGTATAGAATGTGGTGTAGAGCTGTATAATGGTACATAGTATTGAATTTGGTATAGAACTGTATAGTGGTACATAGTATAGAATATGGTGTATAGTCATATATAGTATAGAATATGGTATAGAACTGTATAGTGGTATATAGTATAGAATATGGTGTATAGAGATACATAGTATAGAATATGGTGTAGAGGTGAATAGTGGTACATAGTATAGAGTATTGTGTACAGTGATACATAGCATAGAATATGGTGTAGAGATGTATAGTGGTACATAGTATAGAATATGGTGTAGAGCTGTATAGTGGTACATAGTATAGAATATGGTGTGTAGAGGGACATAGTATAGAATGTGTTGTAGAGCTGTATAGTGGTACATAGTATAGAATATGGTGTATAGTTGTACATAGTATAGAATATGGTTTATAGAGAAACATAGTATAGAATGTGGTGTAGAGATGTATAGTGGTACATAGTATTGAATATGGTGTATTGTGGTACATTGTATAGAATATGGTGTATAGTGGTACATAGTATAGAATATGGTGTACAGAGGTACATAGTATAGAATATGGTGTATAGTGCTACATAGTATAGAATGTGTTGTATATTGGTACATAGTATAAAATATGGTGTTTAGCGGTATATAGTATAGAATATGGTATATAGTGGTAAATAGTATAGAATATGGTGTATTGTGGTACATAGTATAGAATATGGTGTATAGTGGTATATAGTATTGAATATGGTGTATAGTGGTACATAGTATAGAATATGGTGTATAGAGGAACATAGTATAGAATGTGGTGTAGAGATGTATAGTGGTACATAGTGTAGAATATGGTGTATTGTGGTACATTGTATAGAATATGGTGTATAGTGGTACATAGTATAGAATATGGTGTATAGAGGAACATAGTATAGAATATGGGGTATAGTGGTACATAGTATAGAATGCAGTGTATAGTGGTACATAGTGGTACATAGTATAGAATGTGGTGTAGTGGTACATAGTATAGAATGTGGTTGATAGTGGTGTATGGTGTAGAGCTGTATAGTGGTACATAGTATAGAATGTGGTGTATAGTAGTACATAGTATAGAATACGGTGTAGAGCTGTATAGTAGTACATAGAATAGAATATGGTGTGTAGAGGTACATAGTATAGAATGTGTTGTAGAGCTGTATAGTGGTACATAGTATAGAATATGGTGTATAGTGGTACATAGTATAGAATATGGTGTATAGAGGAACATAGTATAGAATGTGGTGTAGAGATGTATAGTGGTACATAGTGTAGAATATGGTGTATTGTGGTACATTGTATAGAATATGGTGTATAGTGGTACATAGTATAGAATATGGTGTATAGAGGTACATAGTATAGAATATGGTGTATAGATCTACATAGTATAGAATATGGTATATAGTGGTACATAGTCTAGAATATGGTGTAGAGCTGTATAGTGGTACATAGAATAGAATATGGTCTAGAGCTGTATAGTGGTACATAGTATAAATAGCGTGTATAGTGGTATATAGTATAGAATATATTGAATAGCTGTACAGTGGTGTATAGTATAGAGTATTGTGTATAGTGATACATAGCATAGAATACGGTGTAGAGATGTTAAGTGGTACACCATATTATACACCATATTCTATACTATGTACCTCTATACACCATTTTCTATACTATGTACCACTATACAGTTCTATACCAAATTCAATACTATGTACCATTAGACAGCTCTACACCACAATCGATACTAAGTACCACTATACAGCTCTACACCTCATTCTATACTATTTACCACTATACACCATATTCTATACTATGTACCACTATACACCATATTCTATACTATGTACCACTATACACCACATTCTATACTATGTACCACTATACAGGTCTACACCATATTCTATACTATGTAACACTATACACCATATTCTATACTATGTACCTCTATACACCATATTCTATACTGTGTACCACTATACACCATATTCTATACTATGTACCACAATACACCATATTCAATACTATTTACCACTATATACCATATTCTATGCTATATGCCGCTATACAAAATTTTTTTACTATGTACCACTATACAACACATTCTATACTATGTACCACTATACACCATATTCTATACTATGTACCTCTACACACCATATTCTATACTATGTACCACTGTACACCACATTCTATACTATGTACCACTTTACACCATATTCTATACTTTGTACCTCTATACACTATATTCTATACAATGTACATAGTATAGAATATGGTGTATAGTGGTACATAGTATAGAATATGGTGTATAGAGGTACATAGTATAGAATATGGTGTATAGAGGTACATAGTATAGAATATGGAGTATAGAGGAACATAGTATAGAATGTGGTGTAGAGATGTATAGTGGTACATAGTATAGAATATGGTGTATTGTGGTACATTGTATAGAATGTGGTGTAGAGCTGTATAGTGGTACATAGTATAGAATGTGGTGTATAAAGGAACATAGTATAGAATGTGGTGTAGAGCTTTATAGTGGTACATAGTACAGAATGTGTTGAATAGTGGTACATAGTATAGAATATAGTGTATAGAGGCACATAGTATAGAATATGGTGTATAGTGGTACATAGTATAGAATGTGGTGTATAGTGGTACATAGTATATAATATGGTGTATAGAGGTACATAGTATAGAATATGGTGTGTAGAGGTACATCATCTAGAATATGGTGTATAGTATTAAATAGTCTAGAATATGGTGTATAGTGGTACATAGAATATGATGTATAGCGGTACAAAGTATAGAATGTGCTGTAGAGCTGAATAGTGGTAGATAGTATAGAATATGGTGTATAGTGGTACATAGTATAGAATGTGGTGTAGAGCTGTATAGTGGTACATAGTAAAGAATGTGGTGTATAGTGCTACATACTATAGAATATGGTGTATAGAGGTACTTAGTATAGAATGTGGTCTAGAGTAGTATATAGTATAGAATATGGTATAGAGCTGTACAGTTGTACATAGTATAGAATGTGGTATAGAGCTGTATAGTGGTACATAGCATAGAATATAGTGTAGAGGTTTATAGTGGTACATAGCGTAGAATATGGTGTATAGTGTTAAATAGTATAGAATATGGTGTAGAGCTGTATAGTGCTTCATAGTATAGAATATGCTGTATAGTGGTATATACATAGTACAGAATATGGGTAGAGCTGTATAGTTGTATATCGTATAGAATATGGTGTTTAGTGGTACATTGTATATAATATGGTTAATAGTGATATATAGTATAGAATATGGTGATTAGAGGTATATAGTATAGATTATGGTGTATAGTGGTACATAGTATAGAATGTGGTGAAGAGCTGTATAATGGTACATAGTATAGGATGTGATGTATAGTAGTACATAGTCTAGAATGTGGTGTATAGTGGTATATAGTATAGAATGTGGTGTAGAGCTGAATAGTGGTACATCGTATAGAATATGGTGTATAGTGGTACATAGTATAGAATATGGTGTATAGAGGTACATAGTATAGAATATGGTGTATAGTGGTACATAGTATAGAATGTGGTGTATAGTGGTACATAGTGGTACATAGTATAGAATGTTGTGTAGTGGTACATAGTATAGAATGTGGTGTATAGTGGTGAATGGTGTAGAGCTGTATAGTGGTACATAGTATAGAATGTGGTGTATAGCAGTACATCGCATAGAATACGGTGTAGAGCTGTGTAGTGGTACATAGTATAGAATATGTTGTATAGAGGAACATAGTATAGAATGTGGTGTAGAGATGTATAGTGGTACATAGTATAGAATATGTTGTATAGAGGAACATAGTATAGAATGTGGTGTAGAGATGTATAGTGGTACATAGTATAGAATATGGTTTATTGTGGTACATTGTACAGAATATTGTGTATAGTGGTACATAGTATAGAATATGGTGTATTGTGGTTCATTGTACAGAATATGGTGTATAGTGGTATATAGTATAGAATATGGTGTATAGAGGTACATAGTATAGAATATGGTGTATAGAGGTACATATTATAGAATATGGCGTATAGTGCTACATAGTATAGAATGTGTTGTATAGTGGTACATAGTATAAAATATGGTGTATAGTGGTATATAGTATAGAATATGGTATATAGTGGTAAATACTATAGAATATGGTGTATTGTGGTACATAGTATAGAATATGCTGAATAGTGGTACACAGTATAGAATATGGTGTAAAGAGGTACATAGTATAGAATATGGTGTATAGTGGTACATAGAATAGAATATGGTGTATAGTGCTACATAGTATAGAATGTGGTGTATAGTGGTACATAGTATAAATTATGGTGTATTGAGGTACATAGTATAGAATATGGTATATAGTGGTAATTAGTCTAGAATGTGGTGTATAGTGGTATATATAATATGGTGTATAGTGGTACATAGTATAGAATGTGGTGTAGAGCTGTATAGTGGTACATAGTATAGAATATGGTGTATAGTGGTACATAGTATAGAATATGGTGTAAAGTATTACATAGTATAGAATGTGGTGTTGAGCTGTATAATGGTACATAGTATAGAATGTGGTGTATAGTGGTAGATAGTATAGAATGTGATTTAGAGCTGTATAATAGTACATAGTATAGAATATGGTGTATAGTGGTACATAGTATAGAATGTTGTGTATAGTGGTATATAGTATAGAATATGGTGTAGAGCTATATAGTGGTTCATAGTATAGAAAATGGTGTATAGTAGTACATAGTATAGAATATGGGGTGAGCTATATAGTTGTTTATAGTATTGTATATGGTTTATAGTGGTACATAGTATAGAATATGGTGTATAGTGGTATGTAGTATAGAATATGGTGTATAGAGGTACATAGTATAGAATATGTTGTATAGATCTACATAGTATAGAATATTGTGTAGAGCTGTATAGTGAAACATAGAATAGAATATGGTGTAGAGCTGTATAGTGGTACATAGTAAACAATATGGTGTATAGTGGTATATAGTATAGAATATGGTGTATAGCTGTACAGTGGTGCATAGTATAGAGTATTATGTATAGTGATACATAGCATAGAATATGGTGAAGAGATGTATAGTGGTACGTAGTATAGAATATGGTGTATAGTGCTACATTGTATAGAATATGGTATATAGTGGCATATAGTACAGAATGTGGTGTAGAGTTGTATAGTGGTACATAGTATAGAATATGGTGTATAGTGGTACATAGTATAGAATATGGTGTATAGTGGTACATAGTATAGAATGTGGTGTAAAGTGGTACATAGTATAGAATATGGTGTATATTGGTATATAATATAGAATATGATGTAGAGCTGTATTGTGGAACATAGTATAGAATATGGTGTATAGTGGTACATAGTATAGAATATGGTGTATAGCACATAGTATAGAATAAGGTGTAATGGTACATGGTATAGAATATGGGTTAGAGCTGTATAGTGGTATATAGTATAGAATATGGTGTATAGTGGTATATAGTATAGAATATGGTGTATAGTGGTACATAGTATAGAATATGGTGTATAGAGGTACATAGTATAGAATATGGTGTATAGTGGTACATAGTATAGAATGTGGTGTATAGTGGTACATAGTGGTACATAGTATAGAATGTTGTGTAGTGGTATATAGTATAGAATGTGGTGTAGAGCTGAATAGTGGTACATCGTATAGAATATGGTGTATAGTGGTACATAGTATAGAATATGGTGTATAGAGGTACATAGTATAGAATATGGTGTATAGTGGTACATAGTATAGAATGTGGTGTATAGTGGTACATAGTGGTACATAGTATAGAATGTTGTGTAGTGGTACATAGTATAGAATGTGGTGTATAGTGGTGAATGGTGTAGAGCTGTATAGTGGTACATAGTATAGAATGTGGTGTATAGCAGTACATCGCATAGAATACGGTGTAGAGCTGTGTAGTGGTACATAGTATAGAATGTGGTGTAGAGCTGTATAGTGGTACATAGTATAGAATATGGTGTATAGAGGAACATAGTATAGAATGTGGTGTAGAGATGTATAGTGGTACATAGTATAGAATATGGTGTATTGTGGTACATTGTACAGAATATTGTGTATAGTGGTACATAGTATAGCATATGGTGTATTGTGGTACATTGTACAGAATATGGTGTATAGTGGTATATAGTATAGAATATGGTGTATAGTGGTACATAGTATAGAACATGGTGTATACTTGGTACATAGTATATGGTGTATTGTGGTACATTGTATTGAATGTGGTGTAGAGCTGTATAGTGGTTCATAGTATACAATATGGTGTATAGTGGTACATAGTATAGAATGTGATTAAGTGCTGTATAGTGGTACATAGTATAGAATATGTTGTATAGTGTTACATAGTATAGAATGTGGTGTAGCGCTGTATAATGGTATTTAGTATAAAATGTGGTATAGAGCTGTATAGTGGTATATAGTATAGAATGTGGTGTATAGTGATACATAGTATAGAATAAGGTGTATAGTTATATATAGTATAGAATGTCGTTTATAGTGGTACATAGTATAGAATATGGTGTATAGTATTATATAGTATAGAACATGGTGTAGAGCTGAATATTGGTATATAGTATAAAATATGGTGTAGAGCGGGTATAGTGGTACATAGAATAGTATGTGGTGTATAGTAGTATATAGTATAGAAAGTGGTACAGAGCTGTATAGTGGTACATGGCATAGAATATGGGGTAGAGCTGTTAAGTTGTATATAGTATAGAATATGGTGTAAATTGGTACATTGTCTAGAATATGTTGTATAGAGGTACATAGTATAGAATATGGTGTATAGAGGTACAAAGTATAGAATATGGTGTTTAGTGTTACATAGTATAGAATGTGATGTAGAGCTGTATAGTTGTACATAGTATAGAATATGATGTATAGTGGTACATAGTATAGAATGTGGTGTAGAGCTGTATAATGGTACATAGTATTGAATTTGGAATAGAACTGTATAGTGGTACATAGTATAGAATATGGTGTATAGTCATATATAGTATAGAATATGGTATAGAACTGTATAGTGGTATATAGTATAGAATATGGTGTATAGAGATACATAGTATAGAATATGGTGTAGAGGTGAATAGTGGTACATAGTATAGAGTATTGTGTACAGTGATACATAGCATAGAATATGGTGTAGAGATGTATAGTGGTACATAGTATAGAATATGGTGTAGAGCTGTATAGTTTTACATAGTATAGAATATGGTGTGTAGAGGGACATAGTATAGAATGTGTTGTAGAGCTGTATAGTGGTACATAGTATAGAATATGGTGTATAGTTGTACATAGTATAGAATATGGTTTATAGAGAAACATAGTATAGAATGTGGTGTAGAGATGTATAGTGGTACATAGTATTGAATATGGTGTATTGTGGTACATTGTATAGAATATGGTGTATAGTGGTACATAGTATAGAATATGGTGTACAGAGGTACATAGTATAGAATATGGTGTATAGTGCTACATAGTATAGAATGTGTTGTATATTGGTACATAGTATAAAATATGGTGTTTAGCGGTATATAGTATAGAATATGGTATATAGTGGTAAATAGTATAGAATATGGTGTATTGTGGTACATAGTATAGAATATGGTGTATAGTGGTACATAGTATTGAATATGGTGTATAGTGGTACATAGTATAGAATATGGTGTATAGAGGAACATAGTATAGAATGTGGTGTAGAGATGTATAGTGGTACATAGTGTAGAATATGGTGTATTGTGGTACATTGTATAGAATATGGTGTATAGTGGTACATAGTATAGAATATGGTGTATAGAGGAACATAGTATAGAATATGGGGTATAGTGGTACATAGTATAGAATGCAGTGTATAGTGGTACATAGTGGTACATAGTATAGAATGTGGTGTAGAGGTACATAGTATAGAATGTGGTTGATAGTGGTGTATGGTGTAGAGCTGTATAGTGGTACATAGTATAGAATGTGGTGTATAGTAGTACATAGTATAGAATACGGTGTAGAGCTGTATAGTAGTACATAGAATAGAATATGGTGTGTAGAGGTACATTTTATAGAATGTGTTGTAGAGCTGTATAGTGGTACATAGTATAGAATATGGTGTATAGTGGTACATAGTATAGAATATGGTGTATAGAGGAACATAGTATAGAATGTGGTGTAGAGATGTATAGTGGTACATAGTGTAGAATATGGTGTATTGTGGTACATTGTATAGAATATGGTGTATAGTGGTACATAGTATAGAATATGGTGTATAGAGGTACATAGTATAGAATATGGTGTATAGATCTACATAGTATAGAATATGGTATATAGTGGTACATAGTCTAGAATATGGTGTAGAGCTGTATAGTGGTACATAGAATAGAATATGGTCTAGAGCTGTATAGTGGTACATAGTATAAATAGCGTGTATAGTGGTATATAGTATAGAATATATTGAATAGCTGTACAGTGGTGTATAGTATAGAGTATTGTGTATAGTGATACATAGCATAGAATACGGTGTAGAGATGTTAAGTGGTACACCATATTATACACCATATTCTATACTATGTACCTCTATACACCATTTTCTATACTATGTACCACTATACAGTTCTATACCAAATTCAATACTATGTACCATTAGACAGCTCTACACCACAATCGATACTATGTACCACTATACAGCTCTACACCTCATTCTATACTATTTACCACTATACACCATATTCTATACTATGTACCACTATACACCATATTCTATACTATGTACCACTATACACCACATTCTATACTATGTACCACTATACAGGTCTACACCATATTCTATACTATGTAACACTATACACCATATTCTATACTATGTACCTCTATACACCATATTCTATACTGTGTACCACTATACACCATATTCTATACTATGTACCACAATACACCATATTCAGTACTATTTACCACTATATACCATATTCTATGCTATATGCCGCTATACAAAATATTTTTTACTATGTAACACTATACAACACATTCTATACTATGTACCACTATACACCATATTCTATACTATGTACCTCTACACACCATATTCTATACTATGTACCACTGTACACCACATTCTATACTATGTACCACTTTACACCATATTCTATACTTTGTACCTCTATACACTATATTCTATACAATGTACATAGTATAGAATATGGTGTATAGTGGTACATAGTATAGAATATGGTGTATAGAGGTACATAGTATAGAATATGGTGTATAGAGGTACATAGTATAGAATATGGTGTATAGAGGAACATAGTATAGAATGTGGTGTAGAGATGTATAGTGGTACATAGTATAGAATATGGTGTATTGTGGTACATTGTATAGAATGTGGTGTAGAGCTGTATAGTGGTACATAGTATAGAATGTGGTGTATAAAGGAACATAGTATAGAATGTGGTGTAGAGCTTTATAGTGGTACATAGTACAGAATGTGTTGAATAGTGGTACATAGTATAGAATATAGTGTATAGAGGCACATAGTATAGAATATAGTGTATAGTGGTACATAGTATAGAATGTGGTGTATAGTGGTACATAGTATATAATATGGTGTATAGAGGTACATAGTATAGAATATGGTGTGTAGAGGTACATCATCTAGAATATGGTGTATAGTATTAAATAGTCTAGAATATGGTGTATAGTGGTACATAGAATATGATGTATAGCGGTACAAAGTATAGAATGTGCTGTAGAGCTGAATAGTGGTAGATAGTATAGAATATGGTGTATAGTGGTACACAGTATAGAATGTGGTGTAGAGCTGTATAGTGGTACATAGTAAAGAATGTGGTGTATAGTGCTACATACTATAGAATATGGTGTATAGAGGTACTTAGTATAGAATGTGGTCTAGAGTAGTATATAGTATAGAATATGGTATAGAGCTGTACAGTTGTACATAGTATAGAATGTGGTATAGAGCTGTATAGTGGTACATAGCATAGAATATAGTGTAGAGGTTTATAGTGGTACATAGCGTAGAATATGGTGTATAGTGGTAAATAGTATAGAATATGGTGTAGAGCTGTATAGTGCTTCATAGTATAGAATATGCTGTATAGTGGTATATACATAGTACAGAATATGGGTAGAGCTGTATAGTTGTATATCGTATAGAATATGGTGTTTAGTGGTACATTGTATATAATATGGTTAATAGTGATATATAGTATAGAATATGGTGATTAGAGGTATATAGTATAGATTATGGTGTATAGTGGTACATAGTATAGAATGTGGTGAAGAGCTGTATAATGGTACATAGTATAGGATGTGATGTATAGTAGTACATAGTCTAGAATGTGGTGTATAGTGGTATATAGTATAGAATGTGGTGTAGAGCTGAATAGTGGTACATCGTATAGAATATGGTGTATAGTGGTACATAGTATAGAATATGGTGTATAGAGGTACATAGTATAGAATATGGTGTATAGTGGTACATAGTATAGAATGTGGTGTATAGTGGTACATAGTGGTACATAGTATAGAATGTTGTGTAGTGGTACATAGTATAGAATGTGGTGTATAGTGGTGAATGGTGTAGAGCTGTATAGTGGTACATAGTATAGAATGTGGTGTATAGCAGTACATCGCATAGAATACGGTGTAGAGCTGTGTAGTGGTACATAGTATAGAATGTGGTGTAGAGCTGTATAGTGGTACATAGTATAGAATATGTTGTATAGAGGAACATAGTATAGAATGTGGTGTAGAGATGTATAGTGGTACATAGTATAGAATATGGTTTATTGTGGTACATTGTACAGAATATTGTGTATAGTGGTACATAGTATAGAATATGGTGTATTGTGGTTCATTGTACAGAATATGGTGTATAGTGGTATATAGTATAGAATATGGTGTATAGCGGTACATAGTATAGAATATGGTGTATAGAGGTACATATTATAGAATATGGCGTATAGTGCTACATAGTATAGAATGTGTTGTATAGTGGTACATAGTATAAAATATGGTGTATAGTGGTATATAGTATAGAATATGGTATATAGTGGTAAATACTATAGAATATGGTGTATTGTGGTACATAGTATAGAATATGCTGAATAGTGGTACACAGTATAGAATATGGTGTAAAGAGGTACATAGTATAGAATATGGTGTATAGTGGTACATAGAATAGAATATGGTGTATAGTGCTACATAGTATAGAATGTGGTGTATAGTGGTACATAGTATAAATTATGGTGTATTGAGGTACATAGTATAGAATATGGTATATAGTGGTAATTAGTCTAGAATGTGGTGTATAGTGGTATATATAATATGGTGTATAGTGGTACATAGTATAGAATGTGGTGTAGAGCTGTATAGTGGTACATAGTATAGAATATGGTGTATAGTGGTACATAGTATAGAATATGGTGTAAAGTATTACATAGTATAGAATGTGGTGTTGAGCTGTATAATGGTACATAGTATAGAATGTGGTGTATAGTGGTAGATAGTATAGAATGTGATTTAGAGCTGTATAATAGTACATAGTATAGAATATGGTGTATAGTGGTACATAGTATAGAATGTTGTGTATAGTGGTATATAGTATAGAATATGGTGTAGAGCTATATAGTGGTTCATAGTATAGAAAATGGTGTATAGTAGTACATAGTATAGAATATGGGGTGAGCTATATAGTTGTTTATAGTATTGTATATGGTTTATAGTGGTACATAGTATAGAATATGGTGTATAGTGGTATGTAGTATAGAATATGGTGTATAGAGGTACATAGTATAGAATATGGTGTATAGATCTACATAGTATAGAATATTGTGTAGAGCTGTATAGTGAAACATAGAATAGAATATGGTGTAGAGCTGTATAGTGGTACATAGTAAACAATATGGTGTATAGTGGTATATAGTATAGAATATGGTGTATAGCTGTACAGTGGTGCATAGTATAGAGTATTATGTATAGTGATACATAGCATAGAATATGGTGAAGAGATGTATAGTGGTACGTAGTATAGAATATGGTGTATAGTGCTACATTGTATAGAATATGGTATATAGTGGCATATAGTACAGAATGTGGTGTAGAGTTGTATAGTGGTACATAGTATAGAATATGGTGTATAGTGGTACATAGTATAGAATATGGTGTATAGTGGTACATAGTATAGAATGTGGTGTAAAGTGGTACATAGTATAGAATATGGTGTATATTGGTATATAATATAGAATATGATGTAGAGCTGTATTGTGGAACATAGTATAGAATATGGTGTATAGTGGTACATAGTATAGAATATGGTGTATAGCACATAGTATAGAATAAGGTGTAATGGTACATGGTATAGAATATGGGTTAGAGCTGTATAGTGGTATATAGTATAGAATATGGTGTATAGTGGTACATAGTATAGAATATGGTGTATAGAGGTACATAGTATAGAATATGGTGTATAGTGGTACATAGTATAGAATGTGGTGTATAGTGGTACATAGTGGTACATAGTATAGAATGTTGTGTAGTGGTATATAGTATAGAATGTGGTGTAGAGCTGAATAGTGGTACATCGTATAGAATATGGTGTATAGTGGTACATAGTATAGAATATGGTGTATAGAGGTACATAGTATAGAATATGGTGTATAGTGGTACATAGTATAGAATGTGGTGTATAGTGGTACATAGTGGTACATAGTATAGAATGTTGTGTAGTGGTACATAGTATAGAATGTGGTGTATAGTGGTGAATGGTGTAGAGCTGTATAGTGGTACATAGTATAGAATGTGGTGTATAGCAGTACATCGCATAGAATACGGTGTAGAGCTGTGTAGTGGTACATAGTATAGAATGTGGTGTAGAGCTGTATAGTGGTACATAGTATAGAATATGGTGTATAGAGGAACATAGTATAGAATGTGGTGTAGAGATGTATAGTGGTACATAGTATAGAATATGGTGTATTGTGGTACATTGTACAGAATATTGTGTATAGTGGTACATAGTATAGCATATGGTGTATTGTGGTACATTGTACAGAATATGGTGTATAGTGGTATATAGTATAGAATATGGTGTAAATTGGTACATTGTCTAGAATATGTTGTATAGAGGTACATAGTATAGAATATGGTGTATAGAGGTACAAAGTATAGAATATGGTGTTTAGTGTTACATAGTATAGAATGTGATGTAGAGCTGTATAGTGGTACATAGTATAGAATATGATGTATAGTGGTACATAGTATAGAATGTGGTGTAGAGCTGTATAATGGTACATAGTATTGAATTTGGTATAGAACTGTATAGTGGTACATAGTATAGAATATGGTGTATAGTCATATATAGTATAGAATATGGTATAGAACTGTATAGTGGTATATAGTATAGAATATGGTGTATAGAGATACATAGTATAGAATATGGTGTAGAGGTGAATAGTGGTACATAGTATAGAGTATTGTGTACAGTGATACATAGCATAGAATATGGTGTAGAGATGTATAGTGGTACATAGTATAGAATATGGTGTAGAGCTGTATAGTGGTACATAGTATAGAATATGGTGTGTAGAGGGACATAGTATAGAATGTGTTGTAGAGCTGTATAGTGGTACATAGTATAGAATATGGTGTATAGTTGTACATAGTATAGAATATGGTTTATAGAGAAACATAGTATAGAATGTGGTGTAGAGATGTATAGTGGTACATAGTATTGAATATGGTGTATTGTGGTACATTGTATAGAATATGGTGTATAGTGGTACATAGTATAGAATATGGTGTACAGAGGTACATAGTATAGAATATGGTGTATAGTGCTACATAGTATAGAATGTGTTGTATATTGGTACATAGTATAAAATATGGTGTTTAGCGGTATATAGTATAGAATATGGTATATAGTGGTAAATAGTATAGAATATGGTGTATTGTGGTACATAGTATAGAATATGGTGTATAGTGGTACATAGTATTGAATATGGTGTATAGTGGTACATAGTATAGAATATGGTGTATAGAGGAACATAGTATAGAATGTGGTGTAGAGATGTATAGTGGTACATAGTGTAGAATATGGTGTATTGTGGTACATTGTATAGAATATGGTGTATAGTGGTACATAGTATAGAATATGGTGTATAGAGGAACATAGTATAGAATATGGGGTATAGTGGTACATAGTATAGAATGCAGTGTATAGTGGTACATAGTGGTACATAGTATAGAATGTGGTGTAGTGGTACATAGTATAGAATGTGGTTGATAGTGGTGTATGGTGTAGAGCTGTATAGTGGTACATAGTATAGAATGTGGTGTATAGTAGTACATAGTATAGAATACGGTGTAGAGCTGTATAGTAGTACATAGAATAGAATATGGTGTGTAGAGGTACATAGTATAGAATGTGTTGTAGAGCTGTATAGTGGTACATAGTATAGAATATGGTGTATAGAGGAACATAGTATAGAATGTGGTGTAGAGATGTATAGTGGTACATAGTGTAGAATATGGTGTATTGTGGTACATTGTATAGAATATGGTGTATAGTGGTACATAGTATAGAATATGGTGTATAGAGGTACATAGTATAGAATATGGTGTATAGATCTACATAGTATAGAATATGGTATATAGTGGTACATAGTCTAGAATATGGTGTAGAGCTGTATAGTGGTACATAGAATAGAATATGGTCTAGAGCTGTATAGTGGTACATAGTATAAATAGCGTGTATAGTGGTATATAGTATAGAATATATTGAATAGCTGTACAGTGGTGTATAGTATAGAGTATTGTGTATAGTGATACATAGCATAGAATACGGTGTAGAGATGTTAAGTGGTACACCATATTATACACCATATTCTATACTATGTACCTCTATACACCATTTTCTATACTATGTACCACTATACAGTTCTATACCAAATTCAATACTATGTACCATTAGACAGCTCTACACCACAATCGATACTATGTACCACTATACAGCTCTACACCTCATTCTATACTATTTACCACTATACACCATATTCTATACTATGTACCACTATACACCATATTCTATACTATGTACCACTATACACCACATTCTATACTATGTACCACTATACAGGTCTACACCATATTCTATACTATGTAACACTATACACCATATTCTATACTATGTACCTCTATACACCATATTCTATACTGTGTACCACTATACACCATATTCTATACTATGTACCACAATACACCATATTCAATACTATTTACCACTATATACCATATTCTATGCTATATGCCGCTATACAAAATATTTTTTACTATGTACCACTATACAACACATTCTATACTATGTACCACTATACACCATATTCTATACTATGTACCTCTACACACCATATTCTATACTATGTACCACTGTACACCACATTCTATACTATGTACCACTTTACACCATATTCTATACTTTGTACCTCTATACACTATATTCTATACAATGTACATAGTATAGAATATGGTGTATAGTGGTACATAGTATAGAATATGGTGTATAGAGGTACATAGTATAGAATATGGTGTATAGAGGTACATAGTATAGAATATGGTGTATAGAGGAACATAGTATAGAATGTGGTGTAGAGATGTATAGTGGTACATAGTATAGAATATGGTGTATTGTGGTACATTGTATAGAATGTGGTGTAGAGCTGTATAGTGGTACATAGTATAGAATGTGGTGTATAAAGGAACATAGTATAGAATGTGGTGTAGAGCTTTATAGTGGTACATAGTACAGAATGTGTTGAATAGTGGTACATAGTATAGAATATAGTGTATAGAGGCACATAGTATAGAATATGGTGTATAGTGGTACATAGTATAGAATGTGGTGTATAGTGGTACATAGTATATAATATGGTGTATAGAGGTACATAGTATAGAATATGGTGTGTAGAGGTACATCATCTAGAATATGGTGTATAGTATTAAATAGTCTAGAATATGGTGTATAGTGGTACATAGAATATGATGTATAGCGGTACAAAGTATAGAATGTGCTGTAGAGCTGAATAGTGGTAGATAGTATAGAATATGGTGTATAGTGGTACATAGTATAGAATGTGGTGTAGAGCTGTATAGTGGTACATAGTAAAGAATGTGGTGTATAGTGCTACATACTATAGAATATGGTGTATAGAGGTACTTAGTATAGAATGTGGTCTAGAGTAGTATATAGTATAGAATATGGTATAGAGCTGTACAGTTGTACATAGTATAGAATGTGGTATAGAGCTGTATAGTGGTACATAGCATAGAATATAGTGTAGAGGTTTATAGTGGTACATAGCGTAGAATATGGTGTATAGTGGTAAATAGTATAGAATATGGTGTAGAGCTGTATAGTGCTTCATAGTATAGAATATGCTGTATAGTGGTATATACATAGTACAGAATATGGGTAGAGCTGTATAGTTGTATATCGTATAGAATATGGTGTTTAGTGGTACATTGTATATAATATGGTTAATAGTGATATATAGTATAGAATATGGTGATTAGAGGTATATAGTATAGATTATGGTGTATAGTGGTACATAGTATAGAATGTGGTGAAGAGCTGTATAATGGTACATAGTATAGGATGTGATGTATAGTAGTACATAGTCTAGAATGTGGTGTATAGTGGTATATAGTATAGAATGTGGTGTAGAGCTGAATAGTGGTACATCGTATAGAATATGGTGTATAGTGGTACATAGTATAGAATATGGTGTATAGAGGTACATAGTATAGAATATGGTGTATAGTGGTACATAGTATAGAATGTGGTGTATAGTGGTACATAGTGGTACATAGTATAGAATGTTGTGTAGTGGTACATAGTATAGAATGTGGTGTATAGTGGTGAATGGTGTAGAGCTGTATAGTGGTACATAGTATAGAATGTGGTGTATAGCAGTACATCGCATAGAATACGGAGTAGAGCTGTGTAGTGGTACATAGTATAGAATGTGGTGTAGAGCTGTATAGTGGTACATAGTATAGAATATGTTGTATAGAGGAACATAGTATAGAATGTGGTGTAGAGATGTATAGTGGTACATATTATAGAATATGGTTTATTGTGGTACATTGTACAGAATATTGTGTATAGTGGTACATAGTATAGAATATGGTGTATTGTGGTTCATTGTACAGAATATGGTGTATAGTGGTATATAGTATAGAATATGGTGTATAGAGGTACATAGTATAGAATATGGTGTATAGAGGTACATATTATAGAATATGGCGTATAGTGCTACATAGTATAGAATGTGTTGTATAGTGGTACATAGTATAAAATATGGTGTATAGTGGTATATAGTATAGAATATGGTATATAGTGGTAAATACTATAGAATATGGTGTATTGTGGTACATAGTATAGAATATGCTGAATAGTGGTACACAGTATAGAATATGGTGTAAAGAGGTACATAGTATAGAATATGGTGTATAGTGGTACATAGAATAGAATATGGTGTATAGTGCTACATAGTATAGAATGTGGTGTATAGTGGTACATAGTATAAATTATGGTGTATTGAGGTACATAGTATAGAATATGGTATATAGTGGTAATTAGTCTAGAATGTGGTGTATAGTGGTATATATAATATGGTGTATAGTGGTACATAGTATAGAATGTGGTGTAGAGCTGTATAGTGGTACATAGTATAGAATATGGTGTATAGTGGTACATAGTATAGAATATGGTGTAAAGTATTACATAGTATAGAATGTGGTGTTGAGCTGTATAATGGTACATAGTATAGAATGTGGTGTATAGTGGTAGATAGTATAGAATGTGATTTAGAGCTGTATAATAGTACATAGTATAGAATATGGTGTATAGTGGTACATAGTATAGAATGTTGTGTATAGTGGTATATAGTATAGAATATGGTGTAGAGCTATATAGTGGTTCATAGTATAGAAAATGGTGTATAGTAGTACATAGTATAGAATATGGGGTGAGCTATATAGTTGTTTATAGTATTGTATATGGTTTATAGTGGTACATAGTATAGAATATGGTGTATAGTGGTATGTAGTATAGAATATGGTGTATAGAGGTACATAGTATAGAATATGGTGTATAGATCTACATAGTATAGAATATTGTGTAGAGCTGTATAGTGAAACATAGAATAGAATATGGTGTAGAGCTGTATAGTGGTACATAGTAAACAATATGGTGTATAGTGGTATATAGTATAGAATATGGTGTATAGCTGTACAGTGGTGCATAGTATAGAGTATTATGTATAGTGATACATAGCATAGAATATGGTGAAGAGATGTATAGTGGTACGTAGTATAGAATATGGTGTATAGTGCTACATTGTATAGAATATGGTATATAGTGGCATATAGTACAGAATGTGGTGTAGAGTTGTATAGTGGTACATAGTATAGAATATGGTGTATAGTGGTACATAGTATAGAATATGGTGTATAGTGGTACATAGTATAGAATGTGGTGTAAAGTGGTACATAGTATAGAATATGGTGTATATTGGTATATAATATAGAATATGATGTAGAGCTGTATTGTGGAACATAGTATAGAATATGGTGTATAGTGGTACATAGTATAGAATATGGTGTATAGCACATAGTATAGAATAAGGTGTAATGGTACATGGTATAGAATATGGGTTAGAGCTGTATAGTGGTATATAGTATAGAATATGGTGTATAGTGGTACATAGTATAGAATATGGTGTATAGAGGTACATAGTATAGAATATGGTGTATAGTGGTACATAGTATAGAATGTGGTGTATAGTGGTACATAGTGGTACATAGTATAGAATGTTGTGTAGTGGTATATAGTATAGAATGTGGTGTAGAGCTGAATAGTGGTACATCGTATAGAATATGGTGTATAGTGGTACATAGTATAGAATATGGTGTATAGAGGTACATAGTATAGAATATGGTGTATAGTGGTACATAGTATAGAATGTGGTGTATAGTGGTACATAGTGGTACATAGTATAGAATGTTGTGTAGTGGTACATAGTATAGAATGTGGTGTATAGTGGTGAATGGTGTAGAGCTGTATAGTGGTACATAGTATAGAATGTGGTGTATAGCAGTACATCGCATAGAATACGGTGTAGAGCTGTGTAGTGGTACATAGTATAGAATGTGGTGTAGAGCTGTATAGTGGTACATAGTATAGAATATGGTGTATAGAGGAACATAGTATAGAATGTGGTGTAGAGATGTATAGTGGTACATAGTATAGAATATGGTGTATTGTGGTACATTGTACAGAATATTGTGTATAGTGGTACATAGTATAGCATATGGTGTATTGTGGTACATTGTACAGAATATGGTGTATAGTGGTATATAGTATAGAATATGGTGTATAGAGGTACATAGTATAGAATATGGTGTATAGAGGTACATATTATAGAATATGGCGTATAGTGCTACATAGTATAGAATGTGTTGTATAGTGGTACATAGTATAAAATATGGTGTATAGTGGTATATAGTATAGAATATGGTATATAGTGGTAAATACTATAGAATATGGTGTATTGTGGTACATAGTATAGAATATGCTGAATAGTGGTACACAGTATAGAATATGGTGTAAAGAGGTACATAGTATAGAATATGGTGTATAGTGGTACATAGAATAGAATATGGTGTATAGTGCTACATAGTATAGAATGTGGTGTATAGTGGTACATAGTATAAATTATGGTGTATTGAGGTACATAGTATAGAATATGGTATATAGTGGTAATTAGTCTAGAATGTGGTGTATAGTGGTATATAGAATATGGTGTATAGTGGTACATAGTATAGAATATGGTGTAGAGCTGTATAGTGGTACATAGTATAGAATGTGGTGTATAGTGCTACATACTATAGAATATGATGTATAGAGGTACTTAGTATAGAATGTGGTCTATAGTAGTATATAGTATAGAATATAGTGTAGACCTGTACAGTTGTACATAGTATAGAATGCGGTATAGAAATGTATAGGGGTACATAGCATAGAATATAGTGTAGAGGTTTATAGTGTTACATAGTATAGAATATGGTGTATAGTGGTAAATAGTATAGAATATGGTGTAGAGCTGTATAGTGGTTCATAGTATAGAATATGGTGTGTAGTGGTATATACATAGTACAGAATATGGGGTAGAGCTGTATAGTGGTATATCGTATAGAATATGGTGTATAGTGGTACATTGTATAGAATATGGTTAATAGTGGTATATAGTATAGAATATGGTGTATAGAGGTAAATAGTATAGAATATGGTGTATAGTGGTACATAGTATAGAATGTGTTGAAGAGCTGTATAATGCTACATAGTATAGGATGTGTTGTATAGTGGTATATAGTATAGAATATGGTGTATAGAGGTACATAGTATAGAATATGGTGTATAGTAGAACATAGTCTAGAATGTGGTGTATAGTGGTACATAGTGGTACATAGTATAGAATGTGGTGTAGTGGTACATATGTAGAATGTGGTGTAGAGCTGTATAGTGGTACATAGTATAGAATGTGGTGTAGAGCTGTATACTGGTACATAATATAGAATATTGTGTGTAGAGGTACATAGTATAGAATGTGTTGTAGAGCTGTATAGTGGTACATAGTATAGAATATGGTGTATAGTGGTACATAGTAAAGAATATGTTGTAGAGCTGTATAGTGGTACTTAGTATAGAATATGGTGTAGTGTTGTACAGTGGAACAAAGTATAGAATATGGTGTAGAGCTGTATAGTGGTACATGGCATAGAATATGGGGTAGAGCTGTATAGTGGTACATAGTATAGAATATGATGTATAAGTGGTAAATAGTATAGAATGTGGTGTATAGTGGTACATAGTATAGAATGTGGTGAAGAGCTGTATAATGGTACATAGTACAGGATGTGGTGTATAGTGGTATATAGTATAGAATATGGTGTATAGAGGTACATAGTATAGAATATGGTGTATAGTAGTACATAGTCTAGAATGTGGAGTATAGTGGTATATAGTATAGAATGTGGTGTATAGTGGTACATAGTATAGAAAATGGTGTATAGAGGAACATAGTATATAATATGGGGTATAGTGGTACATAGTATAGAATGTGGTGTATAGTGGTACATAGTGGTACATAGTATAGAATGTGGTGTAGTGGTACATATGTAGAATGTGGTGTAGAGCTGTATAGTGGTACATAGTATAGAATGTGTTGTAGAGCTGTATAGTGGTACATAGTATAGAATATGGTGTATAGTGGTACATAGTAAAGAATATGTTGTAGAGCTATATAGTGGTACTTAGTATAGAATATGGTGTAGTGTGGTATAGTGGGACATAGTATAGAATATGGTGTAGAGCTGTATTGTGGTACATAGTATAGAATATGGTGTATAGTGGTACAAAGTATAGAATATGGTGTATAGAGGTACATAGTATAAAATTTGGTGTATAGTGGTACATAGTATAGAATATGGTGTATTGTGGTACATTGTATAGAATATGGTGTATAGAGGTACATAGTATAGAATATGGTGTATAGTGGTACATAGTATAGAATGTGGTGTAGTGGTACATAGTATAGAATGTGGTGTATATTTGTAAATGGTTTAGAGCTGTATAGTGGTACATAGTATAGAATGTGGTGTAGAGCTGTATAGTGGTACATAGTATAGAATGTGCTGTAGAGCTGTATAGTGGTACACAGTATAGAATATGGTGTATAGTGTTACATAATATAGAATGTGTTGTAGAGCTGTATAGTGGTACATAGTATAGAATATGGTGTATAGTGGTACATAGTATAGAATATGGTGTATAGTGGTACATAGTATAGAATATGGGGCAGAGCTGTACACTGATATATAGTACAGAATATTGGGTAGAGCTGTATAGTTGCATATCGTATAGAATATGGTGTATAGTGGTAAATAGTATAGATTATGGTGTATAGTGGTACATAGTATAGAATGTGGTGAAGAGCTGTATAATGGTACATAGTATACGATGTGGTGTATAGTAGTACATAGTCTAGAATGTGGTGTGTAGTGGTATATAGTATAGAATGTGGTGTAGAGCTATATAGTGGTACATCGTATAGCATATGGTGTGTAGTGGTATATAGTATAGAATATGGTGTATAGAGGTACATAGTATAGAATATGGGGTATAGTGGTACATAGAATAGTATGTGGTGTATAGTGAGTGGTACAAAGTGGTACATAGTATAGAATGTGGTGTAGTGGTACATAGTATAGAATGTGGTGTATAGTGGTGAATGGTATAGAGCTGTATAGTGGTACATAGTATAGAAAGTGGTCTAGAGCTGTATAGTGGTACATAGTCTTGAATATGGTGTTTAGAGGTACATAGTATAGAATGTGTTGTAGATCTGTATTGTAGTACATAGTATAGAATATGGTGTATAATGGTACATAGTATAGAATATGGTGTATAGTGGTACATAGTATAGAATAAGTTGTAGATCTTTATTGTAGTACATAGTATAGAATATGGTGTATAGTGGTACATAGTATAGAATATGGTGTATAGAGGTACATAGTATAGAATATGGTGTATAGTGGTACATAGTATGAATTCGGTGTATATTGGTACATAGTATAGAATATGGTGTATTGTGGTACATTGTATAGAATATGGAGTATAGAGGTACATAGTATAGAATATGGGGTATAGTTGTATATAGTATAGAATGTGGTGTATTGTTGTACAAAGTGGTACATAGTATAGAATGTGGTGTAGTGGTACATAGTATAGAATGTGATGTATAGTGGTACAAAGTATAGAATTTGGTGTAGAGCTACATAGTGGTACATAGTACAGAATGTGGTGTAGAGCTGTATAGTGGTACAAAGTATAGAATATGGTGTATACTGGTACATAGTATAGAATGTTTTGTAGAGCTGAATAGTGGTACATAGTATAGAATATAATGTATAGTGGTACATAGTATAGAATAGGGTGTAGTGTTGTATAGTGGTACATAGTATAGAATAGGGTGTAGAGCTGTATAGTGGTACATAGTATAGAATATGGTGTATTGTGGTACATAGTATAGAATTTGGTGTAGAGCTGTGTAGTGGTGCATAGTATAGAGTTTTGTGTATAGTGAAACATAGCATCGAATATGGTGTAGAGCTGTATAGTTGTGCTGAGTATATAATATGGTGTATAGTGCTACATAGTATAGAATATGGTGTATAGTGGTATATAGTATAGAATGTGGTGTAGAGCTGTATAGTGGTACATAGTATAGAATATGGTGTATAGTGGTATATAGTATAGAATATTGTGTATAGAGGTACATAGTATAGAATATGGTGTACAGTGGTACATAGTATAGAATGGGGTGTATAGTGGTACATAGTGGTACATAGTATAGAATGTGGTGTAGTGGTACATAGTATAGAATGTTGTGTATAGTGGTATATGGTGTAGAGCTGTATAGTGGTACATAGCATAGAATGTGGTGTACAGTATTACATAGTACAGAATACTGTGTAGAGCTGTATAGTGGTACATAGTATAGAATGTGGTGTAGAGCTGTATAGTGGTACATAGTATAGAATATGGTGTATAGTGGTACATAGTATAGAATATGGTTTATAGTAGTACATAGTATAGAATATGATGTAGAGCTGTATAGTAGTACATAGTATTGAATATGGTGTCGTGTTGTATAGTGGTACATAGTATAGAATATGGTGTAGAGCTGTACTGTGGTACATAGTATAGAATATGGTGTATAGTGTTACATAGTATAGAATATGGTGTATAGAGGTACATAGTATAGAATATGGTGTATTGTGGTACATAGTATAGATTGTGGTGTAAAGCTGTATAATGGTACATAGTATAGAATGTGGTGTATAGTGGTACATAGAATAGAATATGGTGTATAGTGTTACATAGTATAAAATATGGTGTATAGTGGTACATAGTATAGAATGTGGTGTAGAGCTGTATAGTGGTACATAGTATCGATTGTGGTGTAGAGCTGTATAGTGGTACATAGTGAAGAACATGGTGTATAGAGGTACATAGTATAGAATATGGTGTATAGTGGTTCATAGTATAGAATGTGGTGTATACTGGTACATAGTATAGAAGATAGTGTATAGAGGCACATAGTATAGAATATGGTGTATAGTGGTACATAGTACAGAATGTGGTGTATTGTGGTACATAGTATATAATATGGTGTATAGATGTACATAGTATAGAATATGGTGTATAGAGGTACATCGTCTAGAATATGGTCTATAGTGGTACGTAGAATATGATGTATAGCGGTATAGAATGTGGTGTAGAGCTGTATAGTGCTAAATAGTATAGAATATGTTGTATAGTGGTACATAGTATAGATTGTGGTGTAAAGCTGTATAATTGTACATAGTATAGAATGTGGTGTATAGTGGTACATAGAACAGAATATGGTGTATAGTGGTACATAGTATAGAATGTGGTGTAGAGCTGTAAAGTGGTACATAGTATCGATTGTGGTGTAGAGCTGTATAGTGGTACATAGTATAGAATATGGTGTATAGTGGTACATAGTATAGAATATGTTGTAGAGCAGTATAGTGGTACATAGTATAGAATGTAGTGTATAGTGGTACATAGTATAGAATATGGTGTATAGTGGTACATAGTATAGAATATGGTGTAGAGCTGTATAGTGGTACATAGTATAGAATGTGGTACAGAGCTGTATAGTGGTACATGGCATCTAATATGGGGTAGAGCTGTTAAGTGGTATATAGTGTAGAATATGGTGTAAAGTGGTACATAGTCTAGAATATGTTGTATAGTGGTATATAGTATAGAATATGGTGTATAGTGGTACATAGTATAGAATATGGTGTATAGTGGTACATAGTATTCTAGACTATGTACCACTATACACCATATTTTATACTATGTACATCTATACACCATATTTTATACTACGTACCTCTATACACCATATTCTATACTTTATACCACTATACACCATATTCTATACTATGTACCACTATAAACCATACTCTATACTATAAACAACTATATATCTCACCCAATATTCTATACTATGTACTACTATACACCATTTTCTATACTATGAACCACTATACAGCTCTGCACCATATTCTATACTATATACCACTATTCACCACATTCTATACTATGTACCACTATACACCATATTCTATACTATGTACCTCTATACACCATATTCTATACTATGTACCTCTATACACCATATTCTATACTGTGTACCACTATACACCATATTCTATACTATGTACCACAATACACCATATTCTATACTATTTACCACTATATACCATATTCTATACTATATACCGCTATACACCATATTTTATTCTATGTACAACTATACAATACATTCTATACTATGTACCACTATACACCATATTCTATACTATGTACCTCTATACACCATATTCTATACTATGTACCACTATACACCATATACTATACTAGAATGTATTGTATAGTTGTACATAGAATAAAATATGGTGTATAGCGGTATATAGTATAGAATATGGTATATAGTGGTAAATAGTATAGAATATGGTGTATTGTGGTACATAGTATAGAATATGGTGTATAGTGGTACACAGTATAGAATATGGTGTATAGAGGTACATAGTATAGAATATGGTGTATAGTGGTACATAGTATAGAATGTGGTGTATAGTGGTACATAGTATAAATTATGGTGTATTGAGGTACATAGTATAGAATATGGTGTATAGTGGTACATAGTCTAGAATGTGGTGTATAGTGGTACATAGAATATGGTGTATAGTGGTACAAAGTATAGAATGTGGTGTAGAGCTGTATAGTGGTACATAGTATAGAATATGGTGTATAGTGGTACGTAGTCTAGAATGTGGTGTATAGAGGTACATAGTATATAATATGGTGTGCAGTGGTACATAGTATAGAATGTGGTGTAGAGCTGAATAGTGGTATATAATATAGAATGAGGTGTATAGTGTTACATTTTATAGAATATGGTGTATAGTGGTACATAGTATAGAATGTGGTGAATAGTGGTATATAGTATAGAATATGGTGCAGAGCTGTATAGTGGTTCATAGTATAGAAAATGGTGTATAGTAGTACATAGTATAGAATATTGGGTGAGATATATAGTTGTTTATAGTATAGAGTATGGTTTATAGTGGTACATAGTATAGAATATGGTGTATAGTGGTATAAAGTATAGAATATGGTGTATAGAGGTACGTAGTATAAAATATGGTGTATAGATGTACATAGTATAAAATATGGTGTATAGTGGTACATAGTCTAGAATACTATGTACCACTATACACCATATTCTATACTATGTACCACTATACACCATATTCTATACTATATACCACTATACAACATATTCTAGACTATGTACCACTTTACACCATATTCTACACTATATACCACTTAACAGCTCTACCCCATATTATATGCCATGTACCACTATACAGCTCTGTACCACATTCTATACTATGTACCACTATACAGCTCTACACCATATTCTATACTATGTACCACTATACACCATATTCTATACTATGTACCACTATACACTACATTCTATACTATGTACCACTATACTGCTCTACAACATATTCTATACTATGTACCACTATACACCTTATTCTATACTATGTACCACTATACAGCTCTACACCACAATCGATACTATGTACCACTTTACAGCTCTACACCACATTCTATACTATGTACCACTATACACCATATTTTATACTATGTAACACTATACACCATATTCTGTTCTATGTACCACTATACACCACATTCTATACTATGTACAATTATACAGCTTTACACCACAATCTATACTATGTACCACTATACAACATATTCTATACTATTTAGCACTATACAGCTCTACACCACATTCTATACCGCTATACATCATATTCTACGTACCACTATAGACCATATTCTAGACGATGTACCTCTATACACCATATTCTATACTATGTACATCTATACACCATATTATATACTATGTACCACAATACACCACATTCTGTACTATGTACCACTATACACCATATTCTATACTATGTGCCTCTATACACTATCTTCTATACTATGTACCAGTATACACCACATTCTATACTATGAACCACTATACACCATATTCTATACTATGTACCTCTATACACCATGTTCTTCACTATGTACCACTATACAGCTCTACACCACAATCGATACTATGTACCACTATACAGCTCTACACCACATTCTATACTATGTACCACTATACACCATATTTTATACTATGTAACACTATACACCATATTCTATTCTATGTACCACTATACACCACATTCTATACTATGTACCATTATACAGCTTTACACCACAATCTATACTATGTACCACAATACACCATATTCTATACTATGTACCTCTATACACCATATTCTATACTATGTAACACTATACACCATATTCTATACTATGTACCACAGTACAGCTCTACACCATATTCTATACTATGTACCACTATACAACACGACACCATATTCAATACTATGTACTACTATACAGCTCTACATCATATTCTATACTATGTACTACTATAAACCATATTCTATACTATGTACCACTATACACCATATTCTATACTATGTACCACTATACAGCTCTACACCACATTCTATACTATGTACCACTATACAGCTCTACACAGTATTCTGTACTATGTAATACTGTACACCACATTCTATGCTATGTACCACTATACAGCTCTACACCATATACCACTATACACAACATTCTATACTATGTACCACTACACCACATTCTATACTATGTACCACTATGTACCACTATACACCCCATTCTATACTATGTACCACTGTACACCATATTCTATACTATGTACCTCTATACACAATATTCTATACTATATACCACTATACACCATATTCTATACTATGTACCACTATACAGCTCTACACCACATTCTATACTATATACCACTATACACCATATTCTATACTATGTAGCACTATACACCATATTATATACTCAGCACAACTATACAGCTCTACACCATATTCGATGCTATGTTTCACTATACACAAAACTCTATACTATGCACCACTATACAGCTCTACACCAAATTCTATACTATGTACCACTATACACCATATTCTATACTATGTACCACTATACAGCTCTACACCCTATTCTATACTATGTACCACTATACAACACTACACCCTATTCTATACTATGTACCACTATACATTATAATCTATACTATGTACCACTATTCAGCTCTACAAAACATTCTATACTATGTACCAGTATACACCATATTCTATACTTTGTACCACTATACAGCTCTACACCAAATTCTATACTTTGTACCACTATACATCACATTCTATACTATGTACCACTACACCACATTCTATACTATGTACCACTTTGTACAACAATACACCACATTCTATACTATATACAACTATACCCCATATTCTATACTATGTACCTCTATACTCCATATTCTATACAATGTACCACAATACACCATATTCTATACTATGTACCACTATACCCCGAATTCATACTATGTACCACTATACACCATATTCTATACTATGTACCTCTATACACCATATTCTATACTATGTACCACTATACACCATATTCTATACTATGTACTACAATAAAGATCTACAACTTATTCTATACTATGTACCACTATACACCATATTCTATACTATGTACCATTATACACCATATTCTATACTATGTACTACAATACAGATCTACAACACATTCTATACTATGTACCTCTAAACACCATATTCAAGACTATGTACCACTATACAGCTCTAGACCACTTTCTATACTATGTACCACTATACAGCTCTATACCATTCAACACTATACACCGCATTCTATACTATGTACCACTACACCACATTCTATACTATGTACCACTTTGTACCACTCACTATACACCACATACTATTCTATGTACCACTATACCCCATATTCTATACTATGTACCTCTATACACCATATTCTATACTATATACCACTACACACCATATGCTATACGATGTACCACTATATAGCTCTACACCACATTCTATACTATATACCACTACACACCACATTCTAGACTATGTACTACTATACACCACATCGTATACTATGTACCATTATACAGCTCTTCACCACATTCTATACTATGTACCACTATACACCATAATCTATACTATTTACCACTATACACCATATTCTATACGATATGCAACTATACAGCTCTACCCAATATTCTGTACTATATATCAGTGTACAGCTCTGCCCCATATTCTATACTATGTACCACTATACACCATATTCTATACTATGTACCACTATACACCATATTCTATACTATGTACCACTATACAGCTCTACAACACATTCTATATTATGTAACACTATACACCATATTCTATACTGTGTACCACTATACAGCTCTACAGCACATTCTATACTATGTACCACTATACAGCTCTACACCACATTCTATACTATGTACCACTATACAGCTCTAAACCATTTACAAATATACACCACATTCTATACTATGTACCACTACACCACATTCTATACTATGTACCACTATACACCATATTCTATACTATGTACCTCTATACACCATATTCTATACAATGTACCACAATACACCATATTCTATACTATGTACCACTATACACCAAATTTTATACTATATACCTCTATACACCATATTCTATACTTTGTACCACTATACACCATATTCTATACTATGTACCACAATACAGCTCTACACCATATTCTATACTATGTCCCACTATACCACACTACACCATATTCTGATGTACCTCTATACACCATATTCTATAATATGTACCTCTATACACCATATTATATACTATGTACCACTATACACCACATTCTATACTATGTTCCACTATACACCATATTCTATACTATGTTTCTCTATACACTATATTCTCTACTATGTACCACTATACACCTCATTCTATACTATGTACCACTATACACCATTTTCTATACTATGTACCACTATACAGCTCTACACCATATTCTTTACTATGTAACACTATACAACACTACACCATATTCTATACTATGTACTAATATACAGCTCTACACCGTATTCTATACTATGTACTACTATACACCACATTCTATACTATGTACCACTACACCACATTCTATACTATGTACTACTATATACCACTATACACCACATTCTATACTATGTACCACTATACACCATATTCTATACTATGTACCTCGATACACCATATTCTATACTATGTACCACTATACACCATTTTCTATACTATGTACCACTATACAGCTCTACACCAAATTCTATACTATATACGACTATACACCATATTCTGTACTATGTAGCACTATACACCATATTCTATACTCCGCACCACTATACAGCTCTACACCATATTCTATGCTATGTATCACTCTACTTAATACTCTATACTATGCATCACTATACAGCTCTATACCAAATTCTATACTTTGTACCTCTATATACCATATTCTATACTATGTACCACTATACAGCTCTATACCAAATTCTACACTATGTACCATTATACAGCTGTACACCACATTCTATACTATTTACCATTTATACATCATATTCTATACTATGTACCACTATACAGCTCTACATCACAATCTATACTATGTACCACTATACACCATATTCTATACTATGTACCTCTTTACACCATATTCTATACTATGTACCTCTATACAACATATTCTAGACTTTGTACCACTTTAAACCATATTCTATACTATATACCACTATACAACTCTACCCCATATTCTATGCCATGTACCACTATACAGCTCTGCACCACATTCTATACTATGTACCACTGTACAGCTCTACACCATATTCTATACTATATACTACTATACACCACATTCTATACTATGTACCACTATAAACCATATTCTATACTATGTAACACTATACACCACATTCTATACTATGTACCACTATACAGCACTACACCATATTTTATACTATGTACCAATATTCAGCTCTACACCATGTTCTATACTATATACCACTATACACCATATTCTATACTATGTACCACTATAAACATCATTCTATACTATGTACCACTATACACCATATTCCATACTATGTACCACTATACACCATATATACTATACTATGTACCAATATACACCATATTCTATACTATGTCCCACTATACAACACTACACCTTATTCTATACTATGTACCACTATACAGCTCTACACCATATTCTATACTATGTACCACTATACACCATATTCTATACTATGTACCACTATACAGCTCTACAACACATTCTGTACTATGTACCTCTACACACCATATTCTATACTATGTACCACTATACAGCTCTACACCACATTCTATACTATGTACCACTATACAGCTCTACATCATATTCTATACTATGTACTACTATACACCACATTCTATACTATGTACCACTATACAGCTCTACACCATACACCACTATACACCACATTGTACATATGTACCACTACACCACATTCTATACTATGGACCACTATGTACCACTATACACCACATTCTATACTATGTACCACTGTACACCATATTCTATACTATGTACCTCTATACACAATATTCTATACTATATACCACTATACACCATATTCTATACTATGTACCACTATACAGCTCTACAGCACATTCTATACTATATACCACTATACACCATATTCTATACTATGTAGCACTATACACCATATTCTATACTACGCACAACTATACAGCTCTATACCATATTCTATGCTATGTATAACTATACACAATACTCTATACTATGCACCACTATACAGCTCTGCACCAAATTCTATACTATGTACCTCTTAATACCATATTCTTTACTATGTACCACTATACACCATATTCTATACTATGTACCACAATACAGCTCTACACCCTATTCTATACTATGTACCACTATACAACACTACACCCTATTCTATTCTATGTATCACTATACAGCTCTACACCATATTCTATACTATGTACCACTATACCCCATTTTCTATACTATTTACCTCTATACACCATATTCTATACGGTATATAGAATATGTACCACTACCACTATGTACCACTATACAGCTCTAGACCACATTCTATACTATGTACCACTACACCACATTCTATACTATGTACCACTTTGTACCACTATACACCACATTCTATACTATGTACCCTTATACCCAATATTCTATTCTATGTACCTCTATACACCATATTCTATACTATATACCACTATACACCATATTCTATACGATGTACCACTATACAGCTCTACACCACATTCTATACTATATACCACTACACACCACATTCTAGACTATGTACCATTATACAGCTCTTCACCACATTCTATACTATGTACCTCTATACACCATAATCTATACTATTTACCACTATACACCATATTCTATACGATATACAACTATACAGCTCTACCCCATATTCTGTACTATGTAGCACTATACAGCTCTACACCATATTCTATAATATGTTCCACTATACACCATATTCTATACTATGTACCACTATAGACCATATTCTATACTATGTACCAAAATACAGCTCTACAAAACATTCTATACTATGTAACACTATACACCATATTCAATACTATGTACCACTATACAGCTCAACACCACATTCTATACTATGTACCACTATACAGCTCTACACCACATTCTATACTATGTACCACTATACCACATTCTATACTATGTACCACTATACACCATATTCTATACTATGTACCTCTTTACACCATATTCTATACAATGTACCACAATACACCATATTCTATACTATGTACCACTATACACCGTTTTCCATACTATGTACCACTATACACCATATTTTATACTATGTACCTCTATACACCATATTCTATACTATGTACCACTATACACCATATTCTATACTATGTACCACTATACAGTTCTACAACACATTCTATACTATGTACCTCTACACACCATATTCTACATTATGTACCACTCTACAGCTCTACACCACATTCTATACTATGTACCACTATACAGCTCTACACCATATTCTATACAATGTACTACTATACACCACATTCTATACTATGTACCACTATACAGCTCTACACCATACACCACTATACACCACATTCTACATATGTACCACTACACCACATTCTATACTATGTACCACTATGTACCACTATACACCACATTCTATACTATGTACCACTATACCCCATATTCTATACTATGTACCTCTATACACCATATTCTATACGATGTACCACTATACAGCTCTATACCACATTCTATACTATATACCACTATACTCCATATTCTAGACTATGTACCTCTATACACCATATTCTATACTATATACCACTATACACCACATCCTATACTATGTACCATTATACAGCTCTTCACCACATTCTATACTTTGTACCACTATGCACCATATTCTATACTATTTACCTCTATACACCATATTGTATACTATATACCACTATTAACCATATTCTATACAATGTACCACTATACACCATATTCTATATGATATACAACTATACAGCTCTACCCCATATTCTGTACTATGTATATACCACTATAAACCATATTCTATACTATATACCACTATACACCACATCCTATACTATGTACCATTATACAGCTCTTCACCACATTCTATACTTTGTACCACTATGCACCATATTCTATACTATTTACCTCTATACACCATATTGTATACTATATACCACTATTAACCATATTCTATACAATGTACCACTTTACACCATTTTCTATACTATATACCACTATACAGCTCTACCCCATATTCTATCCATGTACCACTATACAGCTCTGCACCACAATCTATACTATGTACCACTGTACAGCTCTACACCATATTCTATACTATATACTACTATACACCACATTCTATACTATGTACCACTATAAACCATATTCTATACTATGTAACACTATACACCACACTCTATACTATGTACCACTATACAGCTCTACACCATATTTTATACTATGTACCAATATTCAGCTCTACACCATGTTCTAGACTATATACCACTATACACCATATTCTATACTATGTACCACTATAAACAACATTCTCTACTATGTACCACTATACACCATATTCTATACTATGTACCACTATACACCATATTCTATACTATGTACCACTATACACCATATTCTATACTATGTACCACTATACAACACTACACCTTATTCTATACTATGTACCACTATACAGCTCTACACCATATTCTATACTATGTACCACTATACACCATATTCTATACCTATGTACCACTATACAGCTCTACAACACATTCTATACTATGTACCTCTACACACCATATTCTATACTATGTACCACTATACAACACTACACCTTATTCTATACTATGTACCATTATACAGCTCTACACCATATTCTATACTATGTACCACTATACACCATATTCTATACTATGTACCACTATACAGCTCTACACCACATTCTATACTATGTACCACTATACAGCTCTACACCATATTCTATACTATGTACTACTATACACCACATTCTTAACTATGTACCACTATACAGCTCTACACCATACACCACTATACACCCCATTCTACAAATGTACCACTACACCACATTCTATACTATGTACCACTATGTACCACTATACACCACATTCTATACTATGTACCACTATACCCCATGTTCTATACTATGTACCTCTATACAACATATTCTATACTATGAACCACTATACACCATATTCTATGCGATGTACCACTATACAGCTCTACACCACATTCTATACTATATACCACTATACTCGACATTCTAGACTATGTACAACTATACACCATATTCTATACTATGTACCTCTATACTCCATATTCTATACTATATACCACGAAACTCCACATCCTATACTATGTACCATTATACAGCTCTTCACCACATTCTATACTATGTACCACTATACACCATATTCTATACTATTTACCTCTATACACCATATTCTATACTATATACCACTATTAACCATATTCTATACAATGTACCACTATACACCATATTCTATATGATATACAACTATACAGCACTACCCCATCTTCTGTACTATGTATGTACCACTATACACCATATTCTATATTATGAACCACTATACAGCTCTACACCATATTCTATACTATTTACCACTATATACCATATTCTATACTATGTAACACTATAAACCTCTACACTATATTCTATGCTATGTACCACTATACAGCTCTATACCACATTCTATACTATGTACAACTGTACAGGTCTACACTATATTCTATACTATATACTACTATAGACCACATTCTATACTAAGTGCCTCTATACATCATATTCTATAGTATGTAGCAATATACACAACATTCTATACTATGTACCACTATACAGCTCTCCACCATATTCTATACTATGTACCACTACACACCATATTCTATACTATGTACCACTATTAAGCTCTACACCACATTCTATACCATGTACCGCTATACATCATATTATGTGTACCACTATACACCATATTCTAGACTATGTAACACTATACACCATATTCTAGACAATGTACCTCTATACACCATATTCTATACTATGTACCTCTATACACCATATTATATACTATGTACCACTATACACCACATTCTATACTATGTACCACTATACACCATATTATATACTATGTGCCTCTATACACTATATTCTATACTATGTACCACTATACACCACATTCTATACTATGTACCACTATACACCATTTTCTATACTATGTACCACTATACAGCTCTACACCATATTCTATACTATGTACCACTATACAACACTACACCATTTTCTATACTATGTACTAATATACAGCTCTACACCGTATTCTATATTATGTACTACTATACACCACATTCTATAGTATGTACCACTACACCACATTCTATACTATGTACCATTATATACCACTATACACCACATTCTATACTATGTACCACTATACACCATATTCTATACTATGTACCTCTATACACCATATTCTATACTATGTACCACTATACACCATATTTTATACTATGTACCACTAAACAGCTCTACACCAAATTCTATACTATATGCCAAAATACACCAAATTCTGTACTATGTAGCACTATACACCATATTCTATACTATATACCACTATACAACATATTCTATACTATATACCACTTAACAGCTCTATCCCATATTCTATGCCATGTACCACTATACAGCTCTGTACCACATTATATACTATATACCACTATACACCATATTCTATACTATGTAGCACTTTACACCATATTCTATAATATGTACCACTATACATCTCTACACCATACTATATGCTATGTATCACTATACACAATACTCTATACTATGCACCACTGTACAGCTATACACTATATTCTATACTATATACCACTATACACACTATTGTATACTATGTACCACTATACAGCTCTACATCATATTCTATATTATATACCACTATACACCATATTCTATACTATGTACAACTTTACACCACATTCTATACTATGTACCACTATACACCATATTCTATACAACGTACCTCTATACACCATATTCTATACTTTATACCACTATACACCATATTCTATACTATGTACCACTATAAACCATATTCTATACTATAAACAACTATATAGTTCACCCCATATTCTATACTATCTACTACTATACACAATTTTCTATACTATGAACCATTATACAGTTCTACACCATATTCTATACTATATACCACTATACACCTTATTCTAAACTATGTACCACTATTCACCTCTACACCATATTCTATACTATGTACCACTATACAGCTGTGTACCACATTCTATACAATGTACCACTATACAGCTCAACACCATATTCTATACTATATACTACTATACACCACATTCTATACTATGTACCACTATACACCATATTCTATAAAATGTAACACTATACACCACATTCTATACTATGTACCACTATACAGCTCTACACCACATTCTATACTATGTACCACTGCACACCATATTCTATACTATGTACCTCTATACACCACATTCTAGACTACATACCACTATACACCATATTCTATACTATGTACCACTATACAGCTCTACACCACATTCTATACTTTGTACCACTATACACCATATTCTATGTACCACTATACACCACATTTTAGACTATGTACCACTATACACCATATTCTATACTATATACCTCAATACACCATAATTTTTACTATGTACCACTATACACCAAATTCTATACTATGTACCACTATACACCATGTTCTATACTATGTACCTCGATACACCATATTCTATACTGTGTACCACTATACACCATATTCTATACTATGTACCACAATACACCATATTCTATACTATTTACCACTATATACCATATTCTATACTATATACCGCTATACACCATATTTTATTCTATGTACCACTATACAACACATTCTATACTATGTAGCTCTATACACCATATTCTATACTATGTACCTCTATACACCATATTCTTTACTATGTACCACTATACACCATATTCTATACAATGTACCACAATACACCACATTCTATACTATGTTCCTCTATACACCATATTCTATACTATGTATCAATATATAGCTCTACACCAAATTCTATACTATGTACCACTATACACCACATTCTATACTATGTTCCACTATACACCATATTCTATACTTTGTACCTCTATACACCATATTCTATACTATGTACCACTGTACACCATATTCTATACTATGTAACACAATACACCATATTCTATATTATGTACCACTATACACCGTATTCTATACTATGTACCACTATACACACCATATTCTATACTATGTACCTCTATACACCATTTTCTATACTAATGAACCACTATACAACATATTCTATGCTGTGTAGCACAATACAGCTCTACACCATATTCTATACTATGTACCACTATACAGCACTACACCATATTCTATACTATGTACCACTTATACACCATATTCTATACTATGTACCACTATACACCATAATTCTATACTATGTACCACTATACACCACATTCTATACTATGTACCATTGTAACAGCTTTATACCACATTCTATACTATATACCACTAGACACCACATTCTATACTATGTACCACTATACAGCTCTACACACATTCTATACTATGTTCCTCTATACACCACATTCTATACTATGTACACTATACAGGTCTACACCACATTCTATACAATGTACCACATACACCATATTCTATACTATGTACCACTATACATCTCTACACCACATTCTATACTATGTTTCTCTTTACACCAAATTCTATACTATGTACCTCTATACACCATATTCTATACTATGTACCACTATACACCATATTCTATACTATGTATCACAATTCACCATATTCTATACTATGTACCACTATACACCGTATTCTATACTATGTACCACTAAACACACCATATTCTATACTATGTACCTCTATACACCATTATCTATACTATGTACCACTATACACCATATTCTATGCTGTGTAGCACAATACAGCTCTACACCATATTCTATACTATGTACCACTATACACCATATTCTATACTTTGTACCACTATACACCATATTCTATACTATGTACCACTATACACCACATTCTATACTATGTACCATTGTACAGCTTTATAACACATTCTAGTACTATATACCACTATACACCACATTCTATACTATGTACCCACTATACAGCTCTACACCACATTCTATACTATGTTCCTTTATACACCACATTCTATACTATGTACCACTATACAGCTCTACACCACATTCTATACAATGTACCACAATACACCATATTCTATACTATGTACCACTATACATCTCTACACCACATTCTATACTATGTTCCTCTATACACCATATTCTATACTATGTACCTCTATACACCATATTCTATACTATGTACCTCTATACACCATATTCTATACTATGTACCACTATACACCATATTCTATACTATGTATCACAGTACACCATATTCTATACTATGTACCACTATACACCATATTCTATACTATGTACATTGTATAGAATATAGTGTATAGAGGTACAAAGTATAGAATATGGTGTAAAGTGGTACATAGTATAGAATGTGGTGTACAGTGGTACATAGTATAGAATATGGTGTGTAGAGGTACATAGTATAGAATATGGTGTATAGTGGTACATAAAATAGAATGTGTTGTATAGTGGTACATAGTAAAAAATATTTTGTATAGCGGCATATAGCATAGAATATGGTATATAGTGGTAAATAGTATTGAATATGGTGTATTGTGGTACATAGTATAGAATATGGTGTATAGTGGTACACAGTATAGAATATGGTGTATAGAGGTACATAGTATAGAATATGGTGTATAGTGTTACATAGTATAGAATATGGTGTAGACCTGTATAGTGGTACATAGTATAGAATGTGGTGTATAGTGGTACATAGTATAGAATATGGTGTATAGTGGTACATAGTATAGAATATTGTGTATAGTGGTAAATAGTATAGAATGAGGTGTAGAGCTGTATAGTGGTACATAGTATCGATTGTGGTGTAGAGCTGTCTAATGGTACATAGTATTGAATTTGGTATAGAACTGTATAGTGGTACATAGTATAGAAAATGGTGTATAGAGGTACATAGTATAGAATATGGTGTATAGTGGTACATAGTACAGAATGTGTTGAATAGTGGTACATAGTATAGAATATAGTGTATAGAGGCACATAGTATAGAATATGGTGTATAGTGGTACATAGTATAGAATGTGGTGTATAGTGGTACATAGTATATAATATGGTGTATAGAGGTACATAGTATAGAATATGGTGTGTAGAGGTACATCATCTAGAATATGGTGTATAGTATTACATAGTCTAGAATATGGTGTATAGTGGTACATAGAATATGATGTATAGCGGTACAAAGTATAGAATGTGCTGTAGAGCTGAATAGTGGTAGATAGTATAGAAAAGGTGTATAGTGGTACATAGTATAGAATGTGGTGTAGAGCTGTATAGTGGTACATAGTAAAGAATGTGGTGTATAGTGCTACATACTATAGAATATGGTGTATAGAGGTACTTAGTATAGAATGTGGTCTACAGTAGTATATAGTATAGAATATGTTATAGAGCTGTACAGTTGTACATAGTATAGAATGTGGTATAGAGCTGTATAGTGGTACATAGCATAGAATATAGTGTAGAGGTTTATAGTGGTACATAGCGTAGAATATGGTGTATAGTGGTAAATAGTATAGAATATGGTGTAGAGCTGTATAGTGCTTCATAGTATAGAATATGCTGTATAGTGGTATATACATAGTACAGAATATGGGTAGAGCTGTATAGTTGTATATCGTATAGAATATGGTGTTTAGTGGTACATTGTATATAATATGGTTAATAGTGATATATAGTATAGAATATGGTGATTAGAGGTATATAGTATAGATTATGGTGTATAGTGGTACATAGTATAGAATGTGGTGAAGAGCTGTATAATGGTACATAGTATAGGATGTGGTGTATAGTAGTACATAGTCTAGAATGTGGTGTATAGTGGTATATAGTATAGAATGTGGTGTAGAGCTGAATAGTGGTACATCGTATAGAATATGGTGTGTAGTGGTACATAGTATAGAATATGGTGTATAATGGTACATAGTATAGAATGTGGTGTATAGTGGTACACAGTGGTACATAGTATAGAATGTGGTGTAGTGGTACATAGTATAGAATGTGGTGTATAGTGGTGAATGGTTGTAGAGCTGTATAGTGGTACATAGTATAGAATGTGGTGTATAGCAGTACATCGCATAGAATACAGTGTAGAGCTGTGTAGTGGTACATAGTATAGAATGTGGTGTAGAGATGTATAGTGGTACATAGTATAGAATATGGTGTATAGAGGAACATAGTATAGAATGTTGGTGTAGAGATGTATAGTGGTACATAGTATAGAATATGGTGTATTGTGGTACATTGTACAGAATATTGTGTATAGTGGTACATAGTATAGAATATGGTGTATTGTGGTACATTGTACAGAATATGGTGTATAGTGGTATATAGTTATAGAATATGGTGTATAGAGGTACATAGTATAGAATATGGTGTATAGAGGTACATATTATAGAATATGGCGTATAGTGCTACATAGTATAGAAATGTGTTGTATAGTGGTACATAGTATAAAATATGGTGTATAGTGGTATATAGTAATAGAATATGGTAGATAGTGGTAAATACTATAGAATATGGTGTATTGTGGTTACATAGTATAGAATATGCTGAATAGTGGTACACAGTATAGAATATGTGTAAAGAGGTACATAGTATAGAATATGGTGTATAGTGGTACATAGTATAGAATATGGTGTATAGTGCTACATAGTATAGAATGTGGTGTATAGTGGTACATAGTATAAATTATGGTGTATTGAGGTACATAGTATAGAATATGGTATATAGTGGTAATTAGTCTAGATTGTGGTGTATAGTGGTATATAGAATATGGTGTATAGTGGTACATAGTATAGAATGTGGTGTAGAGCTGTATAGTGGTACATAGTATAGAATATGGTGTATAGTGGTACATAGTATAGAATATGGTGTAAAGTATTACATAGTATAGAATGTGGTGTTGAGCTGTATAATGGTACATAGTATAGAATGTGGTGTAAAGTGTAGATAGTATAGAATGTGATTTAGAGCTGTATAATAGTACATAGTATAGAATATGGTGTATAGTGGTACAAGTATAGAATGTTGTGTATAGTGGTATATAGTATAGAATATGGTGTAGAGCTATATAGTGGTTCATAGTATAGAAAATGGTGTATAGTAGTACATAGTATAGAATATGGGGTGAGCTATATAGTTGTTTATAGTATTGTATTATGGTTTATAGTGGTACATAGTATAGAATATGGTGTATAGTGGTATATAGTATAGAATATGGTGTATAGTGGTACATAGTATAGAATATGGGTATATAGAGGTACATAGTATAGATTTGGTGTAGAGATGTATAGTGGTGCATAGTATAGAGTATTGTGAATAGTGATACATAGCATAGAATATGGTTGTAGAGTTGTATAGTGGTACATAGTATAGAAAATGGTGTATAGAGGGAAAAAGTATAGAATGTGGTGTAAAGTGGTACATAGTATAGAATATAGTGTATAAAGGCATATAGTATAGGAATATGGTGTATAGTGGTACATAGTATAGAATGTGTTGTATAGTGGTACATAGTATATAATATGGTGTATAGTGGTACACAGAATATGATGTATAGCGGTACATAGTATAGAATGTGGTGTAGAGCTGAATAGTGGTACATTGTATACTAATAAGGTGTATAGTGGTACATAGTATAGAATATGGTGTAGTGCTGTATAGTGGTACATAGTATAGAATGTGGTGTATAGTGCTACATATTATAGAATATGGTGTATAGAGATACTTAGTATAGAATATTCTGTATAGTGGTACATAGCATAGAATATAGTGTAGAGGTTTATAGTGGTACATAGTATAGAATATGGTGTATAGTGGTAAATAGTATAGAATATGGTGTAGAGCTGTATAGTGGTTCATAGTATAGAATATGGTGTATAGTGGTATATACATAGTACAGAATATGGGGTAGAGCTGTATAGTTGTACATCGTATAGAAAATGGTGTATAGTGGTACATTGTATAGAATATTGTTAATAGTGGTATATTGTATAGAATATGGTGTATAGAGGTAAATAGTATAGAATATGGTGTATAGTGGTACATAGTATAGAATGTGGTGAACAGCTGTATAATGGTACATAGTATAGGATGTGGTGTATAGTGGTATATAGTATAGATTATGGTGTATAGAGGTACATTGTATAGAATATGGTGTATAGTAGTACATAGTCTAGAATGTGGAGTATAGTGGTATATAGTATAGAATGTGGTGTAGAGCTATATAGTGGTACATCATATAGAATATGGTGTATAGTGGTTTATAATATAGAATATGGTGTATAGAGGTACATAGTATAGAATATGGGGTATAGTGGTACATAGTATAGAATGTGGTGTATAGTGGTACATAGTGGTAAATAGTATAGAATGTGGTGTAGTGGTACATATGTAGAATGTGGTTTATAGTGGTGTATGGTGTAGAGCTGTATAGTGGTACATTGTATAGAATGTGGTGTATAGTAGTACATAGTATAGAATACGGTGTAGAGCTGTATAGTGGTACATAGTATAGAATGTAGTGTAGAGCTGTATAGTGGTACATAGTATAGAATATGGTGTGTAGAAGTACATAGTATAGAATGTGTTGTAGAGCTGTATAGTGGTACATAGTATGGTGTATAGTGGTACATAGTATAGAATATGGTGTTGAGCTGTATAGTGGTACATAGTAGAGAATATGGTGTATTGTTGTTTAGTGGGACATAGTATAGAATATGGTGTAGAGCTGTATTGTGGTACATAGTATAGAATATGGTGTATAGTGGTACATAGAATAGAATATGGTCTATAGAGGTACATAGTATAAAATATGGTGTATTAGTGGTACATAGTATAGAATATGGTGTACTGTGGTACATTGTGTAGAATATGGTGTATAGAGGTACGTAGTATAGAATATGGTGTATAGAGGTACATAGTCCAGATTATTGTGTACAATGGTACATAGTATAGAATGTGGTGTATAGTGGTACATAGTGGTACATAGTATAGAATGTGGTGTAGTGGTACATAGTATAGAATGTGGTGTATAGAGGTATATGGTGTAGAGCTGTATAGTGGTACATAGTATAGAATGTGGTGTATAGCAGTACATAGTATTGAATATGGTGTAGAGCTGTATAGTGGTACATAGTATAGAATGTGGTGTAGAGCTGTATAGTGGTACATAGTATAAAATATGGTGTATAGTGGTACATAGTATAGAATATGGTGTATAGTAGTACATAGTATAGAATATGGTGTAGAGCTGTATTGTGGTACATAGTATAGAATATGGTGCATAGCGGTACATAGTAAAGAAAATGGTGTAAAGAGGTACATAGTATGGAATACGGTGTATAGTTGTACATAGTATAGAATATGGTGTATTGTGGTACATTGTATAGAATATGGTATATAGAGGTACAAAGTATAGAATATGGTGTATAGTGGTACATAGTATAGAATGTGATGTATAGTGGTACATAGTATAGAATTTGGTGTAGAGCTGTATAGTGGTACATAGTATAGAATATGTTGTATAGTGGTACATAGTATAGAATTTGGTGTAGAGCTGTATAGTGGTACATAGTATAGAATAAGTAGTATAGTGGTACATAGTATAGAATGTGGTGTATAGTGGTACATAGTATAGAATATGGTGTATAGTGGTACATAGTATAGAATGTGGTGAACAGCTGTATAATGGTACATAGTATAGGATGTGGTGTATAGTGGTATATAGTATAGATTATGGTGTATAGAGGTACATTGTATAGAATATGGTGTATAGTAGTACATAGTCTAGAATGTGGAGTATAGTGGTATATAGTATAGAATGTGGTGTAGAGCTATATAGTGGTACATCATATAGAATATGGTGTATAGTGGTTTATAATATAGAATATGGTGTATAGAGGTACATAGTATAGAATATGGGGTATAGTGGTACATAGTATAGAATGTGGTGTATAGTGGTACATAGTGGTAAATAGTATAGAATGTGGTGTAGTGGTACATATGTAGAATGTGGTTTATAGTGGTGTATGGTGTAGAGCTGTATAGTGGTACATTGTATAGAATGTGGTGTATAGTAGTACATAGTATAGAATACGGTGTAGAGCTGTATAGTGGTACATAGTATAGAATGTAGTGTAGAGCTGTATAGTGGTACATAGTATAGAATATGGTGTGTAGAAGTACATAGTATAGAATGTGTTGTAGAGCTGTATAGTGGTACATAGTATGGTGTATAGTGGTACATAGTATAGAATATGGTGTTGAGCTGTATAGTGGTACATAGTAGAGAATATGGTGTATTGTTGTTTAGTGGGACATAGTATAGAATATGGTGTAGAGCTGTATTGTGGTACATAGTATAGAATATGGTGTATAGTGGTACATAGAATAGAATATGGTCTATAGAGGTACATAGTATAAAATATGGTGTATTAGTGGTACATAGTATAGAATATGGTGTACTGTGGTACATTGTGTAGAATATGGTGTATAGAGGTACGTAGTATAGAATATGGTGTATAGAGGTACATAGTCCAGATTATTGTGTACAATGGTACATAGTATAGAATGTGGTGTATAGTGGTACATAGTGGTACATAGTATAGAATGTGGTGTAGTGGTACATAGTATAGAATGTGGTGTATAGAGGTATATGGTGTAGAGCTGTATAGTGGTACATAGTATAGAATGTGGTGTATAGCAGTACATAGTATTGAATATGGTGTAGAGCTGTATAGTGGTACATAGTATAGAATGTGGTGTAGAGCTGTATAGTGGTACATAGTATAAAATATGGTGTATAGTGGTACATAGTATAGAATATGGTGTATAGTAGTACATAGTATAGAATATGGTGTAGAGCTGTATTGTGGTACATAGTATAGAATATGGTGCATAGCGGTACATAGTAAAGAAAATGGTGTAAAGAGGTACATAGTATGGAATACGGTGTATAGTTGTACATAGTATAGAATATGGTGTATTGTGGTACATTGTATAGAATATGGTATATAGAGGTACAAAGTATAGAATATGGTGTATAGTGGTACATAGTATAGAATGTGATGTATAGTGGTACATAGTATAGAATTTGGTGTAGAGCTGTATAGTGGTACATAGTATAGAATATGTTGTATAGTGGTACATAGTATAGAATTTGGTGTAGAGCTGTATAGTGGTACATAGTATAGAATAAGTAGTATAGTGGTACATAGTATAGAATGTGGTGTATAGTGGTACATAGTATAGAATGTGGTGTATAGTGGTATATAGTATAGAATATAGTGTACAGAGGTACATATTATAGAATGTGGTGTAGAGCTGTATAGTGGTAAATAGTATAGAATATGTTTTATAGTGGTACATAGTATAGATTGTGATGTAAAGCTGTATAATGGTACATAGTATAGAATGTGGTGTATAGTTGTACATAGTATAGAATGTGGTGTATAGTTGTACATAGTATAGAATATGGTGTATAGTGGTACATAGTATAGAATGTGGTGTAGAGCTGTATTGTGGTAAATAGTATAGAATATGTAGTATAGTGGTACATAGTATAGAATGTGGTGTATAGTGGTACATAGTATAGAATGTGGTGTATAGTTGTACATAGTATAGAATATGGTGTATAGTGGTACATAGTATAGAATGTGGTGTAGAGCTGTATAGTGGTAAATAGTATAGAATATGTTGTATAGTGGTACATAGTATATATTGTGGTGTAAAGCGTAATAATGGTAAATATTATAGAATGTGGTGTATAGTGGTACATAGTATAGAATATGGTGTATAGTGGTACATAGTATAGAATGTGGTGTATAGTGGTACATAGTATATAATATGGTGTATAGAGGTACATAGTATAGAATATGGTGTAAAGAGGTACTTAGTCTAGGATATGGTGTATAGTATTACATAGTCTAGAATATGGTGTATAGAGGATAGAGGTACATAGTATAGAATGTGATGTAGAGCTGTATAGTGGTACATAGAAAAGAATATGATGTATAGTGGTACATAGTATAGAATGTGGTGTAGAGCTGTATAATGGTACATAGTATTGAATTTGGTATAGAACTGTATAGTGGTACATAGTATAGAATATGGTGTATAGTGGAACACAGTATAGAATATGGTGTATAGAGGTACATAGTTTAGAATATTGTGTGTTTAGTGGTACATAGTATAGAATACGGTGTATAGTGGTACATAGTATAGAATATGGTGTATTGTGATACATAGTATAGAATATGGTGTATAGTGGTACATAGTATAGAATATGGTGTATAGAGGTACATAGTATAGAATTTGGTGTATAGAGAAACATAGTATAGAATGTGGTGTAGAGATGTATAGTGGTACATTGTATAGAATTTGGTGTATTGTGGTACATTGTATAGAATGTGGTGTAGAGCTGTATAGTGGTACATAGTATAGAATGTGGTGTATAGAGGAACATAGTATAGAATGTGGTGTAGAGCTGTATAGTGGAACATAGTATAGAGTGTGGTGTATAGTGGTATATAGTATAGAATGTGTTATAAAGCTGTACAATGGTACATAGTATAGAATGTGGTGTATAGAGGTACATAGTATAGAATATAGTGTATAGTGGTACATAGTATAGAATATGGTGTATAGTGGTACATAGTATAGAATGTGGTGTATAGTGGTACATAGTATAGAATATAGTGTATAGTGGTACATAGTATAGAATATGGTGTATAGTGGTACATAGTATAGAATATGGTGTATAGTGGTACATAGTATAGAATATGGTGTAGTGCTGTATAGTGGTACATAGTATAGAATATGGTGTACTGTGGTACATTGTGTAGAATATGGTGTATAGAGGTACGTAGTATAGAATATGGTGTATAGTGGTACATAGTATAGAATGTGGTATAGCGGTACATAGTATAGAATGTGGTGTATAGATGTATATGGTTTAGAGCTGTATAGTGGTACATAGTATAGAATGTGGTGTATAGTAGTACATAGTATAGAATATGGTGTAGAGCTGTATAGTGGTACATAGTATAGAATGTGGTGTAGAGCTGTATAGTGGTACATAGTATAGAATATGGTGTATAGTAGTACATAGTATAGAATGTGTTGTAGAGCTGTATTTTGGTACATAGTATAGAATATGGTGTATAGTGGTAAATAGTATAGAATATGGTGTACAGTGGTACATAGTATAGAATATGGTGTAGTGTTGTATAGTGGTACAAAGTATACAATATGGTGTAGAGCTGTATTGTGGTACATATTATAGAATATGGTGTATAGTGGTACATAGTATAGAATATGTTATATAGAGGTACATAGTATAGAATTTGGTGTAGAGATGTATAGTGGTGCATAGTATAGAGTATTGTGTATAGTGATACATAGCATAGAATATGGTGTAGAGCTGTATAGTGGTGCAGAGTGTAGAATATGGTGTATAGTGCTACATAGTATAGAATATGATATATAGTGTCATATAGTATAGAATGTGGTGTAGAGCTGTATAGTGGTACATAGTATAGAATATGGTGTATAGTGGTACATAGTATAGAATATGGTGTATAGAGGTACATAGTCCAGATTATGGTGTACAATGGTACATAGTATAGAATGTGGTGTATAGTGGTACATAGTGGTACATAGTATAGAATGTGGTGTAGTGGTACATAGTATAGAATGTGGTGTATAGAGGTATATGGTGTAGAGCTGTATAGTGGTACATATTATAGAATGTGGTGTATAGCAGTACATAGTATTGAATACGGTGTAGAGCTGTATAGTGGTACATAGTATAGAATGTGGTGTATAGTGGTACATACTACAGAATATGGTGTATAGTAGTAAATAGTATAGAATATGGTGTAGAGCTGTATAGTGGAACATAGTATAGAATACGGTGTATAGTGGTACATAGTATAGAATATGGTGTATTGTGATACATAGTATAGAATATGGTGTATAGTGGTACATAGTATAGAATATGGTGTATAGAGGTACATAGTATAGAATTTGGTGTATAGAGAAACATAGTATAGAATGTGGTGTAGAGATGTATAGTGGTACATAGTATAGAATTTGGTGTATTGTGGTACATTGTATAGAATGTGGTGTAGAGCTGTATAGTGGAACATAGTATAGAGTGTGGTGTATAGTGGTATATAGTATAGAATGTGGTATAAAGCTGTACAATGGTACATAGTATAGAATGTGGTGTATAGTGGTACATAATATAGAATATAGTGTGTAGTGGTACATAGTATAGAATATGGTGTATAGTGGTACATAGTATAGAATGTGGTGTATAGTGGTACATAGTATAGAATATGGTGTATAGTGGTACATAGTATAGAATATGGTGTATAGTGGTACATAGTATAGAATATGGTGTACTGTGGTACATTGTGTAGAATATGGTGTATAGAGGTACGTAGTATAGAATATGGTGTATAGTGGTACATAGTATAGAATGTGGTATAGCGGTACATAGTATAGAATGTGGTGTATAGTAGTATATAGTATAGAATACGGTGTAGAGCTGTATAGTGGTACATAGTATAGAATGTGGTGTAGAGCTGTATAGTGGTACATAGTATAGAATATGGTGTATAGTAGTACATAGTATAGAATGTGTTGTAGAGCTGTATATTGGTACATAGTATAGAATATGGTGTATAGTGGTAAATAGTATAGAATATGGTGTATAGTGGTACATAGTATAGAATATGGTGTTGAGCTGTATAGGGGTACATAGTATAGAATGTGGTGTATAGTGCTACATACTATAGAATATGGTGTATAGAGGTACTTAGTATAGAATGTGGTCTAAAGTAGTATTAAGTATAGAATATAGTGTAGACCTGTACAGTTGTACATAGTATAGAATGTGGTATAGAGCTGTATAGTGGTACATAGCATAGAATATAGTGTAGAGGTTTATAGTGGTACATAGTATAGAATATGGCGTATAGTGGTAAATAGTATAGAATATGGTGTAGAGCTGTATAGTGGTTCATAGTATAGAATATGGTGTATAGTGGTATATACATAGTACAGAATATGGGGTAGAGCTGTATAGTTGTATATCATATAGAATATGGTGTATAGTGGTACATTGTATAGAATATGGTTAAAAGTGGTATATAGTATAGAATATGGTGTATAGACGTAAATAGTATAGAATATCGTGTATAGTGGTACATAGTATAGAATGTGGTAAGCGCTGTATAATGGTACATAGTATAGGATGTGGTGTATAGTGGTATATAGTATAGATTATGGTGTATAGAGGTACATAGTATAGAATATGGAGTATAGTAGTACATAGCCTAGAATGTGGAGTATAGTGGTACATAGTATAGAATATGGTGTAGAGCTGTATAGTCGTACATAGTATAGAAAATGGGGTATAGTGGTACATAGTATAGAATGTGGTGTATAGTGGTACATAGTGGTACATAGTATAGAATGTGGTGTAGTGGTACATATGTAGAATGTGGTGTATACTGGTGTATGGTGAAGAGCTGTATAGTGGTACATAGTATAGAATATGGTGTATAGTGGTATATAGTATAGAATTTGGTGTAGAGCTGTATAGTGGTACATAGTATAGAATATGGTGTATAGTGGTACATAGTATAGAATATGGTGTATATAGGTACATAGTATAGAATATGGTGTATAGTGGTATATAGTATAGAATATGGTGTATTATGGTAAATTGTATAGAATATGGTGTATAGAGGTACATAGTACAGAATATGGTGTATAGTGGTACATAGTATAGAATGAGGGGTATAGTGGTACATTGTATAGAATTTGGTGTAGAGCTGTATAGTGGTCCATAGCAGAGAATGTGGTACAGAGCTGTATAGTGGTACATGGCATAGAATATGGGGTAGAGCTGTTAAGTGGTATATAGTGTAGAATATGGTGTAAAGTGGTACATAGTCTAGAATATGTTGTATAGTGGTATATAGTATAGAATATGGTGTATAGTGGTACATAGTATAGAATATCGTGTATAGTGGTACATAGTATAGAATGTTGTTTATAGTGGTACATAGTATAGAATATGGTGTATAGTGGTATATAGTATATAACATGGTGTAGAGCTGAATATTGGTTTATAGTATAAAATATGGTGTAGAGCTGTATAGTGGTACATAGTATAGAATGTGGTGTATAGTGTTACATAGTATAGAATATGGTTTATAGTGGTACATAGTATAAAATGTGGTGTATAGTAGTATATAGTATAGAATATGGTGTAGAGCTGTACAGTGGTACATAGTATAGAATGTGGTGCAGAGCTGTATAGTGGAACATGGCATAGAATATTGGGTAGAGCTGTATAGTGGTATATAGTATAGAATATGGTGTAAAGTGGTACATAGTCTAGAATATGTTGTATAGAGGTACATAGTATAGAATATGGTGTATAGAGGTACATAGTATAGAATATGGTGTATAGTGGTACATAGTATAGAATGTGGTGTATAGTGGTATATAGTGGTACATAGTATAGAATGTGGTGTAGTGGTACATAGTATAGAATGTGGTGTATAGTAGTACATAGTATAGAATACGGTGTAGAGCTGTATATTAGTACATAGTATAGAATATGGTGTAGTGTTGTATAGTGGTACATAGTATAGAATATGGTGTAGAGTTGTATAGTGGTACATAGTATAGAAAATGGTGTATAGAGGGAAAAAGTATAGAATGTGGTGTAAAGTGGTACATAGTATAGAATATAGTGTATAAAGGCATATAGTATAGAATATGGTGTATAGTGGTACATAGTATAGAATGTGTTGTACAGTGGTACATAGTATATAATATGGTGTATAGTGGTACACAGAATATGATGTATAGCGGTACATAGTATAGAATGTGGTGTAGAGCTGAATAGTGGTACATTGTATATAATAAGGTGTATAGTGGTACATAGTATAGAATATGGTGTAGAGCTGTATAGTGGTACATAGTATAGAATGTGGTGTATAGTGCTACATACTATAGAATATGGTGTATAGAGATACTTAGAATAGAATATGCTGTATAGTGGTACATAGCATAGAATATAGTGTAGAGGTTTATAGTGGTACATAGTATAGAATATGGTGTATAGTGGTAAATAGTATAGAATATGGTGTAGAGCTGTATAGTGGTTCATAGTATAGAATATGGTGTATAGTGGTATATACATAGTACAGAATATGGGGTAGAGCTGTATAGTTGTACATCGTATAGAATATGGTGTATAGTGGTACATTGTATAGAATATTGTTAATAGTGGCATATTGTATAGAATATGGTGTATAGAGGTAAATAGTATAGAATATGGTGTATAGTGGTACATAGTATAGAATGTGGTGAACAGCTGTATAATGGTACATAGTATAGGATGTGGTGTATAGTGGTATATAGTATAGATTATGGTGTATGGAGGTACATTGTATAGAATATGGTGTATAGTAGTACATAGTCTAGAATGTGGAGTATAGTGGTATATAGTATAGAATGTGGTGTAGAGCTATATAGTGGTACATCGTATAGAATATGGTGTATAGTGGTTCATAATATAGAATATGGTGTATAGTGGTACATAGTATAGAATGTGGTGTATAGTGGTACATAGTGGTAAATAGTATAGAATGTGGTGTAGTGGTACATATGTAGAATGTGGTTTATAGTGGTGTATGGTGTAGAGCTGTATAGTGGTACATTGTATAGAATGTGGTGTAAAGTAGTACATAGTATAGAATACGGTGTAGAGCTGTATAGTGGTACATAGTATAGAATGTAGTGTAGAGCTGTATAGTGGTACATAGTATAGAATATGGTGTGTAGAAGTACATAGTATAGAATGTGTTGTAGAGCTGTATAGTGGTACATAGTATAGAATATGGTGTATAGTGGTACATAGTATAGAATATGGTGTTGAGCTGTATAGTGGTACATAGTAGAGAATATGGTGTAGTGTTGTTTAGTGGGACATAGTATAGAATATGGTGTAGAGCTGTATTGTGGTACATAGTATAGAATATGGTGTATAGTGGTACATAGAATAGAATATGGTCTATAGAGGTACATAGTATAAAATATGGTGTATTAGTGGTACATAGTATAGAATATGGTGTACTGTGGTACATTGTGTAGAATATGGTGTATAGAGGTACGTAGTATAGAATATGGTGTATAGAGGTACATAGTCCAGATTATTGTGTACAATGGTACATAGTATAGAATGTGGTGTATAGTGGTACATAGTGGTACATAGTATAGAATGTGGTGTAGTGGTACATAGTATAGAATGTGGTGTATAGAGGTATATGGTGTAGAGCTGTATAGTGGTACATAGTATAGAATGTGGTGTATAGCAGTACATAGTATTGAATATGGTGTAGAGCTGTATAGTGATACATAGTATAGAATGTGGTGTAGAGCTGTATAGTGGTACATAGTATAAAATATGGTGTATAGTGGTACATAGTATAAAATATGGTGTATAGTAGTACATAGTATAGAACATGGTGTAGAGCTGTATAGTGGTACATAGTATAGAATATGGTGTAGTGTTGTATAGTGGTACATAGTATAGAAAATAGTGTAGAGCTGTATTGTGGTACATAGTATAGAATATGGTGCATAGCGGTACATAGTAAAGAAAATGGTGTAAAGAGGTACATAGTATGGAATACGGTGTAAAGTTGTACATAGTATAGAATATGGTGTATTGTGGTACATTGTATAGAATATGGTATATAGAGGTACAAAGTATAGAATATGGTGTATAGTGGTACATAGTATAGAATGTGGTGTATAGTGGTACATAATATAGAATTTGGTGTAGAGCTGTATAGTGGTACATAGTATAGAATATGTTGTATAGTGGTACATAGTATAGAATTTGGTGTAGAGCTGTATAGTGGTACATAGTATAGAATATGTTGTATAGTGGTACATAGTATAGAATGTGGTGTATAGTGGTACATAGTATAGAATGTGGTGTATAGTGGTATATAGTATAGAATATAGTGTACAGAGGTACATATTATAGAATGTGGTGTAGAGCTGTATAGTGGTAAATAGTATAGAATATGTTTTATAGTGGTACATAGTATAGATTGTGATGTAAAGCTGTATAATGGTACATAGTATAGAATGTGGTGTATAGTTGTACATAGTATAGAATATGGTGTATAGTGGTACATAGTATAGAATGTGGTGTAGAGCTGTATAGTGGTAAATAGTATAGAATATGTTGTATAGTGGTACATAGTATATATTGTGGTGTAAAGCGTAATAATGGTAAATATTATAGAATGTGGTGTATAGTGGTACATAGTATAGAATATGGTGTATAGTGGTACATAGTATAGAATGTGGTGTATAGTGGTACATAGTATATAATATGGTGTATAGAGGTACATAGTATAGAATATGGTGTAAAGAGGTTCTTAGTCTAGGATATGGTGTATAGTATTACATAGTCTAGAATATGGTGTATAGTGGATAGAGGTACATAGTATAGAATGTGATGTAGAGCTGTATAGTGGTACATAGAAAAGAATATGATGTATAGTGGTACATAGTATAGAATGTGGTGTAGAGCTGTATAATGGTACATAGTATTGAATTTGGTATAGAACTGTATAGTGGTACATAGTATAGAATATGGTGTATAGTGGAACACAGTATAGAATATGGTGTATAGAGGTACATAGTTTAGAATATGGTGTGTTTAGTGGTACATAGTATAGAATATGGTGTATAGTGGTACATAGTATAGAATATGGTGTATAGAGGTACATAGTATAGAATTTGGTGTATAGAGAAACATAGTATAGAATGTGGTGTAGAGATGTAAAGTGGTACATTGTATAGAATTTGGTGTATAGTGGTAAATAGTATAGAATATGGTGTATAGTGGTACATAGTATAGAATATGGTGTTGAGCTATATAGTGGTACATAGTATAGAATGTGGTGTATAGTGCTACATACTATAGAATATGGTGTATAGAGGTACTTAGTATAGAATGTGGTCTAAAGTAGTATTAAGTATAGAATATAGTGTAGACCTGTACAGTTGTACATAGTATAGAATGTGGTATAGAGCTGTATAGTGGTACATAGCATAGAATATAGTGTAGAGGTTTATAGTGGTACATAGTATAGAATATGGCGTATAGTGGTAAATAGTATAGAATATGGTGTAGAGCTGTATAGTGGTTCATAGTATAGAATATGGTGTATAGTGGTATATACATAGTACAGAATATGGGGTAGAGCTGTATAGTTGTATATCATATAGAATATGGTGTATAGTGGTACATTGTATAGAATATGGTTAAAAGTGGTATATAGTATAGAATATGGTGTATAGACGTAAATAGTATAGAATATCGTGTATAGTGGTACATAGTATAGAATGTGGTAAGCGCTGTATAATGGTACATAGTATAGGATGTGGTGTATAGTGGTATATAGTATAGATTATGGTGTATAGAGGTACATAGTATAGAATATGGAGTATAGTAGTACATAGCCTAGAATGTGGAGTATAGTGGTATATAGTATAGAATGTGGTGTATAGCTATATAGTGGTACATCGTATAGAGTATTGTGTATAGTGATACATAGCATAGAATATGGTGTAGAGCTGTATAGTGGTGCAGAGTGTAGAATATGGTGTATAGTGCTACATAGTATAGAATATGATATATAGTGTCATATAGTATAGAATGTGGTGTAGAGCTGTATAGTGGTACATAGTATAGAATATGGTGTATAGTGGTACATAGTATAGAATATGGTGTATAGAGGTACATAGTCCAGATTATGGTGTACAATGGTACATAGTATAGCATGTGGTGTATAGTGGTACATAGTGGTACATAGTATAGAATGTGGTGTAGTGGTACATAGGATAGAATGTGGTGTATAGAGGTATATGGTGTAGAGCTGTATAGTGGTACATATTATAGAATGTGGTGTATAGCAGTACATAGTATTGAATATGGTGTAGAGCTGTATAGTGGTACATAGTATAGAATGTGGTGTATAGTGGTACATACTACAGAATATGGTGTATAGTAGTAAATAGTATAGAATATGGTGTAGAGCTGTATAGTGGAACATAGTATAGAATACGGTGTATAGTGGTACATAGTATAGAATATGGTGTATTGTGATACATAGTATAGAATATGGTGTATAGTGGTACATAGTATAGAATATGGTGTATAGAGGTACATAGTATAGAATTTGGTGTATAGAGAAACATAGTATAGAATGTGGTGTAGAGATGTATAGTGGTACATAGTATAGAATTTGGTGTATTGTGGTACATTGTATAGAATGTGGTGTAGAGCTGTATAGTGGTACATAATATAGAATGTGGTGTATAGAGGAACATAGTATAGAATGTGGTGTAGAGCTGTATAGTGGAACATAGTATAGAGTGTGGTGTATAGTGGTATATAGTATAGAATGTGGTATAAAGCTGTACAATGGTACATAGTATAGAATGTGGTGTATAGTGGTACATAATATAGAATATAGTGTGTAGTGGTACATAGTATAGAATATGGTGTATAGTGGTACATAGTATAGAATGTGGTGTATAGTGGTACATAGTATAGAATATAGTGTATAGTGGTACATAGTATAGAATATGGTGTATAGTGGTACATAGTATAGAATATGGTGTATAGTGGTACATAGTATAGAATATGGTGTACTGTGGTACATTGTGTAGAATATGGTGTATAGAGGTACGTAGTATAGAATATGGTGTATAGTGGTACATAGTATAGAATGTGGTATAGCGGTACATAGTATAGAATGTGGTGTATAGTAGTACATAGTATAGAATACGGTGTAGAGCTGTATAGTGGTACATAGTATAGAATGTGGTGTAGAGCTGTATAGTGGTACATAGTATAGAATATGGTGTATAGTAGTACATAGTATAGAATGTGTTGTAGAGCTGTATATTGGTACATAGTATAGAATATGGTGTATAGTGGTAAATAGTATAGAATATGGTGTATAGTGGTACATAGTATAGAATATGGTGTTGAGCTGTATAGTGGTACATAGTATAGAATGTGGTGTATAGTGCTACATACTATAGAATATGGTGTATAGAGGTACTTAGTATAGAATGTGGTCTAAAGTAGTATTAAGTATAGAATATAGTGTAGACCTGTACAGTTGTACATAGTATAGAATGTGGTATAGAGCTGTATAGTGGTACATAGCATAGAATATAGTGTAGAGGTTTATAGTGGTACATAGTATAGAATATGGCGTATAGTGGTAAATAGTATAGAATATGGTGTAGAGCTGTATAGTGGTTCATAGTATAGAATATGGTGTATAGTGGTATATACATAGTACAGAATATGGGGTAGAGCTGTATAGTTGTATATCATATAGAATATGGTGTATAGTGGTACATTGTATAGAATATGGTTAAAAGTGGTATATAGTATAGAATATGGTGTATAGACGTAAATAGTATAGAATATCGTGTATAGTGGTACATAGTATAGAATGTGGTAAGCGCTGTATAATGGTACATAGTATAGGATGTGGTGTATAGTGGTATATAGTATAGATTATGGTGTATAGAGGTACATAGTATAGAATATGGAGTATAGTAGTACATAGCCTAGAATGTGGAGTATACTGGTATATAGTATAGAATGTGGTGTATAGCTATATAGTGGTACATCGTATAGAATATAGTGTATAGTGGTACATAGTATAGAATATGGTGTAGAGCTGTATAGTCGTACATAGTATAGAAAATGGGGTATAGTGGTACATAGTATAGAATGTGGTGTATAGTGGTACATAGTGGTACATAGTATAGAATGTGGTGTAGTGGTACATATGTAGAATGTGGTGTATACTGGTGTATGGTGAAGAGCTGTATAGTGGTACATAGTATAGAATATGGTGTATAGTGGTATATAGTATAGAATTTGGTGTAGAGCTGTATAGTGGTACATAGTATAGAATATGGTGTATAGTGGTACATAGTATAGAATATGGTGTATATAGGTACATAGTATAGAATATGGTGTATAGTGGTATATAGTATAGAATATGGTGTATTATGGTAAATTGTATAGAATATGGTGTATAGAGGTACATAGTACAGAATATGGTGTATAGTGGTACATAGTATAGAATGAGGGGTATAGTGGTACATTGTATAGAATTTGGTGTAGAGCTGTATAGTGGTCCATAGCAGAGAATGTGGTACAGAACTGTATAGTGGTACATGGCATAGAATATGGGGTAGAGCTGTTAAGTGGTATATAGTGTAGAATATGGTGTAAAGTGGTACATAGTCTAGAATATGTTGTATAGTGGTATATAGTATAGAATATGGTGTATAGTGGTACATAGTATAGAATATGGTGTATAGTGGTACATAGTATAGAATGTTGTTTATAGTGGTACATAGTATAGAATATGGTGTATAGTGGTATATAGTATATAACATGGTGTAGAGCTGAATATCGGTTTATAGTATAAAATATGGTGTAGAGCTGTATAGTGGTACATAGTATAGAATGTGGTGTATAGTGTTACATAGTATAGAATATGGTTTATAGTGGTACATAGTATAAAATGTGGTGTATAGTAGTATATAGTATAGAATATGGTGTAGAGCTGTACAGTGGTACATAGTATAGAATGTGGTGCAGAGCTGTATAGTGGAACATGGCATAGAATATGGGGTAGAGCTGTATAGTGGTATATAGTATAGAATATGGTGTAAAGTGGTACATAGTCTAGAATATGTTGTATAGAGGTACATAGTATAGAATATGGTGTATAGAGGTACATAGTATAGAATATGGTGTATAGTGGTACATAGTATAGAATGTGGTGTATAGTGGTATATAGTGGTACATAGTATAGAATGTGGTGTAGTGGTACATAGTATAGAATGTGGTGTATAGTAGTACATAGTATAGAATACGGTGTAGAGCTGTATATTAGTACATAGTATAGAATATGGTGTAGTGTTGTATAGTGGTACATAGTATAGAATATGGTGTAGAGTTGTATAGTGGTACATAGTATAGAAAATGGTGTATAGAGGGAAAAAGTATAGAATGTGGTGTAAAGTGGTACATAGTATAGAATATAGTGTATAAAGGCATATAGTATAGAATATGGTGTATAGTGGTACATAGTATAGAATGTGTTGTATAGTGGTACATAGTATATAATATGGTGTATAGTGGTACACAGAGTATGATGTATAGCGGTACATAGTATAGAATGTGGTGTAGAGCTGAATAGTGGTACATTGTATATAATAAGGTGTATAGTGGTACATAGTATAGAATATGGTGTAGAGCTGTATAGTGGTACATAGTATAGAATGTGGTGTATAGTGCTACATATTATAGAATATGGTGTATAGAGATACTTAGAATAGAATATGCTGTATAGTGGTACATAGCATAGAATATAGTGTAGAGGTTTATAGTGGTACATAGTATAGAATATGGTGTATAGTGGTAAATAGTATAGAATATGGTGTAGAGCTGTATAGTGGTTCATAGTATAGAATATGGTGTATAGTGGTATATACATAGTACAGAATATGGGGTAGAGCTGTATAGTTGTACATCGTATAGAATATGGTGTATAGTGGTACATTGTATAGAATATTGTTAATAGTGGTATATTGTATAGAATATGGTGTGTAGAGGTAAATAGTATAGAATATGGTGTATAGTGGTACATAGTATAGAATGTGGTGAACAGCTGTATAATGGTACATAGTATAGGATGTGGTGTATAGTGGTATATAGTATAGATTATGGTGTATGGAGGTACATTGTATAGAATATGGTGTATAGTAGTACATAGTCTAGAATGTGGAGTATAGTGGTATATAGTATAGAATGTGGTGTAGAGCTAAATAGTGGTACATCGTATAGAATATGGTGTATAGTGGTTCATAATATAGAATATGGTGTATAGTGGTACATAGTATAGAATGTGGTGTATAGTGGTACATAGTGGTAAATAGTATAGAATGTGGTGTAGTGGTACATATGTAGAATGTGGTTTATAGTGGTGTATGGTGTAGAGCTGTATAGTGGTACATTGTATAGAATGTGGTGTATAGTAGTACATAGTATAGAATACGGTGTAGAGCTGTATAGTGGTACATAGTATAGAATGTAGTGTAGAGCTGTATAGTGGTACATAGTATAGAATATGGTGTGTAGAAGTACATAGTATAGAATGTGTTGTAGAGCTGTATAGTGGTACATAGTATAGAATATGGTGTATAGTGGTACATAGTATAGAATATGGTGTTGAGCTGTATAGTGGTACATAGTAGAGAATATGGTGTAGTGTTGTTTAGTGGGACATAGTATAGAATATGGTGTAGAGCTGTATTGTGGTACATAGTATAGAATATGGTGTATAGTGGTACATAGAATAGAATATGGTCTATAGAGGTACATAGTATAAAATATGGTGTATTAGTGGTACATAGTATAGAATATGGTGTACTGTGGTACATTGTGTAGAATATGGTGTATAGAGGTACGTAGTATAGAATATGGTGTATAGAGGTACATAGTCCAGATTATTGTGTACAATGGTACATAGTATAGAATGTGGTGTATAGTGGTACATAGTGGTACAGAGTATAGAATGTGGTGTAGTGGTACATAGTATAGAATGTGGTGTATAGAGGTATATGGTGTAGAGCTGTATAGTGGTACATAGTATAGAATGTGGTGTATAGCAGTACATAGTATTGAATATGGTGTAGAGCTGTATAGTGGTACATAGTATAGAATGTGGTGTAGAGCTGTATAGTGGTACATAGTATAAAATATGGTGTATAGTGGTACATAGTATAAAATATGGTGTATAGTAGTACATAGTATAGAATATGGTGTAGAGCTGTATAGTGGTACATAGTATAGAATATGGTGTAGTGTTGTATAGTGGTACATAGTATAGAAAATAGTGTAGAGCTGTATTGTGGTACATAGTATAGAATATGGTGCATAGCGGTACATAGTAAAGAAAATGGTGTAAAGAGGTACATAGTATGGAATACGGTGTAAAGTTGTACATAGTATAGAATATGGTGTATTGTGGTACATTGTATAGAATATGGTATATAGAGGTACAAAGTATAGAATATGGTGTATAGTGGTACATAGTATAGAATGTGGTGTATAGTGGTACATAATATAGAATTTGGTGTAGAGCTGTATAGTGGTACATAGTATAGAATATGTTGTATAGTGGTACATAGTATAGAATTTGGTGTAGAGCTGTATAGTGGTACATAGTATAGAATATGTTGTATAGTGGTACATAGTATAGAATGTGGTGTATAGTGGTACATAGTATAGAATGTGGTGTATAGTGGTATATAGTATAGAATATAGTGTACAGAGGTACATATTATAGAATGTGGTGTAGAGCTGTATAGTGGTAAATAGTATAGAATATGTTTTATAGTGGTACATAGTATAGATTGTGATGTAAAGCTGTATAATGGTACATAGTATAGAATGTGGTGTATAGTTGTACATAGTATAGAATATGGTGTATAGTGGTACATAGTATAGAATGTGGTGTAGAGCTGTATAGTGGTAAATAGTATAGAATATGTTGTATAGTGGTACATAGTATATATTGTGGTGTAAAGCGTAATAATGGTAAATATTATAGAATGTGGTGTATAGTGGTACATAGTATAGAATATGGTGTATAGTGGTACATAGTATAGAATGTGGTGTATAGTGGTACATAGTATATAATATGGTGTATAGAGGTACATAGTATAGAATATGGTGTAAAGAGGTTCTTAGTCTAGGATATGGTGTATAGTATTACATAGTCTAGAATATGGTGTATAGTGGATAGAGGTACATAGTATAGAATGTGATGTAGAGCTGTATAGTGGTACATAGAAAAGAATATGATGTATAGTGGTACATAGTATTGAATGTGGTGTAGAGCTGTATAATGGTACATAGTATTGAATTTGGTATAGAACTGTATAGTGATAAATAGTATAGAATATGGTGTATAGTGGAACACAGTATAGAATATGGTGTATAGAGGTACATAGTTTAGAATATGGTGTGTTTAGTGGTACATAGTATAGAATATGGTGTATAGTGGTACATAGTATAGAATATGGTGTATAGAGGTACATAGTATAGAATTTGGTGTATAGAGAAACATAGTATAGAATGTGGTGTAGAGATGTATAGTGGTACATTGTATAGAATTTGGTGTATAGTGGTAAATAGTATAGAATATGGTGTATAGTGGTACATAGTATAGAATATGGTGTTGAGCTGTATAGTGGTACATAGTATAGAATGTGGTGTATAATGCTACATACTATAGAATATGGTGTATAGAGGTACTTAGTATAGAATGTGGTCTAAAGTAGTATTAAGTATAGAATATAGTGTAGACCTGTACAGTTGTACATAGTATAGAATGTGGTATAGAGCTGTATAGTGGTACATAGCATAGAATATAGTGTAGAGGTTTATAGTGGTACATAGTATAGAATATGGCGTATAGTGGTAAATAGTATAGAATATGGTGTAGAGCTGTATAGTGGTTCATAGTATAGAATATGGTGTATAGTGGTATATACATAGTACAGAATATGGGGTAGAGCTGTATAGTTGTATATCATATAGAATATGGTGTATAGTGGTACATTGTATAGAATATGGTTAAAAGTGGTATATAGTATAGAATATGGTGTATAGACGTAAATAGTATAGAATATCGTGTATAGTGGTACATAGTATAGAATGTGGTAAGCGCTGTATAATGGTACATAGTATAGGATGTGGTGTATAGTGGTATATAGTATAGATTATGGTGTATAGAGGTACATAGTATAGAATATGGAGTATAGTAGTACATAGCCTAGAATGTGGAGTATAGTGGTATATAGTATAGAATGTGGTGTATAGCTATATAGTGGTACATCGTATAGAATATAGTGTATAGTGGTACATAGTATAGAATATGGTGTAGAGCTGTATAGTCGTACATAGTATAGAAAATGGGGTATAGTGGTACATAGTATAGAATGTGGTGTATAGTGGTACATAGTGGTACATAGTATAGAATGTGGTGTAGTGGTACATATGTAGAATGTGGTGTATACTGGTGTATGGTGAAGAGCTGTATAGTGGTACATAGTATAGAATATGGTGTATAGTGGTATATAGTATAGAATTTGGTGTAGAGCTGTATAGTGGTACATAGTATAGAATATGGTGTATAGTGGTACATAGTATAGAATGTGGTGTATATAGGTACATAGTATAGAATATGGTGTATAGTGGTATATAGTATAGAATATGGTGTATTATGGTAAATTGTATAGAATATGGTGTATAGAGGTACATAGTACAGAATATGGTGTATAGTGGTACATAGTATAGAATGAGGGGTATAGTGGTACATTGTATAGAATTTGGTGTAGAGCTGTATAGTGGTCCATAGCAGAGAATGTGGTACAGAGCTGTATAGTGGTACATGGCATAGAATATGGGGTAGAGCTGTTAAGTGGTATATAGTGTAGAATATGGTGTAAAGTGGTACATAGTCTAGAATATGTTGTATAGTGGTATATAGTATAGAATATGGTGTATAGTGGTACATAGTATAGAATATGGTGTATAGTGGTACATAGTATAGAATGTTGTTTATAGTGGTACATAGTATAGAATATGGTGTATAGTGGTATATAGTATATAACATGGTGTAGAGCTGAATATCGGTTTATAGTATAAAATATGGTGTAGAGCTGTATAGTGGTACATAGTTAGAATGTGGTGTATAGTGTTACATAGTATAGAATATGGTTTATAGTGGTACATAGTATAAAATGTGGTGTATAGTAGTATATAGTATAGAATATGGTGTAGAGCTGTACAGTGGTACATAGTATAGAATGTGGTGCAGAGCTGTATAGTGGAACATGGCATAGAATATGGGGTAGAGCTGTATAGTGGTATATAGTATAGAATATGGTGTAAAGTGGTACATAGTCTAGAATATGTTGTATAGAGGTACATAGTATAGAATATGGTGTATAGAGGTACATAGTATAGAATATGGTGTATAGTGGTACATAGTATAGAATGTGGTGTATAGTGGTATATAGTGGTACATAGTATAGAATGTGGTGTAGTGGTACATAGTATAGAATGTGGTGTATAGTAGTACATAGTATAGAATACGGTGTAGAGCTGTATATTAGTACATAGTATAGAATATGGTGTAGTGTTGTATAGTGGTACATAGTATAGAATATGGTGTAGAGTTGTATAGTGGTACATAGTATAGAAAATGGTGTATAGAGGGAAAAAGTATAGAATGTGGTGTAAAGTGGTACATAGTATAGAATATAGTGTATAAAGGCATATAGTATAGAATATGGTGTATAGTGGTACATAGTATAGAATGTGTTGTATAGTGGTACATAGTATATAATATGGTGTATAGTGGTACACAGAATATGATGTATAGCGGTACATAGTATAGAATGTGGTGTAGAGCTGAATAGTGGTACATTGTATATAATAAGGTGTATAGTGGTACATAGTATAGAATATGGTGTAGAGCTGTATAGTGGTACATAGTATAGAATGTGGTGTATAGTGCTACATACTATAGAATATGGTGTATAGAGATACTTAGAATAGAATATGCTGTATAGTGGTACATAGCATAGAATATAGTGTAGAGGTTTATAGTGGTACATAGTATAGAATATGGTGTATAGTGGTAAATAGTATAGAATATGGTGTAGAGCTGTATAGTGGTTCATAGTATAGAATATGGTGTATAGTGGTATATACATAGTACAGAATATGGGGTAGAGCTGTATAGTTGTACATCGTATAGAATATGGTGTATAGTGGTACATTGTATAGAACATTGTTAATAGTGGTATATTGTATAGAATATGGTGTATAGAGGTAAATAGTATAGAATATGGTGTATAGTGGTACATAGTATAGAATGTGGTGAACAGCTGTATAATGGTACATAGTATAGGATGTGGTGTATAGTGGTATATAGTATAGATTATGGTGTATGGAGGTACATTGTATAGAATATGGTGTATAGTAGTACATAGTCTAGAATGTGGAGTATAGTGGTATATAGTATAGAATGTGGTGTAGAGCTATATAGTGGTACATCGTATAGAATATGGTGTATAGTGGTTCATAATATAGAATATGGTGTATAGTGGTACATAGTATAGAATGTGGTGTATAGTGGTACATAGTGGTAAATAGTATAGAATGTGGTGTAGTGGTACATATGTAGAATGTGGTTTATAGTGGTGTATGGTGTAGAGCTGTATAGTGGTACATTGTATAGAATGTGGTGTATAGTAGTACATAGTATAGAATACGGTGTAGAGCTGTATAGTGGTACATAGTATAGAATGTAGTGTAGAGCTGTATAGTGGTACATAGTATAGAATATGGTGTGTAGAAGTACATAGTATAGAATGTGTTGTAGAGCTGTATAGTGGTACATAGTATAGAATATGGTGTATAGTGGTACATAGTATAGAATATGGTGTTGAGCTGTATAGTGGTACATAGTAGAGAATATGGTGTAGTGTTGTTTAGTGGGACATAGTATAGAATATGGTGTAGAGCTGTATTGTGGTACATAGTATAGAATATGGTGTATAGTGGTACATAGAATAGAATATGGTCTATAGAGGTACATAGTATAAAATATGGTGTATTAGTGGTACATAGTATAGAATATGGTGTACTGTGGTACATTGTGTAGAATATGGTGTATAGAGGTACGTAGTATAGAATATGGTGTATAGAGGTACATAGTCCAGATTATTGTGTACAATGGTACATAGTATAGAATGTGGTGTATAGTGGTACATAGTGGTACATAGTATAGAATGTGGTGTAGTGGTACATAGTATAGAATGTGGTGTATAGAGGTATATGGTGTAGAGCTGTATAGTGGTACATAGTATAGAATGTGGTGTATAGCAGTACATAGTATTGAATATGGTGTAGAGCTGTATAGTGGTACATAGTATAGAATGTGGTGTAGAGCTGTATAGTGGTACATAGTATAAAATATGGTGTATAGTGGTACATAGTATAAAATATGGTGTATAGTAGTACATAGTATAGAATATGGTGTAGAGCTGTATAGTGGTACATAGTATAGAATATGGTATAGTGTTGTATAGTGGTACATAGTATAGAAAATAGTGTAGAGCTGTATTGTGGTACATAGTATAGAATATGGTGCATAGCGGTACATAGTAAAGAAAATGGTGTAAAGAGGTACATAGTATGGAATACGGTGTAAAGTTGTACATAGTATAGAATATGGTGTATTGTGGTACATTGTATAGAATATGGTATATAGAGGTACAAAGTATAGAATATGGTGTATAGTGGTACATAGTATAGAATGTGGTGTATAGTGGTACATAATATAGAATTTGGTGTAGAGCTGTATAGTGGTACATAGTATAGAATATGTTGTATAGTGGTACATAGTATAGAATTTGGTGTAGAGCTGTATAGTGGTACATAGTATAGAATATGTTGTATAGTGGTACATAGTATAGAATGTGGTGTATAGTGGTACATAGTATAGAATGTGGTGTATAGTGGTATATAGTATAGAATATAGTGTACAGAGGTACATATTATAGAATGTGGTGTAGAGCTGTATAGTGGTAAATAGTATAGAATATGTTTTATAGTGGTACATAGAATAGATTGTGATGTAAAGCTGTATAATGGTACATAGTATAGAATGTGGTGTATAGTTGTACATAGTATAGAATATCGTGTATAGTGGTACATAGTATAGAATGTGGTTTAGAGCTGTATAGTGGTAAATAGTATAGAATATGTTGTATAGTGGTACATAGTATATATTGTGGTGTAAAGCGTAATAATGGTAAATATTATAGAATGTGGTGTATAGTGGTACATAGTATAGAATATGGTGTATAGTGGTACATAGTATAGAATGTGGTGTATAGTGGTACATAGTATATAATATGGTGTATAGAGGTACATAGTATAGAATATGGTGTAAAGAGGTTCTTAGTCTAGGATATGGTGTATAGTATTACATAGTCTAGAATATGGTGTATAGTGGATAGAGGTACATAGTATAGAATGTGATGTAGAGCTGTATAGTGGTACATAGAAAAGAATATGATGTATAGTGGTACATAGTATAGAATGTGGTGTAGAGCTGTATAATGGTACATAGTATTGAATTTGGTATAGAACTGTATAGTGGTACATAGTATAGAATATGGTGTATAGTGGAACACAGTATAGAATATGGTGTATAGAGGTACATAGTTTAGAATATGGTGTGTTTAGTGGTACATAGTATAGAATATGGTGTATAGTGGTACATAGTATAGAATATGGTGTATAGAGGTACATAGTATAGAATTTGGTGTATAGAGAAACATAGTATAGAATGTGGTGTAGAGATGTATAGTGGTACATTGTATAGAATTTGGTGTATTGTGGTACATTGTATAGAATGTGGTGTAGAGCTGTATAGTGGTGCATAGTATAGAATGTGGTGTATAGAGGAACATAGTATAGAATGTGGTGTAGAGCTGTATAGTGGAACATAGTATAGAGTGTGGTGTATAGTGGTATATAGTATAGAATGTGTTATAAAGCTGTACAATGGTACATAGTATAGAATGTGGTGTATAGTGGTACATAGTATAGAATATAGTGTATAGTGGTACATAGTATAGAATATGGTGTATAGTGGTACATAGTATAGAATGTGGTGTATAGTGGTACATAGTATAGAATATAGTGTATAGTGGTACATAGTATAGAATATGGTGTATAGTGGTACATAGTATAGAATATGGTGTATAGTGGTACATAGTATAGAATATGGTGTAGTGCTGTATAGTGGTACATAGTATAGAATATGGTGTACTGTGGTACATTGTGTAGAATATGGTGTATAGAGGTACGTAGTATAGAATATGGTGTATAGTGGTACATAGTATAGAATGTGGTATAGCGGTACATAGTATAGAATGTGGTGTATAGATGTATATGGTTTAGAGCTGTATAGTGGTACATAGTATAGAATGTGGTGAATAGTAGTACATAGTATAGAATACGGTGTAGAGCTGTATAGTGGTACATAGTATAGAATGTGGTGTAGAGCTGTATAGTGGTACATAGTATAGAATATGGTGTATAGTAGTACATAGTATAGAATGTGTTGTAGAGCTGTATTTTGGTACATAGTACAGAATATGGTGTATAGTGGTAAATAGTATAGAATATGGTGTACAGTGGTACATAGTATAGAATATGGTGTAGTGTTGTATAGTGGTACAAAGTATACAATATGGTGTAGAGCTGTATTGTGGTACATATTATAGAATATGGTGTATAGTGGTACATAGTATAGAATATGTTATATAGAGGTACATAGTATAGAATTTGGTGTAGAGATGTATAGTGGTGCATAGTATAGAGTATTGTGTATAGTGATACATAGCATAGAATATGGTGTAGAGCTGTATAGTGGTGCAGAGTGTAGAATATGGTGTATAGTGCTACATAGTATAGAATATGATATATAGTGTCATATAGTATAGAATGTGGTGTAGAGCTGTATAGTGGTACATAGTATAGAATATGGTGTATAGTGGTACATAGTATAGAATATGGTGTATAGAGGTACATAGTCCAGATTATGGTGTACAATGGTACATAGTATAGAATGTGGTGTATAGTGGTACATAGTGGTACATAGTATAGAATGTGGTGTAGTGGTACATAGTATAGAATGTGGTGTATAGATGTATATGGTGTAGAGCTGTATAGTGGTACATATTATAGAATGTGGTTTATAGCAGTACATAGTATTGAATACGGTGTAGAGCTGTATAGTGGTACATAGTATAGAATGTGGTGTATAGTGGTACATAGTACAGAATATGGTGTATAGTAGTAAATAGTATAGAATATGGTGTAGAGCTGTATAGTGGAACATAGTATAGAATACGGTGTATAGTGGTACATAGTATAGAATATGGTGTATTGTGATACATAGTATAGAATATGGTGTATAGTGGTACATAGTATAGAATATGGTGTATAGAGGTACATAGTATAGAATTTGGTGTATAGAGAAACATAGTATAGAATGTGGTGTAGAGATGTATAGTGGTACATAGTATAGAATTTGGTGTATTGTGGTACATTGTATAGAATGTGGTGTAGAGCTGTATAGTGGTACATAGTATAGAATGTGGTGTATAGAGGAACATAGTATAGAATGTGGTGTAGAGCTGTATAGTGGAACATAGTATAGAGTGTGGTGTATAGTGGTATATAGTATAGAATGTGGTATAAAGCTGTACAATGGAACATAGTATAGAATGTGGTGTATAGTGGTACATAGTATAGAATATAGTGTATAGTGGTACATAGTATAGAATATGGTGTATAGTGGTACATAGTATAGAATGTGGTGTATAGTGGTACATAGTATAGAATATAGTGTATAGTGGTACATAGTATAGAATATGGTGTATAGTGGTACATAGTATAGAATATGGTGTATAGTGGTACATAGTATAGAATATGGTGTACTGTGGTACATTGTGTAGAATATGGTGTATAGAGGTACGTAGTATAGAATATGGTGTATAGTGGTACATAGTATAGAATGTGGTATAGCGGTACATAGTATAGAATGTGGTGTATAGTAGTACATAGTATAGAATACGGTGTAGAGCTGTATAGTGGTACATAGTATAGAATGTGGTGTAGAGCTGTATAGTGATACATAGTATAGAATATGGTGTATAGTAGAACATAGTATAGAATGTGTTGTAGAGCTGTATATTGGTACATAGTATAGAATATGGTGTATAGTGGAAACAGTATAGAATATGGTGTATAGTGGTACATAGCATAGAATGTTGTGTATAGTGGTACATATTATAGAATATGGTGTATTGTGGTACATAGTTTAGAATATGGTGTATAGTGGTACATAGCATAGAATGTGGTGTATAGTGGTACATAGTATAGAATATGGTGTATAGAGGTACATAGTATAGAATATGGTGTGTTTAGTCGTACATAGTATAGAATATGGTGTATAGTGGTACATAGTATAGAATATGGTGTATTGTGATACATAGTATAGAATATGGTGTATAGTGGTACATAGTATAGAATATGGTGTATAGAGGTACATAGTATAGAATTTGGTGTATAGAGAAACATAGTATAGAATGTGGTGTAGAGATGCATAGTGGTACATAGTATAGAATTTGGTGTATTGTGGTACATTGTATAGAATGTGGTGTAGAGCTGTATAGTGGTACATAGTATAGAATGTGGTGTATAGAGGAACATAGTATAGAATGTGGTGTAGAGCTGTATAGTGGAACATAGTATAGAGTGTGGTGTATAGTGGTATATAGTATAGAATGTGGTATAAAGCTGTACAATGGTACATAGTATAGAATGTGGTGTATAGTGGTACATAGTATAGAATATAGTGTATTGTGGTACATAGTATAGAATATGGTGTATAGTAGTGCATAGTATAGAATATGGTGTAGTGCTGTATAGTGGTACATAGTATAGAATATGGTGTAGGGCTGTATTGTGCTACACAGCATAGAATATGGTGTATAGTGGTACATAGTATAGAAAATAGTGTATAGAGGTACATAGTATAGAATATGGTGTGTATAGTGGTTCATATTATATAATACGGTGTATAGTGGTACATAGTATAGAATATGGTGTACTGTGATACATAGTATAGAATATGGTGTACAGTGGTACATAGTATAGAATATGGTGTATAGAGATACAAAGTATAGAATATGGTGAATAGTGGAACATAGTATAGAATGTGGTGTATAGTGGTACATAGTATAGAATTTGGTGTAGAGCTATATATTGGTACATAGTATAGAATATGGTGTATAGAGGAACATAGTATAGAATGTGGTGTAGAGATGTATAGTGGTACATAGTATAGAATATGGTGTATTGTGGTACATTGTATAGAATATGGTGTATAGTGGTACATAGTATAGAATATGGTGTATAGAGGTACATAGTATAGAATATGGTGTATAGTGGTACATAGTATAGAATGTATTGTATAGTTGTACATAGAATAAAATATGGTGTATAGCGGTATATAGTATAGAATATGGTATATAGTGGTAAATAGTATAGAATATGGTGTATTGTGGTACATAGTATACAATATGGTGTATAGTGGTACATAGTATATAATATGGTGTATAGAGGTACATAGTATAGAATATGGTGTAAAGAGGTACTTAGTCTAGGATATGGTGTATAGTATTACATAGTCTAGAATATGGTGTATAGTGGATAGAGGTACATAGTATAGAATGTGATGTAGAGCTGTATAGTGGTACATAGAAAAGAATATGATGTATAGTGGTACATAGTATAGAATGTGGTGTAGAGCTGTATAATGGTACATAGTATTGAATTTGGTATAGAACTGTATAGTGGTACATAGTATAGAATATGGTGTATAGTGGAACACAGTATAGAATATGGTGTATAGAGGTACATAGTTTAGAATATGGTGTGTTTAGTGGTACATAGTATAGAATACGGTGTATAGTGGTACATAGTATAGAATATGGTGTATTGTGATACATAGTATAGAATATGGTGTATAGTGGTACATAGTATAGAATATGGTGTATAGAGGTACATAGTATAGAATTTGGTGTATAGAGAAACATAGTATAGAATGTGGTGTAGAGATGTATAGTGGTACATTGTATAGAATTTGGTGTATTGTGGTACATTGTATAGAATGTGGTGTAGAGCTGTATAGTGGTACATAGTATAGAATGTGGTGTATAGAGGAACATAGTATAGAATGTGGTGTAGAGCTGTATAGTGGAACATAGTATAGAGTGTGGTGTATAGTGGTATATAGTATAGAATGTGTTATAAAGCTGTACAATGGTACATAGTATAGAATGTGGTGTATAGTGGTACATAGTATAGAATATAGTGTATAGTGGTACATAGTATAGAATATGGTGTATAGTGGTACATAGTATAGAATGTGGTGTATAGTGGTACATAGTATAGAATATAGTGTATAGTGGTACATAGTATAGAATATGGTGTATAGTGGTACATAGTATAGAATATGGTGTATAGTGGTACATAGTATAGAATATGGTGTAGTGCTGTATAGTGGTACATAGTATAGAATATGGTGTACTGTGGTACATTGTGTAGAATATGGTGTATAGAGGTACGTAGTATAGAATATGGTGTATAGTGGTACATAGTATAGAATGTGGTATAGCGGTACATAGTATAGAATGTGGTTTATAGATGTATATGGTTTAGAGCTGTATAGTGGTACATAGTATAGAATGTGGTGTATAGTAGTACATAGTATAGAATACGGTGTAGAGCTGTATAGTGGTACATAGTATAGAATGTGGTGTAGAGCTGTATAGTGGTACATAGTATAGAATATGGTGTATAGTAGTACATAGTATAGAATGTGTTGTAGAGCTGTATTTTGGTACATAGTATAGAATATGGTGTATAGTGGTAAATAGTATAGAATATGGTGTACAGTGATACATAGTATAGAATATGGTGTAGTGTTGTATAGTGGTACAAAGTATACAATATGGTGTAGAGCTGTATTGTGGTACATATTATAGAATATGGTGTATAGTGGTACATAGTATAGAATATGTTATATAGAGGTACATAGTATAGAATTTGGTGTAGAGATGTATAGTGGTGCATAGTATAGAGTATTGTGTATAGTGATACATAGCATAGAATATGGTGTAGAGCTGTATAGTGGTGCAGAGTGTAGAATATGGTGTATAGTGCTACATAGTATAGAATATGATATATAGTGTCATATAGTATAGAATGTGGTGTAGAGCTGTATAGTGGTACATAGTATAGAATATGGTGTATAGTGGTACATAGTATAGAATATGGTGTATAGAGGTACATAGTCCAGATTATGGTGTACAATGGTACATAGTATAGAATGTGGTGTATAGTGGTACATAGTGGTACATAGTATAGAATGTGGTGTAGTGGTACATAGTATAGAATGTGGTGTATAGAGGTATATGGTGTAGAGCTGTATAGTTTTACATATTATAGAATGTGGTGTATAGCAGTACATAGTATTGAATACGGTGTAGAGCTGTATAGTGGTACATAGTATAGAATGTGGTGTATAGTGGTACATAGTACAGAATATGGTGTATAGTAGTAAATAGTATAGAATATGGTGTAGAGCTGTATAGTGGAACATAGTATAGAATACGGTGTATAGTGGTACATAGTATAGAATATGGTGTATTGTGATACATAGTATAGAATATGGTGTATAGTGGTACATAGTATAGAATATGGTGTATAGAGGTACATAGTATAGAATTTGGTGTATAGAGAAACATAGTATAGAATGTGGTGTAGAGATGTATAGTGGTACATAGTATAGAATTTGGTGTATTGTGGTACATTGTATAGAATGTGGTGTAGAGCTGTATAGTGGTACATAGTATAGAATGTGGTGTATAGAGGAACATAGTATAGAATGTGGTGTAGAGCTGTATAGTGGAACATAGTATAGAGTGTGGTGTATAGTGGTATATAGTATAGAATGTGGTATAAAGCTGTACAATGGTACATAGTATAGAATGTGGTGTATAGTGGTACATAGTATAGAATATAGTGTATAGTGGTACATAGTATAGAATATGGTGTATAGTGGTACATAGTATAGAATGTGGTGTATAGTGGTACATAGTATAGAATATAGTGTATAGTGGTACATAGTATAGAATATGGTGTATAGTGGTACATAGTATAGAATATGGTGTATAGTGGTACATAGTATAGAATATGGTGTACTGTGGTACATTGTGTAGAATATGGTGTATAGAGGTACGTAGTATAGAATATGGTGTATAGTGGTACATAGTATAGAATGTGGTATAGCGGTACATAGTATAGAATGTGGTGTATAGTAGTACATAGTATAGAATACGGTGTAGAGCTGTATAGTGGTACATAGTATAGAATGTGGTGTAGAGCTGTATAGTGATACATAGTATAAAATATGGTGTATAGTAGTACATAGTATAGAATGTGTTGTAGAGCTGTATATTGGTACATAGTATAGAATATGGTGTATAGTGGAAACAGTATAGAATATGGTGTATAGTGGTACATAGCATAGAATGTTGTGTATAGTGGTACATATTATAGAATATGGTGTATTGTGGTACATAGTTTAGAATATGGTGTATAGTGGTACATAGCATAGAATGTGGTGTATAGTGGTACATAGTATAGAATATGGTGTATAGAGGTACATAGTATAGAATATGGTGTGTTTAGTCGTACATAGTATAGAATATGGTGTATAGTGGTACATAGTATAGAATATGGTGTATTGTGATACATAGTATAGAATATGGTGTATAGTGGTACATAGTATAGAATATGGTGTATAGAGGTACATAGTATAGAATTTGGTGTATAGAGAAACATAGTATAGAATGTGGTGTAGAGATGCATAGTGGTACATAGTATAGAATTTGGTGTATTGTGGTACATTGTATAGAATGTGGTGTAGAGCTGTATAGTGGTACATAGTATAGAATGTGGTGTATAGAGGAACATAGTATAGAATGTGGTGTAGAGCTGTATAGTGGAACATAGTATAGAGTGTGGTGTATAGTGGTATATAGTATAGAATGTGGTATAAAGCTGTACAATGGTACATAGTATAGAATGTGGTGTATAGTGGTACATAGTATGGAATATAGTGTATTGTGGTACATAGTATAGAATATGGTGTATAGTAGTGCATAGTATAGAATATGGTGTAGTGCTGTATAGTGGTACATAGTATAGAATATGGTGTAGGGCTGTATTGTGCTACACAGCATAGAATATGGTGTATAGTGGTACATAGTATAGAAAATGGTGTATAGAGGTACATAGTATAGAATATGGTGTGTATAGTGGTTCATATTATATAATACGGTGTATAGTGGTACATAGTATAGAATATGGTGTACTGTGATACATAGTATAGAATATGGTGTACAGTGGTACATAGTATAGAATATGGTGTATAGAGATACAAAGTATAGAATATGGTGAATAGTGGAACATAGTATAGAATGTGGTGTATAGTGGTACATAGTATAGAATTTGGTGTAGAGCTATATATTGGTACATAGTATAGAATATGGTGTATAGAGGAACATAGTATAGAATGTGGTGTAGAGATGTATAGTGGTACATAGTATAGAATATGGTGTATTGTGGTACATTGTATAGAATATGGTGTATAGTGTTACATAGTATAGAATATGGTGTATAGAGGTACATAGTATAGAATATGGTGTATAGTGGTACATAGTATAGAATGTATTGTATAGTTGTACATAGAATAAAATATGGTGTATAGCGGTATATAGTATAGAATATGGTATATAGTGGTAAATAGTATAGAATATGGTGTATTGTGGTACATAGTATAGAATATGGTGTATAGTGGTACATAGTATATAATATGGTGTATAGAGGTACATAGTATAGAATATGGTGTAAAGAGGTACTTAGTCTAGGATATGGTGTATAGTATTACATAGTCTAGAATATGATGTATAGTGGATAGAGGTACATAGTATAGAATGTGATGTAGAGCTGTATAGTGGTACATAGAAAAGAATATGATGTATAGTGGTACATAGTATAGAATGTGGTGTAGAGCTGTATAATGGTACATAGTATTGAATTTGGTATAGAACTGTATAGTGGTACATAGTATAGAATATGGTGTATAGTGGAACACAGTATAGAATATGGTGTATAGAGGTACATAGTTTAGAATATGGTGTGTTTAGTGGTACATAGTATAGAATACGGTGTATAGTGGTACATAGTATAGAATATGGTGTATTGTGATACATAGTATAGAATATGGTGTATAGTGGTACATAGTATAGAATATGGTGTATAGAGGTACATAGTATAGAATTTGGTGTATAGAGAAACATAGTATAGAATGTGGTGTAGAGATGTATAGTGGTACATTGTATAGAATTTGGTGTATTGTGGTACATTGTATAGAATGTGGTGTAGAGATGTATAGTGGTACATAGTATAGAATGTGGTGTATAGAGGAACATAGTATAGAATGTGGTGTAGAGCTGTATAGTGGAACATAGTATAGAGTGTGGTGTATAGTGGTATATAGTATAGAATGTGTTATAAAGCTGTACAATGGTACATAGTATAGAATGTGGTGTATAGTGGTACATAGTATAGAATATAGTGTATAGTGGTACATAGTATAGAATATGGTGTATAGTGGTACATAGTATAGAATGTGGTGTATAGTAGTACATAGTATAGAATATAGTGTATAGTGGTACATAGTATAGAATATGGTGTATAGTGGTACATAGTATAGAATATGGTGTATAGTGGTACATAGTATAGAATATGGTGTAGTGCTGTATAGTGGTACATAGTATAGAATATGGTGTACTGTGGTACATTGTGTAGAATATGGTGTATAGAGGTACGTAGTATAGAATATGGTGTATAGTGGTACATAGTATAGAATGTGGTATAGCGGTACATAGTATAGAATGTGGTGTATAGATGTATATGGTTTAGAGCTGTATAGTGGTACATAGTATAGAATGTGGTGTATAGTAGTACATAGTATAGAATACGGTGTAGAGCTGTATAGTGGTACATAGTATAGAATGTGGTGTAGAGCTGTATAGTGGTACATAGTATAGAATATGGTGTATAGTAGTACATAGTATAGAATGTGTTGTAGAGCTGTATTTTGGTACATAGTATAGAATATGGTGTATAGTGGTAAATAGTATAGAATATGGTGTACAGTGGTACATAGTATAGAATATGGTGTAGTGTTGTATAGTGGTACAAAGTATACAATATGGTGTAGAGCTGTATTGTGGTACATATTATAGAATATGGTGTATAGTGGTACATAGTATAGAATATGTTATATAGAGGTACATAGTATAGAATTTGGTGTAGAGATGTATAGTGGTGCATAGTATAGAGTATTGTGTATAGTGATACATAGCATAGAATATGGTGTAGAGCTGTATAGTGGTGCAGAGTGTAGAATATGGTGTATAGTGCTACATAGTATAGAATATGATATATAGTGTCATATAGTATAGAATGTGGTGTAGAGCTGTATAGTGGTACATAGTATAGAATATGGTGTATAGTGGTACATAGTATAGAATATGGTGTATAGAGGTACATAGTCCAGATTATGGTGTACAATGGTACATAGTATAGAATGTGGTGTATAGTGGTACATAGTGGTACATAGTATAGAATGTGGTGTAGTGGTACATAGTATAGAATGTGGTGTATAGAGGTATATGGTGTAGAGCTGTATAGTTTTACATATTATAGAATGTGGTGTATAGCAGTACATAGTATTGAATACGGTGTAGAGCTGTATAGTGGCTCTACACAGTATTCTGTACTATGTAATACTGTACACCACATTCTATGCTATGTACCACTATACAGCTCTACACCATATACCACTATACACAACATTCTATACTATGTACCACTACACCACATTCTATACTATGTACCACTATGTACCACTATACACCACATTCTATACTATGTACCACTGTACACCATATTCTATACTATGTACCTCTATACACAATATTCTATACTATATACCACTATACACCAAATTCTATACTATGTACCACTATACAGCTCTACACCACATTCTATACTATATACCACTATACACCATATTCTATACTATGTAGCACTATACACCATATTATATACTCAGCACAACTATACAGCTCTACACCATATTCGATGCTATGTATCACTATACACAAAACTCTAAACTATGCACCACTATACAGCTCTACACCAAATTCTATACTATGTACCACTATACACCATATTCTATACTATGTACCACTATACAGCTCTACACCCTATTCTATACTATGTACCACTTAACAACACTACACCCTATTCTATACTATGTACGACTATACAGCTCTACACCATATTCTATACTATGTTCCACTATACACCATATTCTATACTATGTACAACTATACATTATATTCTATACTATGTACCACTATTCAGCTCTACAAAACATTCTATACTATGTACCAGTATACACCATATTCTATACTTTGTACCACTATACAGCTCTACACCACATTCTGTACTATGTACCACTATGTAGCTCTACACCAAATTCTATACTTTGTACCACTATACATCACATTCTATACTATGTACCACTACACCACATTCTATACTATGTACCACTTTGTACAACAATACACCACATTCTATACTATATACAACTATACCCCATATTCTATACTATGTACCTCTATACACCATATTCTATACAATGTACCACAATACACCATATTCTATACTATGTACCACTATACACCGAATTCATACGATGTACCACTATACACCATATTCTATACTATGTACCTCTATACACTATATTCTATACTATGTACCACTATACACCATATTCTATACTATGTACTACAATACAGATCTACACCTTATTCTATACTATTTACCACTATACACCATATTCTATACTATGTACCATTATACACCATATTCTATACTATGTACTACAATACAGATCTACAACACATTCTATACTATGTACCTCTAAACACCATATTCAAGACTATGTACCACTATACAGCTCTAGACCACTTTCTATACTATGTACCACTATACAGCTCTATACCATTCACCACTATACACCACATTCTATACTATGTACCACTACACCACATTCTATACTATGTACCACTTTGTACCACTCACTATACACCACATACTATTCTATGTACCACTATACCCCATATTCTATACTATGTACCTCTATACACCATATTCTATACTATATACCACTACACACCATATGCTATACGATGTACCACTATACAGCTCTACACCACATTCTATACTATATACCACTACACACCACATCATATACTATGTACCATTATACAGCTCTTCACCACATTCTATACTATGTACCACTATACACCATAATCTATACTATTTACCACTATACACCATATTCTATACGATATGCAACTATACAGCTCTACCCAATATTCTGTACTATATATCAGTGTACAGCTCTGCCCCATATTCTATACTATGTACCACTATACACCATATTCTATACTATGTACCACTATACACCATATTCTATACTATGTACCGCTATACAGCTCTACAACACATTCTATATTATGTAACACTATACACCATATTCTATACTGTGTACCACTATACAGCTCTACAGCACATTCTATACTATGTACCACTATACAGCTCTACACCACATTCTATACTATGTACCACTATACAGCTCTAAACCATTTACAAATATACACCACATTCTATACTATGTACCACTACACCACATTCTATACTATGTACCACTATACACCATATTCTATACTATGTACCTCTATACACCATATTCTATACAATGTACCACAATACACCATATTCTATACTATGTACCACTATACACCAAATTTTATACTATGTACCTCTATACACCATATTCTATACTTTGTACCACTATACACCATATTCTATACTATGTACCACAATACAGCTCTACACCATATTCTATACTATGTCCCACTATACCACACTACACCATATTCTATACTAAGTACCACTATATAGCTCTACAACATATTCTTTACTATGTACCTCTATACTATGTACCACTATACAGCTCTACACCATATTCTATACTATGTCCCACTATACCACACTACACCATATTCTATACTAAGTACCACTATATAGCTCTACAACATATTCTTTACTATGTACCTCTATACTATGTACCACTATACAGCTCTACACCATATTCTATACTATGTACCACTATACAACACGACACCATATTCTATACTATGTACTACTATACAGCTCTACATCATATTCTATACTATGTACTACTATAAACCATATTCTATACTATGTACCACTATACACCATATTCTATACTATGTACCACTATACAGCTCTACACCACATTCTATACTATGTACCACTATACAGCTCTACACAGTATTCTGTACTATGTAATACTGTACACCACATTCTATGCTATGTACCACTATACAGCTCTACACCATATACCACTATACACAACATTCTATACTATGTACCACTACACCACATTTTATACTATGTACCACTATGTACCACTATACACCACATTCTATACTATGTACCACTGTACACCATATTCTATACTATGTACCTCTATACACAATATTCTATACTATATAAAACTATACACCAAATTCTATACTATGTACCACTATACAGCTCTACACCACATTCTATACTATATACCACTATACACCATATTCTATACTATGTAGCACTATACACCATATTATATACTCAGCACAACTATACAGCTCTACACCATATTCGATGCTATGTATCACTATACACAAAACTCTATACTATGCACCACTATACAGCTCTACACCAAATTCTATACTATGTACCACTATACACCATATTCTATACTATGTACCACTATACAGCTCTACACCCTATTCTATACTATGTACCACTTAACAACACTACACCCTATTCTATACTATGTACCACTATACAGCTCTACACCATATTCTATACTATGTTCCACTATACACCATATTCTATACTATGTACAACTATACATTATATTCTATACTATGTACCACTATTCAGCTCTACAAAACATTCTATACTATGTACCAGTATACACCATATTCTATACTTTGTACCACTATACAGCTCTACACCACATTCTGTACTATGTACCACTATGTAGCTCTACACCAAATTCTATACTTTGTACCACTATACATCACATTCTATACTATGTACCACTACACCACATTCTATACTATGTACCACTTTGTACAACAATACACCACATTCTATACTATATACAACTATACCCCATATTCTATACTATGTACCTCTATACACCATATTCTATACAATGTACCACAATACACCATATTCTATACTATGTACCACTATACACCGAATTCATACGATGTACCACTATACACCATATTCTATACTATGTACCTCTACACACTATATTCTATACTATGTACCACTATACACCATATTCTATACTATGTACTACAATACAGATCTACACCTTATTCTATACTATGTACCACTATACACCATATTCTATACTATGTACCATTATACACCATATTCTATACTATGTACTACAATACAGATCTACAACACATTCTATACTATGTACCTCTAAACACCATATTCAAGACTATGTACCACTATACAGCTCTAGACCACTTTCTATACTATGTACCACTATACAGCTCTATACCATTCACCACTATACACCACATTCTATACTATGTACCACTACACCACATTCTATACTATGTACCACTTTGTACCACTCACTATACACCACATACTATTCTATGTACCACTATACCCCATATTCTATACTATGTACCTCTATACACCATATTCTATACTATATACCACTACACACCATATGCTATACGATGTACCACTATACAGCTCTACACCACATTCTATACTATATACCACTACACACCACATTCTAGACTATGTACTACTATACACCACATCATATACTATGTACCATTATACAGCTCTTCACCACATTCTATACTATGTACCACTATACACCATAATCTATACTATTTACCACTATACACCATATTCTATACGATATGCAACTATACAGCTCTACCCAATATTCTGTACTATATATCAGTGTACAGCTCTGCCCCATATTCTATACTATGTACCACTATACACCATATTCTATACTATGTACCACTATACACCATATTCTATACTATGTACCACTATACAGCTCTACAACACATTCTATATTATGTAACACTATACACCATATTCTATACTGTGTACCACTATACAGCTCTACAGCACATTCTATACTATGTACCACTATACAGCTCTACACCACATTCTATACTATGTACCACTATACAGCTCTAAACCATTTACAAATATACACCACATTCTATACTATGTACCACTACACCACATTCTATACTATGTACCACTATACACCATATTCTATACTATGTACCTCTATACACCATATTCTATACAATGTACCACAATACACCATATTCTATACTATGTACCACTATACACCAAATTTTATACTATGTACCTCTATACACCATATTCTATACTTTGTACCACTATACACCATATTCTATACTATGTACCACAATACAGCTCTACACCATATTCTATACTATGTCCCACTATACCACACTACACCATATTCTATACTAAGTACCACTATATAGCTCTACAACATATTCTTTACTATGTACCTCTATACTATGTACCACTATACAGCTCTACAACACATTCTATACTATGTACCACTATACAGCTCTACACTACATTCTACATATGTACCACTACACCACATTCTATACTATGTACCACTATGTACCACTATACACCAAATTCTATACTATGTACCACTATACCCCATATTCTATACTATGTACCTCTATACACCATTTTCTATACTATGTACCACTATACACCACATTCTATACTATATACCACTATACTCCACATTCTAGACTATGTACTACTATACACCATATTCTATACTATGTACCTCTATACACCATATTCTATACTATATACCACTATACACCACATCCTGTACTATGTACCATTATACAGCTCTTCACCACATTCTATACTATGTACCACTATACACCACATTCTATACTATTTACCACTTATACATCATATTCTATACTATGTACCACTATACAGCTCTACCCATATTCTATGCCATGTACCACTATACAGCTCTACACCATATTCTATACTTTGTTCCACTGTACAACACTACACCATATTCTATACTAAGTACCACTATACAGCTCTACAACATATTCTTTACTATGTACCACTATACACCATATTCTATACTATGTACCACTATACAGCTCTACAACACATTCTATACTATGTACCTCTACACACAATATTCTATATTATGTACCACTATACAGCTCTACACCACATTCTATACTATGTACCACTATACAGCTCTACACCACATTCTACATATGTACCACTACACCACATTCTATACTATGTACCACTATGTACCACTATACACCACATTCTAGACTATGTTCTACTATACACCATATTCTATACTATGTACCTCTATACACCATATTCTATACTATATACCACTATACAACACATCCTATACTATGTAACATTATACAGCTCTTCAGCACATTCTATACTATGTACCACTATACACCATATTCTATACTATTTACCTCTATACACCATATTCTATACTATATACCACTATTAACCATATTCTATACAATGTACCACTATACACCATATTCTATACGATATACCACTATACAGCTCTACCCCATATTCTGTACTATGTATATACCACTACACACCATATTCTATACTATGAACCACTATACAGCTCTACACCATATTCTATACTATTTACCACTATACACCATATTCTATACTATGTAACACTATAAACCTCTACACTATATTCTATGCTATGTACCACTATACATTTCTATACCGCATTCTATACTATGTACAACTGTACAGGTCTACACTATATTCTATACTATATACTACTATAGACCACATTCTATACTAAGTACCTCTATACATCATATTCTATAGTATGTAGCACTATACACCACATTCTATACTATGTACCACTATACAGCTCTACACCATATTCTATACTATGTACCACTATACACCATATTCTATACTATGTACCACTATTCAGCTCTACACCACATTCTATACTATGTACTGCTATACATCATATTCTGTGTACCACTATACACCATATTCTAGACGATGTACCTCTATACACCATATTCTATAATATGTACCTCTATACACCATATTATATACTATGTACCACTATACACCACATTCTATACTATGTTCCACTATACACCATATTCTATACTATGTTTCTCTATACACTATATTCTCTACTATGTACCACTATACACCTCATTCTATACTATGTACCACTATACACCATTTTCTATACTATGTACCACTATACAGCTCTACACCATATTCTTTACTATGTAACACTATACAACACTACACCATATTCTATACTATGTACTAATATACAGCTCTACACCGTATACTATACTATGTACTACTATACACCACATTCTATACTATGTACCACTACACCACATTCTATACTATGTACTACTATATACCACTATACACCACATTCTATACTATGTACCACTATACACCATATTCTATACTATGTACCTCGATACACCATATTCTATACTATGTACCACTATACAGCTCTACACCAAATTCTATACTATATACGACTATACACCATATTCTGTACTATGTAGCACTATACACCATATTCTATACTCCGCACCACTATACAGCTCTACACCATATTCTATACTATGTACCACTATACACCATATTCTATACTATGTACCACTATACAACACTACACCTTATTCTATACTATGTACCACTATACAGCTCTACACCATATTCTATACTATGTACCACTATACACCATATTCTATACTATGTACCACTATACAGCTCTACAACACATTCTATACTATGTACCTCTACACACAATATTCTATACTATGTACCACTATACAACACTACACCTTATTCTATACTATGTACCATTATACAGCTCTACACCATATTCTATACTATGTACCACTATACACCATATTCTATACTATGTACCACTATACAGCTCTACACCATATTCTATACTATGTACCACTATACACCATATTCTATACTATATACCACTATACACCACATCCTGTACTATGTACCATTATACAGCTCTTCACCACATTCTATACTATGTACCACTATACACCACATTCTATACTATTTACCACTTATACACCATATTCTATACTATATACCACTATACACCACATCCTGTACTATGTACCATTATACAGCTCTACCCCATATTCTATGCCATGTACCACTATACAGCTCTTCACCATATTCTATACTTTGTTCCACTGTACAACACTACACCATATTCTATACTAAGTACCACTATACAGCTCTACAACATATTCTTTACTATGTACCACTATACACCATATTCTATACTATGTACCACTATACAGCTCTACAACACATTCTATACTATGTACCTCTACACACAATATTCTATATTATGTACCACTATACAGCTCTACACCACATTCTATACTATGTACCACTATACAGCTCTACACCACATTCTACATATGTACCACTACACCACATTCTATACTATGTACCACTATGTACCACTATACACCACATTCTAGACTATGTTCTACTATACACCATATTCTATACTATGTACCTCTATACACCATATTCTATACTATATACCACTATACAACACATCCTATACTATGTAGCATTATACAGCTCTTCAGCACATTCTATACTATGTACCACTATACACCATATTCTATACTATTTACCTCTATACACCATATTCTATACTATATACCACTATTAACCATATTCTATACAATGTACCACTATACACCATATTCTATACGATATACCACTATACAGCTCTACCCCATATTCTGTACTATGTATATACCACTACACACCATATTCTATACTATGAACCACTATACAGCTCTACACCATATTCTATACTTTTTACCACTATACACCATATTCTATACTATGTAACACTATAAACCTCTACACTATATTCTATGCTATGTACCACTATACATTTCTATACCGCATTCTATACTATGTACAACTGTACAGGTCTACACTATATTCTATACTATATACTACTATAGACCACATTCTATACTAAGTACCTCTATACATCATATTCTATAGTATGTAGCACTATACACCACATTCTATACTATGTACCACTATACAGCTCTACACCATATTCTATACTATGTACCACTATACACCATATTCTATACTATGTACCACTATTCAGCTCTACACCACATTCTATACTATGTACTGCTATACATCATATTCTGTGTACCACTATACACCATATTCTAGACGATGTACCTCTATACACCATATTCTATAATATGTACCTCTATACACCATATTATATACTATGTTCCACTATACACCACATTCTATACTATGTTCCACTATACACCATATTCTATACTATGTTTCTCTATACACTATATTCTCTACTATGTACCACTATACACCTCATTCTATACTATGTACCACTATACACCATTTTCTATACTATGTACCACTATACAGCTCTACACCATATTCTTTACTATGTAACACTATACAACACTACACCATATTCTATACTATGTACTAATATACAGCTCTACACCGTATTCTATACTATGTACTACTATACACCACATTCTATACTATGTACCACTACACCACATTCTATACTATGTACTACTATATACCACTATACACCACATTCTATACTATGTACCACTATACACCATATTCTATACTATGTACCTCGATACACCATATTCTATACTATGTACCACTATACAGCTCTACACCAAATTCTATACTATATACGACTATACACCATAATCTGTACTATGTAGCACTATACACCATATTCTATACTCGGCACCACTATACAGCTCTACACCATATTCTATACTATGTACCACTATACACCATATTCTATACTATGTACCACTATACAACACTACACCTTATTCTATACTATGTACCACTATACAGCTCTACACCATATTCTATACTATGTACCACTATACACCATATTCTATACTATGTACCACTATACAGCTCTACAACACATTCTATACTATGTACCTCTACACACCATATTCTATACTATGTACCACTATACAACACTACACCTTATTCTATACTATGTACCATTATACAGCTCTACACCATATTCTATACTATGTACCACTATACACCATATTCTATACTATGTACCACTATACAGCTCTACACCATATTCTATACTATGTACCACTATACACCATATTCTATACTATGTACCACTATACAACACTACACCTTATTCTATACTATGTTCCACTATACAGCTCTACACCATATTCTAAACTATGTACCACTATACACCATATTCTATACTATGTACCACTATACAGCTCTACAACACATTCTATACTATGTACCTCTACACACCATATTCTATACTATGTACCACTATACAACACTACACCTTATTCTATACTATGTACCATTATACAGCTCTACACCATATTCTATACTATGTACCACTATACACCATATTCTATACTATGTACCACTATACAGCTCTACACCACATTCTATACTATGTACCACTATACAACTCTACACCATATTCTATACTATGTACTACTATACACCACATTCTTAACTATGTACCACTATACAGCTCTACACCATACACCACTATACACCCCATTCTACATATGTACCACTACACCACATTCTATACTATGTACCACTATGTACCACTATACACCACATTCTATACTATGTACCACTATACCCCATGTTCTATACTATGTACCTCTATACAACATATATAGTATAGAATATGGTGTATAGCTGTACAGTGGTACATAGCATAGAATGTGGTGCAGAGCTGTATAGTGGTTCATGGCATAGAATATGGGGTAGAGCTGTATAGTGGTATATAGAATAGAATATGATGTAAAGTGGTACATAGTCTAGAATATGTTGTATAGAGGTACATAGTATAGAATATTGTGTATAGAGGTACATAGTATAGAATATGTTGTATAGTGGTACATAGTATAGAATGTGATGTAGAGCTGTATAAAGGTACATAGTATAGAATATGATGTATAGTGGTACATAGTATAGAATGTGGTGTAGAGCTGTATAATGGTACATAGTGTAGAATTTGGTATAGAGCTGTATAGTGGTACATAGTATAGAATATGGTATATAGAGGTACATAGTATAGAATTTGGTGTAGAGCTGTATAGTGGTGCATAGTATAGAGTATTGTGTAGAGTGATACATAGCATAGAATATGGTGTAGAGCTGTATAGTGGTGCAGAGCATAGAATATGGTGTATAGTGCTACATATTACAGAATATGGTGTATAGTGGTATATAGTATAGAATTTGGTGTAGAGCTGTATAGTGGTACATAGTATAGAATATTGTGTATAGTGGTACATAGTATAGAATATGGTGTATATAGGTACATAGTATAGAATATGGTGTATAGTGGTATATAGTATAGAATATGGTGTATTGTGGTAAATTGTATAGAATATGGTGTATAGAGGTACATAGTACAGAATATGGTGTATAGAGGTAAATAGTATAGAATGTGGTGTATAGTGGTACATTGTATAGAATTTGGTTCAGAGCTGTATAGTGGTACATAGTATAGAATGTGGTACAGAGCTGTATAGTGGTACATGGCATAGAATATGGGGTATAGCTGTTAAGAGGTATATAGTGTAGAATATGGTGTAAAGTGGTACATAGTATAGAATATGGTGTATAGTGGTACATAGTATAGAATGTTGTTTATAGTGGTACATAGTATAGAATATGGTGTATAGTGGTATATAGTATAGAACATGGTGTAGAGCTGAATATTGGTATATAGTATAAAATATGGTGTAGAGCTGTATATTGGTACATAGTATAGAATGTGGTGTATAGTGTTACATAGTATAGAATATGGTTTATAGTGGTACATAGTATAGAATGTGGTGTATAGTAGTATATAGTATAGAATATTGTGTAGAGCTGTACAGTGGTACATAGTATAGAATGTGGTGCAGAGCTGTATAGTGGTACATGGCATAGAATATGGGGTAGAGCTGTATAGTGGTATAGAGTATAGAATATGGTGTAAAGTGGTACATAGTCTAGAATATGTTGTATAGAGGTACATAGTATAGAATATGGTGTATAGAGGTACATAGTATAGAATATGGTGTATAGTGAGTATAGAATGTGATGTAGAGCTGTATAGTGGTACATAGAATGTGATGTAGAGCTGTATAGTGGTACATAGTATAGAATATGATGTATAGAGGTACATAGTATAGAATATGGTGTATAGAGGTACATAGTATAGAATATGGTGTATAGTGGTACATAGTATAGAATGTGGTGTATAGTGGTATATAGTAGTACATAGTATAGAATACGGTGTAGAGATGTATATTAGTACATAGTATAGAATATGGTGTAGTGTTGTATAGTGGTACATAGTATAGAATATGGTGTAGAGTTGTATAGTGGTACATAGTATAGAAAATGGTATATAGAGGGAAAAAGTATAGAATGTGGTGTATAGTGGTACATAGTATAGAATATAGTGTATAAAGACACATAGTATAGAATATGGTGTATAGTGGTACATAGTATAGAATGAGTTGTATAGTGGTACATAGTATATAATATGGTGTATAGTGGTACACAGAATATGATGTATAGCGGTACATAGTATAGAATGTGGTGTAGAGCTGAATAGTGGTACATAGTTAAGAATATGGTGTATAGTGGTACATAGTATAGAATATGGTTTAGAGCAGTATAGTGGTAAATAGTATAGAATGTGGTGTATAGTGCTACATACTATAGAATATGGTGTATAGAGGTACTTAGTATAGAATATGCTGTATAGTGGTACATAGCATAGAATATAGTGTAGAGGTTTATAGTGGTACATAGTACAGAATATGGTGTATAGTGGTAAATAGTATAGAATATGGTGTAGAGCTGTATAGTGGTTCATAGTATAGAATATGGTGTATAGTGGTATATACATAGTACAGAATATGGGGTAGAACTGTATAGTTGTATATCGTATCGAATATGGTGTACAGTGGTACATTGTATAGAATATTGTTAATAGTGGTATATAGTATAGAATATGGTGTATAGAGGTAAATAGTATTGAATATGGTGTATAGTGGTACATAGTATAGAATGTGGTGAAGAGCTGTATAATGGTACATAGTATAGGATGTAGTGTATAGTGGTACATAGTATAGAATATGGTGTATAGTGGTACATAGTATAGAATATGGTGTAGAGCTGTATAGTGGTACATAGTATAGAATGTGGTGTATAGTGCTACATACTATAGAATATGGTGTATAGAGGTACTTAGTATAGAATGTGGTCTATAGTAGTATTAAGTATAGAATATAGTGTAGACCTGTACAGTTGTACATAGTATAGAATGTGGTATAGAGCTGTATAGTGGTACATAGCATAGAATATAGTGTAGAGGTTTATTGTGGTACATAGTATAGAATATGGCGTATAGTGGTAAATAGTATAGAATATGGTGTAGAGCTGTATAGTGGTTCATAGTATAGAATATGGTGTATAGTGGTATATACATAGTTCAGAATATGGGGTAGAGCTGTATAGTTGTATATCATAGAGAATATGGTGTATAGTGGTACATTGTATAGAATATGGTTAAAAGTGGTATATAGTATAGAATATGGTGTATAGACGTAAATAGTATAGAATATCGTGTATAGTGGTACATAGTATAGAATGTGGTAAGAGCTGTATAATGGTACATAGTATAGGATGTGGTGTATAGTGGTATATAGTATATATTATGGTGTATAGAGGTACATAGTATAGAATATGGAGTATAGTAGTACATAGCCTATAATGTGGAGTATAGTGGTATATAGTATAGAATGTGGTGTAGAGCTATATAGTGGTACATCGTATAGAATATAGTGTATAGTGGTACATAGTATAGAATATGGTGTAGAGCTGTATAGTCGTACATAGTATAGAAAATGGGGTATAGTGGTACATAGTATAGAATGTGGTGTATAGTGGTACATAGTGGTACATAGTATAGAATGTGGTGTAGTGGTACATATGTAGAATGTGGTGTATACTGGTGTATGGTGAAGAGCTGTATAGTGGTACATAGTATAGAATATGGTGTATAGTGGTATATAGTGTAGAATTTGGTGTAGAGCTGTATAGTGGTACATAGTATAGAATATGGTGTATAGTGGTACATAGTATAGAATATGGTGTATCTAGGTACATAGTATAGAATATGGTGTATAGTGGTATATAGTATAGAATATGGTGTATTGTGGTAAATTGTATAGAATATGGTGTATAGAGGTACATAGTACAGAATATGGTGTATAGTGGTACATAGTATAGAATGAGGTGTATAGTGGTACATTGTATAGAATTTGGTGTAGAGCTGTATAGTGGTCCATAGCAGAGAATGTGGTACAGAGCTGTATAGTGGTACATGGCATAGAATATGGGGTAGAGCTGTTAAGTGGTATATAGTGTAGAATATGGTGTAAAGAGGTACATAGTCTAGAATATGTTGTATAGTGGTATATAGTATAGAATATGGTGTATAGTGGTACATAGTATAGAATATGGTGTATAGTGGTACATAGTATAGAATGTTGTTTATAGTGGTACATAGTATAGAATATGGTGTATAGTGGTATATAGTATAGAACATGGTGTAGAGCTGAATATCGGTTTATAGTATAAAATATGGTGTAGAGCTGTATAGTGGTACATAGTATAGAATGTGGTGTATAGTGTTACATAGTATAGAATATGGTTTATAGTGCTACATAGTATAAAATGTGGTGTATAGTAGTATATAGTATAGAATATGGTGTAGAGCTGTACAGTGGTACATGGCATAGAATATGGGGTAGAGCTGTATAGTGGTATATAGTATAGAATATGGTGTAAAGTGGTACATAGTCTAGAATATGTTGTATAGAGGTACATAGTATAGAATATGGTGTATAGAGGTACATAGTATAGAATATGGTGTATAGTGGTACATAGTATAGAATGTGGTGTATAGTGGTATATAGTGGTACATAGTATAGAATGTGGTGTAGTGGTACATAGTATAAAATGTGGTGTATAGTAGTAAATAGTATAGAATACGGTGTAGAGCTGTATATTAGTACATAGTATAGAATATGGTGTAGTGTTGTATAGTGGTACATAGTATAGAATATGGTGTAGAGTTGTATAGTGGTACATAGTATAGAAAATGGTGTATAGAGGGAAAAAGTATAGAATGTGGTGTAAAGTGGTACATAGTATAGAATATAGTGTATAAAGGCATATAGTATATAATATGGTGTATAGTGGTACATAGTATAGAATGTGTTGTATAGTGGTACATAGTATATAATATGGTGTATAGTGGTACACAGAATATGATGTATAGCGGTACATAGTATAGAATGTGGTGTAGAGCTGAATAGTGGTACATTGTATATAATAAGGTGTATAGTGGTACATAGTATAGAATATGGTGTAGAGCTGTATAGTGGTACATAGTATAGAATGTGGTGTATAGTGCTACATACTATAGAATATGGTGTATAGAGATACTTAGTATAGAATATGCTGTATAGTGGTACATAGCATAGAATATAGTGTAGAGGTTTATAGTGGTACATAGTATAGAATATGGTGTATAGTGGTAAATAGTATAGAATATGGTGTAGAGCTGTATAGTGGTTCATAGTATAGAATATGGTGTATAGTGGTATATACATAGTACAGAATATGGGGTAGAGCTGTATAGTTGTACATCGTATAGAATATGGTGTATAGTTGTACATTGTATAGAATATTGTTAATAGTGGTATATTGTATAGAATATGGTGTATAGAGGTAAATAGTATAGAATATGGTGTATAGTGGTACATAGTATAGAATGTGGTGAACAGCTGTATAATGGTGCATAGTATAGGATGTGGTGTATAGTGGTATATAGTATAGATTATGGTGTATAGAGGTACATTGTATAGAATATGGTGTATAGTAGTACATAGTCTAGAATGTGGAGTATAGTGGTAAATAGTATAGAATGTGGTGTAGAGCTATATAGTGGTACATCATATAGAATATGGTGTATAGTGGTTCATAATATAGAATATGGTGTATAGAGGTACATAGTATAGAATATGGGGTATAGTGGTACATAGTATAGAATGTGGTGTATAGTGGTACATAGTGGTAAATAGTATAGAATGTGGTGTAGTGGTACATATGTAGAATGTGGTTTATAGTGGTGTATGGTGTAGAGCTGTATAGTGGTACATTGTATAGAATGTGGTGTATAGTAGTACATAGTATAGAATACCGTGTAGAGCTGTATAGTGGTACATAGTATAGAATGTAGTGTAGAGCTGTATAGTGGTACATAGTATAGAATATGGTGTGTAGAAGTACATAGTATAGAATGTGTTGTAGAGCTGTATAGTGGTACATAGTATAGAATATGGTGTATAGTGGTACATAGTATAGAATATGGTGTTGAGCTGTATAGTGGTACATAGTAGAGAATATGGTGTAGTGTTGTTTAGTGGGACATAGTATAGAATATGGTGTAGAGCTGTATTGTGGTACATAGTATAGAATATGGTGTATAGTGGTACATAGTATAGAATGTGGTGTATAGTGGTACATAGTATAGAATTTGGTGTAGAGCTGTATAGTGGTACATAGTATAGAATATGTTGTATAGTGGTACATAGTATAGAATTTGGTGTAGAGCTGTATAGTGGTACATAGTATAGAATATGTTGTATTGTGGTACATAGTATAGAATGTGGTGTATAGTGGTACATAGTATAGAATGTGGTGTATAGTGGTATATAGTATAGAATATAGTGTACAGAGGTACATATTATAGAATGTGGTGTAGAGCTGTATAGTGGTAAATAGTATAGAATATGTTTTATAGTGGTACATAGTATAGATTGTGATGTAAAGCTGTATAATGGTACATAGTATAGAATGTGGTGTATAGTTGTACATAGTATAGAATATGGTGTATAGTGGTACATAGTATAGAATGTGGTGTAGAGCTGTATAGTGGTAAATAGTATAGAATATGTTGTATAGTGGTACATAGTATATATTGTGGTGTAAAGCGTAATAATGGTAATTATTATAGAATGTGGTGTATAGTGGTACATAGTATAGAATATGGTGTATAGTGGTACATAGTATAGAATGTGGTGTATAGTGGTACATAGTATATAATATGGTGTATAGAGGTACATAGTATAGAATATGGTGTAAAGAGGTACTTAGTCTAGGATATGGTGTATAGTATTACATAGTCTAGAATATGGTGTATAGTGGATAGAGGTACATAGTATAGAATGTGATGTAGAGCTGTATAGTGGTACATAGAAAAGAATATGATGTATAGTGGTACATAGTATAGAATGTGGTGTAGAGCTGTATAATGGTACATAGTATTGAATTTGGTATAGAACTGTATAGTGGTACATAGTATAGAATATGGTGTATAGTGGAACACAGTATAGAATATGGTGTATAGAGGTACATAGTTTAGAATATGGTGTGTTTAGTGGTACATAGTATAGAATACGGTGTATAGTGGTACATAGTATAGAATATGGTGTATTGTGATACATAGTATAGAATATGGTGTATAGTGGTACATAGTATAGAATATGGTGTATAGAGGTACATAGTATAGAATTTGGTGTATAGAGAAACATAGTATAGAATGTGGTGTAGAGATGTATAGTGGTACATTGTATAGAATTTGGTGTATTGTGGTACATTGTATAGAATGTGGTGTAGAGCTGTATAGTGGTACATAGTATAGAATGTGGTGTATAGAGGAACATAGTATAGAATGTGGTGTAGAGCTGTATAGTGGAACATAGTATAGAGTGTGGTGTATAGTGGTATATAGTATAGAATGTGTTATAAAGCTGTACAATGGTACATAGTATAGAATGTGGTGTATAGAGGTACATAGTATAGAATATAGTGTATAGTGGTACATGGTATAGAATATGGTGTATAGTGGTACATAGTATAGAATGTGGTGTATAGTGGTACATAGTATAGAATATAGTGTATAGTGGTACATAGTATAGAATATGGTGTATAGTGGTACATAGTATAGAATATGGTGTATAGTGGTACATAGTATAGAATATGGTGTAGTGCTGTATAGTGGTACATAGTACAGAATATGGTGTACTGTGGTACATTGTGTAGAATATGGTGTATAGAGGCACGTAGTATAGAATATGGTGTATAGTGGTACATAGTATAGAATGTGGTATAGCGGTACATAGTATAGAATGTGGTGTATAGATTTATATGGTTTAGAGCTGTAAAGTGGTACATAGTATAGAATGTGGTGTATAGTAGTACATAGTATAGAATATGGTGTAGAGCTGTATAGTGGTACATAGTATAGAATATGGTGTATAGTAGTACATAGTATAGAATGTGTTGTAGAGCTGTATTTTGGTACATAGTATAGAATATGGTGTATAGTGGTAAATAGTATAGAATATGGTGTACAGTGGTACATAGTATAGAATATGGTGTAGTGTTGTATAGTGGTACAAAGTATACAATATGGTGTAGAGCTGTATTGTGGTACATATTATAGAATATGGTGTATAGTGGTACATAGTATAGAATATGTTATATAGAGGTACATAGTATAGAATTTGGTGTAGAGATGTATAGTGGTGCATAGTATAGAGTATTGTGTATAGTGATACATAGCATAGAATATGGTGTAGAGCTGTATAGTGGTGCAGAGTGTAGAATATGGTGCATAGTGCTACATAGTATAGAATATGATATATAGTGTCATATAGTATAGAATGTGGTGTAGAGCTGTATAGTGGTACATAGTATAGAATATGGTGTATAGTGGTACATAGTATAGAATATGGTGTATAGAGGTACATAGTCCAGATTATGGTGTACAATGGTACATAGTATAGAATGTGGTGTATAGTGGTACATAGTGGTACATAGTATAGAATGTGGTGTAGTGGTACATAGTATAGAATGTGGTGTATAGAGGTATATGGTGTAGAGCTGTATAGTGGTACATATTATAGAATGTGGTGTATAGCAGTACATAGTATTGAATACGGTGTAGAGCTGTATAGTGGTACATAGTATAGAATGTGGTGTATAGTGGTACATAGTACAGAATATGGTGTATAGTAGTAAATAGTATAGAATATGGTGTAGAGCTGTATAGTGGAACATAGTATAGAATACGGTGTATAGTGGTACATAGTATAGAATATGGTGTATTGTGATACATAGTATAGAATATGGTGTATAGTGGTACACAGTATAGAATATGGTGTATAGAGGTACATAGTATAGAATTTGGTGTATAGAGAAACATAGTATAGAATGTGGTGTAGAGATGTATAGTGGTACATAGTATAGAATTTGGTGTATTGTGGTACATTGTATAGAATGTGGTGTAGAGCTGTATAGTGGTACATAGTATAGAATGTGGTGTATAGAGGAACATAGTATAGAATGTGGTGTAGAGCTGTATAGTGGAACATAGTATAGAGTGTGGTGTATAGTGGTATATAGTATAGAATGTGGTATAAAGCTGTACAATGGTACATAGTATAGAATGTGGTGTATAGTGGTACATAGTATAGAATATAGTGTATAGTGGTACATAGTATAGAATATGGTGTATAGTGGTACATAGTATAGAATGTGGTGTATAGTGGTACATAGTATAGAATATAGTGTATAGTGGTACATAGTATAGAATATGGTGTATAGTGGTACATAGTATAGAATATGGTGTATAGTGGTACATAGTATAGAATATGGTGTACTGTGGTACATTGTGTAGAATATGGTGTATAGAGGTACGTAGTATAGAATATGGTGTATAGTGGTACATAGTATAGAATGTGGTATAGCGGTACATAGTATAGAATGTGGTGTATAGTAGTACATAGTATAGAATACGGTGTAGAGCTGTATAGTGGTACATAGAATAGAATGTGGTGTAGAGCTGTATAGTGGTACATAGTATAGAATATGGTGTATAGTAGTACATAGTATAGAATGTGTTGTAGAGCTGTATATTGGTACATAGTATAGAATATGGTGTATAGTGGTAAATAGTATAGAATATGGTGTATAGTGGTACATAGTATAGAATATGGTGTTGAGCTGTATAGTGGTACATAGTATAGAATATGGTGTAGTGTTGTATAGTGGTACAAAGTATACAATATGGTGTAGAGCTGTATTGTGGTACATATTATAGAATATGGTGTATAGTGGTACATAGTATAGAATATGGTATATAGAGGTACATAGTATAGAATTTGGTGTAGAGATGTATAGTGGTGCATAGTATAGAGTATTGTGTATAGTGATACATAGCATAGAATATGGTGTAGAGCTGTATAGTGGTGCAGAGTGTAGAATATGGTGTATAGTGCTACATAGTATAGAATATGATATATAGTGTCATATAGTATAGAATGTGGTGTAGAGCTGTATAGTGGTACATAGTATAGAATATGGTGTATAGTGGTACATAGTATAGAATATGGTGTATAGAGGTACATAGTCCAGATTATGGTGTACAATGGTACATAGTATAGAATGTGGTGTATAGTGGTACATAGTGGTACATAGTATAGAATGTGGTGTAGTGGTACATAGTATAGAATGTGGTGTATAGAGGTATATGGTGTAGAGCTGTATAGTGGTACATATTATAGAATGTGGTGTATAGCAGTACATAGTATTGAATACGGTGTAGAGCTGTATAGTGGTACATAGTATAGAATGTGGTGTATAGTGGTACATAGTACAGAATATGGTGTATAGTAGTAAATAGTATAGAATATGGTGTAGAGCTGTATAGTGGAACATAGTATAGAATACGGTGTATAGTGGTACATAGTATAGAATATGGTGTATTGTGATACATAGTATAGAATATGGTGTATAGTGGTACATAGTATAGAATATGGTGTATAGAGGTACATAGTATAGAATTTGGTGTATAGAGAAACATAGTATAGAATGTGGTGTAGAGATGTATAGTGGTACATAGTATAGAATTTGGTGTATTGTGGTACATTGTATAGAATGTGGTGTAGAGCTGTATAGTGGTACATAGTATAGAATGTGGTGTATAGAGGAACATAGTATAGAATGTGGTGTAGAGTTGTATAGTGGAACATAGTATAGAGTGTGGTGTATAGTGGTATATAGTATAGAATGTGGTATAAAGCTGTACAATGGTACATAGTATAGAATGTGGTGTATAGTGGTACATAGTATAGAATATAGTGTATAGTGGTACATAGTATAGAATATGGTGTATAGTGGTACATAGTATAGAATGTGGTGTATAGTGGTACATAGTATAGAATATAGTGTATAGTGGTACATAGTATAGAATATGGTGTATAGTGGTACATAGTATAGAATATGGTGTATAGTGGTACATAGTATAGAATATGGTGTACTGTGGTACATTGTGTAGAATATGGTGTATAGAGGTACGTAGTATAGAATATGGTGTATAGTGGTACATAGTATAGAATGTGGTATAGCGGTATATAGTATAGAATGTGGTGTATAGTAGTACATAGTATAGAATACGGTGTAGAGCTGTATAGTGGTACATAGAATAGAATGTGGTGTAGAGCTGTATAGTGGTACATAGTATAGAATATGGTGTATAGTAGTACATAGTATAGAATGTGTTGTAGAGCTGTATATTGGTACATAGTATAGAATATGGTGTATAGTGGTAAATAGTATAGAATATGGTGTATAGTGGTACATAGTATAGAATATGGTGTTGAGCTGTATAGTGGTACATAGTATAGAATATGGTGTAGTGTTGTATAGTGGTACAAAGTATACAATATGGTGTAGAGCTGTATTGTGGTACATATTATAGAATATGGTGTATAGTGGTACATAGTATAGAATATGGTATATAGAGGTACATAGTATAGAATTTGGTGTAGAGATGTATAGTGGTGCATAGTATAGAGTATTGTGTATAGTGATACATAGCATAGAATATGGTGTAGACCTGTATAGTGGTGCAGAGTGTAGAATATGGTGTATAGTGCTACATAGTATAGAATATGATATATAGTGTCATATAGTATAGAATGTGGTGTAGAGCTGTATAGTGGTACATAGTATAGAATAAGGTGTATAGTGGTACATAGTATAGAATATGGTGTATAGAGGTACATAGTCCAGATTATGGTGTACAATGGTACATAGTATAGAATGTGGTGTATAGTGGTACATAGTGGTACATAGTATAGAATGTGGTGTAGTGATACATAGTATAGAATGTGGTGTATAGAGGTATATGGTGTAGAGCTGTATAGTGGTACATATTATAGAATGTGGTGTATAGCAGTACATAGTATTGAATACGGTGTAGAGCTGTATAGTGGTACATAGTATAGAATGTGGTGTATAGTGGTACATAGTACAGAATATGGTGTATAGTAGTAAATAGTATAGAATATGGTGTAGAGCTGTATAGTGGAACATAGTATAGAATACGGTGTATAGTGGTACATAGTATAGAATGTGTTGTAGAGCTGTATATTGGTACATAGTATAGAATATGGTGTATAGTGGTAAATAGTATAGAATATGGTGTAGAGCTGTATAGTGGAACATAGTATAGAATATGGTGTATAGTAGTACATAGTATAGAATGTGTTGTAGAGCTGTATATTGGTACATAGTATAGAATATGGTGTATAGTGGTAAATAGTATAGAATATGGTGTATAGTGGTACATAGTATAGAATATGGTGTTGAGCTGTATAGTGGTACATAGTATAGAATATGGTGTAGTGTTGTATAGTGGTACAAAGTATACAATATGGTGTAGAGCTGTATTGTGGTACATATTATAGAATATGGTGTATAGTGGTACATAGTATAGAATATGGTATATAGAGGTACATAGTATAGAATTTGGTGTAGAGATGTATAGTGGTGCATAGTATAGAGTATTGTGTATAGTGATACATAGCATAGAATATGGTGTAGAGCTGTATAGTGGTGCAGAGTGTAGAATATGGTGTATAGTGCTACATAGTATAGAATATGATATATAGTGTCATATAGTATAGAATGTGGTGTAGAGCTGTATAGTGGTACATAGTATAGAATATGGTGTATAGTGGTACATAGTATAGAATATGGTGTATAGAGGTACATAGTCCAGATTATGGTGTACAATGGTACATAGTATAGAATGTGGTGTATAGTGGTACATAGTGGTACATAGTATAGAATGTGGTGTAGTGGTACATAGTATAGAATGTGGTGTATAGAGGTATATGGTGTAGAGCTGTATAGTGGTACATATTATAGAATGTGGTGTATAGCAGTACATAGTATTGAATACGGTGTAGAGCTGTATAGTGGTACATAGTATAGAATGTGGTGTATAGTGGTACATAGTACAGAATATGGTGTATAGTAGTAAATAGTATAGAATATGGTGTAGAGCTGTATAGTGGAACATAGTATAGAATACGGTGTATAGTGGTACATAGTATAGAATATGGTGTATTGTGATACATAGTATAGAATATGGTGTATAGTGGTACATAGTATAGAATATGGTGTATAGAGGTACATAGTATAGAATTTGGTGTATAGAGAAACATAGTATAGAATGTGGTGTAGAGATGTATAGTGGTACATAGTATAGAATTTGGTGTATTGTGGTACATTGTATAGAATGTGGTGTAGAGCTGTATAGTGGTACATAGTATAGAATGTGGTGTATAGAGGAACATAGTATAGAATGTGGTGTAGAGCTGTATAGTGGAACATAGTATAGAGTGTGGTGTATAGTGGTATATAGTATAGAATGTGGTATAAAGCTGTACAATGGTACATAGTATAGAATGTGGTGTATAGTGGTACATAGTATAGAATATAGTGTATAGTGGTACATAGTATAGAATATGGTGTATAGTGGTACATAGTATAGAATGTGGTGTATAGTGGTACATAGTATAGAATATAGTGTATAGTGGTACATAGTATAGAATATGGTGTATAGTGGTACATAGTATAGAATATGGTGTATAGTGGTACATAGTATAGAATATGGTGTACTGTGGTACATTGTGTAGAATATGGTGTATAGAGGTACGTAGTATAGAATATGGTGTATAGTGGTACATAGTATAGAATGTGGTATAGCGGTATATAGTATAGAATGTGGTGTATAGTAGTACATAGTATAGAATACGGTGTAGAGCTGTATAGTGGTACATAGAATAGAATGTGGTGTAGAGCTGTATAGTGGTACATAGTATAGAATATGGTGTATAGTAGTACATAGTATAGAATGTGTTGTAGAGCTGTATATTGGTACATAGTATAGAATATGGTGTATAGTGGTAAATAGTATAGAATATGGTGTATAGTGGTACATAGTATAGAATATGGTGTTGAGCTGTATAGTGGTACATAGTATAGAATATGGTGTAGTGTTGTATAGTGGTACAAAGTATACAATATGGTGTAGAGCTGTATTGTGGTACATATTATAGAATATGGTGTTTAGTGGTACATAGTATAGAATATGGTATATAGAGGTACATAGTATAGAATTTGGTGTAGAGATGTATAGTGGTGCATAGTATAGAGTATTGTGTATAGTGATACATAGCATAGAATATGGTGTAGACCTGTATAGTGGTGCAGAGTGTAGAATATGGTGTATAGTGCTACATAGTATAGAATATGATATATAGTGTCATATAGTATAGAATGTGGTGTAGAGCTGTATAGTGGTACATAGTATAGAATAAGGTGTATAGTGGTACATAGTATAGAATATGGTGTATAGAGGTACATAGTCCAGATTATGGTGTACAATGGTACATAGTATAGAATGTGGTGTATAGTGGTACATAGTGGTACATAGTATAGAATGTGGTGTAGTGATACATAGTATAGAATGTGGTGTATAGAGGTATATGGTGTAGAGCTGTATAGTGGTACATATTATAGAATGTGGTGTATAGCAGTACATAGTATTGAATACGGTGTAGAGCTGTATAGTGGTACATAGTATAGAATGTGGTGTATAGTGGTACATAGTACAGAATATGGTGTATAGTAGTAAATAGTATAGAATATGGTGTAGAGCTGTATAGTGGAACATAGTATAGAATACGGTGTATAGTGGTACATAGTATAGAATATGGTGTATTGTGATACATAGTATAGAATATGGTGTATAGTGGTACATAGTATAGAATATGGTGTATAGAGGTACATAGTATAGAATTTGGTGTATAGAGAAACATAGTATAGAATGTGGTGTAGAGATGTATAGTGGTACATAGTATAGAATTTGGTGTATTGTGGTACATTGTATAGAATGTGGTGTAGAGCTTTATAGTGGTACATAGTATAGAATGTGGTGTATAGAGGAACATAGTATAGAATGTGGTGTAGAGCTGTATAGTGGAACATAGTATAGAGTGTGGTGTATAGTGGTATATAGTATAGAATGTGGTATAAAGCTGTACAATGGTACATAGTATAGAATGTGGTGTATAGTGGTACATAGTATAGAATATAGTGTATAGTGGTACATAGTATAGAATATGGTGTATAGTGGTACATAGTATAGAATGTGGTGTATAGTGGTACATAGTATAGAATATAGTGTATAGTGGTACATAGTATAGAATATGGTGTATAGTGGTACATAGTATAGAATATGGTGTATAGTGGTACATAGTATAGAATATGGTGTACTGTGGTACATTGTGTAGAATATGGTGTATAGAGGTACGTAGTATAGAATATGGTGTATAGTGGTACATAGTATAGAATGTGGTATAGCGGTATATAGTATAGAATGTGGTGTATAGTAGTACATAGTATAGAATACGGTGTAGAGCTGTATAGTGGTACATAGAATAGAATGTGGTGTAGAGCTGTATAGTGGGTACATAGTATAGAATATGGTGTATAGTAGTACATAGTATAGAATGTGTTGTAGAGCTGTATATTGGTACATAGTATAGAATATGGTGTATAGTGGTAAATAGTATAGAATATGGTGTATAGTGGTACATAGTATAGAATATGGTGTTGAGCTGTATAGTGGTACATAGTATAGAATATGGTGTAGTGTTGTATAGTGGTACAAAGTATACAATATGGTGTAGAGCTGTATTGTGGTACATATTATAGAATATGGTGTATAGTGGTACATAGTATAGAATATGGGTATATAGAGGTACATAGTATAGAATTTGGTGTAGAGATGTATAGTGGTGCATAGTATAGAGTATTGTGTATAGTGATACATAGCATAGAATATGGTGTAGACCTGTATAGTGGTGCAGAGTGTAGAATATGGTGTATAGTGCTACATAGTATAGAATATGATATATAGTGTCATATAGTATAGAATGTGGGTGTAGAGCTGTATAGTGGTACATAGTATAGAATAAGGTGTATAGTGGTACATAGTATAGAATATGGTGTATAGAGGTACATAGTCCAGATAATGGTGTACAATGGTACATAGTATAGAATGTGGTGTATAGTGGTACATAGTGGTACATAGTATAGAATGTGGTGTAGTGGTACATAGTATAGAATGTGGTGTATAGAGGTATATGGTGTAGAGCTGTATAGTGGTACATAGTATAGAATGTGGTGTATAGCAGTACATAGTATTGAATACGGTGTAGAGCTGTATAGTGGTACATAGTATAGAATGTGGTGTAGAGCTGTATAGTGGTACATAGTATGAAATATGGTGTATAGTGGTAGATAGTATAGAATATGGTGTATAGTAGTACATAGTATAGAATATGGTGTAGAGCTGTATAGTTGTACATAGTATAGAATATGGAGTAGTGTTGTATAGTGATACATAGTATAGAAAATAGTGTAGAGCTGTATTGTGGTACATAGTATAGAATATGGTGTATAGCGGTTACATAGTAAAGAAAATGGTGTATAGAGGTACATAGTATGGAATACGGTGTATAGTTGTACATAGTATAGAATATGGTGTATTGTGGTACATTGTATAGAATATGGTATATAGAGGTACAAAGTATAGATTATGGTGTATAGTGGTACATAGTATAGAATATGGTGTATAGTGGTACATAGTATAGAATTTGGTGTAGAGCTGTATAGTGGTACATAGTATAGAATATGTTGTATAGTGGTACATAGTATAGATTGTGGTGTAAAGCTGTATAGTGGTACATAGTATAGAATGTGGTGTATAGTGGTATATAGTATAGAATATAGTGTACAGAGGTACATATTATAGAATGTGGTGTAGAGCTGTATTGTGGTAAATAGTATAGAATATGTTTTATAGTGGTACATAGTATAGATTGTGGTGTAAAGCTGTATAATGGTACATAGTATAGAATGTGGTGTATAGTTGTACATAGTATAGAATATGGTGTATAGTGGTACATAGTATAGAATGTGGTGTAGAGCTTTATAGTGGTAAATAGTATAGAATATGTTGTATAGTGGTACATAGTATATATTGTGGTGTAAAGCGTAATAATGGTACATAGTATAGAATGTGGTGTATAGTGGTACATAGTATAGAATATGGTGTATAGTGGTACATAGTATAGAATGTGGTGTATAGTGGTACATAGTATATAATATGGTGTATAGAGGTACATGGTATAGAATATGGTGTATAGAGGTACATAGTCTAGAATATGGTGTAGAGTATTACATAGTCTAGAATATGGTGTATAGTGGATAGTGGTACATAGTATAGAATGTGATGTAGAGCTGTATAGTGGTACATAGAATAGAATATGATGTATAGTGGTACATAGTATAGAATGTGGTGTAGAGCTGTATAATGGTACATAGTATTGAATTTGGTATAGAACTGTATAGTGGTACATAGTATAGAATATGGTGTATAGTGGAAACAGTATAGAATATGGTGTATAGTGGTACATAGCATAGAATGTTGTGTATAGTGGTACATATTATAGAATATGGTGTATTGTGGTACATAGTTTAGAATATGGTGTATAGTGGTACATAGCATAGAATGTGGTGTATAGTGGTATATAGTATAGAATATGGTGTATAGAGGTACATAGTATAGAATATGGTGTGTTTAGTCGTACATAGTATAGAATATGGTGTATAGTGGTACATAGTATAGAATATGGTGTATTGTGATACATAGTATAGAATATGGTGTATAGTGGTACATAGTATAGAATATGGTGTATAGAGGTACATAGTATAGAATTTGGTGTATAGAGAAACATAGTATAGAATGTGGTGTAGAGATGCATAGTGGTACATAGTATAGAATTTGGTGTATTGTGGTACATTGTATAGAATGTGGTGTAGAGCTGTATAGTGGTACATAGTATAGAATGTGGTGTCTAGAGGAACATAGTATAGAATGTGGTGTAGAGCTGTATAGTGGAACATAGTATAGAGTGTGGTGTATAGTGGTATATAGTATAGAATGTGGTATAAAGCTGTACAATGGTACATAGTATAGAATGTGGTGTATAGTGGTACATAGTATAGAATATAGTGTATAATGGTACATAGTATAGAATATGGTGTATAGTAGTACATAGTATAGAATATGGTGTAGTGCTGTATAGTGGTACATAGTATAGAATATGGTGTAGAGCTGTATTGTGCTACACAGCATAGAATATGGTGTATAGTGGTACATAGTATAGAAAATGGTGTATAGAGGTACATAGTATAGAATATGGTGTGTATAGTGGTTCATATTATATAATACGGTGTATAGTGGTACATAGTATAGAATATGGTGTATTGTGATACATAGTATAGAATATGGTGTACAGTGGTACATAGTATAGAATATGGTGTATAGAGATACAAAGTATAGAATATGGTGAATAGTGGAACATAGTATAGAATGTGGTGTATAGTGGTACATAGTATAGAATTTGGTGTAGAGCTATATATTGGTACATAGTATAGAATATGGTGTATAGAGGAACATAGTATAGAATGTGTGTAGAGATGTATAGTGGTACATAGTATAGAATATGGTGTATTGTGGTACATTGTATAGAATATGGTGTATAGTGGTACATAGTATAGAATATGGTGTATAGAGGTACATAGTATAGAATATGGTGTATAGTGGTACATAGTATAGAATGTATTGTATAGTTGTACATAGAATAAAATATGGTGTATAGCGGTATATAGTATAGAATATGGTATATAGTGGTAAATAGTATAGAATATGGTGTATTGTGGTACATAGTATAGAATATGGTGTATAGTGGTACACAGTATAGAATATGGTGTATAGAGGTACATAGTATAGAATATGGTGTATAGTGGTACATAGTATAGAATGTGGTGTATAGTGGTACATAGTATAAATTATGGTGTATTGAGGTACATAGTATAGAATATGGTGTATAGTGGTACATAGTCTAGAATGTGGTGTATAGTGGTACATAGAATATGGTGTATAGTGGTACAAAGTATAGAATGTGGTGTAGAGCTGTATAGTGGTACATAGTATAGAATATGGTGTATAGTGGTACGTAGTCTAGAATGTGGTGTATAGAGGTACATAGTATATAATATGGTGTGCAGTGGTACATAGTATAGAATATGGTGTATAGTGGTACATAGTATAGAATATGGTGTATAGTGGTACATAGTATAGAATATGGTGTATAGTGGTACATAGTATAGAATATGGTGTACTGTGGTACATTGTGTAGAATATGGTGTATAGAGGTACGTAGTATAGAATATGGTGTATAGTGGTACATAGTATAGAATGTGGTATAGCGGTACATAGTATAGAATGTGGTGTATAGTAGTACATAGTATAGAATACGGTGTAGAGCTGTATAGTGGTACATAGTATAGAATGTGGTGTAGAGCTGTATAGTGGTACATAGTATAGAATATGGTGTATAGTAGTACATAGTATAGAATGTGTTGTAGAGCTGTATATTGGTACATAGTATAGAATATGGTGTATAGTGGTAAATAGTATAGAATATGGTGTATAGTGGTACATAGTATAGAATATGATGTTGAGCTGTATAGTGGTACATAGTATAGAATATGGTGTAGTGTTGTATAGTGGTACAAAGTATACAATATGGTGTAGAGCTGTATTGTGGTACATATTATAGAATATGGTGTATAGTGGTACATAGTAAAGAATATGGTATATAGAGGTACATAGTATAGAATTTGGTGTAGAGATGTATAGTGGTGCATAGTATAGAGTATTGTGTATAGTGATACATAGCATAGAATATGGTGTAGACCTGTATAGTGGAGCAGAGTGTAGAATATGGTGTATAGTGCTACATAGTATAGAATATGATATATAGTGTCATATAGTATAGAATGTGGTGTAGAGCTGTATAGTGGTACATAGTATAGAATATGGTGTATAGTGGTACATAGTATAGAATATGGTGTATAGAGGTACATAGTCCAGATTATGGTGTACAATGGTACATAGTATAGAATGTGGTGTATAGTGGTACATAGTGGTACATAGTATAGAATGTGGTGTAGTGGTACATAGTATAGAATGTGGTGTATAGAGGTATATGGTGTAGAGCTGTATAGTGGTACATAGTATAGAATGTGGTGTATAGCAGTACATAGTATTGAATACGGTGTAGAGCTGTATAGTGGTACATAGTATAGAATGTGGTGTAGAGCTGTATAGTGGTACATAGTATGAAATATGGTGTATAGTGGTACATAGTATTGAATATGGTGTATAGTAGTACATAGTATAGAATATGGTGTAGAGCTGTATAGTGGTACATAGTATAGAATATGGTGTAGTGTTGTATAGTGATACATAGTATAGAAAATAGTGTAGAGCTGTATTGTGGTACATAGTATAGAATATGGTGTATAGCGGTACATAGTAAAGAAAATGGTGTATAGAGGTACATAGTATGGAATACGGTGTATAGTTGTACATAGTATAGAATATGGTGTATTGTGGTACATTGTATAGAATATGGTATATAGAGGTACAAAGTATAGATTATGGTGTATAGTGGTACATAGTATAGAATGTGGTGTATAGTGGTACATAGTATAGAATTTGGTGTAGAGCTGTATAGTGGTACATAGTATAGAATATGTTGTATAGTGGTACATAGTATAGATTGTGGTGTAAAGCTGTATAGTGGTACATAGTATAGAATGTGGTGTATAGTGGTATATAGTATAGAATATAGTGTACAGAGGTACATATTATAGAATGTGGTGTAGAGCTGTATAGTGGTAAATAGTATAGAATATGTTTTATAGTGGTACATAGTATAGATTGTGGTGTAAAGCTGTATAATGGTACATAGTATAGAATGTGGTGTATAGTTGTACATAGTATAGAATATGGTGTATAGTGGTACATAGCATAGAATGTGGTGTAGAGCTTTATAGTGGTAAATAGTATAGAACAAGTTGTATAGTGGTACATAGTATATATTGTGGTGTAAAGCATAATAATGGTACATAGTATAGAATGTGGTGTATAGTGGTACATAGTATAGAATATGGTGTATAGTGGTACATAGTATAGAATGTGGTGTATAGTGGTACATAGTATATAATATGGTGTATAGAGGTACATAGTATAGAATATGGTGTATAGAGGTACATAGTCTAGAATATGGTGTATAGTATTACATAGTCTAGAATATGGTGTATAGTGGATAGTGGTACATAGTATAGAATGTGATGTAGAGCTGTATAGTGGTACATAGAATAGAATATGATGTATAGTGGTACATAGTATAGAATGTGGTGTAGAGCTGTATAATGGTACATAGTATTGAATTTGGTATAGAACTGTATAGTCGTACATAGTATAGAATATGGTGTATAGTGGAAACAGTATAGAATATGGTGTATAGTGGTACATAGCATAGAATGTTGTGTATAGTGGTACATATTATAGAATATGGTGTATTGTGGTACATAGTTTAGAATATGGTGTATAGTGGTACATAGCATAGAATGTGGTGTATAGTGGTACATAGTATAGAATATGGTGTATAGAGGTACATAGTATAGAATATGGTGTGTTTAGTCGTACATAGTATAGAATATGGTGTATAGTGGTACATAGTATAGAATATGGTGTATTGTGATACATAGTATAGAATATGGTGTATAGTGGTACATAGTATAGAATATGGTGTATAGAGGTACATAGTATAGAATTTGGTGTATAGAGAAACATAGTATAGAATGTGGTGTAGAGATGTATAGTGGTACATAGTATAGAATTTGGTGTATTGTGGTACATTGTATAGAATGTGGTGTAGAGCTTTATAGTGGTACATAGTATAGAATGTGGTGTATAGAGGAACATAGTATAGAATGTGGTGTAGAGCTGTATAGTGGAACATAGTATAGAGTGTGGTGTATAGTGGTATATAGTATAGAATGTGGTATAAAGCTGTACAATGGTACATAGTATAGAATGTGGTGTATAGTGGTACATAGTATAGAATATAGTGTATAGTGGTACATAGTATAGAATATGGTGTATAGTGGTACATAGTATAGAATGTGGTGTATAGTGGTACATAGTATAGAATATAGTGTATAGTGGTACATAGTATAGAATATGGTGTATAGTGGTACATAGTATAGAATATGGTGTATAGTGGTACATAGTATAGAATATGGTGTACTGTGGTACATTGTGTAGAATATGGTGTATAGAGGTACGTAGTATAGAATATGGTGTATAGTGGTACATAGTATAGAATGTGGTTATAGCGGTATATAGTATAGAATGTGGTGTATAGTAGTACATAGTATAGAATACGGTGTAGAGCTGTATAGTGGTACATAGAATAGAATGTGGTGTAGAGCTGTATAGTGGTACATAGTATAGAATATGGTGTATAGTAGTACATAGTATAGAATGTGTTGTAGAGCTGTATATTGGTACATAGTATAGAATATGGTGTATAGTGGTAAATAGTATAGAATATGGTGTATAGTGGTACATAGTATAGAATATGGTGTTGAGCTGTATAGTGGTACATAGTATAGAATATGGTGTAGTGTTGTATAGTGGTACAAAGTATACAATATGGTGTAGAGCTGTATTGTGGTACATATTATAGAATATGGTGTATAGTGGTACATAGTATAGAATATGGTATATAGAGGTACATAGTATAGAATTTGGTGTAGAGATGTATAGTGGTGCATAGTATAGAGTATTGTGTATAGTGATACATAGCATAGAATATGGTGTAGACCTGTATAGTGGTGCAGAGTGTAGAATATGGTGTATAGTGCTACATAGTATAGAATATGATATATAGTGTCATATAGTATAGAATGTGGTGTAGAGCTGTATAGTGGTACATAGTATAGAATAAGGTGTATAGTGGTACATAGTATAGAATATGGTGTATAGAGGTACATAGTCCAGATAATGGTGTACAATGGTACATAGTATAGAATGTGGTGTATAGTGGTACATAGTGGTACATAGTATAGAATGTGGTGTAGTGGTACATAGTATAGAATGTGGTGTATAGAGGTATATGGTGTAGAGCTGTATAGTGGTACATAGTATAGAATGTGGTGTATAGCAGTACATAGTATTGAATACGGTGTAGAGCTGTATAGTGGTACATAGTATAGAATGTGGTGTAGAGCTGTATAGTGGTACATAGTATGAAATATGGTGTATAGTGGTAGATAGTATAGAATATGGTGTATAGTAGTACATAGTATAGAATATGGTGTAGAGCTGTATAGTTGTACATAGTATAGAATATGGAGTAGTGTTGTATAGTGATACATAGTATAGAAAATAGTGTAGAGCTGTATTGTGGTACATAGTATAGAATATGGTGTATAGCGGTACATAGTAAAGAAAATGGTGTATAGAGGTACATAGTATGGAATACGGTGTATAGTTGTACATAGTATAGAATATGGTGTATTGTGGTACATTGTATAGAATATGGTATATAGAGGTACAAAGTATAGATTATGGTGTATAGTGGTACATAGTATAGAATATGGTGTATAGTGGTACATAGTATAGAATTTGGTGTAGAGCTGTATAGTGGTACATAGTATAGAATATGTTGTATAGTGGTACATAGTATAGATTGTGGTGTAAAGCTGTATAGTGGTACATAGTATAGAATGTGGTGTATAGTGGTATATAGTATAGAATATAGTGTACAGAGGTACATATTATAGAATGTGGTGTAGAGCTGTATTGTGGTAAATAGTATAGAATATGTTTTATAGTGGTACATAGTATAGATTGTGGTGTAAAGCTGTATAATGGTACATAGTATAGAATGTGGTGTATAGTTGTACATAGTATAGAATATGGTGTATAGTGGTACATAGTATAGAATGTGGTGTAGAGCTTTATAGTGGTAAATAGTATAGAATATGTTGTATAGTGGTACATAGTATATATTGTGGTGTAAAGCGTAATAATGGTACATAGTATAGAATGTGGTGTATAGTGGTACATAGTATAGAATATGGTGTATAGTGGTACATAGTATAGAATGTGGTGTATAGTGGTACATAGTATATAATATGGTGTATAGAGGTACATAGTATAGAATATGGTGTATAGAGGTACATAGTCTAGAATATGGTGTAGAGTATTACATAGTCTAGAATATGGTGTATAGTGGATAGTGGTACATAGTATAGAATGTGATGTAGAGCTGTATAGTGGTACATAGAATAGAATATGATGTATAGTGGTACATAGTATAGAATGTGGTGTAGAGCTGTATAATGGTACATAGTATTGAATTTGGTATAGAACTGTATAGTGGTACATAGTATAGAATATGGTGTATAGTGGAAACAGTATAGAATATGGTGTATAGTGGTACATAGCATAGAATGTTGTGTATAGTGGTACATATTATAGAATATGGTGTATTGTGGTACATAGTTTAGAATATGGTGTATAGTGGTACATAGCATAGAATGTGGTGTATAGTGGTATATAGTATAGAATATGGTGTATAGAGGTACATAGTATAGAATATGGTGTGTTTAGTCGTACATAGTATAGAATATGGTGTATAGTGGTACATAGTATAGAATATGGTGTATTGTGATACATAGTATAGAATATGGTGTATAGTGGTACATAGTATAGAATATGGTGTATAGAGGTACATAGTATAGAATTTGGTGTATAGAGAAACATAGTATAGAATGTGGTGTAGAGATGCATAGTGGTACATAGTATAGAATTTGGTGTATTGTGGTACATTGTATAGAATGTGGTGTAGAGCTGTATAGTGGTACATAGTATAGAATGTGGTGTCTAGAGGAACATAGTATAGAATGTGGTGTAGAGCTGTATAGTGGAACATAGTATAGAGTGTGGTGTATAGTGGTATATAGTATAGAATGTGGTATAAAGCTGTACAATGGTACATAGTATAGAATGTGGTGTATAGTGGTACATAGTATAGAATATAGTGTATAATGGTACATAGTATAGAATATGGTGTATAGTAGTACATAGTATAGAATATGGTGTAGTGCTGTATAGTGGTACATAGTATAGAATATGGTGTAGAGCTGTATTGTGCTACACAGCATAGAATATGGTGTATAGTGGTACATAGTATAGAAAATGGTGTATAGAGGTACATAGTATAGAATATGGTGTGTATAGTGGTTCATATTATATAATACGGTGTATAGTGGTACATAGTATAGAATATGGTGTATTGTGATACATAGTATAGAATATGGTGTACAGTGGTACATAGTATAGAATATGGTGTATAGAGATACAAAGTATAGAATATGGTGAATAGTGGAACATAGTATAGAATGTGGTGTATAGTGGTACATAGTATAGAATTTGGTGTAGAGCTATATATTGGTACATAGTATAGAATATGGTGTATAGAGGAACATAGTATAGAATGTGGTGTAGAGATGTATAGTGGTACATAGTATAGAATATGGTGTATTGTGGTACATTGTATAGAATATGGTGTATAGTGGTACATAGTATAGAATATGGTGTATAGAGGTACATAGTATAGAATATGGTGTATAGTGGTACATAGTATAGAATGTATTGTATAGTTGTACATAGAATAAAATATGGTGTATAGCGGTATATAGTATAGAATATGGTATATAGTGGTAAATAGTATAGAATATGGTGTATTGTGGTACATAGTATAGAATATGGTGTATAGTGGTACACAGTATAGAATATGGTGTATAGAGGTACATAGTATAGAATATGGTGTATAGTGGTACATAGTATAGAATGTGGTGTATAGTGGTACATAGTATAAATTATGGTGTATTGAGGTACATAGTATAGAATATGGTGTATAGTGGTACATAGTCTAGAATGTGGTGTATAGTGGTACATAGAATATGGTGTATAGTGGTACAAAGTATAGAATGTGGTGTAGAGCTGTATAGTGGTACATAGTATAGAATATGGTGTATAGTGGTACGTAGTCTAGAATGTGGTGTATAGAGGTACATAGTATATAATATGGTGTGCAGTGGTACATAGTATAGAATATGGTGTATAGTGGTACATAGTATAGAATATGGTGTATAGTGGTACATAGTATAGAATATGGTGTATAGTGGTACATAGTATAGAATATGGTGTACTGTGGTACATTGTGTAGAATATGGTGTATAGAGGTACGTAGTATAGAATATGGTGTATAGTGGTACATAGTATAGAATGTGGTATAGCGGTACATAGTATAGAATGTGGTGTATAGTAGTACATAGTATAGAATACGGTGTAGAGCTGTATAGTGGTACATAGTATAGAATGTGGTGTAGAGCTGTATAGTGGTACATAGTATAGAATATGGTGTATAGTAGTACATAGTATAGAATGTGTTGTAGAGCTGTATATTGGTACATAGTATAGAATATGGTGTATAGTGGTAAATAGTATAGAATATGGTGTATAGTGGTACATAGTATAGAATATGATGTTGAGCTGTATAGTGGTACATAGTATAGAATATGGTGTAGTGTTGTATAGTGGTACAAAGTATACAATATGGTGTAGAGCTGTATTGTGGTACATATTATAGAATATGGTGTATAGTGGTACATAGTAAAGAATATGGTATATAGAGGTACATAGTATAGAATTTGGTGTAGAGATGTATAGTGGTGCATAGTATAGAGTATTGTGTATAGTGATACATAGCATAGAATATGGTGTAGACCTGTATAGTGGAGCAGAGTGTAGAATATGGTGTATAGTGCTACATAGTATAGAATATGATATATAGTGTCATATAGTATAGAATGTGGTGTAGAGCTGTATAGTGGTACATAGTATAGAATATGGTGTATAGTGGTACATAGTATAGAATATGGTGTATAGAGGTACATAGTCCAGATTATGGTGTACAATGGTACATAGTATAGAATGTGGTGTATAGTGGTACATAGTGGTACATAGTATAGAATGTGGTGTAGTGGTACATAGTATAGAATGTGGTGTATAGAGGTATATGGTGTAGAGCTGTATAGTGGTACATAGTATAGAATGTGGTGTATAGCAGTACATAGTATTGAATACGGTGTAGAGCTGTATAGTGGTACATAGTATAGAATGTGGTGTAGAGCTGTATAGTGGTACATAGTATGAAATATGGTGTATAGTGGTACATAGTATTGAATATGGTGTATAGTAGTACATAGTATAGAATATGGTGTAGAGCTGTATAGTGGTACATAGTATAGAATATGGTGTAGTGTTGTATAGTGATACATAGTATAGAAAATAGTGTAGAGCTGTATTGTGGTACATAGTATAGAATATGGTGTATAGCGGTACATAGTAAAGAAAATGGTGTATAGAGGTACATAGTATGGAATACGGTGTATAGTTGTACATAGTATAGAATATGGTGTATTGTGGTACATTGTATAGAATATGGTATATAGAGGTACAAAGTATAGATTATGGTGTATAGTGGTACATAGTATAGAATGTGGTGTATAGTGGTACATAGTATAGAATTTGGTGTAGAGCTGTATAGTGGTACATAGTATAGAATATGTTGTATAGTGGTACATAGTATAGATTGTGGTGTAAAGCTGTATAGTGGTACATAGTATAGAATGTGGTGTATAGTGGTATATAGTATAGAATATAGTGTACAGAGGTACATATTATAGAATGTGGTGTAGAGCTGTATAGTGGTAAATAGTATAGAATATGTTTTATAGTGGTACATAGTATAGATTGTGGTGTAAAGCTGTATAATGGTACATAGTATAGAATGTGGTGTATAGTTGTACATAGTATAGAATATGGTGTATAGTGGTACATAGCATAGAATGTGGTGTAGAGCTTTATAGTGGTAAATAGTATAGAACAAGTTGTATAGTGGTACATAGTATATATTGTGGTGTAAAGCATAATAATGGTACATAGTATAGAATGTGGTGTATAGTGGTACATAGTATAGAATATGGTGTATAGTGGTACATAGTATAGAATGTGGTGTATAGTGGTACATAGTATATAATATGGTGTATAGAGGTACATAGTATAGAATATGGTGTATAGAGGTACATAGTCTAGAATATGGTGTATAGTATTACATAGTCTAGAATATGGTGTATAGTGGATAGTGGTACATAGTATAGAATGTGATGTAGAGCTGTATAGTGGTACATAGAATAGAATATGATGTATAGTGGTACATAGTATAGAATGTGGTGTAGAGCTGTATAATGGTACATAGTATTGAATTTGGTATAGAACTGTATAGTCGTACATAGTATAGAATATGGTGTATAGTGGAAACAGTATAGAATATGGTGTATAGTGGTACATAGCATAGAATGTTGTGTATAGTGGTACATATTATAGAATATGGTGTATTGTGGTACATAGTTTAGAATATGGTGTATAGTGGTACATAGCATAGAATGTGGTGTATAGTGGTACATAGTATAGAATATGGTGTATAGAGGTACATAGTATAGAATATGGTGTGTTTAGTCGTACATAGTATAGAATATGGTGTATAGTGGTACATAGTATAGAATATGGTGTATTGTGATACATAGTATAGAATATGGTGTATAGTGGTACATAGTATAGAATATGGTGTATAGAGGTACATAGTATAGAATTTGGTGTATAGAGAAACATAGTATAGAATGTGGTGTAGAGATGCATAGTGGTACATAGTATAGAATTTGGTGTATTGTGGTACATTGTATAGAATGTGGTGTAGAGCTGTATAGTGGTACATAGTATAGAATGTGGTGTATAGAGGAACATAGTATAGAATGTGGTGTAGAGCTGTATAGTGGAACATAGTATAGAGTGTGGTGTATAGTGGTATATAGTATAGAATGTGGTATAAAGCTGTACAATGGTACATAGTATAGAATGTGGTGTATAGTGGTACATAGTATAGAATATAGTGTATAGTGGTACATAGTATAGAATATGGTGTATAGTAGTACATAGTATAGAATATGGTGTAGTGCTGTATAGTGGTACATAGTATAGAATATGGTGTAGAGCTGTATTGTGCTACACAGCATAGAATATGGTGTATAGTGGTACATAGTATAGAAAATGGTGTATAGAGGTACATAGTATAGAATATGGTGTGTATAGTGGTTCATATTATATAATACGGTGTATAGTGGTACATAGTATAGAATATGGTGTATTGTGATACATAGTATAGAATATGGTGTACAGTGGTACATAGTATAGAATATGGTGTATAGAGATACAAAGTATAGAATATGGTGAATAGTGGAACATAGTATAGAATGTGGTGTATAGTGGTACATAGTATAGAATTTGGTGTAGAGCTATATATTGGTATATAGTATAGAATATGGTGTATAGAGGAACATAGTATAGAATGTGGTGTAGAGATGTATAGTGGTACATAGTATAGAATATGGTGTATTGTGGTACATTGTATAGAATATGGTGTATAGTGGTACATAGTATAGAATATGGTGTATAGAGGTACATAGTATAGAATATGGTGTATAGTTGTACATAGAATAAAATATGTTGTATAGCGGTATATAGTATAGAATATGGTATATAGTGGTAAATAGTATAGAATATGGTGTATTGTGGTACATAGTATAGAATATGGTGTATAGTGGTACACAGTATAGAATATGTTGTATAGAGGTACATAGTATAGAATATGGTGTATAGTGGTACATAGTATAGAATGTGGTGTATAGTGGTACATAGTATAAATTATGGTGTATTGAGGTACATAGTATAGAATATGGTGTATAGTGGTATATAGTCTAGAATGTGGTGTATAGTGGTACATAGAATATGGTGTATAGTGGTACAAAGTATAGAATGTGGTGTAGAGCTGTATAGTGGTACATAGTATAGAATATGGTGTATAGTGGTACGTAGTCTAGAATGTGGTGTATAGAGGTACATTGTATATAATATGGTGTGCAGTGGTACATAGTATAGAATGTGGTGTAGAGCTGAATAGTGGTATATAATATAGAATGAGGTGTATAGTGTTACATTTTATAGAATATGGTGTATAGTGGTACATAGTATAGAATGTGGTGAATAGTGGTATATAGTATAGAATATGGTGCAGAGCTGTATAGTGGTTCATAGTATAGAAAATGGTGTATAGTAGTACATAGTATAGAATATTGGGTGAGATATATAGTTGTTTATAGTATAGAATATGGTTTATAGTGGTACATAGTATAGAATATGGTGTATAGTGGTATAAAGTATAGAATATGGTGTATAGAGGTACGTAGTATAAAATATGGTGTATAGATGTACATAGTATAAAATATGGTGTATAGTGGTACATAGTCTAGAATACTATGTACCACTATACACCATATTCTATACTATGTACCACTATACACCATATTCTATACTATATACCACTATACAACATATTCTAGACTATGTACCACTTTACACCATATTCTACACTATATACCACTTAACAGCTCTACCCCATATTATATGCCATGTACCACTATACAGCTCTGTACCACATTCTATACTATGTACCACTATACAGCTCTACACCATATTCTATACTATGTACCACTATACACCATATTCTATACTATGTACCACTATACACTACATTCTATACTATGTACCACTATACTGCTCTACAACATATTCTATACTATGTACCACTATACACCATATTCTATACAATGTACCACTATACAGCTCTACACCACAATCGATACTATGTACCACTTTACAGCTCTACACCACATTCTATACTATGTACCACTATACACCATATTTTATACTATGTAACACTATACACCATATTCTGTTCTATGTACCACTATACACCACATTCTATACTATGTACCATTATACAGCTTTACACCACAATCTATACTATGTACCACTATACAACATATTCTATACTATTTAGCACTATACAGCTCTACACCACATTCTATACCGCTATACATCATATTCTACGTACCACTATAGACCATATTCTAGACGATGTACCTCTATACACCATATTCTATACTATGTACATCTATACACCATATTATATACTATGTACCACAATACACCACATTCTATACTATGTACCACTATACACCATATTCTATACTATGTGCCTCTATACACTATCTTCTATACTATGTACCAGTATACACCACATTCTATACTATGAACCACTATACACCATATTCTATACTATGTACCTCTATACACCATGTTCTTCACTATGTACCACTATACAGCTCTACACCACAATCGATACTATGTACCACTATACAGCTCTACACCACATTCTATACTATGTACCACTATACACCATATTTTATACTATGTAACACTATACACCATATTCTATTCTATGTACCACTATACACCACATTCTATACTATGTACCATTATACAGCTTTACACCACAATCTATACTATGTACCACTATACAACATATTCTATACTATGTACCACTATACACCATATTCTATACTTTGTACCTCTATACACCATATTCTATACAATGTACCGCAATACACCATATTCTATACTATGTACCACTATACACCTTATTCCATACTATGTACCACAATACACCATATTCTATACTATGTACCTCTATACACCATATTCTATACTATGTAACACTATACACCATATTCTATACTATGTACCACAGTACAGCTCTACACCATATTCTATACTATGTACCACTATACAACACGACACCATATTCTATACTATGTACTACTATACAGCTCTACATCATATTCTATACTATGTACTACTATAAACCATATTCTATACTATGTACCACTATACACCATATTCTATACTATGTACCACGATACAGCTCTACACCACATTCTATACTATGTACCACTATACAGCTCTACACAGTATTCTGTACTATGTAATACTGTACACCACATTCTATGCTATGTACCACTATACAGCTCTACACCATATACCACTATACACAACATTCTATACTATGTACCACTACACCACATTCTATACTATGTACCACTATGTACCACTATACACCACATTCTATACTATGTACCACTGTACACCATATTCTATACTATGTACCTCTATACACAATATTCTATACTATATACCACTATACACCAAATTCTATACTATGTACCACTATACAGCTCTACACCACATTCTATACTATATACCACTATACACCATATTCTATACTATGTAGCACTATACACCATATTATATACTCAGCACAACTATACAGCTCTACACCATATTCGATGCTATGTATCACTATACACAAAACTCTATACTATGCACCACTATACAGCTCTACACCAAATTCTATACTATGTACCACTATACACCATATTCTATACTATGTACCACTATACAGCTCTACACCCTATTCTATACTATGTACCACTTAACAACACTACACCCTATTCTATACTATGTACGACTATACAGCTCTACACCATATTCTATACTATGTTCCACTATACACCATATTCTATACTATGTACAACTATACATTATATTCTATACTATGTACCACTATTCAGCTCTACAAAACATTCTATACTATGTACCAGTATACACCATATTCTATACTTTGTACCACTATACAGCTCTACACCACATTCTGTACTATGTACCACTATGTAGCTCTACACCAAATTCTATACTTTGTACCACTATACATCACATTCTATACTATGTACCACTACACCACATTCTATACTATGTACCACTTTGTACAACAATACACCACATTCTATACTATATACAACTATACCCCATATTCTATACTATGTACCTCTATACACCATATTCTATACAATGTACCACAATACACCATATTCTATACTATGTACCACTATACACCGAATTCATACGATGTACCACTATACACCATATTCTATACTATGTACCTCTATACACTATATTCTATACTATGTACCACTATACACCATATTCTATACTATGTACTACAATACAGATCTACACCTTATTCTATACTATGTACCACTATACACCATATTCTATACTATGTACCATTATACACCATATTCTATACTATGTACTACAATACAGATCTACAACACATTCTATACTATGTACCTCTAAACACCATATTCAAGACTATGTACCACTATACAGCTCTAGACCACTTTCTATACTATGTACCACTATACAGCTCTATACCATTCACCACTATACACCACATTCTATACTATGTACCACTACACCACATTCTATACTATGTACCACTTTGTACCACTCACTATACACCACATACTATTCTATGTACCACTATACCCCATATTCTATACTATGTACCTCTATACACCATATTCTATACTATATACCACTACACACCATATGCTATACGATGTACCACTATACAGCTCTACACCACATTCTATACTATATACCACTACACACCACATCATATACTATGTACCATTATACAGCTCTTCACCACATTCTATACTATGTACCACTATACACCATAATCTATACTATTTACCACTATACACCATATTCTATACGATATGCAACTATACAGCTCTACCCAATATTCTGTACTATATATCAGTGTACAGCTCTGCCCCATATTCTATACTATGTACCACTATACACCATATTCTATACTATGTACCACTATACACCATATTCTATACTATGTACCACTATACAGCTCTACAACACATTCTATATTATGTAACACTATACACCATATTCTATACTGTGTACCACTATACAGCTCTACAGCACATTCTATACTATGTACCACTATACAGCTCTACACCACATTCTGTACTATGTACCACTATACAGCTCTAAACCATTTACAAATATACACCACATTCTATACTATGTACCACTACACCACATTCTATACTATGTACCACTATACACCATATTCTATACTTACATCTATTCACCACATTCTATACTATGTACCTCTATACACAATATTCTATACTATATACCACTATACACCATATTCTAAACTATGTACCACTATAAACAATATTCTATACTAAAAAAAAACAACTATATAGCTCAGCCCATATTCTATACTATGTACTACTATACACCATTTTCTATACTTTGAACCACTGTATAGCTCTACACCATATTCTATACTAAGTACCACTATATAGCTCTACAACATATTCTTTACTATGTACCTCTATACTATGTACCACTATACAGCTCTACAACACATTCTATACTATGTACCACTATACAGCTCTACACTACATTCTACATATGTACCACTACACCACATTCTATACTATGTACCACTATGTACCACTATACACCACATTCTATACTATGTACCACTATACCCCATATTCTATACTATGTACCTCTATACACCATTTTCTATACTATGTACCACTATACACCACATTCTATACTATATACCACTATATTCCACATTCTAGACTATGTACTACTATACACCATATTCTATACTATGTACCTCTATACACCATATTCTATACTATATACCACTATACACCACATCCTGTACTATGTACCATTATACAGCTCTTCACCACATTCTATACTATGTACCACTATACACCACATTCTATACTATTTACCACTTATACATCATATTCTATACTATGTACCACTATACAGCTCTACCCCATATTCTATGCCATGTACCACTATACAGCTCTACACCATATTCTATACTTTGTTCCACTGTACAACACTACACCATATTCTATACTAAGTACCACTATACAGCTCTACAACATATTCTTTACTATGTACCACTATACACCATATTCTATACTATGTACCACTATACAGCTCTACAACACATTCTATACTATGTACCTCTACACACAATATTCTATATTATGTACCACTATACAGCTCTACACCACATTCTATACTATGTACCACTATACAGCTCTACACCACATTCTACATATGTACCACTACACCACATTCTATACTATGTACCACTATGTACCACTATACACCACATTCTAGACTATGTTCTACTATACACCATATTCTATACTATGTACCTCTATACACCATATTCTATACTATATACCACTATACAACACATCCTATACTATGTAGCATTATACAGCTCTTCAGCACATTCTATACTATGTACCACTATACACCATATTCTATACTATTTACCTCTATACACCATATTCTATACTATATACCACTATTAACCATATTCTATACAATGTACCACTATACACCATATTCTATACGATATACCACTATACAGCTCTACCCCATATTCTGTACTATGTATATACCACTACACACCATATTCTATACTATGAACCACTATACAGCTCTACACCATATTCTATACTATTTACCACTATACACCATATTCTATACTATGTAACACTATAAACCTCTACACTATATTCTATGCTATGTACCACTATACATTTCTATACCGCATTCTATACTATGTACAACTGTACAGGTCTACAATATATTCTATACTATATACTACTATTGACCACATTCTATACTAAGTACCTCTATACATCATATTCTATAGTATGTAGCACTATACACCACATTCTATACTATGTACCACTATACAGCTCTACACCATATTCTATACTATGTACCACTATACACCATATTCTATACTATGTACCACTATTCAGCTCTACACCACATTCTATACTATGTACTGCTATACATCATATTCTGTGTACCACTATACACCATATTCTAGACGATGTACCTCTATACACCATATTCTATAATATGTACCTCTATACACCATATTATATACTATGTACCACTATACACCACATTCTATACTATGTTCCACTATACACCATATTCTATACTATGTTTCTCTATACACTATATTCTCTACTATGTACCACTATACACCTCATTCTATACTATGTACCACTATACACCATTTTCTATACTATGTACCACTATACAGCTCTACACCATATTCTTTACTATGTAACACTATACAACACTACACCATATTCTATACTATGTACTAATATACAGCTCTACACCGTATTCTATACTATGTACTACTATACACCACATTCTATACTATGTACCACTACACCACATTCTATACTATGTACTACTATATACCACTATACACCACATTCTATACTATGTATCACTATACACCATATTCTATACTATGTACCTCGATACACCATATTCTATACTATGTACCACTATACAGCTCTACACCAAATTCTATACTATATACGACTATACACCATATTCTGTACTATGTAGCACTATACACCATATTCTATACTCCGCACCACTATACAGCTCTACACCATATTCTATACTATGTACCACTATACACCATATTCTATACTATGTACCACTATACAACACTACACTTTATTCTATACTATGTACCACTATACAGCTCTACACCATATTCTATACTATGTACCACTATACACCATATTCTATACTATGTACCACTATACAGCTCTACAACACATTCTATACTATGTACCTCTACACACCATATTCTATACTATGTACCACTATACAACACTACACCTTATTCTATACTATGTACCATTATACAGCTCTACACCATATTCTATACTATGTGCCACTATACACCATATTCTATACTATGTACCACTATACAGCTCTACACCATATTCTATACTATGTACCACTATACACCATATTCTATACTATATACCACTATACACCACATCCTGTACTATGTACCATTATACAGCTCTTCACCACATTCTATACTATGTACCACTATACACCACATTCTATACTATTTACCACTTATACATCATATTCTATACTATGTACCACTATACAGCTCTACCCCATATTCTATGCCATGTACCACTATACAGCTCTACACCATATTCTATACTTTGTTCCACTGTACAACACTACACCATATTCTATACTAAGTACCACTATACAGCTCTACAACATATTCTTTACTATGTACCACTATACACCATATTCTATACTATGTACCACTATACAGCTCTACAACACATTCTATACTATGTACCTCTACACACAATATTCTATATTATGTACCACTATACAGCTCTACACCACATTCTATACTATGTACCACTATACAGCTCTACACCACATTCTACATATGTACCACTACACCACATTCTATACTATGTACCACTATGTACCACTATACACCACATTCTAGACTATGTTCTACTATACACCATATTCTATACTATGTACCTCTATACACCATATTCTATACTATATACCACTATACAACACATCCTATACTATGTAGCATTATACAGCTCTTCAGCACATTCTATACTATGTACCACTATACACCATATTCTATACTATTTACCTCTATACACCATATTCTATACTATATACCACTATTAACCATATTCTATACAATGTACCACTATACACCATATTCTATACGATATACCACTATACAGCTCTACCCCATATTCTGTACTATGTATATACCACTACACACCATATTCTATACTATGAACCACTATACAGCTCTACACCATATTCTATACTATTTACCACTATACACCATATTCTATACTATGTAACACTATAAACCTCTACACTATATTCTATGCTATGTACCACTATACATTTCTATACCGCATTCTATACTATGTACAACTGTACAGGTCTACACTATATTCTATACTATATACTACTATAGACCACATTCTATACTAAGTACCTCTATACATCATATTCTATAGTATGTAGCACTATACACCACATTCTATACTATGTACCACTATACAGCTCTACACCATATTCTATACTATGTACCACTATACACCATATTCTATACTATGTACCACTATTCAGCTCTACACCACATTCTATACTATGTACTGCTATACATCATATTCTGTGTACCACTATACACCATATTCTAGATGATGTACCTCTATACACCATATTCTATAATATGTACCTCTATACACCATATTATATACTATGTTCCACTATACACCACATTCTATACTATGTTCCACTATACACCATATTCTATACTATGTTTCTCTATACACTATATTCTCTACTATGTACCACTATACACCTCATTCTATACTATGTACCACTATACACCATTTTCTATACTATGTACCACTATACAGCTCTACACCATATTCTTTACTATGTAACACTATACAACACTACACCATATTCTATACTATGTATTAATATACAGCTCTACACCATATTCTATACTATGTACTACTATACACCACATTCTATACTATGTACCACTACACCACATTCTATACTATGTACTACTATATACCACTATACACCACATTCTATACTATGTACCACTATACACCATATTCTATACTATGTACCTCGATACACCATATTCTATACTATGTACCACTATACAGCTCTACACCAAATTCTATACTATATACGACTATACACCATAATCTGTACTATGTAGCACTATACACCATATTCTATACTCCGCACCACTATACAGCTCTACACCATATTCTATACTATGTACCACTATACACCATATTCTATACTATGTACCACTATACAACACTACACCTTATTCTATACTATGTACCACTATACAGCTCTACACCATATTCTATACTATGTACCACTATACACCATATTCTATACTATGTACCACTATACAGCTCTACAACACATTCTATACTATGTACCTCTACACACCATATTCTATACTATGTACCACTATACAACACTACACCTTATTCTATACTATGTACCATTATACAGCTCTACACCATATTCTATACTATGTACCACTATACACCATATTCTATACTATGTACCACTATACAGCTCTACACCATATTCTATACTATGTACCACTATACACCATATTCTATACTATGTACCACTATACAACACTACACCTTATGCTATACTATGTTCCACTATACAGCTCTACACCATATTCTAAACTATGTACCACTATACACCATATTCTATACTATGTACCACTATACAGCTCTACAACACATTCTATACTATGTACCTCTACACACCATATTCTATACTATGTACCACTATACAACACTACACCTTATTCTATACTATGTACCATTATACAGCTCTACACCATATTCTATACTATGTACCACTATACACCATATTCTATACTATGTACCACTATACAGCTCTACATCACATTCTATACTATGTACCACTATACAACTCTACACCATATTCTATACTATGTACTACTATACACCACATTCTTAACTATGTACCACTATACAGCTCTACACCATACACCACTATACACCCCATTCTACATATGTACCACTACACCACATTCTATACTATGTACCACTATGTACCACTATACACCACATTCTATACTATGTACCACTATACCCCATGTTCTATACTATGTACCTCTATACAACATATTCTATACTATGAACCACTATACACCATATTCTATGCGATGTACCACTATACAGCTCTACACCACATTCTATACTATATACCACTATACTCCACATTCTAGACTATGTACAACTATACACCATATTCTATACTATGTACCTCTATACTCCATATTCTATACTATATACCACGAAACTCCACATCCTATACTATATACAGCTCTTCACCACATTCTATACTATGTACCACTATACACCATATTCTATACTATTTACCTCTATACACCATATTCTATACTATATACCACTATTAACCATATTCTATACAATGTACCACTATACACCATATTCTATATGATATACAACTATACAGCACTACCCCATCTTCTGTACTATGTATGTACCACTATACACCATATTCTATATTATGAACCACTATACAGCTCTACACCATATTCTATACTATTTACCACTATATACCATATTCTATACTATGTAACACTATAAACCTTTACACTATATTCTATGCTATGTACCACTATACAGCTCTATACCACATTCTATACTATGTACAACTGTACAGGTCTACACTATATTCTATACTATATACTACTATAGACCACATTCTATACTAAGTGCCTCTATACATCATATTCTATAGTATGTAGCAATATACACAACATTCTATACTATGTACCACTATACAGCTCTCCACCATATTCTATACTATGTACCACTACACACCATATTCTATACTATGTACCACTATTAAGCTCTACACCACATTCTATACCATGTACCGCTATACATCATATTATGTGTACCACTATACACCATATTCTAGACAATGTACCTCTATACACCATATTCTATACTATGTACCTCTATAAACCATATTATATACTATGTACCACTATACACCACATTCTATACTATGTACCACTATACACCATATTATATACTATGTGCCTCTATACACTATATTCTATACTATGTACCACTATACACCACATTCTATACTATGTACCACTATACACCATTTTCTATACTATGTACCACTATACAGCTCTACACCATATTCTATACTATGTACCACTATACAACACTACACCATTTTCTATACTATGTACTAATATACAGCTCTACACCGTATTCTATATTATGTACTACTATACACCACATTCTATAGTATGTACCACTACACCACATTCTATACTATGTACCATTATATACCACTATACACCACATTCTATACTATGTACCACTATACACCATATTCTATACTATGTACCTCTATACACCATATTCTATACTATGTACCACTATACACCATATTCTATACTATGTACCACTAAACAGCTCTACACCAAATTCTATACTATATGCCAAAAAACACCTAATTCTGTACTATGTAGCACTATACACCATATTCTATACTATATACCACTATACAACATATTCTATACTATATACCACTTAACAGCTCTACCCCATATTCTATGCCATCTACCACTATACAGCTCTGTACCACATTATATACTATATACCACTATACACCATATTCTATACTATGTAGCACTTTACACCATATTCTATAATATGTACCACTATACATCTCTACACCATACTATATGCTATGTATGGCTATACACAATACTCTATACTATGCACCACTGTACAGCTATACACTATATTCTATACTATATACCACTATACACACTATTGTATACTATGTACCACTATACAGCTCTACATCATATTCTATATTATATACCACTATACACCATATTCTATACTATGTACAACTTTACACCACATTCTATACTATGTACCACTATACACCATATTCTATACTACGTACCTCTATACACCATATTCTATACTTTATACCACTATACACCATATTCTATACTATGTACCACTATAAACCATATTCTATACTATAAACAACTATATAGTTCACCCCATATTCTATACTATCTACTACTATACACAATTTTCTATACTATGAACCATTATACAGTTCTACACCATATTCTATACTATATACCACTATACACCTTATTCTAAACTATGTACCACTATTCACCTCTACACCATATTCTATACTATGTACCACTATACAGCTCAACACCATATTCTATACTATATACTACTATACACCACATTCTATACTATGTACCACTATACACCATATTCTATAAAATGTAACACTATACACCACATTCTATACTATGTACCACTATACACCATATTCTATACTATGTACCACTATACACCATATTCTATACTATGTACCACTAAACAGCTCTACACCAAATTCTATACTATATGCCAAAAAACACCTAATTCTGTACTATGTAGCACTATACACCATATTATATACTATATACCACTATACAACATATTCTATACTATATACCACTTAACAGCTCTACCCCATATTCTATGCCATCTACCACTATACAGCTCTGTACCACATTATATACTATATACCACTATACACCATATTCTATACTATGTAGCACTTTACACCATATTCTATAATATGTACCACTATACATCTCTACACCATACTATATGCTATGTATCACTATACACAATACTCTATACTATGCACCACTGTACAGCTATACACTATATTCTATACTATATACCACTATACACACTATTGTATACTATGTACCACTATACAGCTCTACATCATATTCTATATTATATACCACTATACACCATATTCTATACTATGTACAACTTTACACCACATTCTATACTATGTACCACTATACACCATATTCTATACTACGTACCTCTATACACCATATTCTATACTTTATACCACTATACACCATATTCTATACTATGTACCACTATAAACCATATTCTATACTATATACAACTATATAGTTCACCCCATATTCTATACTATCTACTACTATACACAATTTTCTATACTATGAACCATTATACAGTTCTACACCATATTCTATACTATATACCACTATACACCTTATTCTAAACTATGTACCACTATTCACCTCTACACCATATTCTATACTATGTACCACTATACAGCTCAACACCATATTCTATACTATATACTACTATACACCACATTCTATACTATGTACCACTATACACCATATTCTATAAAATGTAACACTATACACCACATTCTATACTATGTACCACTATACAGCTCTACACCACATTCTATACTATGTACCACTGCACACCATATTCTATACTATGTACCTCTATACACCACATTCTAGACTACATACCACTATACACCATATTCTATACTATGTACCACTATACAGCTCTACACCACATTCTATACTTTGTACCACTATACACCATATTCTATGTACCACTATACACCACATTTTAGACTATGTACCACTATACACCATATTCTATACTATATACCTCAATACACCATAATTTATACTATGTACCACTATACACCAAATTCTATACTATGTACCACTATACACCATGTTCTATACTATGTACCTCGATACACCATATTCTATACTGTGTACCACTATACACCATATTCTATACTATGTACCACAATACACCATATTCTATACTATTTACCACTATATACCATATTCTATACTATATACCGCTATACACCATATTTTATTCTATGTACCACTATACAACACATTCTATACTATGTAGCTCTATACACCATATTCTATACTATGTACCTCTATACACCATATTCTATACTATGTACCACTATACACCATATTCTATACAATGTACCACAATACACCACATTCTATACTATGTTCCTCTATACACCATATTCTATACTATGTATCAATATATAGCTCTACACCAAATTCTATACTATGTACCACTATACACCACATTCTATACTATGTTCCACTATACACCATATTCTATACTTTGTACCTCTATACACCATATTCTATACTATGTACCACTGTACACCATATTCTATACTATGTAACACAATACACCATATTCTATATTATGTACCACTATACACCGTATTCTATACTATGTACCACTATACACACCATATTCTATACTATGTACCTCTATACACCATTTTCTATACTATGAACCAATATACAACATATTCTATGCTGTGTAGCACAATACATCTCTACACCATATTCTATACTATGTACCACTATACAGCACTACACCATATTCTATACTATGTACCACTATACACCATATTCTATACTATGTACCACTATACACCATATTCTATACTATGTACCTCTATACACCACATTCTATACTATGTACCATTGTACAGCTTTATACCACATTCTATACTATATACCACTATACACCACATTCTATACTATGTACCACTATACAGCTCTACACCACATTCTATACTATGTTCCTCTATACACCACATTCTATACTATGTACCACTATACAGCTCTACACCACATTCTATACAATGTACCACAATACAGCATATTCTATACTATGTACCACTATACATCTCTACACCACATTCTATACTATGTTTCTCTATACACCAAATTCTATACTATGTACCTCTATACACCATATTCTATACTATGTACCACTATACAACATATTCTATACTATGTATCACAATTCACCATATTCTATACTATGTACCACTATACACCGTATTCTATACTATGTACCACTAAACACACCATAATCTATACTATGTACCTCTATACACCATTTTCTATACTATGTACCACTTTACACCATATTCTATGCTGTGTAGCACAATACAGCTCTACACCATATTCTATACTATGTACCACTATACACCATATTCTATACTATGTACC